>JAFJYI010000112.1:1208126-2416253 GCA_019022655.1 Acacia acuminata | reverse complement strand
CTGGGCCCTGAGCCTGCCTGGGCCCTGGGCCCTGGCCTAGGCCCTGGGCCTGGGCCTAGGCCTGGGCCTGGGCCCTGGGCCTGGGCCTGAGCCCTGGAGGCCTGGGCCTGAGGCCTGAGCCCTGGGCCCTGGGCCTGGGCCTGGGCCCTGGGCCTGGGCCTGGGCCTGGGCCTGGGCCTGGGCCTGGGCCTGGGCCTGGGCCCTGGCCCTGGGCCTGGGCCTGGGCCTGGGCCTGGGCCTGGGCCTGGGCCTGGGCCTGGGCCCCTGGGCCTGGGCCTGGGCCTGGGCCTGGGCCTGGGCCTGGGCCTGGGCCTGGGCCTGGGCCTGGGCCTGGGCCTGGGCCTGGGCCTGGGCCTGGGCCTGGGCCTGGGCCTGGGCCTGGGCCTGGGCCTGGGCCTGGGCCCTGGGCCTGGGCCTGGGCCTGGGCCTGGGCCTGGGCCTGGGCCTGGGCCTGGCCTGGGCCTGGGCCTGGGCCTGGGCCTGGGCCTGGGCCTGGGCCTGGGCCTGGGCCTGGGCCTGGGCCTGGGCCTGGGCCTGGGCCTGGGCCTGGGCCTGGGCCTGGGCCTGGGCCTGGGCCTGGCCTGCCTGGGCCCTGGGCCTGGGCCTGGCCTGGGCCTGGGCCTGGGCCTGGGCCTGGGCCCTGGGCCTGGGCCTGAGCCTGGGCCTGGGCCTGGGCCTGGGCCTGGGCCTGGGCCTGGGCCTGGGCCTGGGCCTGGGCCTGGGCCTGGGCCTGCCTGGGCCTGGGCCTGGGCCTGGGCCTGGGCCTGGGCCTGGGCCTGGGCCTGGGCCTGGGCCTGGGCCTGGGCCTGGGCCTGGGCCTGGGCCTGGGCCTGGGCCTGGGCCTGAGCCTGGGCCTGGGCCTGGCCTGGGCCTGGGCCTGGGCCTGGGCCTGGGCCTGGGCCCTGGGCCTGGGCCTGGGCCTGGGCCTGGGCCCTGGGCCTGGGCCTGGGCCTGGGCCTGGGCCTGGGCCTGGGCCTGGGCCTGGGCCTGGGCCTGGGCCTGGGCCTGGGCCTGGGCCTGGGCCTGGGCCTGGGCCTGGGCCTGGGCCTGGGCCTGGGCCTGGGCCTGGGCCTGGGCCTGGGCCTGGGCCTGGGCCTGGGCCTGGGCCTGGGCCTGGGCCTGGGCCTGGGCCTGAGCCTGGGCCTGGGCCTGGGCCTGGGCCTGAGCCTGGGCCTGGGCCTGGGCCTGGGCCTGAGCCTGGGCCTGGGCCTGGGCCTGGGCCTGGGCCTGGGCCTGGGCCTGGGCCTGGGCCTGGGCCTGGGCCTGGGCCTGGGCCTGGGCCTGGGCCTGGGCCTGGGCTGGGCCTGGCCTGGGCCTGGGCCTGGGCCTGGGCCTGGGCCTG
This sequence comes from Acacia acuminata, assembly GCA_019022655.1. Lineage (NCBI taxonomy): Eukaryota > Viridiplantae > Streptophyta > Magnoliopsida > Fabales > Fabaceae > Acacia > Acacia acuminata. The sequence goes on along the minus strand of JAFJYI010000112.1, from coordinate 2,414,911 downwards.
GGCCTGGGCCTGGGCCTGGGCCTGGCCTGGGCCTGGGCCTGGGCCCTGGGCCTGGGCCTGGGCCTGGGCCTGGCCTGGGCCTGGGCCTGGGCCTGGGCCTGGGCCTGGGCCTGGGCCTGGGCCTGGGCCTGGGCCTGGGCCTGGGCCTGGGCCTGGGCCTGGGCCTGGGCCTGGGCCTGGGCCTGGGCCTGGGCCTGGGCCTGGGCCTGGGCCTGGGCCTGGGCCTGGGCCTGGGCCTGGGCCTGGGCCTGGGCCTGGGCCTGGGCCTGCCTGGCCTGGGCCTGGGCCTGGGCCTGGGCCTGGGCCTGGGCCTGGGCCTGGGCCTGGGCCTGGGCCTGGGCCTGGGCCTGGGCCTGGGCCTGGGCCTGGGCCTGGGCCTGGGCCTGGGCTGGGCCTGGGCCTGGGCCTGGGCCTGGGCCCCTGGGCCTGGGCCTGGGCCTGGGCCTGGGCCTGGGCCTGGGCCTGGGCCTGGGCCTGGGCCTGGGCCTGGGCCTGGGCCTGGGCCTGGGCCTGGGCCTGGGCCTGGGCCTGGGCCTGGGCCTGGGCCTGGGCCTGGGCCTGGGCCTGGGCCTGGGCCTGGGCCTGGGCCTGGGCCTGGGCCTGGGCCTGGGCCTGGGCCTGGGCCTGGGCCTGGGCCTGGGCCTGGGCCTGGGCCTGGGCCTGGGCCTGGGCCTGGGCCCTGGGCCTGGGCCTGGGCCTGGGCCTGGGCCTGGGCCTGGGCCTGGGCCTGGGCCTGGGCCTGGGCCTGGGCCTGGGCCTGGGCCTGGGCCTGGGCCTGGGCCTGGGCCTGGGCCTGGGCCTGGGCCTGGGCCTGGGCCTGGGCCTGGGCCTGGGCCTGGGCCTGGGCCTGGGCCTGGGCCTGGGCCTGGGCCTGGGCCTGGGCCTGGGCCTGGGCCTGGGCCTGGGCCTGGGCCTGGGCCTGGGCCTGGGCCTGGGCCTGGGCCTGGGCCTGGGCCTGGGCCTGGGCCTGGGCCTGGGCCTGGGCCTGGGCCTGGGCCTGGGCCTGGGCCCTGGGCCTGGGCCTGGGCCTGGGCCTGGGCCTGGGCCTGGGCCTGGGCCTGAGCCTGGGCCTGGGCCTGGGCCTGGGCCTGGGCCTGGGCCTGGGCCTGGGCCCTGGGCCTGGGCCTGGGCCTGGGCCTGGGCCTGGGCCTGGGCCTGGGCCTGGGCCTGGGCCTGGGCCTGGGCCTGGGCCTGGGCCTGGGCCTGGGCCTGGGCCTGGGCCTGGGCCTGGGCCTGGGCCTGGGCCTGGGCCTGGGCCTGGGCCCCTGGGCCCTGGGCCTGGGCCTGGGCCTGGGCCTGGGCCTGGGCCTGGGCCTGGGCCTGGGCCTGGGCCTGGGCCTGGGCCTGGGCCTGGGCCTGGGCCTGGGCCTGGGCCTGGGCCTGGGCCTGGGCCTGGGCCTGGGCCTGGGCCTGGGCCTGGGCCTGGGCCTGGGCCTGGGCCTGGGCCTGGGCCTGGGCCTGGGCCTGGGCCTGGGCCTGGGCCTGGGCCTGGGCCTGGGCCTGGGCCTGGGCCTGGGCCTGGGCCTGGGCCTGGGCCTGGGCCTGAGGCCTGGGCCTGGGCCTGGGCCTGGGCCCTGGGCCTGGGCCCCTGGGCCTGGGCCTGGGCCTGGGCCTGGGCCTGGGCCTGGGCCTGGGCCTGGGCCTGGGCCTGGGCCTGGGCCTGGGCCTGGGCCTGGGCCTGGGCCTGGGCCTGGGCCTGGGCCTGGGCCTGGGCCTGGGCCTGGGCCTGGGCCTGGGCCTGGGCCTGGGCCTGGGCCTGGGCCTGGGCCTGGGCCTGGGCCTGGGCCTGGGCCTGGCCTGGGCCTGGGCCTGGGCCTGGGCCTGGGCCTGGGCCTGGGCCTGGGCCTGGGCCTGGGCCTGGGCCTGGGCCTGGGCCTGGGCCTGGGCCTGGGCCTGGGCCTGGGCCTGGGCCTGGGCCTGGGCCTGGGCCTGGGCCTGGGCCTGGGCCTGGGCCTGGGCCTGGGCCTGGGCCTGGGCCTGGGCCTGGCCTGGGCCTGGCCTGGGCCTGGGCCTGGGCCTGGGCCTGGGCCTGGGCCTGGGCCTGGGCCTGGGCCTGGGCCTGGGCCTGGGCCTGGGCCTGGGCCTGGGCCTGGGCCTGGGCCTGGGCCTGGGCCTGGGCCTGGGCCTGGGCCTGGGCCTGGGCCTGGGCCTGGGCCTGGGCCTGGGCCTGGGCCTGGGCCTGGGCCTGGGCCTGGGCCTGGGCCTGGGCCTGGGCCTGGGCCTGGGCCTGGGCCTGGGCCTGGGCCCTGGGCCTGGGCCTGGGCCTGGGCCTGGGCCTGGGCCTGGGCCTGGGCCTGGGCCTGGGCCTGGGCCTGGGCCTGGGCCTGGGCCTGGGCCTGGGCCTGGGCCTGGGCCTGGGCCTGGGCCTGGGCCCTGGGCCTGGGCCTGGGCCTGGCCTGGGCCTGGGCCTGGGCCTGGGCCTGGGCCTGGGCCTGGGCCTGGGCCTGGGCCTGGGCCTGGGCCTGGGCCTGGGCCTGGGCCTGGGCCTGGGCCTGGGCCTGGGCCTGGGCCTGGGCCTGGGCCTGGGCCTGGGCCTGGGCCTGGGCCTGGGCCTGGGCCTGGGCCTGGGCCTGGGCCTGGGCCTGGGCCTGGGCCTGGGCCTGGGCCTGGGCCTGGGCCTGGGCCTGGGCCTGGGCCTGGGCCTGGGCCTGGGCCTGGGCCTGGGCCCTGGGCCTGGGCCTGGGCCTGGGCCTGGGCCTGGGCCTGGGCCTGGGCCTGGGCCTGGGCCTGGGCCTGGGCCTGGGCCTGGGCCTGGGCCTGGGCCTGGGCCTGGGCCTGGGCCTGGGCCTGGGCCTGGGCCCTGGGCCTGGGCCTGGGCCTGGGCCTGGGCCTGGGCCTGGGCCTGGGCCTGGGCCTGGGCCTGGGCCTGGGCCTGGGCCTGGGCCTGGGCCTGGGCCTGGGCCTGGGCCTGGGCCTGGCCTGGGCCTGGGCCTGGGCCTGGGCCTGGGCCTGGGCCTGGGCCTGGGCCTGGGCCTGGGCCTGGCCTGGGCCTGGGCCTGGGCCTGGGCCTGGGCCTGGGCCTGGGCCTGGGCCTGGGCCTGGGCCTGGGCCTGGGCCTGGGCCTGGGCCTGGGCCTGGGCCTGGGCCTGGGCCTGGGCCTGGGCCTGGGCCTGGGCCTGGGCCTGGGCCTGGGCCTGGGCCTGGGCCTGGGCCTGGGCCTGGGCCTGGGCCTGGGCCTGGGCCTGGGCCTGGGCCTGGGCCTGGGCCTGGGCCTGGGCCTGGGCCTGGCCTGGGCCTGGGCCTGGGCCTGGGCCTGGGCCTGGGCCTGGGCCTGGGCCTGGGCCCCTGGGCCTGGGCCTGGGCCTGGGCCTGGGCCTGGGCCTGGGCCTGGGCCTGGGCCTGGGCCTGGGCCTGGGCCTGGGCCTGGGCCTGGGCCTGGGCCTGGGCCTGGGCCTGGGCCTGGGCCTGGGCCTGGGCCTGGGCCTGGGCCTGGGCCTGGCCTGGGCCTGGGCCTGGGCCTGGGCCTGGGCCTGGGCCTGGGCCTGGGCCTGGGCCTGGGCCTGGGCCCTGGGCCTGGGCCTGGGCCTGGGCCTGGGCCTGGGCCTGGGCCTGGGCCTGGGCCTGGGCCTGGCCTGGGCCTGGGCCTGGGCCTGGGCCTGGGCCTGGGCCTGGGCCTGGGCCTGGGCCTGGGCCTGGGCCTGGGCCTGGGCCTGGGCCTGGGCCTGGGCCTGGGCCTGGGCCTGGGCCTGGGCCTGGGCCTGGGCCTGGGCCTGGGCCTGGGCCTGGGCCTGGGCCTGGGCCTGGGCCTGGGCCTGGGCCTGGGCCTGGGCCTGGGCCTGGGCCTGGGCCTGGGCCTGGGCCTGGGCCCTGGGCCTGGGCCTGGGCCTGAGCCTGGGCCTGGGCCTGGGCCTGGGCCTGGGCCTGGGCCTGGGCCTGGGCCTGGGCCTGGGCCTGGGCCCTGGGCCTGGGCCTGGGCCTGGGCCTGGGCCTGGGCCTGGGCCTGGGCCTGGCCTGGCCTGGGCCTGGGCCTGGGCCTGGGCCTGGGCCTGGGCCTGGGCCTGGGCCCTGGGCCCTGGGCCTGGGCCTGGGCCTGGGCCTGGGCCTGGGCCTGGCCTGGGCCTGGGCCTGGGCCTGGGCCTGGGCCTGGGCCTGGGCCTGGCCTGGGCCTGGGCCCTGGGCCTGGGCCTGGGCCTGGGCCTGGGGCCTGGGCCTGGGCCTGGCCTGGGCCTGGGCCTGGGCCTGGGCCTGGGCCTGGGCCTGGGCCTGGGCCTGGGCCTGGGCCTGGGCCTGGGCCTGGGCCTGGGCCTGGGCCTGGGCCCTGGCCCTGGGCCTGGGCCTGGGCCCTGGGCCTGGGCCTGGGCCTGGGCCTGGGCCTGGGCCTGGGCCTGGGCCTGGCCTGGGCCTGGGCCTGGGCCTGGGCCCCTGGGCCCTGGGCCTGGGCCTGGGCCTGGGCCTGGGCCTGGGCCTGGGCCTGGGCCTGGGCCTGGGCCTGGGCCTGGGCCTGGGCCTGGGCCTGGGCCTGGGCCTGGGCCTGGCCTGGGCCTGGGCCTGGGCCTGGGCCTGGGCCTGGCCTGGCCTGGGCCTGGGCCTGGGCCTGGGCCTGGCCTGGGCCTGGGCCTGGCCTGGGCCTGGGCCTGGGCCTGGGCCTGGGCCTGGGCCTGGCCTGGGCCCTGGGCCTGGGCCTGGGCCACAGCCTAGGCCTGGGCCTGGGCCTGGGCCTGGGCCTGGCCCTAGGCCTGGGCCTGGGCCTGGGCCTGGGCCTGGGCCTGGGCCTGGGCCTGGGCCTGGCCTGGGCCTAGGCCTGGGCCTGGGCCTGGGCCTGGGCCTGGCCTGGGCCTGGGCCTGGGCCTAGGCCCTGGGCAAACCCTAAACCCTAAACCCTAAACCCTAAACCCTAAACCCTAAACCCTAAACCCTAAACCCTAAACCCTAAACCCTAAACCCTAAACCCTAAACCCTAAACCCTAAACCCTAAACCCTAAACCCTAAACCCTAAACCCTAAACCCCCTAAACCCTAAACCCTAAACCCCAAACCCCAAACCCTAAACCCTAAACCCTAAACCCTAAACCCTAAACCCCAAACCCTAAACCCCAAACCCTAAACCCTAAACCCCAAACCCCAAACCCCAAACCCCAAACCCCAAACCCCAAACCCTAAACCCCAAACCCTAAACCCTAAACCCTAAACCCTAAACCCTAAACCCTAAACCCCCTAAACCCTAAACCCTAAACCCTAAAACCCTACCCTAAACCTAAACCCTAAACCCTAAACCCCTAAACCCTAAACCCTAAACCCTAAACCCTAAACCCTCATTGAACTAATGAGGTATCACAAGCACTCATTGAAACAATGGGGCAATCCCTCATTGTAATAGTGGGACGATAGAGAGCCAACCATCGTGCACCAATGGAGGTTATACCATGTGGTAAAATAAACTACTTCATTTATTCTCAATTCAACAATTACCTTATTTATCACAATAAATAGCTTAACATGAATTTTCCAAGATATTCATATTCATGTTCAACAATTACCTTATTTGTTTTAAGAATATACATACATACATATATATATATATATATATATATATATATATATATATGTAGCACATGATTCCAACGTCCCTGTTTCGAGATGCACACTCAGGGCTTGCATATTGTGTCAAAATCCGCAATATAAGCTAGGAATAAAATGGAAGAGGGACCTGATGATTTACCTTCAACCTCCAGTTTGCATGATGAGAACTCCATTGAAACCAAACACCCTGCCTTTCGGTGTGTTTTGCAGAGCAACACAATAACTGAGCTCTCTCTCTTGTCTCTTGTTTCTCAACTTTTTTTCCCTATCCCTTCCTCTCATCCTCAGCTCTCTCACTCACGTCTCAACTTCTCTAAGCTAATCAAAGTAGATTAATGAAACTAAGGAGTATGGGTATTTAAAAACTCTTGGGTTCGGTCAGAGATGGGAGAAGACGTTGGTCCAAGGATTTTACGGAGCTCGAGAGGTATGGAGAGTCTGAGTTTCCTAACATAGGAAGTATGGCTTCGCTAGTTTGCTTACACAGTGGAGGCTGAAAGTGAGATACGCTGACGAGAGAAGTTGTAGTGTGAATTGATTTTTGCTGATCTGTTGTTGATATGTTTCTTTGCCTAATGTGTTTCAGCTAATTAGAAAAGTATGAATATGAATATTCATTGCCTCTCTGCCTATCTATCACGGTTTGGGCTCAAGGGGAAAATGAGACAAATGGAGTAATGGGTTGGGTTGTATATGGGCTGATGAAGAATTAATGAATGGAGTATCCATTTAACCATTTAATATTAAATTGATATGTTGTGCATAAGGGGCCCATGACTTCTTTGTCCAAATAATTTCATCCTTAATCAATTAATGGAGAAATGAAGGAGTATGGTTATGTGATGGTTTGCATGAGATTATGGGAGGTGAGTGTTGTGGGACCCATTAAAAAAAAAAAAATCATCCCATAATACCACAAATTCTATGTTCTCTTTTTTTTTTTATATCTTTTTTCTAATTTTAGCTATTAAACTTCGATAATTCTTTTCCTAAAAATTCAAGAAAAATAGGCCTTAATTTCTAATAATTATTTTACGCCATAAATTATCCCTTTTAAATATTCCTTAAATTTATAATTTTCCTATAAATTTCTACAGAAAATAGGCCTTTATTTCCAAAAATTAACACTATAATTATTCAGGCCAAATTTCACTAATTTAAATTTTCATAATATTCAAATTTTCAAATCCCAAAATTTTGGGATGTTATATCTCCACCTATAAAGGTCTAGATGTGATAGTCATAAAAGCATTTTTCTAGTTGTGGATACATCACAACTATCATATAAAGTCCGTTATTTATTATAAAAGTTCACAGTTTTTAATTACTTACAATCCGTTATTTATGTTGCTAAATAAATCACAACTATTTACATAAGACCGTTATATATTATTATTAAACTTCATGGTTTTTACATAAAAACCGTTATTTATGTTACTACATATATAACAGTTATTAATGCGGGACCATTATATATTATACAAATATTACCAAATATTATGACGGTTGTTTATGTGCTCGTTATTTATTACCACAACATTATGCAAATCATAGGCTTACTAAGCATCAATACATAATATGCGTTATATTATGACCGTTATAATATATACTAAATAAATCACGGTTGATCAGAATTATATATCTGTGTCAAGCATGTATAGTGCCTACATATATACCCATTCGGAATCATGATTTATTGTCAATAATAACTGTTCCGTTAGTATATGTATAATTTCCACCCAATACATTATTTTCAACTTTCATATATTATTATATCTTCTTATATCATATTTTATTTGTGTATGTAAAAAAAAGATATATATCTTAATTCATTATTATAATTAAGAAAATGAGAATCCTCAATATAACTGGTATTAGTACTTATAAGTTGCGCATTATAGAATAACTTGAGTTGTAAGTTCACAAAAGCATTCAGTTTGATAACTTTACAAAATGCAGATTTTAGATGGATAGTGTCATCATTAATTAGATAAAATGCAATCAAAATAGCAAAGAGATATGAATCAAAACAAATCAACGAAGACAATCAGTTTTGTCCTTTTCTTTTAAAAAAATAAATAAATCCTTAAAAAATTGAAGAGATCATATCAAACCGCTATGTTAAGAATTAATGCCTTTGTGGGTGGGCTAAACCTTAGAAATTCAATTTCTCCCGCATGGTTAAGGTGGAAAAATCAAGGGGAAAAGGTTGAAGCAAGAGGAGAGTTCGATTCTCACAAAACAACCCACCTCTTTGAAGGCTTCCCAAATGTTGTAGGGTTCACCAAGCAAGAGAAGATTAGTGTAGTTGTTTTTCATCATGATCGATCTCTTTCACCGAATGAATTTTCTTAATAGCTTCTTTGAGATCTAATCTCTTGTCGACATCCCCTTCACAACAATCCAAAGCAATCTTTAACAGTTTGGCCATCTCTGCTTGACTGGCAGAGGTTTCTCCCATTTCATTGTCAAACACCTCGCTATTCCACTCTTCTGGGACTACGGAATGCACCCAATTAGACAAGCCAACCTCGCTTCCTTTGCCTTGTTGTAGAAAGCTGGAAGGGAACTTTCCAGTTAAAATCTCAAGAATTAGTATTCCAAGACTCCATACATCAGTCTTCTTAGTGACCCTCCCATTTTGGAGATACTCTGGAGATTTATATATCACCATGGTGTCCTGAGCAAGCTCCTGGTTTATCACAGGGACTAACCCATAGTCATTCAGTAAGGGCTCAAAGGATTCCCCTAGAAGCACGTTTGAGGATTTCAGATGGCCATGGGGTGCTATCAGGCTTGGCATCTCCTTGTACAGAAATTCCAGACCTTTTGCTATGCCCTTCACGATCTTTAACCTCGTTAACCAATCTAAGCATGGTTTCCCTAGCCCTTGGTATCCTAATCAAATAAAGAAGCCATACAATTAATTAATTACACACACACACACGCACACAGACACACACAAATACACGCACAAACATACCATGGAGGCGAACGGCCAAGCTCCCATGCTTGACATAGTCGGTTACCAAAAACTTCTCATCCTGTCGATAATAGTAAGCCACAAGAGGGAGCAAGTTAGGATGTGATAGCCTTCCGATCCTTCTCATGTGCTCGTGGAACTCTTCCCTTCCCACATTGTTCATTTGCTTGACTCTCTTCACCACAATCGTTTCACCACTAGACAAAGAAACTTTATAGGAAGCACTAAAGCACCCACTCCCTAATACCTCTGTTGATGCATTGAACAATTCTTGTATATCAAACCTCTCTCTCTCGTCTCTCACAAAGAACAACTTCATCTTATCTGCGGCTCTTTTGCCGGACCTAGTAGAAGATTGTGATGATACTGAGTGTTGACTACTCCCATCATCTACTTCCTTGCTTCCTGCTTTGTGTTGAGAGCCTGGTGTTGTTGGATTCTCCACTGTCCCTCTTGCTTTGTTTCTTCTTCCAAGGACCATCAATATTACCCCTATTGTCACAATCACTGCCACTCCTACAACTATGGCTACCACCACAATCCTCCCGACTGAGGCACCTTGCTTTGAGTTGGAAGATTTGCATGCATCCAATGGAGCTCCACATAGACCTTCATTACCTGTTTATTTTTGTCACATGCAGTCTCTCAATTTTTAATCCATCTCCACCATTCAGTAATTTTGCTACCTATAACTATTCATACGTGGTAATTTCCCATTAAACAACCTCCATCATGATACAAGCTAAGCATGTAATATTAATACTCGTTTTTACCCCTAATGAGGACCAAATCCTTAGCTTAGGACAAATTAATATCACGGATGAGAATATTTTGAATTGAACTTCCTCTCAAATGATATATATAGCCTTGATGTTTTTGGAAAGTTCCTTAGCTTAGGACAAATTAATATCACGGATAAAGATATTTTGAATTGGACTTCCTCTCAAATGATATATAGCCTTGATGTCTTTGGAGAGTTATTTTTTCTTTTCTAAATGAATAAGTATTTAATAATTAGGTGTTTGGATGATTTAATATGTACATTACAAGTTTATGATACAACAACATTAATGAGGTTCTTTTTATCAACATATCAATTGCATCATTCACAAAATTGAGTCATTTTATTACTGTTTGAGATATAAAGTTAATGCAATAGAATATGTTATAACTACGTCGTCTTTTCAACTTTAAACTAGTGGCTAATTTAAAGATAATGAATAAATTGTCTTTGTTTTATGTCGTTTCATCTCACATGATAAGCTATAAGGTCTTCCAAAATAACGATGGTGGTGATTACCTACATTAAATAAAAGTACTCATATATATTTCAATTTTTTGTTTTATTATCAAATTAACAATTGCAATGATTATTCATAATTGAAAATTGTTTAAAATATCTATTACTTTTGAGCACTATCTAAAATACTTGCCACTGATAATAAATAATTAAATTATTTATTGAAAAATACAAATTAAATAATAACATTAAGGGGGATGACAAGCAAAGGAGAATAGGGGGATCATAATATGAAACTGTGTTATTTATTTCAGAATAATAGGGGAAGTTGTTTTATGGTAGTTAAGATTGGGAGATTATCCCTGACCATTTCATTCTATTAAAAAAAATATCTACATAATAGCTTAAGCCTTTTAACCATGTTCCTTCCTTTGATTACATTCTTAAAAAAGTCACCAATTACTACTGCCTAATGGTTAATGTTATATTTTTATATATTATATATGTCTTCCTTTTTATTTCCTGGTTCTTCCTTATGCATATAGGGGGAAACTAAAGACACGCTAGCTTGCAATTTGAAAAGATCTTTTCTTTTGTTTTTCCTATCAATTTAAAATATTTATTTGTTTAATTTAAACAAGTTTATCTGTATTTGTTTTAAATATATAAAATGTTTATTTGTTCAACTACATTGAAGTATTTTGATTTTACACTTTCATATATAAAAAAGAATTAAATTTCTAATAAAATAACATAGATATGATTTAGTTACTTGAAATAATGCTTAATTATTCTAATTTGATACTTTTGTAATAGGATTTAATGTATTTTCTTTTACTGCAAAAAAAAAATAATAATAATAAAAAATTGCCACACTTACATAAAAGTGAGTTGTCTCAGGCAAAAAAAACTACAGTAAAAACATTAAATCTTTTGTAATATACATAATTATTTATAACACTTAAATGCTTCACCATATATATCTAACAGGTACTGACATTTAAGGTCTAATAATTATAATAAAACCTAAGTACCCAATTTATTTTATAATATTGTTAAAAAATAATAAGTATGGCTTTGATAATATATCTTCTCATTTTTTTCAATATACTATCCATTTTGGGGAAAAAAATTTGTTATCTGATTTATCCCAAATGTTTTAATCTGAATATTTTCGAAACTGTGTGTGTGAGATTCGTTAAATGCGTTATTGTCTTTAAAAAATCACACCACCACTAGCCAAAAGTACTTGCACCACAACTGAAGTACTTATATTTGAAATACATTTTTAAAATTTACATTAGCTTGTTAGGGTTCTTTATTCAAAGACAACATATAAGCATTCACGCACACAAGGATGAAATGAGCAAGCAAAGGATGAAATCAAAGAAAAAAAAAATCTTGTATTTGAAAAAGAAAAGAAAAGAAAACCAAACCCTTAAAAACCTCACGGGGACTCCTGCAAAACGCAGACGGCTATATCTACAATCGAATAAATAAGTGAAAAAATATAAATAAATGGGTGCTATATATGAGGTATAAGCCTATATATACTAACCTCATCCCTTGTGATATAGAAAACGAGTTGTGATATTTGAGACAAAAATAAATGTAAAGTGTCTTACCAGAAAAAGAAGAGGCAGGCATTTTACTGAGGCTGGTTGGAATTGCACCCTCCAACTGATTGTTAGATACATTTAATGAGCTTAAGGTCGGTTGATTAAAGTCGGGGATGGGGCCTTGGAACTTGTTGTTTTCAAGACTCAACTCCCTAAGTCTAGGCAATAAAGAGAGTGAAGTTGGGATAGGACCAGTGAACTGATTGTTTGACAAATAAATTTTCTTGAGCCACACCATACGTTGAAAGGCATAATCAGGAATGATACCAGAAAACTTGTTATTCGAAAGGTAAAGGGTCTTGAGAGCAACAAGTTTGTGGAATTCAGGCCAAGAATTATAATCAAAATCATTGCCCATTAGGCTTATGGTTCGGAGATCTGGAAGGCCTCGAAGGGGATCCACATCGATGACCCCCTTGAGCCCCATTTTCTCAAGTTTCAAGCCCCAAACTTTGCCATTGGCGCAAAGAAGGCCAACCCAATTGGCTTTGCCGCCAGCACAAGGAGGGGAGGATTGGTTCCAACTGGATAGTGCACTGTTGTTCTGTAGGGAATCCCTAAACTTGAGGAGCGCTTCAGAGACGGAATCCCCAGAGGAAGAGGGAACAACGCATACAAGAAGAAGGAATAAACTTATCGGCAAGCAAGGATAACGAAGAGCCATTGTTAAGGGTTGGCGCGCACACGCTCTAGGGAGTAGCGTGCCCACCCTCAACTTCAAGAAAGGGCCTGATTTGCAATGCAATATAATACAACAGGTGCAGGAGGGGTGAAGAGGACGTAGATAGAGTGCAAAGGAAGTTTGATAAGATTCGAGCACCAGGAGAAGGAGCACGAGGAAGATGAGGAGCAACTAAGAATAGGAAGAAGGCGGGCAGAATTCTAACCATGTTGACCAAGTCTCTTTTTTCTTTTTCCTTCAACATGAGAAAAATCCGCCCAACCTTTGAAAAACCTGCACCACATCATGCCACATCATTTCCCTATTTTCGATGAAATGAATTCAAAGCATGCTACTTTAATATCAAAATGACAGTTGCTGCATTTCTATGTTAGTTATGAGTTATGTTTAATTTGATGAATGATGATTAATATTATTGTATTTTGAACTTGGGTATTTTGACTTTTTAATTTTGATGTTAGTAATGACTTATGAATGATGGTTAATATTTTTGTATTTTGCTATTAATCAAGGAACAAAAAAATACAATGAATTGGTAACGACAGAGATTCATTGTAATTATTAACTAGATCGGCCATATTAAAATATTACAATGTAATTATTCTAGATGCACCTATTAATGTATTTGGTTCAAAATACCAAAATAATCTTGGAATTATAAGGACCTATTTGGTACAAAGAATTGGCAAAAGTTCTTGGAAACATAACAGAGTTCCCACGCACAAAACCATTTGGCATACAAGCTTCCAATCACACCGAGTTCCCACCTAGCACCATCTTCCCACAAACGTGGGAAATTGAAATCCCTCTAAAATTGGAGGGATCTTCACATCTTCCCGGGAGAGTGAAGAATTGAGACAAAAAAGCCCCTCTAAACCATATGCGAGCGAGGATCTGGAAGAAGGAGGAGCCAAAGAAGCTTGAGACGACAGTGGAAGCTTGAACCAAAGGACTGGGTTTTATCCGTGATTGGCTGATGCCCTGTGTTGATTTTTTTTTTTTTTTTTTTTTTTTTTTTTTTTTTTTTAGCCAAAGCCAATGCTCAATGTTCATTATTTGGTGTCACAATACATATGTTTGTAGGTTAATAAATAAGAGAGGCAGCTAGAATAGGGCATTAGGTTATCCCTCTACATGCATCTTTGTTTAGTTTCTGTGTTCTGGTGGTCTAGTTTTTTGTCTATAGGGTTGTGAAATTGTTGATGTGAACCTCAAGCCACTGTCAGATTTTATGTTTGAACACAGGCAATTTGGTGCCTATTATGTTCGAACGTAACTTTTTCGTTCGAACTTCCGAACGAATAGATGGGCATTTTAGGAATTTCACCTTACCTTCCCACTTAACTAAAACTCAATTCTTCATACCAAACAACTTATTTTCCCTCAATTTAAGTTTCTTTCCCATGTCTACCAAACACTCAACTTTTTAAGTTCCCTCTTAATCTTCTCTTTCATTCCTTTTCCTCCTTTAAGTTCCTTTCTCTCCTTAAATCTTCCTTGTACCAAACGGGCTCTAATATTTTCTTGTGGACCAAATGGTCCTAAAAGGTAGCTTTTTTTATATATGTATTTTTTTTATATATAAAATAGTGGCAAGTGTGCAACCACTCGGGATTCTACAATGGCAAGGGTGAACCGGACCATTCAAGAAGGCTCATTCCCTCATTTTAATGGAGGCGGGCCTTCCAAAGAAGCCCTTTCAAGTCTGCCCCGGAAGGGACTTGGGCCTTTTAATTTTCTCTTTACGTTTCCAAAACTGAAATTCCATCTAACCCAAATGGGACTCACAGGCTTGCAACTTATGACCTGAAAGTAAAATTTGGGACAGATGATAGAGGTACGAAGAAAAAGCTTTCTCCGTGCCCACTCAGAGCTGTTTGTGGATTGGGCTCTGTGGGAGGGGCCTAATTTTGGTCTGTAGGCTCTAGCGTATCTCATTTGGTTCACCAAATGGGGAGATGGAATCATATAAAAAAAAACAAAAAAATTGGGAAGATGGAAGTCATTAAGGGGCAACGTCGTATTATCCGCACCCACCAACTAACTTGGGCGGAGCATTCAACCTGTTGCTGCCTCGTTTGCATCGACATCTCCCTTCATATTTAGCTTCCAGGACAGGAGTGCACGCCTACATCCACTGTCATTTTGTTCTCTCCCAAGCCACTCTCTGCTTTCTCGTTCGGACATTTTGGATTTTTTTTAAAGCCTTTAAACGGTGATTCTCCTACTTCCATTAGATCACTTCGTCAATTCTGGTAGCAACACAGGATTTCTTTACGATGAAATGACGTTCAATTTCCTGTGTCTGTGTTTGTTTTAGGCATCTTGTTTATAAAATGGAGACTACAATACCAATTTGCAAGTCTGTTAGCTCACCTCGTGTTGTAAGTTCTTCCATCAGAATGCTTTTATAGATCAGCTCTACCAGGTTCTTTTTTTAGTAGAAACAAGGCGAGCCTAGGCTTGAAAGTTAAGAAACAATCACGTTACAAAAAAATCAATTGTTGTGGCACTGATCTCCTTTCCTAAAATAAGAATTTCTCCACTATGACCTTGGCACTGATTTCTGTTCGAAATAAGTATAACATGAACAGTACCATTCAACCATGGGTTCGTTCCATGGTTTTGCATTATTTTGTCATCTTACTAATTACGCCATTTCGTTTCATGGCTTGCCAATCCCACAAAATGCCCGCCCACTTTTTCTTATTTTATTGTTCTTTATTTTAACATAGATCGTTTCCACTCTGGTGGCGAAGGAATTGCAAAACTGATATGGATTTTCAATATTCAGAGATAGGATTTGAGTGCAAATACAAATATGGTGCTATGTAATTCTGGGTCATGTCAGTGCTATGTTCTAAAGGATGTACCTTAATGATTGAGCTTGGACATTTTGTTCTATTGAAAAAATGTTGTGAAGCATGATATGTTGTATGTCTTTATACGTGTGAAGTGGACATATCATGCTCTGTGCTGTAATATATGATGTAGATTATGACCATTTCTCTTGAAGTTCTCGTCTCAAATGAACAGATCTAACAAGTTTTTCATTTGGTGTCTTAAAAAGAAATTGTCAATAGAAGGCAGTCTTGGTGAAAATGTATATTGGATGCAATTAAATGTAGAACTCAAAGAAACATAACAATAAATGGGTTTCGCTGAATGGACAAGGCAGTCCTACTATGTACAGCCTGTATTTTCATTTCTTTTCACCCTTTTATTGCCTATATATTTTTATGCATATGTTTATATATTTGTGTGTGTGTGTGTGTATAATTTTTTCTTCTTTGAATGGAAGGGTATGTTTCTGCCAAAATCTAGAGAAATCAAGAATTCCCAATTCAGCTTTTCAGTGGGAAATAAATTGAATTTTTCAAAGCAAAGGGCTCAAAATGCTCAAGTTAATCATAAACATAGGAGGCATTGTGGGGCTCTCAATGTGACATGCCAAGCTGATAAGATCTTGGTCGCAAATAGAGGTGAAATTGCTGTTCGTGTAATTAGAACTGCTCATGAATTGGGCATACCTTGTGTGGCTGTGTACTCAACTATAGATAAAGATGCTCTTCATGTGAAATTGGCTGATGAATCAGTTTGCATAGGTGAAGCACCGAGTAGTAAATCGTGAGTTACATACTGATATCCTTTAATCTTGGTTATATTATTTCTGCCATGTGATTTCTGAATGCTAATTATATACACACACATACACATATATATACCTTGTTATTACTGCCACGTGATCTGACTGCCATCCTTATAGTACACATGATGCATATCCTAGTGTAGTCA
Organism: Acacia acuminata; assembly: GCA_019022655.1. Lineage (NCBI taxonomy): Eukaryota > Viridiplantae > Streptophyta > Magnoliopsida > Fabales > Fabaceae > Acacia > Acacia acuminata. The sequence continues at coordinate 2,399,073 of JAFJYI010000112.1, read as the reverse complement.
AGGGCACTTGCCTTAGTGCCTCTCACCTTCAGTGAGGTGCGAAAAGCGTGCACCTTTACTCATGTGAAGCAATCAACCTATAATTTTAAGTTCTAAAACTACAGAACACAACCTGAAAAGTTCTGCCCAACCTTAAAATGTTTAAGAGAATAGGGAAAATAGTACTCCCTCAGTCCCTATATATAAGAGCCTTTCAACTGAATCGTGAGATTCTAAAAAATTGTTAATAGTAGTTAAATGTAATAATTATGTAAAAAATTTGTTTATTTTTCTAAAAATGCCCCTATTTATGAATGGGTGAGAGATAGAGAGAGAGTAATAATGAGAAAATGATGAAAGAGAATGTATGTAGTATAATAATTAATTAAGGGCAAAATGGGAAAAAGTGCATTTATTATTGAGATAAACTCAAAAGGGATCTTATATTTAGGAACAAGCCTATTAAAAAAAAAGGCTCTCATATATAGGGACGGAGGGAGTATTTCTTCCTTTAAAATATTTTTTGGGCTGTTAGTTTTACTGGGGTTTTGATGACATCCACCAAAAAAAAAAAAAGGAAGGGCTGCCACCATACTGGAAACCAACTTCCTTTTACAACTTTAAAGCCTATATATAAACTTTCATATACTGAAACAAGTAACAGCTTTATATGCACGAATTATGAAGGCAGGAATTAGCTTAGACTCTAAATGATCTTGATCACTCCTCACTGTTACTATTATGTTTTCAACTCCAGTGCGTTTTATCTTTTGCCCATGGCTTATATGACTGTCACGGTTCTAAATATATGTATCATATATCACCCCCCCCCCCCCCAAAAAAAAAAAAAAAAAAAAAAAAAAAAAAAGAAAAAAAGAAGCAAAGACTCTCTATGTCAAAGGTTTTGCCAGTCAACCCTATTTTGTTTCTTCAGAATGCATGAGAAGAGTATTAGATTAAGCTAACGTTGCTCAATCTCAGAAGATAAAGTTCACATGTATGTTTCTCTGTCTCCGTGCAGATACTTATTAATTCCAAATGTTCTATCTGCTGCTGTCAGCCTTAAATGCACAATGTTGCATCCTGGATATGGTTTTCTTGCTGAGAATGCAGTATTTGTTCAAATGTGCAGAGAACATGGGATCAACTTCATTGGGCCCAATGTAAGAGTCCATAACCCTTAGAATGTGAAAAGTACCTGCTTCTTGTCTTCCTCCTTGGCTCTTGTTTGACAGTCCTATTAATCGTTTTGTAACTCAGCATTATTATTTTGAATCTACAAGAATTGAACACTAGTTTATTGAAGTTGAACTTGAAAAATGAATTTATAAAACCATTATATTGTTGACCTATCATTTTGCACCACCAAGTCACTTACATAGCATATTGTACTGAATTTTTGATATTCAGATTGATACTGTATGTTGTTGTTTATTATTTCTCTTCTGGCAAGTAAGCAAGTGGTGATCAAGCTTGGCTGAAAATTGAAATAACACTAAGCTAATTCTTATCCAGAAAATGTGCGTCCAGAGCTGTATTTTATTATTGGCTTTCCCCCTCTTTTGGTTTGCTTTTCTAATTCTGAAAATTTTCATTGGAAACTTTGGCATGTAACTAAACGTCTAAACCCCAATTTTTTTTTTTTTTTTTGGTCTCCTCAAATGTTGCTTCCTGGTTTTGCTCAAACTTATTTTAAGTTGATTTGTTAGTTTATGTTTTGATATTTGTTCATAAAACAATGGCAGAAGATCCGTAGTTCTGTTTTTGCATTCTAATTTTGTGGTTAAACCGAATATATGGTCAAAATTATCAGCCTGACAGCATACGGGTTATGGGTGACAAATCAACTGCTAGAGACACAATGAAGAAAGCAGGTGTGCCAACTGTTCCAGGAAGTGATGGGCTGTTGCAGGTATTATATTCTTACTTAGGTCCTCTAAAAGTTTGAGATACTTGTAAGGTCAGTTCTGCTTCCATGGCATTGACTTGATGAAAAGAATCACTGTAACAGAGCACAGAGGAAGCCATTAAGCTGGCAAATGAGATTGGTTTTCCAGTGATGATCAAGGTACGTGATGCTTTTATTTTTTATTTTTAGACCTGTGTCTTGTAACCTCTTGAAGTAAATTCTGGCGTGCCTGGTTGACAGAAATCATTTTACTCTTGCTTTAATTTTATGGGCATACAATCTTAAAATTATACATATTTTCATTAATAGATTTGTATGTGTACATTAATATGTCGTTATATAATTTTTCTACAGTTGAATGAACAATGTGCGGGAAAATGACACCACTTTTTTGTGATAAAGACTGAGGCTACTAAATTACTTATATCATGATCAATAAGAATTTCTTGTTTATTGTTTGCATGTCAAGTAAAGCTACTCAATTGTTGATTATCTGTTATTGTCTGACAAAATGATTAATTATATGCCAGTATCATGTGTGCTCTCTGTTCTTTTCCCTCTTGTTGTTGTTGTTGATAGCAACAGACCTGCTGTTCGAGTCCCATGATTGTAGGCTGAAAAATAGAAAAAGAAACAACGATAGAATATCACAGCAAGTCCCATATACACAACAATAAATACAAATAAATAGCAAATCCAATAATGGGCATCCACTTGATAGCTTAAACTGTTGAATTGAACTTTGAAGTGGATGTGTTCCTTGACAATCACTTCTGCTTTGTGGCTTTGAAGGATTCATATACTTCTCTATTGTGACCCATTCACAACTTCAAAGCCATATGAGATACTGCAGCTGCTAATGTATATAATTACTATGCAAATTACCTTTGTCTATGGCTGTATACTTCTGCCCGTCCTAAATTGAATTTCCTGCCCACTTGTTGCCTCTTGAGGGTTTTGTATCAAGATGTCTCACTATCCTTCTGTGTTGATATGTTTGTCTCCAAATCTCATAGAAGTCTCGGGTCAACACAGACACAATTATCTCACCCAAGTTTTATTAAAGATTATTTCTGGCTGTTTTTTTTTTTTTTTTTTTTTTTTTTTTTTTTTTTTTTTTTTTTTTTTTTTTTTAATAACGAGTTATGTGATTTTTTGGGAAGTCTACACTTGCTAATTTTTTTTAAAATAAAAACTGAATCATTGATATTAAATAATTAAGCATTTACAAGAATTACAGAAACTCATTAAGAACCTTTCATCAACCACCACCTCTCCCAGTAAAAGGTAGGGGTTGCTCAAAGGTACAAAAACAATAATCAATTCTCTGAGCAAATCTTGTGGAGGTGTCCATACAAAGCAAGCTTTCTGACATCCTCTATAACATCACTGAAGGGATGAGGCCAGCTAGTTTCCTAGTTAAGAAATCTATGGCTCGAGCACAATCTGTGATAACTTCAACTCTTAGTATTCCCTTCCCCCAGCACTTGGTATTAAGTTTGAACTGAATTAATTAGATTATTAATAGTTGGCTGGCTGATAATATACAAATAAAGAGAAAGAAAATGATTTCATTTATGTGTATTCCTTGATGTAATATATAGGTCCCTCCGTTTTGAACTCTTTGGTTACTTGTTCTTAGGGACCTATGACATAGTCCTAGAGTTAAGTTATCATTCATGTTTTGGCATTGTTTTTGGAGAAAACATTGTAGTAGCATTGATATTCTGGTTTGCGTCCATAATTGTGATGTGATGTGATGTTGGTGCATTCATCACCAAGTGTTGTCTTTATTCATTATAATCTTTCAGACAATCAAAACTTGTACTTTTCACTGAGTACTCAACCGACTAACATAACTATTTTAGGGGGAAGTTGATTTTCATTAAATGACCTTCATAAAGGTCCTTAATACTTATTTCTCTCTTGTTCAGGTACAAAGGCAACATTATTAATTAGATAATTTAAATATATGCCAATTAATGTGAGCTGACAAAAGATTTTATGTTTCTTAGGCAACAGCTGGTGGGGGAGGGCGTGGCATGCGTCTTGCTAAAGAACCTGATGAGTTTGTGAAGTTGTTACAGGTAACTTTTCCACATGCAGTTCTGAAGTTATCTTGATTGATCCCAAGTTTACAGTCTTTAGTTTCATGCTTAACAGAATAGGCAGAAACATTTTATCAAACAATAAGCATATGCAAAAGCTATAGGGTTTATGATTGAGTACCGATTTGTGGAATTGAAATAATTAATCTGATTGTATTTTATTAATATTTATGTTAGTGGTTAGTTAATTGCTGCAAAAGTTTAGGAGTAAGTGGAGTTTGTTAGGATTATTTATTGAGTCAAGTATTTTATTTTAAATATTTAGGTCTGTTATTTTTCCTAGTCATTAGTTAGTGGGCCTAAATTTTAGGGAGTCTGTTTCCATGATCTTAGGGACTATCTCGATTTTATTTGTTTATTTCAAATGTATTCCAGCTCTATAAATAGCTGGTCATATGAGAAGTTAACATATGAATTGAGAAATAATTGTCATTTTTATTCAATTGGATATACTCCTCTTGTTGGCAATTGAGATCAGTAAGTGATGCTTTGCTCTATCTTAATAGAGATCTATCCTCGGTTATTAGAGAGTTAGAGTTAGATATTTACCTCACCCCCTATTAGATTTATTCTTCCTAATATTTCCCCTCTTTTATATTACCAGAATTTGGGTTCTAATGGCTTATCAGATGAAAACAAACAACCGGAGAAGACAAGAAAATGTCTCTGGGTTGTGCATAAATGCAAATTTTTTTTAGGATGTGTGTTTTTCAACAAATTTGTATATCAAGAATTCCTAGTGGTTTTTTTAAGATCCTCAGATGTAACAACATTATCTACCATTACTTTCTTTTCCTTGTATTAGCCGTGGTTCATAGCAGTAAACAATCTATTTTACATTAGTTGACTTTAGACCTCTTAATGACAGATTCTAATTGTAGAAAGATGAACATTGTTCTGTATGTTATATTAGTTGAATCCATCCTGTCCGCACAAATAAGCATGTGGTTCTGATGAAATTGCTTCAATTTCATTTACATACAGCAAGCTAAGAGTGAGGCAGCAGCTGCATTTGGCAATGATGGTGTTTATTTGGAAAAATACATTCAAAATCCTAGGCACATTGAGTTCCAGGTAATGTTTTCAGAGATTAATAATTTGATTAATGCCTGGGTTTCTGGCAGCAGGCTCATGCTCGAGGGAATTTTATCTTGTGAAAAATGTGGTTTCTAGAACACATTTTCAAGCTGAAATTTTCTTAAAGAACCCACCCTTAAATTTTTGAATATTGAGCTTTGTAATAATCACCTACATGAAATGCAAATATCCTTGTCACCCATATAAGCGAAGCATCGACGCAGTGCTGCTTATTAACAACTTGATGTCATGTGATTAGTTAGAGCAGATCAATAATATAGGAATTAGAACTGAAATTTTTACATTCTGACAAGACACAGCATCCTACTGCTACTCGATCATCCTAGTGGTTCAGAGGATTATTCTCAGGTTCTTGATTGTAACGGAAAAGAAGGGCATATGAGTAAGGTGTGTAGGTGCAGGTAGGGGTGTGTTTAGCCTTTTCTGACTTTTGGCCTTTCTAATCATCTTTTTCATAAGGGAGGGTGAGGGAGTTTTTTGAAGTTGAGAGTTAAGGAGAGTTCTGGCCTCTCAGCCAGTGTGGGGTGGAGGAAGATCTTCTTTCTTTATCATTTAATCTTTCTAATTTAGTGTATTTTGGTGTGTTTGTCAGTTTGAGTGTGCTGTTTCGCATGCCATCTTGTATTATAACCTCTTTTTGCTCTTGAGGATGGTGTGTTTTGTGTATTAATGTCAGCAAAGAAGGGCCATCTTGTGTTTTGTGTATACTCTTGAGGAGGAAGATCTTCATCTTTTGTTTTACCCTTGGTCTCTATCACATTCCCCCCTATAAATTGGGTTGCCAAAGAAATGAAGTTCTCACCATGCAAAATGCCAATTCAAGTTTCTCATTCATTTGCTTTCAACATTGTAGAATCACTTCACAGCTCCCTTTGTTTCTGCTTTCCAGCTTATGGCAGATTGAAACTCCTAGATTGCTTTCTCTCCTTGGTGACCACTTATTACACTCCTGTGTTGAGAAATATATTATAGGTTAGGAAATATATTATATTAGGAAAGATATTATAGAGACAATCAGGGATTATAGAGATTAGGGAATCAATCTACATAATGAGTCATTAATCCTCATTAACTCTCTTATTCCCTCTCTTGTGTATAAATACCTTATACTATGTACATGAATAGAGAAGCTTTTCAGACTATATCTCTTTCTCTCTCCCTCTGGATTAACATGGTACCAGAGCTTTAAGTTCCAAATATTTTTTTTCCAATTATCCTGTTCAATTTGGCGACAGAGAGAGAGAGAGGGAGAGTCTCATTTCGTTTTCTGTTCGGGACGTTTTTAGCTGCCACGCGCCACCTCACCGTGATCAGGAGGTCCCGATCGGCGAAACCCAGTCGTCCGAGCACCATTCCGGCAGCACGTGTACAGTCACGCGCCACCTTGAGTTCCGCCGTCAGTTACACGCGCCGGCGCGTGAGGGAGTTTTCCGGCGAGTTTTTCGCCGCCGTTTGCAGTTCTGGGATCGACTCAGTGTCCCCATCGTAACCCAGGTGGTTTCGTGATCATATCTGGTGATTCCACTTTCTGGTCTGATTTGCGCACGTGTGGGTTCGTTTTTTTTGGAAGACTCCGGTCGTTTTTTGGCCAGGTATTGTTGTTGGACCTTGTGTGGCCTCTTGTTTCTGTTTGGCAGTTGGTGTGGCTGCTGTTTGCTGTTCTTTCTTGTGGGCTCTTCCAACATTGGTTTGCTGTAACATTGGTTTGCTGTCTTCGTTCACTATCACCTTTGATATTGATATTATTTCCCTTGTGTGTCTCTGGTTATTTCTTATGGCTGAGACTAAACCGAGTGCGATGACTGAGATGGTCCCTGTTTCAAACAAGATTACTGATCATAAGTTGAATTGGACCAATTATTCGGACTGGATCAAAACTATCCGTATGCATTTACTGAGTATTGAGAAGGAGGGCCATTTAACTGAGGTGCCTCCTACAGATGCCACTAAGATGGCATGGGCTCGGGCCGATGCCAGACTCTTCTTACAAATTCAAAATTCCATTGAGGGTGATCTTCTTCCTTCTTAGTCATTGCAACACTGTTAAAGAACTTATTGCTTATCTGGAGTTCTTGTATTCTGGGAAAGGGAACATTACTCGCATTCATGATGTTTGTAAAGGGTTCTATCGCGCTGAGCAGCAAGGTCGTCCCCTGAAGAATTTTTTCATGGAGTTCAACAAGATGTATGAGGAAATGCGGCGGTTAATGCCACCCACGTCCGATCTCCAGGCACAGATCGATAATATGGAGAAACAGGCAATTCTCAATTTTCTTACCGCTCTCGACCCAGCTTGAGACTGTTCGATCTCAGATATTATCTAGCTCCGAGCTTCCTTCGCTTCAGGATGTGTATTCTCGTGTGTTGCGTGCCGACAGTTTAGCCCACCCGGCTTCCAATCCTAATGCTAGTGCTCTAGCTGGTCGAGGTCCAACTGACGCTCGGAATCAGGTTTCCTCACACCAAGGACATGGTACACCAAATCCTGTTTTTGCTGCTCCGGCTCCTAGGAACCCCGGCCCCTACATACCTGGTGTCCTAGGAGCTGGCCCCCAGAGGCCCGGCAATCCTCCCAATTTTGGTGCTAGTGGGATTGTCTGCTATTATTGTAAGGAACCCGGTCATACGAAACGCTACTGTCGTAAGTTGCAACAGTTGCACCAGAAGCAACGCAGGTCTGCTCATATGGCTCAATCCTCTGATATCTCTGATCCTGCCCTCTCTCCACCAACTGCACTTGCTACAGGTAACTTTGATTCGTGCCTTGCCACTTCTTCTTCGAAATGGATCATCGATTCCGGGGCTACTGACCATATGACAGGTAACCATCATTTGTTCTCTTCTTATGCACCTTATGCCAACCCTTCTTCAATTACAATTGCCAATGGTTCTTACACCCGTGTTCTTGGATCTCGGCAATGTTACACCAACTCCGTCTGTTTCCTTATCATCCGTTCTTAATGTTCCCAATCTTGCTTTTAACCTTTTATCTCCTAGTAAGCTTACTCGTCGCTTAAATTGTTTCATCTCACTTTTTCTTGACCATTGCTTAATTCGGATCTTACGACGAAGCGGATTATTGGTAGGGGTATGAATCGCGGCCATTACTTTCTTGATAATCGGGTGCCGCTTTCCATTGCTTGCTCGTGGTCCCTCCTTGTTTGACATTCATTGTCGGTTAGGTCATGTGTCTTTGTCATCTTTAAAGAGGTTGTATCCTCAATTTCAGCATGTGTCTTCTTTAGAGTGAGTCGTGTCAGTTTGCTAAACATCACCGTGTTCATCGGCACCTCGCGTCAATAAACGAACCGCGTCCCCTTTTGATTTAGTTCATTCGGATATTTGGGGTCCGTGTTCGTTGAGTCCAAGTCGGTTTTCGGTACTTTGCTACGTTTGTTGATGATTTCTCTCGAACCACCCGGCTTTATCTAATGAAAAATCGTTCGAGGTGTTTTCTCATTTTTGCCATTTCTGTGCTGAAATCAACACTCAATTTGGTGTTTCTGTGAAAACTTTACGAAGTGATAACGCTAAAGAATATTTGTCTGCCCAATTTCAAAACTATATGCTCCAAAATGGCATGATTCATTAGTCCTCGTGTGCAGATACACCAGCTCAAAATGGTGTTGCCGAAAGAAAGAACCGTCACTTATTAGAGGTGGCCCGAGCTCTCATGTTTCAAATGACAGTTCCTAAACCTTTCTGGGCTGATGCTGTGTCCACGACCTGTTTTCTCATTAATCGTATGCCTTCCTCCTGTTCTTAGTGGAGCCACTCCCTACTCCACCTTGTTTCCTTCTCATCTTGTGTTTCCCATTGCCCCCAAGATCTTTGGGTGTGTTTGCTTTGTTCGTGATGTTCGTCCTACTACTACCAAACTTGACCCCAAGTTGTGTCTTCTTGGGGTATTCTAGGGTTCAAAAGGGTTATAGGTGTTATTCCCCCACTCTTCGGCGTTATCTTGTGTCCACAAATGTTACCTTCCATGAGTCAACCCCGTTCTTTCCTGTCTCTGCTCCTTCTCCATCCCCCGACATCACCAATAGTCTTGATGATATATTGATCTATACAGTTCGGTTTACCACCAAGCAAGCGTCGGACCGGAACCTGCTAAGCCACCTATCTATATCGGAAGCGTCCCAAGGCAAGTAATGGCATTGAACAGGTTCCAGCCCCACCAGTACCCGCTTCGAAGTCTGATCCCGTGGTAGTTGCCCCTTCTCCAGTCTCTACACCAGACCCAGTGCCTGTGCCTGACTCTCCCTCACCGGAAAGCCCCGTGCCTGACTCTCCTACTTCTCTTGACTTGCCCATTGCCCTCCGTAGAGGTCAGCGATCTTGCACCTACCCTATTTCTTCTTTCGCTTCCTACAATCATCTTTCCCCTGCATCTTGTTCTTTCATAGCCTCCTTAGAATCTATTACTGTCCCTACTAATCTCCACGAAGCCTTAGCCCATCCCGGTTGGTGTCTTTGCTATGAAAGAAGAAATGATGACCCTTGATAAGGCCGGTACCTGGACTCTCGTTGATTTACCTCTTGAAAAGAAGGCTATCGGATGTAAGTGGGTGTTCACAGTCAAAACAAAAGCTGATGGCATCTTGGAACGGTTGAAAGCTCGATTGGTTGCCAAGGGTTATGCTCAGACCTCTGGTGTTGATTACTCGGAAACCTTCTCTCCTGTGGCAAAATTGTCCTCTGTTCGTCTCTTCATCTCTATGGCTGCCAATTATGGTTGGGACCTTCATCAGCTGGATGTTAAGAATGCCTTCTTAAATGGTGATCTTCTTGAGGAAGTATACATGGAGCAACCACCTAGTTTTGTTGCTCAGGGGGAGCGTGGGAAGGTATGCCACCTTCAACGGTCTTTATATGGCTTGAAGCAAAGTCCTCGTGCTTGGTTTGACAGGTTTAGCTCTGTGGTTAAGAAATTTGGTCTGAGTCAGAGTAAGTGCGACCATTCTGTGTTTTATCGTGACAGACAGATCTTTGGGATGATTTTGTTGGTGGTATATGTTGATGATATTGTTGTTACGGGTAGCAATGCTTTGGGAATCTCATCACTTAAGGCCTTTCTCAATTCGCATTTCCAAACAAAGGATTTGGGTCCTTTGAAGTACTTTCTTGGGATAGAAGTTATGAGAAATAAGAAAGGCATCCTTTTGACACAGAGGAAGTATGTTCTTGATCTGTTAAAAGAAACTGGGAAACTCGGAGCAGCACCGAGTAGCGGTCCCATGATTCCTAATCCCTTCTTGGACATGGATGACCACATACCGTTTGATGAGCCACCTGAGGATGTACAAAAGAAAGTTGATCCAGAAAAGATAAAGCCATTTGCCTATCCTACGAGATATCGTAGGCTAGTTGGGAAATTGAACTATCTTACGGTTACCCGCCTTGATGTGACCTTTCCCGTTAGTGTGCTTAGTCAATTCATGACTGCACCAACCGTTGCTCAGTGGGAAGCTTTGGAACATGTCTTATATTATTTGAAGGGTTCACCAGGTCGTGGTATTCTCTATACGAATCATGACCACAACAAGATTGAATGTTTCGTGATGCAGATCATGCGGTCAAAGGCTACCCGGAAGATCCACCACAGATATTGTGTGTTTGTTGGTGGAAATTTAGTATCGTGGAAGAGTAAGAAGCAAGATGTGGTTTCTAAGTCGAGTGCAGAAGCTGAGTATAGAGTCATGTCTCAATCTACACAAGAGATCGTGTGGATTCACCAGTTAATGAAGGAGGTTGGTCCTGCCACGTCATTACCCGCGAAGTTGTGGTGTGATAATAAAGCTGCTCTACACATAGCCTCCAACTCCGTGTTTCATGAACGTACGAAACACATTGAGATTGATTGTCACTTTGTACGCGATAAGATCGAGGAGAACTTTGTTTCCACCGGGCATGTGCGATCTAGTGACCAATTGGGTGACCTTCTAATGAAGGCTTTAAATGGGACTCGGGTTGAATATCTTTGTAACAAGTTGGGCTTGATTAATATCTATGCTCCAACTTGAGAGGGAGTGTTAGGAAATATATTATAGGTTAGGAAATATATTATAGAGACAATCAGGGATTATAGAGATTAGGGAATCAATCTACATAATGAGTCATTAATCCTCATTAACTCTCTTATTCCCTCTCTTGTGTATAAATACCTTATACTATGTACATGAATAGAGAAGCTTTTCAGACTATATCTCTTTCTCTTTCTCTTTCTCTCTGGATTAACATAGGCCAATCATACAGTCATTGCTTATAAACAAGTACTTAACAAATTACAAGTTCATTAATTAAAAAGAAAATCCAAGTTTTTTTGGGTACTTTGGTCTATGACTGAGACCTATATTCAGATTTCAGAAAGTCAGATTTGTAAACAAATTCTTTAATGTCTAACTCTTGTTGAAGCATTTACATATCAGTACTTCTATGTGGGATGATAGGATGTCTGCTTGAATTAATAAACATTGCATTTTTTGTTATTCTACTTCAATTATCCACTTTTCGTGTTACCCTATTGTATACATGTCAATCTCACTTATCATCTGCTGCATTGCTTGACAGGTTCTTGCAGATAAACATGGTAATGTTGTTCACTTTGGAGAGCGTGATTGCAGCATCCAGGTCTGTTACAACCTTGGCCTCCAACACCCCCCCCCCAACAAAACAACGCACCTTTTTGTAAAAAATAAAAAAAATTGCCTGACTAGTGGTCTATCAAACTGGTTCTTGTTCTACATGTGCTATAATATGTACGATTAGTGCATATCTTGATTGGTATCAAAATTTTCATTAACTAAACATAATAAAATCTGACTTATTGCAATTTCTGGTCTTGGTGAATTCATAGCTGAAAATTGGATTATTACAATTTAACATGTATGCAGGATGTGTATTCCTTACCCTGTTATGTTCATTGTTATTGAATTGAAGAATAGGGATAGAAGAGAGACACAAGAAGAGAGTAGAAGAAGAAATGGAGAAGAGAGCTCCCAAGACTCTCACACAATTCTGTATTACTGCAAAGTCAGGAAAAAATCTGAGTACAATTGGAGGATTGGGTTATTTATAATACAATAGCCTCCCTCAAGTCCTAATCTAATGGTTAGTAGGGTAATTAACTAATTATCCTACTAATTATGTATCTTTCACTTAAGTCCCTAGAGGTATCTTGCAATTAGGTCCCTAAGTATACAAATACAGATTCTATATCATACTCCCTCCGGTCCTTAATGTAGGGCCTAATTGATAGTTGATTAATAACAAGAACTAAAGAAGGGGAGTAGAAGAAACTAGGGAAAAGTTAGGAAATTTTATTAAAAAAGGGTGCCCCAGTGTACAAGGCTCCCACTAGTAAGATCTAGGGAAAGATAGATGTATGCAGCTTTACCCCTATAATTGAAGAGGTTGTTTCTAGGATTTGAACTTGTGACCTCAAGGTCATTTGGCAAAAACCTTACCTCTACGCAAATGCTCACCCTTATAAGAAATTGTATAATTCTAGAGTTAAGGAGCAAAAATGCCTATTAACTTTTACTAAAAGTGCGTCCAGCACCATGTACATTTCGAAGGTGCAAAAATTCCCATGAGCATTGAAAATGGGAGCAAAAATGTTGGTACCGTTAAATTTGACTTAACATCGTTATATATGCATGTGCAAAAAGAGTGTGGGTCTCACTACAAAAAGTAATGGTATTAGGTCAAATTTAATGATGCTGGCATTTTTTCCCCCATTTTGAATGCTTATGGGCATTTTTGCACCTCCGAATTGCATATGGTGCTAGACGCACTTCTGGTAAAAATTTATGGGTATTTTTACACTTTCACCCTTAATTTTAATTACCTCTTAATATTGAAAAATCAAATAAAATAACATTTCTTGTTTCTTTTGAACATCACATTCTTTAGTTTAAAAATCTAAATTTGGTCTTTTATATATATCTGAGGGCTCTGAGGTTTTCTAGACAATACTTATAGTTTCACTGAATTTGTAACTTATTCTTTATACTTTAACTCGTGGCGATTCAGTCCTTATACTTTCCTCTTTATCTCCATCAATCCTTATTGTCAATAAGAATTAAGACCTTGCCATACCAAACTCACTGGTGCTTAAACTCCACCAGTGAACCTCCTTTGGCAACCTCCCCTACACAATCATCGCTCCTCCCTGCATCACCATTACCGACGACACTTATGAACCAAAGTTGGTTCACTGCTCCTACTTGGTCCAGCTGAGTCTCCTCCCATCTCCACCACGGTCCATGGGCAACATTAGCACCCATTTGTGTTGCCCTTCCTTCATCCTTTCTCCTGCCATGGCAACATCTACAACATTTTTGTCCTCGCCATTTTACCACAATCATGTCAGGTCAAACTATGATAGTCTTTGACTCATATGGTGGCACGGCTGCATTCCCCTCTCTTGTCAATTAAGTGTTGGATGGGGAATGCACTAGCCGGCTGTGTCCATGGACCTCCAGTCTCCCCAGTCACATTTCAATCATTAAAAGCAGTTGGATCTATAGGAGATTGCAAGAAGACAAATGAACAAGAGAGATGGATGAAGCATGGGGGTGCAAACATGGGGGTGCAAATGATTGGAGAAGGTAGACAAACAACTAAATCTGGAGGAGACGAATGAGTGAGGTTGATGGAGATCATGGTTTTAGTTTAGAATCATCACCTATGGTGGTGATATGGGGAGGAGCGTTGCCCGTGTAGGGGAGGTTGCCGGTGTAGCAGAGGTCACCGGTGGAGTTTGAACACCAACGACTCTAATGTGGCAGGACTTAGTTGTCATATAAAGAGCAAGAATTGATGGAGATGAGGAGAAAAATATAAGGACTGAGTCACAACAAATTAAAGTATAAGGACTAAGTTATAAACTCCTTAAAACTATAAGGATCAAATAATTTATTATCCCATTTATTAATTGAAAAATCTAAGGGTTGAAGAGAAAGTTTTTTTTTTTTTTTTTTTTTTTTTTTTTTTTTTTTTTTTTTTTTTTTTTTTTTTTTTTTTTTTGCCTTTGTTGGTTTGATGAGGGGGTTAGAGTTATTATGGGTAAGTCAATTCAATTACAAGCATTTTCCATTAACTCAATTAATGGCTTTAATGGAGACAATTTTCATATTTTTAAAGGAAAGGATTAAAAAGAAAATAAAGTTAAAGCACTAAGGTGTAATTGAATTTTTGTTGGAAATATGATTTCACCTCCTTCAAGGAGAAGCAACGCTCATGAAGCTTTTAGAAAAAATATGGTTTTGGAGGTTGAAAACGTGCTCATGAAGCTTTTAGAGAAATATGGTTTTGGAAGCTGAAAACGTTGTACCAAACACTCACTAAGTTCAAACTTGATATATAAATTAGATCACTAAAAGTATACTTTTATCTTCTATTTAAAAAGTTTATTTTCTATATATAACAAGGACTCCTAATGCATCAATAACTAATACATTCCAGTCAAACTTTTCCTCCATTAGCACCTCATCTATTTCTGCTGATGAAGCAAGATAACAGGTAATTCAAAGTACATAGATATCAGAAAGTGCAGCAAAGAAATATTGGCTATTTGGTAATGCCTGTTAACATTAAGGAAGACAAGTGGAAGAGAATCCATGATTTTTCATAACATGATGCTAAAATCTATATATAAAGGCTTCTGGTTTACTTGTCTTTCTTTCTGGTCACTTTAAATACTACCTGAATCATTTATTTTTGTTGATGATGATTTCTATGCAGAGGCGGAATCAGAAACTGTTGGAAGAAGCACCTTCTCCTGCATTAACCCCAGAGTTGCGGAAAGCAATGGGTGATGCTGCAGTTGCAGCCGCTGCATCTATAGGTTACATTGGTGTGGGAACAGTTGAATTCCTCTTAGATGAAAGAGGTTCCTTTTACTTCATGGAGATGAACACCCGTATCCAGGTTTGAGCTAACATTACTATTTTTTGGGCTAAGAACCTAACAAAAATTACTGATGAATAATTTCCATTGTTTTCTTTTCTACTCTCTCTTTTTTTCTACGGCGGGGGCTTCATTGGAATTAGGTGGAGCATCCTGTGACAGAAATGATTTCCTCTGTTGATTTAATAGAAGAGCAAATTCTTGTAGCTATGGGAGAAAAACTTAGATACAAACAGGTACTGGAGGTAATATTTTACCAGTGATTTTTTTTATTACTATACTAATTGTTTTTATTACTACAGGAAGATATTGTGCTCAGAGGTCATTCCATTGAATGCCGTATAAATGCTGAAGATGCTTTCAAGGGATTCAGACCTGGGCCAGGTACAATGATGTGAAGTTCTGCAACTATATACTTCCAAGAAATAACCTCATATCTGTGGTATTCAATTTAAACACAACCCACTTGCTGATTTGTAAGCTGTTTGGTCAATTAGCTTCATCCATTCAGTTGTAATTGTAATTAAGATGCCAAAAAAGCTCTAGGTTGTTTTACCTTGTTACTTTTTATTTTATTACTACTGATACATCTTTAACAACAGGGAGAATAACAGCATACTTGCCATCTGGAGGTCCTTTTGTGAGAATGGACAGTCATGTTTATCCTGATTATGTGGTTCCTCCTAGCTATGACTCCCTGCTTGGAAAGGTGCATTGCTTTATCTCTTGTTAATTTTTTTCTTGAATTTATTGTATATGAGGTGCTAAATCCACAGTTTATGTTATCATAATATAAACAGATTAACTGAAAATGCATGTCTCCATTTTACTCAGTTGATCCAATAATTCAGTGCCAGTCAATATTCTATGAAACACACACACAGATATGATCATAGTCGTCTATTTTTTCCATGGGCTTTTGGGTTTAAGCAATGGTAGAGTATACCTTCATACCTATTCAGATGTTGATATCTTTTACTTGAGTTTAACATTTGCCAATGTATAAGACTGCTGAGTTTCCCTCAACACTTGACATTTCTCTGCCTTGCCTAGTAATGTACCTTCTTGAGAAATTAAGAGCACTGCACCCTTCTATTTATTTCAGTGAAGTATTTGTTATATATGAAATCTTTGTTTTTCTCTTAACTCGGGGAAATTTTATAGCTAATTGTATGGGCTCCAACAAGGGAAAAAGCAATTGAACGAATGAAGAGGGCACTAGATGACACTATCATCACAGGTAAAATGATTCAATTACGATGATTGTGAATTTGTGGATTTTGTATTGCATTATATACCTGGGGCTAGTCAATTGTATCCCTTAGAAGACTGAAAAAGGAGTCAATCATGCCTTTGTTTTGCACCTCAGTCAATGTTCTTTTACATATGCAATCCTCCATTGTATGGGGGAAAACCCAAAATTATTCCGTCCATTGTTGATCAATATGTATTTTTGTCACAGGGGTTCCTACAACAATTGATTATCATAAGCTTATCCTTGACATTGAGGTGGGTGCATCTGTTAAAGTAGTGTCATCCTTGAAATATATTTGCTTGTTTACAGAAGTCATATGTGTCTTATGTGTGATGTCTGTAATGCTATGCAGGATTTTAGAAATGGCAAAGTTGATACTGCTTTTATTCCTAAGCATGAGCTGGAGTTGGCTATGGTAAGAACCTTCTAAAACCCCGCTATTGTATCTCTAGCATCGAGTTTCAATATTGTTGCACTACCCATTAGGAAGGGATACTTCGGAAAGTGTAAAGCTAAGGAAGTTGAAAAATTTTGGTCTCGCCCCCTATTTAATTATTTTGGTAGGGAAATTTCAGGATACCTGACCCTAGCTGCCACAAATTCTGGAATCTCTCATCAGTTTGTGTCTCAACCTTTAGTACTCTTGACGTCTGGTATTGGCAGAAGACCACCTCTAGCATAATGTGTAAATTTCTACCGGCTATTGAATCATAGACTTTCCATGGATAGTTACATGTAGTGAACTTATCTAACTAGTTGCAGATCAAAATATATTTTTGGCTATTGTCTTATTTCCTGTCAGATATAGATGAAAAGCGGTCATATCGTTAAACCCGAGTAAATCAGATCGATAATCCTATCTGCTGATATTATTGTTACCCAAGAAAATCATATCAATAATCCTATCTGATGATATTGCTGTTATTTGGTTGGTTTTATTCCCGATTTCAAATTTACAAATGGAAAATGTGATCTAGTTATGAAACTTTGCTTAAATTTGTAATTCTTTTAATGTCTTTTGGCACGATGCAGCCGCCCCCGAAGAATGTACCAGCTAACACGGCCGCAATTGTGTGATACCACCGGTTTAAGGAATTTCTGTGCTGTACCCATTTGTTTCTGCATGTGAAAATTCCTGATGAGATTTTGTTCAGTCTCGGTTCAATTCATTGCTTACTTTATACTGTAAAAATTATTGAATTTCGTGTCTGATTACTTCAACTTATTGCTCACAATATACTGTAAAATTTATTTAATTGCATAGTTTCTGCTAGATTCATAATTATGTTGACGAAGGAAAATTTTTCCCCCAAAACAAACCTCAGCAAACCCTTGATAATTCTGGTGTATGTTGGGCAAAGATTTAGAAGCCCTAAAAGTGGTTTTTGCAAACTCAAGTTTGCTTCTTTTGCTGACCCTAACTGTTGTGTTTAGTTTAAAATTGACCAGAGCGAAGTTTGAAAACTTAATTTTGGATAAAAATAAGTTATTGTGACGTGATTTATAGGGACAATGATCTTAAATATCATGGAAGTTTTCGCTGAGGAACACTGGTAAGACGGTAGTTTTTTTGGGACCAAAAATGCCACGGAAGTTTACAAAACGTAGCAATTTTGTCCCTCCGTTAATTTTGACCGTTTAAGTTTAACTGAGTACACACGTGGCATGCCACTTCATCAATCAAAAGTATCATTTTTGCCATGGAAGTTTTCCTTGAGTAGCAATTTTGCCTCGGAAGTTTTAACTAAGGAGTAATTTTGCCCTTCTGTCCCCCAATGTTAGATTTGACTATTAAATCAATCAAAGACCACAAATGTCACGCCTTGAAAAAGTTGAACTTGAAGTCAGAGAATGAGATCCTTGAGATGTTGAGTTCAAGCGACGAAATTTGTTAAAGCCGAACTAGTCAAAGGGAGAAGATGCAGCCATAAACCTTCGAGGAAGATCATTTATGATCTAAGCAAATGAAACACAAAATCACTATTGATGAATTGTTCCAAAAATTGGTTTAAAACAAATCATTTCTCGTGATAATATTTATTTGCTTAGATCATAAGTGATGCTTCCTTTGGTTTTGCGATGGACCTTTCAAATCCCTTTGACCGTTCAACTTCACAAATTCTGGCCACCTTGAGCTCAACATCTCAAGGATCTTCTTCTCTGACTCTAAGTTCGACCTTTTCAAGGCATGACATGTGTGGTCTTTAATTGATTTAATAGTCAAATTTAATATTGAGGACAGAAAGGAAAAATTACTACGTTTTGTAAACTTCCGAGGCAAAATTGCTCCTCAGAGAAAACTTCCGGGGCAAAAATGATACTTAACTCTTTTGATTGATGAGGTGGCATGCCAAGTGTGCACTCAGTTAAACTTAAAGGTCAAAATTAACGGAGGGGTAAAATTGCTACGCTTTGTGAACTTCTGTGGCATTTTTGGTTCAAAAAAAACTTCCGTCTTACCAATGCTCCTGAGTAAAAACTTCTATGGCATTTAAGACCATTATCTCTGATTTATATTTGGATAATTATTTTTTAAAAAATCAAATTGACTCACTAAAGTTTGTTTAAATTACACTAAGCAAAAGAATGTGTTTGTATTGCATCAGTAATTATGCTATAATATGATAAATGATTTGATCACCTTAAAAAATAAAAACAATATATAAATTTCAAATTAGAAAATGTAAAACTTGTTCATTACAACCATCCTCACCTTGCAGATTCTGTTTTGTAGAATTGAAGAATATGAGAAGGGGAACAGACAAGGGAGTCTTTGTGAAAGTGATGCATTTTTTTGTTATTAGGAAATAAATGAACTCATTAATGCACAAATGGACCTTCTCAGAATGTTTAAAAGAAACTTTTGTTGCGGAAGCGGGATATATATAGAACGTAACCGATTATGTTAAAAAATCACAATACTTCTAGATGTACTGTAATAATATGATAAATTACACCTATTATATCTAATTGCAGCTAATAAATAAAATAGCAATAAGATAAATACTTAAATCTAATTTCACTCCAAATAATTTACAAGTGGAATACTACAAGAGAGAAGGAAAAACAAAATGTCTTAAGAAAAAAATTGAGGAATGAATTGAAAGTGGGAGGGAGGCTTCTATTTATACTAAAAGTACCCACCTCACCAATTTCCTATCAATGTGGGACTCTTTCTAAACCCACAAATCTTCACCTTAGAAAGATTCTCACATTCTCAATTTCTCCTAATTACAAATTCGGATTGTAACTTCTATTCAATATACAATGTTCATTAGATCCAAACCATGTTGAAATTTAATTGAAGTCACTACTTTTGTTAGCATATCAACAGGACTATCATCTGTTCGTATTTTTTTTATCATGATTCCACCTTCTTCCAAAATTTCTTTTATAAAGTGATATCGTACATCAATATGCTTTGTCCTTGCATGATACACTTGGTTCTTTACTAATTGAATAGCACTTTGGCTATCACAAAATACTGTGATGCTTTCTTGACCAATACCAAGCTCTCCAAGCAATCCTTAAAGCCAAATTGCCTCCTTCATAGCCTTTGTAATCGCCATGTATTCTACCTTTGTTATAGGCAAAGCAATTGTTGACTGTAAAGTAGACTTCCAACTAACTGGTGTGTTGCAAGAGTGAACACATAACCAGCAGTCGATCTTCATTTGTCCAAATCACCTGCAAAATCTAAGTCACAATACCCAACTAGACATTGATCATCTTCCTATTGAAAGACCAATCCAACATCTAAAATATTACAAATATATCATAGAATCCATTTCATAGCTTGCCAATGTTCCTTTCTAGGATCATGCATATACCTACTCACAACTCCAACAACCTATGAAATATTAGGTCTTGTATAAACCATAGCATACATCAAGCTACTAATAGAATTTGTATACAGTACTCTTGACATATATGCTTGTTCATCTTCATCCTTTAGTGACATATCAGCACTAAGCTTAACATTGAGGGGCAAGTGGAATGCTAACCGATTTCATTTCGTCATTCATACCAATTCAATTTAGCACCTTCTTCAAGTATTCCTTTTGAGATAAAAAAAAAAGACTTCCTTTGATTGTCTATTTTTTGTTATCTCCAAGCCAAGAATCTTCTTTGCCTCATCCAAATCCTTCATCTCAAACTCATTTTTTAGTTGACCCTTTAGCTTCTCAATCTCTACTTGATCTCTTGAAGTTATCAACATACAAAAGGAGATATATGAAGGATCCATCTTCAAGCTTCCGCAAATACACATAATGATCGTATTTGCTTCTTCTGTACTTATGCCGCAACATAAACTTGTCAAATTGTTTATACCATTGTCTTGAATATTGTTTCAATCCGTACAACAATTTTTCAAGTTTACACACCATATTTTCCTTTTTAGCAACTTTGAGTCCGTTTGGCTGAGTCATGTAGATTTCTCTTCAAAGGTTCCATTTAAAAATGCATTTTTCACATCCGTCTAAACTAGTTCCAAATCTAATTGTGTTACCAAAGCCAACAAAATTCTAATGGCAGAATGTTTCACAACTTGAGAAAATACTTCATTGTAATCAATTCCCACCTTTTGAGCATAGCCTTTAGCTACCAATCTTGCTTTGTAGCTCACATCACCTTGGTTAAGAAATCCTTCTTTCTTCGCATACACCCATTTGCAACCAATTTCTTTCGTATCCTTGGGGAGTTTGGCCAATTTTCACGTACCATTCTGATAAAAGGAGTGCATTTCATCACTCATGACATTGCTCCACTTATCCTTTCCTGAGCTCTTGACAACCCATTTATAAGTTGAAAGAATATCATCAGTTGCAATTGAAGTTGCACCAGCCACCATATCCATGAAGCAAGTAGGATTTGTTATTGTTCGTTTTGGCTTGTTAGTTGCGATTGATTCATGTTGCTGCTGAGGTTCATGAGTGGAAACCTCCCTCTTAACTGGCTCGTTTTGCTTCCACAGGAAAGTTTTCCCTATTTGCTCCTTGTACTATAAAAATCAACTTTCCTTCAAACTCCACCTGCTTTGAAACACCATCAATCTATTAGGTATCTTCAAATGCTACCTTTTTCACCATAGCAGATTAATCAAAAGTAACATCCTTGCTCAATGCAATTTTCTTTATCTCTAGACACCATAAATGATATCCTTTGACTCCAAAAGTGATCCCCAAAAATAGTTTTCTTTGCTCTCGGATCCAATTTTGACTCTTTCACTAATAAAATGTTGTTAAGTCAAACACATGCAAAGAATCATAATCTGTAGCAAGCTTTCTATACCATTGTTCCAACAATGTCTTACCACCAATAGCAGCAGATGGTAGATAATTAATGAGGTGACTCGCATATATTATTGCCTCAGCCTAAAATTTGCCCAAGCCAGCATTGGACAACATACACAAAACCTTCTCCAGCAAAGTCTGGTTCATGCGTTTTGCCACTCCATACCAACTTGTCTTCCAAGCTGTTGGTGGGAATATGGATTTCATATATAGCCCACTTGATTTCAACAGGTAGATATTGGCTAATAGGAGTGAGATCACATTCTCCATCAACTATAAAGTCGCAAACTCTTCCTCTTACCACAATAGGGTCATCATTATTACTTGGTTTCTCCGGGAATTCAAACTTTGGCACCCATTTGTTGCCTCATATTCTAATTGCAGTATCGTTGCTAACAAACCACTATAGGTCCTCTTTGAGAAAATGTATTCCATCTAGAATGCTTAAGTAACACCATGATGCCTTGTAGCCTTTCTCCGCATCAATAAAATCACCCTAGGAAAGTACACACTTTCAGTACCTTAGAACCATAGTTCATTCAGACTCACCAATAGCCTCCATGTCGTTTTAGCCAACAGTACATCATTCATGAAAGTAAGATCTCAAAAACCCACACCTCCTATACTCTTTCTCGTAGTTATAGTATCCCACGCTTTCTAATGAGTTTTCCTTCCAAAACCATTACCATCCCACCAAAAGTTAGGAATAAGACTATTTAACTCCTTGCAAGTCTTTAAGGGGAACCTGAAACAATTCATTGGGTATATTGGAATAGCTTGGATGAAAGCTTGTATTAAAACTTCTCGTCCAGCAAAGGATAGATAAGAATGACCCCAACCCTGGATTTTGCTTGCTACTCATTTCCCGATATATGCTAGAGCCTAGTGTTTGGTTTACCCCAAAAGTTCGGTATACTAAGATATTTTCCTAGATCCTTTGCAGCTAAAATACCCAGAATATTGCTTAGCATCGTTCTCACTATGTAACACTCCCAAATTTGTAATAATTATAATAAAATAAAGGGTCAAGGTGCAAAAATACGCATGTGCTTTTCTCCGAGGAGCTCCCAGTAGCATGTGTTAGCTCCTAATGTTTTGATGATAACAAAGATTTAAGGATTGAAAGATTTTGAATCAAGTTTAACTATTCTTGAAATTGATTCTCAAGAACATGCAAGTGATTCTCGAAAATTACCACTGTTCTAACATCTCTGCGCTTAAGTGTTCAGGAAGCAATTCTCGAGAATGGATCAGGGATTCTTGAGAATTGTATGACAAGTTGGCCATCGCAAGCTTATGGCTCTCAAGAATACACAAGTAATTCTCGAGAACAATTCTCAAGAATAGGTGAAGAGTTCTCGAGAATTCCTAGTCAGAATCACGTAGCAGAAAATTTCTCTGATGTGATTCTCGAGAATTGGAAATCAATTCTTGAGAATCAGCAAGGAGATTCTCGAGAATGGTCAAATGCCTCATCTGAATCACACACTGAAGTAAACATGTCTTATGTAATTCTTGAGAAATTGGAAATTAATTCTCGAGAATGGCTCTTGAGAATCAATTAGGAGATTCTTGAGAATGGACGGTAAATGTTTTGCAATACTACTCTTCTGGTTTAAATCAAAACGTGATTCTCGAGAATGAACACAAGGATTCTCGAGAATGCACAACCTTTCTTATTTGCGAAATACTCTGATCGCTCAATTCTTGAGAACCTTAAATATAACTCTCAAGTATCTACGAGACACACTTTCAGGATTAAGCTTTTCCGTGATAATTCTCGAGAATGTGATAAACAATTCTCGAGAATGCATTTTGGCATTTTAAATCTTCGCTCTCGTAAACTGTAAATCATTGATTTTGACTTGGGTGATTCATGTTATTGATTTATACTTCTTCTAACCAAGTTTAATCAGCTTGCTAGTGATTTTCATATATGATTCACATGTTTTAATCATCAAATTTCCATAATGCAAAAATGTGTCAAACGCATTAAATGACAAAGCAGAAATGAAGCACGAAAGTGGAAATTAAGCTTCTGAACAACCGTAAAGCATTCCGGCCATTTCTACTCAACATTCTACCTAAGTCTCAACGGACAAATCAAACAAAGAATGTCAACGAAGTATATTGACCAATGTCAGAAGATTACGAAGAGACAGAGCAACAGATATATTTATTACTCTCAACGGCTCCTTAATCTATCTTCAACGGTCATTAATTGCTATCATCTATAAAAGCCAAAAGCATTCAATTCTTCATCTACCGAAACGTTATGCATTCAATTCGAACCTATTGCATCTTGTTGTTTCATCAACTTCACTTGTTATCTTTGGATATTTCTTGTACTTCAATGTTTAACATTATCTACTCGTGAGGAGTTTCTAAACACTTACTAGTTTATTGTTTTTGAAAATCTTAAGGTTGAGGAACCTTAAGTGAGGGTGTACAATTACAACTTGTAAGGGAGAGTGAGTCCGAGTGTGAAAGGATCATCCTGAGTTACAGAGTGTGTAATTGTTATTGTTTTTAAAGAGTTGGTGGAAATCCTAAGGTGTTCTTGGGGACTGAACGTAGGTCAAAGTGCTAGACCGACCAATATAAATCGCTTTGTGTTTATCTCTCTCTCTCTCTCTCTCTCTGTGTTTACTTGCATTTGCGTTTAACTCACAAAAGAATTTTTAAATCACCTATTCACCCCCCTCTAGGTGATATTTCATCTTCAGCGAGTGCTTTTTTTAGGTGCAAAAGTGCAACGTGGTTACAAATTAGGTGCAAAAATATCGTTTGACCATTAAGTTTGACTTTGACCTTTAAGTTTGACTTTTTTTGCTAACTAGACGATGACGTGGCATTTCAAAGGTGCAAAAATACACATGTGGTTTGTAAAGAAGAGCGCCTAACACCAAATTATTATTTTTTAATTTAATAATTTTACTTCAATTAAAATTATTTTAGGATCTTGAAAAAATATTTCAAGTATTGATCGGTACTAAAAGAATATTGACTGGTACAGAAAAATACTTCATAATCTTGAAAAATTATGTTAAGATCTTGAAAAAATATTTCAAGCTATTGACTAGTACTAAAAAGAATACTTGACCGATACTAAAAAATATTTCATGATCTTCAAAAATTATATTAAGATCATGAAAAAATATTTCGAGAATCGACCGGTACCAAAAATATACTTCAACATATATTTTTAAGATTCAAAATAATTTATCAAGATCATGAAATATTTTTTTTAAATACTGTGCATTATTCTCAAAGTATCTTTTTAGTACCAGTCAAGACCACTGAAATATTTTTTTAGATCTTAAAATGATTTTTCAAGATCATGAAGTAGTTTTTCAAGATCTGTCAATCCCGAATATATTTTTAGTAACTCGGTACTAATTAAAATAAAATTATTAAATTAAAAAAAAAAAAGAATTTGGTGTTCAACGCTCTTTTTGACAAACCACATGTGTATTTTTGCACATTTGAAATGCCACGTCATCGTCCAGTCAGCAAAAAAAGTCAAACTTAACAGTCAAAGTCAAACTTAATGGTCAAACGGTATTTTTGCACCTAATTTGTAACCACATAGTCACTTTTGCACCTAAAAAAAGCACTTGCTACTGGGTGCTCCTCGGAGAAAAGCACATGTGTATTTTTGCACCTTAACCTTAAAATAAAATTGTGATAATCTTTATGAATCATTATTGAAATTCGAAATAACCAAGTTTGGGAAGTGTTACCACCGTACTTGTACTAGGATAAGTACAAGGCTATCTTATTACATTAACATAAATCCAAACTCAAGTAAATGTGATTTATTCAAAAAAATAAAAATAGCTAGATGCACTGAATGTTCTTCCTCACTTCTCACTGCTAGCCCCAACCTTTGGCACCTGTTTCACTGAAATTCTGCCCCCCCGGAGTATCATCACAGCCCATGAACACAAACATCATCAAAGCTGGTAATACTAATAAAACAAGATAATATAGAGAAAAAATAAAATATTTACATAATAATAATAATATCATATATATATATATATATATATAATTAAAAGAAGATGTCAGTTTTGTTATTCTTTATGAAATTTACTTAGTGGGAAGAGAACCATGGTAGACCGGGATATCTTGTCAGTCTACCTTGTGACCCGAAAACCAACCAGTCACAAATCATCAAATTTGGCCATAACACATTTCTTCCTAATGTGCACACCTCTTCCCAAAGTTGCTACTAGTGTCCCTAAACCCGTCAAACACTACTTTGGGAAGAACGATACTATCGATTCACATCACATAATATATCGGAGGCATAAAGCCTAAGGGTTGTGTTCATCACTTTAGGAGGTACCATCCCAAAGCTATCCTCCCACTGCTAAATTATTTTAGATACACTCATAATAAAATTCCTAAATTATTTCTATGCACTATAGTACCCAAATTGAATTTATTAATATTTTTATACTTATTTAATTATCTTTCATACACTTTTCTATTATTTATTAAATATAAGGTAAAAGGATATTTTAACATAATATCTATTCGTATCCTATTTTATTGTGAGGAGATATTATATAAAGAAAGAATACAAAACAATCAAATAATATAACATTAGGCACAACTAGCATAATATAGTATATCATATTATCCATATTATATCACGATTGATAATATCCAGAAAGCAACACGCACAAGACGAAACCCAAAGCAACGTACAAGAACCTTTTATTCAAAGTGACTTCAAATATGTAATTAATCAGCCCAATTATACAAAGTGATCTCGTCTCTCATTTCTTCTTAGTTGTAAACTCGTGAACCCTTAAAAGAAAAGGACAAAAAACGAAAGTAGAGACTATTACATTATGCGACAAAGACAAAGCAGAGAACTACAAAACAAACTACAACCAATGTGCATGAAAAAAATAATCTGATAAAAGAAACTTCAAGATTGTAACATTGTCGATACAGTAAAGGGAATAACCACACAAATCAAGAAGAAGAATTATATATATGTACTCAAGAGGGTGCAACATTTTGTTTTCCTAAGGTTCTAGGGATTAGGATTACTTGGACTCCATTTTGCTAACCTCCTAGAAGAATAATTGACGCAAAGTACGAAAAGAGAAAGTAGTAAAGGAGAAGAGAAGTATTGAGTGCTCACTAGGGTTAGGGTGCTAGACCTCTGATTATAATTTAAAATAGGGGTTTAGCTATAGGCTGGGCTCTTTAACTATTGCCAATTAATAAATTATAAAACAATACCAACATTATTAAATTCTAAATTTTTATTATTACTATATTATTATTATTAGTATTAGTATTATTATTATTATTATTATTATTATTATGGGGTATTACATTCTACCCTCCTAAAAAAAAAAAGTTTCGTCCCCGAAACTTAAATGTTTACCTTCTTCGAATAAAAACGGATATTTATTGCGCATATCGCCTTCTGCCTCCCATGTTGCTTCTTCTACCTTTTGACTCCTCCACAAAACTTTAACTAGTTTGATTGACTTGTTTCTCAACATTCTTTCACTTCTATCAAGGATCTTTACAGGACGTTCTTCATAGGTGAGATTCCGATCTATCTTGATAGACTCGGGCTGAAGCTTGTGTGAAGGATCTAGTATATATTTCCGGAGCTGAGATACATGAAAAACATCGTGCACATTCTCCAATTCCATTGGAAGAGCTAGTATGTATGACACTTCACCAATTCGTTCAATAATGTCATATGGGCCAATATACTTTGGACTCAACTTGCCTTTCCTTCCAAATCTCATTACCCCCTTCATCGGTGATACTCTTAAGAACACTTTTTCTTCAATCTCAAATTCTATTGGCTGTCGTCGTTGATCTGTATAAGACTTTTGCCGATCATGAGCTGTTTTCATCTTTTCTTGAATTACCTTCACTTGTTCCATTGATTCTTGAATCATATCTGGACCCACAATGCCAACTTCTCGAAAGTCATTCCAACATAATGGGCTTCTACACTTCCTACCATACAATGCCTTATAAGGTGCCATATCGATGCTTGCATGGTAGCTGTTGTTGTAAGAGAACTCGACCAAAGGTAAACACTTATCCCATGAGTGATTGAATTCCAACGCACAAGCTCTAAACATGTCCTCAAGAGTTTGAATCGTCCTCTCTGTCTATCCATCTGTAGCAGGATGAAAGGCTATACTATATTTGAGTTGGGTTCCAAAAGCTTGCTGAATCTTGACCCAGAAGTTTGATAAAAACCTCGTATCTCTATCAGAGACTATGTCCTTTGGGACTCCGTGCAACCTCACTATTTCTCGCACATAAGCATCAGCCAACTTGTTCAAACCCCATGTGTTTTTCATCGCAATAAATCTTGCAGTCTTAGTCAACCTGTCACCTATAACCCAGATATCATTCTTATCCCCTCTAGTCAGAGGTAAGCCCGTGACAAAATCCATAGAAATTGACTCACATTTCTCTCTCGGAACTTCTAATGGTTGTAACACTCCTGTAGATCGTTTGTGCCAGAGTCAAGGCTCGAGTCGTTGTGCCAGCGAGGACGCTGGGCCCCAAGGGGGTGGATTGTGAAGTCCCATATCGACTAGGAAGGAAAACAAAGCATGCCTTATAAGGGTGTGGAGACCTTTATCTTGTGGACGCGTTTTGATGGGCTAGGCCTAGTCGAAAACAAAACCGTGAGGCCTTGTGTGCCAAAGTGGACAATATCCACAAGCAACCGCTTGGGATGTTACACATTGCTTCTGGGGTATTGGAGGAAAATAAAATGCTAGATTTATCAAGGTTAATGACTTGTTCAGATGTTGCACAATACAAGCTCAAAATAATTGTTAGGTTATTATAATTGCGCTGTTTAGCATGCATATATAAAAGAGCATCATCTACATAGAAACTATGAGTAAGTTCAGGGCATGCATGACTCAATTTAACATCCTTAATATGTCCATCTTCTTGGCTCCTACTAATCATAAGAGAAAGTACCTCCCCAACAAAAATAAACATATGGGGTCCCCTTGTCAAATATCTCTACTAGTAGTAAAGGAGTTCACATTCTCACCAGATAAATAAATATTCAAGTTGATAAAGCGCACACATTTCATAACAAGCGACACCCACATATTACAGAATTCAAATAGTAATAAAAAATGTTCTATAAAATCCCACTCAACCCAGTCGTATGCCTTACTCATATCATTTTAAGAGAAAATTCATACTTATCTCCTGTTTTCTTACGACGAAGATAATGATATGCTTCATGAGAAATTATTATATTGTCATGTATGCATCAGCCAGGGATAAAATCACCTTGATTTTGAGAGATACAGGCATCAAGCATAGGTCGCATCCTATTGTCCATAATCTTAGAGATAATCTTATATAAAAAAAATTATATAGCCCAATGGCTAGAATTGAGAAACATGTTTAGGTTTGTGTATGTTAGGGATAAGGGTAATGTTTGTTTCATTAATCCTATTTAAAACAGAGTTCACTGCCAAAAAAAAAATCTTGGACCATATTACAGACAAAAACCTCAATTTCAAGCTATGCATAATGATAAAATTTACCAGAGAAGACATCTGGACTGGGTGCCTTAATACTCTAAAGGCTAAAAGCTTCATTTTTAATCTCCTCTCTTGAAACAAGCAACAAGGCACTGATTCATATCTGCCGAGATTCTGTGATCAACGAATCCCAATACTGCATTCAATGATTGAGTTCCAGAGGTAGCAAAGAGATTTTGAAAAAGGTAAGCAATGTTGTTTGAAATGACATCTTTCTCCATTAGCCAATTGTCAGAATCATCTTTAATACATGATATATTGTTTCTTTGCCTTCTCTTGATAGTAGTAAGATGAAAAAATCTAGAGTTTTTATTTCCACCCTCTAACCAGTTAACACGAGAACGTTGCCATCAATACTTCTCCACTAAATCTAGCCATATCTCAAGACAACCAACACAATCATTACCATCCGCAACTTTCAATCGAATACTGGCTGCATAATAGGTGTTACAATCTCTATGGGACGATACTCTACTTACTCTTTATTACTTGTTCGAATGGTTCACTTGCCACAAGAGGATTTTGACCAATAGCTAGCCCTTTAATGTTCAGCTCTACAGAAGCCGAATCGCATTTTTAAGCCTTAATTATTGATAAAAACATAGTCCTGGAATGAGGGTTTGACCCCGATATGATAGACTAGGGTGTGTATAGAGCTAGGAATCAGGGCCGGCCCGACCCTACAAGGTTTGGGCCCTACAGGGCCTAAGATAAGGAAAACATCTATTTTTCAAAGCCCGGCCCGATAGTACCAGGGCCAGGGCCGGCCCTACAGGGCCTGGAAATTACTATTCCAAATTTTAATTATTTTTTTCTGGGTTTTTTCCAAAGAAATATAATTAGTAAATTGCAACCATTAAAGTTCTAATCTATCAAATAAATATTATCAACATTAATATCTAAATAATACAAATCATCCAACAAATAAACACATTCATTAATTCGTAATAAAAAACAAACTATTGTCCACAATTGCCTCACATAAAACGTAAGAAGCATTAAACTAAACAACATTAAATAACTCACATAAAATATAAAAGCATACCACTATCATTGTCAATTGTCGCCTTCTTCATCAATTTCATAGATATTTGATTGTGTTTCACTTTGAGCAGAAGGCTGTACTTCACTCTTTGACTAATTTTTTTTAAATGAAAATGCTAAAGTAACAGGGCCTAACGGGCCGGCCCAAGGCCCTGCAAGGCCGGCCTGATTAAGCCCGAGGCCCTACAGGGCCGATTTCAAATTTTAGGCATATTTTTCAAGCCCGAGCCCTACAGGGCCAGGGCTTAAACGAGCCCGGCCCGATTTCCCGGCTCTAGGTGTGTACCCTACATATGTCATGAGGGTCATCTGTAATCATAAATTAGACAAATACTGCCAAAGTCCCGCCGAAGCCATCATCCTTTAGTCTAAAAATTCTATGTGAACTATACTGGGGGTTCGCTATACTTCATCACCATCTACAGAAGGTCAATCCCTATAGAACCAAAGGACATTTGAGAGATTTATGGCCTGGAGGCAACTTTGGTTGAATACTCTGCCATGCTCACGTAAGGCAACGACCTGGACTTGTGTGATCAAGTCATCACCAGGCTTTATATCCTGAAACCACATGGGACACCTCGAAAGAAGGACCTTACACCTTCTCAAGAGCCTGCCTTCAGCCTAAAGCAAAGGTCTAGTTCCACTTTCTTTACTATCGCCTCCTTTCAACATTACACACTCAGACTGTTTCCCGAGATATGACATTCTTGCTCTACTACCTCCTAGAAGGGAGGTTATTAACATAGATGCACTTATTTATTGCGAGCTCTGTGCCTCCATAAAGACAACTACAGGAAACCTCTAATTTCCTGCCCTCATTACTAAACTTTTTTGAGATGCCAGTGTGCTCTTTCATACCACTGAGGAAAGGCTCCAACTCCTGGCCCCAATCTCCCTAACCACAATTCAACAGATATCTGGCTAGAGGACCTCGGGAAGAACCTCTAAGGCAAAACCCTCTAGTTCCCCATCAGGTCCTTCATCTGCGCCATCCACCAACTCCAGCTTCAAAGGCCTCGCCCTGCAAGTAGTCACACTCTACTAGTAAGTTGCCGCTATACTTCTTCAACAGCAAGTGGTATGGTAATATACCGTTGATCATGATCATCATCTGGACGCTAACCTCCGAGCCAATATCCCTAAGTACATTGTTATGCCATCATTCCCTGAGTTCGTCTTTGAGATGGTCAGCCCCACTGACGTAATACCTACTTACAATGATTTTGGGTCGAACAAGTAATATAGGGGTAAGAGCCCTATAAAGGGAATAGCTGAAGAGTCGATGTTGGAAAAGGATGATTAAGAGGTCGATACTGCATCAACTGCATCCGCTCGTGTAACGGATTATTAACTTTAACTCTTGGTAGTGGCCAGTCATGTTTATGGTATCTCTCTCTTGACACTGCTTTGTTTCAATTTGTTTTCATTTGTTCCTTTGTTTTTCTTAGCTTCATTCCTCTGTTTGGTTAGCAATAGGGGTCAAAAAATATATATACAAGTTCCTTCCTGTTACTTGGCTATACCATCCCATTGTGTTGTCTCCCGTATTCACTTACCGTTTTATGCTCTTCTATCACTATGATTGCAAACTACACACACTCGATTTCCTGATATTTTTATCTACTTGCCCCCTCTATGTTTGCTCTCCCCTTTGCACTGAGGACAGTGCAAAATTTAAGTATGGGGGAGGTTATATGTAGTAGGCTTGTGTGTATGTTGTATAAATACTGTATGATGCTCTTGACTCCCACATTTAGCGTTCTTGCAAAATCTCGGTCAATTTTAAACTTGAAATTTTTTTTACCATAGGGCATAAACAATTTTGCAACAAAGTTATCTTAAGTGGTATAAAAGGTGTAAGCACGGAAAATTGAAAAACATGTTTTTCTTACCCTGAGCCTAAAAGGGTTAAGCCCAGGTCGTTTTAGGCCCTAGCCCTTCAAAGGCCGATCTTATTTTCCAGTGCTAACTTGGGAGCATTAAATTGTGGTAGTGTGAGTATAGATGTGGATAACCCCTTGAAGAATTAAATTATGGGAGCGGAAGCGCGGGGTTGGACAACACCAAAAACCATATAACTTATCAAGAACTAAAAGGTGTGGAATCAAATCACACCGGGACCAACCCTTACCTATATTTCACCTCTAGGCAATTAAGTCATTTTACCAAATAAAAAAACCTTAATTTCAAAATAGTTCTAAGAATTTTATCGGAATTAAGCTATTTAAAGGCAGCATTTAAGGATCTCATATTTTGATGGTTGGTAGATGTCTTCTCCCAATAAATAAATGAAAAATACTACTCTAGTTCTATATAAAAGGCATAAAGATAAGCTTTTTTTGTGTGCTATTTATAAGGCACAACATTAAAGTTTTAAGGTGAATGTACAATTTTAACCCTTCATCTATTATTGTGATGATGACTTTGTTTTCATTTGGTATTCCGTATATTAAAAAGGGGTAGAATTGGAAAGTTGTTGAATTTTATAGCAGAGTTAAAAAGATTTAAAGTTTTCCTTAGTTTGTGTGAAAAATGTTGGAAGTTCTCTATGAATAGGATCATACCCTACTACAAAAACACCTTTCAATGTCCGTTTTTATACCATTTTTACGTCCCTTTTCGGGGGGATGCCTATACGAGGGACGTAGGAAATAAGACTTACAACTTCCCTTTTTAACTTGGGATGCTGTAGGGCTCTTTTTTTTATTTTGTTTTTTAAAAAAAAAAACCAAACGCTTGAAGATGGAGGAAGCTCATGTGTGTCGAGCGGAATGGAGAAATAAACACAGCAAGCCACGAACGGACAAAGGAGCAGCGTTGCATTACTGAGATCAAAGCACTCATGTCCTTCAGGATCCTCTCGATGCTCTCGACGGCTAGGATCCTTGCTCGCCAGCCACTCCTTGCTCACCTGTTTCAAATCTACGATTACAGTCAGCGAGCAACTGCGATTAGGGAAGGACATGTCAACTTTGCCTTCAACCATCTTGCTAGCACAAGAGAAGAAAGATCTGGCCCTGCAAGACAAATCCAACTGCCATGGTCGTGATTCTGCGGGTCTCCTTCACGCCGAATAAAGCCTGCTTGACTTGAGGAAATGCTTGGGGGCTCACCGATGATGGCTATCGCCAGAGGAAGTAGGTGTTGAAGACGGTGCCAGAGAGAGCTCATGTGGTGGCCATTGTGAGAGAGAAGGGAGGGGGAGAGATTGGGAGCGTATGTTAGATGGAGTAGTTAGAATGGGCATAATTAGTAAAGCAAGGTGGTTTTGTCTACGAACTATATGGGACATTTTAGGCATCCTAATTTTAATTTGGGACGCCTAACGTGTCCACATAAGTATCCCAATTTGAATTTGAGACGTCTAAAGTGTCTAAATAGGCATCTCAACTCTAAAAGGGACACCACATGTAGTGCTTCTAGCATCCTTTTTCTAAATTAGGACGCTAAAGGTAGACTTTTTGGTGTCCCATTTAAAATTGGAACACCAAAATCCTCCACAAAAATACAACTGCCTTTATTTTTTACTTCCTTTATTGAAAAAATGACGTTTTTTAGGGAAGAAAAATCTATTTTTTGTAGTAGTGATAGGAGTAGTCAATTAAGTACATTTTTTGCTAGAATTTAGATATATCATAAACAAGTCTCATTAAACATCTAGTAGTATTATTTTTATGGGCTCCATGGAGATTCAGAGTAAAATACAGTGATCTTCTTTATCCTATTACAAGTATTTTCCCCTACTTGAAAACTTATACTTTCGTCTGGATTGGTAATTATGTACTAAAATATTATTTAGGGAAAATGACAGCCAGATCCTAACGAACATACAAAATATCAAAAAAGTCTCAACCCAAAATCACATAGGGACTTTTTTGATATTATTTTTATTGACAACAGGAAGTGCTATATTCACAACACACTACTACAAAAGACCTAAAAAAATGACCTAAATAAGACCCAATTAACGTCCCTTTTCAGAGGGACGTCTGGGAGAGTGTCGTTGTTTTTATTTATTTAGCGACTTGATTAAAATTCAAGTCTCCTCTTAAGAGGAGACCTAAACTAAAATAAGAGAGGCGACCTGAACTAAATTAAGGTTGCCTCTTAAGAGACGACCTGAATACTACTCAGAGGCGACCTTAATTTAGTTAAGATCGCCTCTTAGGCGACCTGAATTGTATTCAGGTCGCCTATTTATTAGTTTTTTTTAAAAAAAAATTATGCTTGCTACGTTTGGCCAATTTGCCGCAAACCGAATACGCTCACTTCACAAAATAAGTGCATATGCTTAGTATAACGTCCAAACGAGATAACACAATACAACACAAAATGAAATACAACCAGACATATGAGTACGTAACCAACACGAAACAAATCGACAAAGAAACTACAATAAAACACTTGTCATGGATGATGCTTCTACTCTTCCAATCACATAACACAGATTTGGCATTCACAAAATTTACTAAATTAAGACAATCTAATTCAAAGATAACATTCTCATGGCCCAGATCTATTGCCAACATGAGGGCTTTCTTGAGAGCTAGAGCCTCTGACATAAATGTTGAAATGGACTTGATATTTTCCACAAATCCCCACTTAAAATCCCCAAAATGGTCCCTGCATAACCCCAATTCCAGCTGAACCCGTACATGGTACAAACGCTCCATCAATGTTGAATTTCAGCCAACTCAAGTCTGGAGGTTTCCATTTATCTCCTCTTACCGTTGGGGAGGAAGCAAAAGAGGTGAGTTGCACTTTTTCCACCGAATCCCAGAATTCTGAATTGCTCCCGTCAAATTAAAAATCACAAAATAAGAGTCCGGCTTAACAAAGATTGAAAACTTTCTCATTACGTTGCTTCCAAATGAGCCAAAAAAGCCAACAAATTAAAGAAATATCTTTGGCGTAAAAAACTGTGAGCTACAGATCGACAACCACCACACTTTGAAATTAGCAATATTAGAACAACAAATCCGGGCCCCCAAACTACACCCAAACCACACATAGCAAGTCCAATAACAGTGGAAAAACACAAATAGGGACTAAACTCAGTGACATAGAAGTTGAACAGCACACAAAATAAGGGCCTCTGTGTATCTTCCTTCCAGCAACAATTGCATAGGAACCAAGTGCATAATTTCCACTAAGGAACGTCATCAATCCAAAAAAAGCAAAGAAATGTCCACTACAACATAAATGCCACCATCACAATTCCAAAGAATCTCATGCAATGTAAATGTCACATCACAGTTCTTAGAATCTCAAGAAGCATTCATCAATTCAAAAGATTTATCTAAAACAGATTGATCACATGATCCAGCCAAAAAATGCGAAGTAAACTTTATATACCTAATGTGTTCAAGAAGATATCTAGCCAACATGTCTTGAATCGAATCGATGTCATCCTGTGAGTACGGATTCTCAATACCAAAAAGCTGTAAATTGGAAAACAAGGTATAAGATAAACCAACGAAGTGAATGAAATAATTAACAACTGAAGTACCACAACAAAAAATATCATCATTTGAGTATCACGGAGCATTACATACGTTTTGAAAACCAGTAGTACGTCCGGTGGAAACGATAGATTGCATCCAACTGATAACGTAGTATCCGCACTCGGTGTTCCCTGATTGGTGATGGCACTATAAATCAAAAACAAATTGTTAAAACGAAAGCTACTGTGTCTCAGAAAAAACTTGAATTGAAACTACTTACCTTCGGATAAAACCACTTCGGTCCACCCTGCTCTCGTGCTCCAGCAAGAAGTCGTCTATATGTCCTAAGACCCCTATCATCATTAAAATGGAAATTAACAGACATGAAAACAATTCATTTAAAAGAAGAATCGATGATTTAGACAAAAATTTACTTACTCGGCAAACATGTTTCTGATATCCTCGGTTGGCCTACCACCTACGGAATCGAACCAATAACATGTGTTCTTGGCGGGACAAACAACACACAAGGTCTAATAACCACTACAACATATACATATTAATATTAAACTAAGATAAGAAAGCAATTTATTCTTAAAAATCTTATATAGACAAAAAAAATACGCACCTTTCATGTATTGGCGTTAGATAACAAGACGATTGTAGTCGCCCATTGTTAAACCAACATAAATGGCCCTCCTGGCTAAGATATTGCGAGCCGAAGCCGTGCTTCCAGGACATAAGAATCCATACGAACCCAATCGGCCTCCCTTTTTGCATATGTCGTGGCAGACACTATGATCGAAATAAAATGATAAATGTTGTTGAATATATTAAACAAAAAAATAGTACCGACATAATTAAAAGGTAAAAAACTTACAAGATTGCAAGTTGAAGCCACCGTATATCTAAACAGTCCATACGCATAAACTCGGCAAATCTTTCTTGTCAACATTGATCGAATATGTCTTGTCTGCGACCGACAATGCCCGGAGGCATCTCGCAAGCCTATAGAGACAATGTCCGGGTACAACTCTCGCAAATGTGCTAAGTATAGAAAGCCGCCCGTAGCTTCTTCATGCTATATTTGAATTTGGGCGACTGAATCTAATTCAAGTTGCCTAAATTCTAAAAGTGGGGCGACCTGGATTTTTTTCAGTCGCCAATGTTATAAAAAAAAAAAAAAAAAAAAAAAAAAAAAAAAAAAAAAAAAAAAAAAAAAAAAAAAAACCCACAGTGCCAAACAAACACATTTTATTCCAAAAAAAAAAAGAAATTTGGGCGACCTGAATCAATTTCAGGTCGCCTAAATGCCCCAATGTTAAAAAAAAAAAAAAAAAAAAAAAAACCACCCATGGTGCCAAACAAATAAATTTTATTCCAAAAAATATCCGATGGCGCCAAATTGAGTCCAATTTGGGCGACCTGAATTCAATTCAGGTCGCCAATGAAATTTTATTGCAAAAAATATCCCATGGCGCCAAACATAAAAATTTCATATGGCTATTAGGCGTCCTGAAATATGTTTCAGGACGATAAAAATGATTTTCACTCCAAAAAAACATTAAATATCATGGCGCCAAACAAAAAATTCTCGCGCGAAACTACTTAAAGCGTCCTGAAAATATGTTAGAACGCCAAAAATCAATTTTACAAGTCCTGAACTTTAATTCAAGACACTGAATGATCATTTTCCTTCCATTTATTTACAAGAATGCCACTACCTTCATTTTTTACTTCCTTTTTTTAAATAAGGACGTTTTTTGGGATAGTGATATCCAATTTTTGTAGTAGTGACAAGAAGTGCTATATTCACAACAAAATTTAAAAACTTGGTCATTCACAAAAGAAAAAGCTATATACACAATAGGAAGTGCTATATTCACAACAAAATTTAAACACCTGGATTTGTTTTAAACTCAGGTCCCTAAGCGTACAAAAGCCATCCACAACCGAAAAAGCTAGATTCACAATAGGAAGTGCTATATTCACAACAAAATTTAAAACTTGGTCATTCACAACAGAAAAAACTATATTCACAACACGAAGTGCTATATTCACAACAAAATGTAAACACCTGGATTTTGTTTCAATACAAATAACATCAAGAAAGTCCCTATGGTTTTTTTTATGAGTGATTTTGGGTTGGGACTTTTTTGATATTTTGTATATTCTTTGGGACCTTATTGTCATTTTCCCTATTATTTATTAATTAAAACTTATACTATACTTACAAATTTGCCCCACAAAATTAACGTGAGTTTCTAATTCCCTATTTTGTTTTCCAAATCCCACGAAGCAATCAAAATCAGGCCAAGGGTCAAGGAATTGGCACGACAATACCGACTTTCAATAAGACAGTAACTTCAGGACCAAACAAATCACACAGCAAGCTAAGTTCAATAACTTATTACTTGTATGGACAAAATAAATGCCATGAATGGATCAGGATGGTAATA
Source organism: Acacia acuminata (assembly GCA_019022655.1). NCBI lineage: Eukaryota > Viridiplantae > Streptophyta > Magnoliopsida > Fabales > Fabaceae > Acacia > Acacia acuminata. The sequence continues at coordinate 2,360,994 of JAFJYI010000112.1, read as the reverse complement.
ATTAATCGGCCTTCAGTGCTTTTTAGTTTTAATTGTTTGGGGACAAAAGCAGTGCAACTATCCATGGAAAAATATTACTCCCTCCTGTCTTAATTATAAGAACACTTTTATAATGTAAATTGCACTACAAAAGTGTTCTTATAATTAGAACCGGAGGTAGTACTACGTAATAATTAAATCAAGGCGTTCCATGGTGTCATACCGTTGAGATTTTGAGGCGCAGTCAAGAAAGTAGGAAACTGTTGTTCCATGGAAAATTGTCGTACCGGCCGGAATGGGGAGAAAACAAAAACAAATTGACTGACGATCGAGAAGGGGAAAATAGCGTTCGAAAATGGTATAAAAAAATATTTGTTGAAAATACTATTGATTAAATATTTACATTGAAGAAGGGTAATTTGGTAATATAAAAAAATCAAATTAAGTGATATAAGGATTTTAAAAGAGAGCAACATAAATGGAATTATGTCTGTAAAATAAAAAGGAGATGTATGATGAATCCTTTGGACAGGAAGTTTATTCAATTCTTAGAATATATAATGGGAATCCTAATTATGGAAGCAATGACAAAGGGCAAGCTATAATTAAAAAAGAAATGAATTGGCGCCGCATGCCGCAATGGGACTTTGACTTGGGAGGGAGTTTAGTTGCAACAGAATAGTTAAAAATAGAAGTAACTAGTTGTGGGGGAGAAGTATAAAGGTGGCCGGTGGAAGAACATATATTATATTGGGGTTGGGGAATAAGGAGAAGCTGTTCGGTGATTGTTACGTTGAAGAGCGTTAGAGGTGGAGTTTGAATGCATGCAGATAAAGGATAGATGTCAAGAATAATGGCTGAGAAGAAGTTGGGTGCAGGACGTATGGTGGCCGTGGCCATTGAGAATAACAAGACAAGCCAGTACGCTGCAAAATGGGCTGTTGATAATCTTGTTCCCAAAGATCAATGTATTCTCCTGCTCCACGTCAGACAAAGGGCATCTTCCATTCCTACAACAAGTATTTCTTTGTTTCATTTCTCTCTCTCTTGCTTTCCGACAACACAAGCGTTTAATTTCTCGTGTTTTCATCATCACATATATACACTTACAAATGGAAACCTAGCTGCCCCGTGTATGCAGCCATCATACTATTCTTGTTTGAATTCTTGTTTTTCCTATTGCAAATGCAGCCGGAAATCTAGTACCCATTGATTCGGACGATGACGGGGCAAGAGCATACAAGCAACAAGTCGACAACGAATCCAGGGAGCTTTTTGCCTCATTCCGTGTTTTCTGCAATAGGAAAAGCGTACGTTATACGCCTTTCTAGATCTCTATGTTAACTATATATCTCAACGATAAACAGAAACCTTGGGGTGTTAAGTTGATGGCTTTTTCTTTCTCCCTCATTTTGCAACAGGTACAATGCAAAGAAGTCTTATTGGAAGACACGGATATAGCTAAAGCATTGATAGATTGTGTTTCCGGGTATTCGGTTGAACTTCTGGTACTTGGGGCACCATCAAGAAGTGGTATTGTGAGGTAATAATTTTTTTCCAAGAGCAACCGACAATATATACACACACCTAAACAGGCAGATATCATGTTAAACCCCACGGAATGCTTGATAAAATATACTGTTGCTGTCCGTCACAGCTTTAACAGCATCCTGTTTCATTCATGTTTACGGCAGAAGATTTAGGACAAGCGATGTGCCAAGCCTCGTGTCAAAAGGAGCACCGCCATTCTGCACTGTGTACATCATTTCCAAAGGAAAAATCTCATCTGTACGAGCTGCTTCTGCTCCAGTACCAGCCAAACCTACACCTCGTAACGCATTGCAGCAACATTCTTCCCAGAGTCCTGATAGGTTGGATTCAAAACTCGTTCGCAGCCTGACGCCGCGTTGTACGTTCTTTATCTGTTCCTAGCTACTGTATTTGGGTCATTAAATAGAGTAATTCCGTTGCTTATAAAAGGTTTTGCCTCCTTGCACCTGTTACAGCAGCAGAGCGGTCTGCATACCGCACCTGCCCCCTACCGGCTGACGATGACATCAAGTGAGTTCTTGAGTACATCTATCTTGCAAATGCCAGAGCCCAGAGATTTACAAACAACTCATGAAAGGACTAACTGGATAATCTATATATGGACAGGTCGCCATTCACAAGAGGTGGTAGATCAAGCTACAAACCTTACGAACCCTCAATCCCCGACTCTGATATATCATTTGTGAGCAATGGAAAGCCCAGCACTGAGAGGACCTTTCCTTCAATGTATGATGATCTCGAACCTGGAATGGACCCTCGGCTTTCCAACATTTCAGATTTTGATGGCACAAGCTCTTCTGATTCATCTTTCTCTGGGACTAGGTCAATTGACATGAATTATTCTCAGGGTGATTTCTCATTTAGCTCGCAAGACAGCGGGGGGTCATCCTCAAGATTGTCCCTGACGGTAAGGACAATATATAGGATAACAATGAACAACTTGTTATTAACATATATGCCGTAATACAAATGGGTTAATGCAACTTCATTCTTCTTTGCATTCCCAACTCGTCTAATTTCCAATGCCTCTCATTCATGGCTCCCAGGAAAGGAATCAATTATAAATTTCTTCTCGTAATATATGATAGGATGATATGGAAGCCGAGATGAGAAGATTGAAGCTCGAACTGAAGCAAACGATGGATATGTACAGTTCAGCTTGCAAGGAAGCTTTTACAGCACGGCAGAAGGTAGCTTGCAGATTTTAGTTAAGTTGATACATGCTCTAAGAATAGTATGCAGTCCTCCCGAAAAAGTTATAAATAGGGGAAATTACAGAATCAACAAAAACTGTAGGTCCGATCTATAAAGAAATTAATTAAAAGGGAACTTTAATTGAGAAGAATGATTGTAGAACCTAACAGTGATATCCGACAGGCAATGGAACTGCAACGATGGAAATTAGAAGAGCAAAAGAAATTAGAAGAGGCAAGGATGGCTGAAGAAGCAGCATTGGCACTTGCAGAGAGAGAGAAGGCAAAGTGTAGGGTTGCCCTTGAGGCAGTAGAAGCAACTAAGAAAATTGAGGAACTGGAAGCACAGAAAAGAAAGAATACAGAGATGAAAGCCCTGAAAGAATGTGAGCAGAAAAAGAAGACACTGGATACTTTTTCGCAAGGAAGTGCGAGGTACAGAAGATATAGTATTGAGGAAATCGAAGCAGCAACACAAAGTTTTGCGGACTCGCTGAAGATCGGGGAAGGAGGGTATGGGCCAGTGTATAGGTGTGAACTAGATCTCACGTCAGTTGCGGTAAAAGTTTTAAGGCCAGATGCATCTCAAGGAAGGTCGCAATTTCAGCAAGAGGTATGAAAGAAAAATGTGGAAATGAAAACACCATCCTCAACGTAACTTGGCAGAAAATGATAAATTGGCATTATTATTATTATTATTGCAGGTTGAAGTGTTGAGTTGCATTCGTCATCCAAACATGGTTCTGCTGCTGGGAGCATGCCCAGAGTATGGGTGCCTAGTGTATGAGTACATGGCTAATGGAAGTTTGGAGGACTGCCTCTTCCGGAAACGTAACTCACCACCTCTTCCCTGGCAGTTGAGATTTCGAATAGCTGCAGAGATCGCCACGGGCCTCCTTTTCCTTCATCAGACAAAACCAGAGCCACTTGTTCACCGGGATTTAAAACCTGCCAACATCTTGCTCGATCGTAACTTCGTGAGCAAGATTAGTGACGTGGGACTGGCCAGGCTTGTGCCTCCTTCAGTGGCAGACAGTGTGACTCAGTACCTCATGACATCGACCGCTGGAACTTTCTGTTATATTGACCCAGAGTACCAGCAAACTGGCATGCTGGGAATTAAGTCTGACATATACTCGCTGGGGATCATGCTTCTACAAATGATAACAGCAAAGCCCCCGATGGGTTTGACCCATCAAGTTGGACGAGCAATCGAAAACGGCACTTTCAGGGAGATCCTTGACCCGGCTGTTGAACACTGGCCAGTGGAGGAGACCCTACGGTTTGCCAAGCTCGCCCTGCAGTGTGCCGAAATGATGAGAAAAGACAGGCCTGATCTTAAACAGGTTGTATTACCTCAGCTCAATATACTAAGAGACTTTGCCGAAGGTCACATGCCCATCATGATGATGTTTGGGCGTAGCACGCCATTCGCCCCAGATGGTAGCAACACTAGTTCCACCACCTCCACTGTTCAAGTACCTACCCCTCCAATCACACTTGTTCCCCTTTCTTATAATATATACGAGTACTTTATATTTCATAAGCCACAAAATCTCACTTTGGACTTTTTCTCTTCCAGGATTTTTTGAATGATTCCCAGTCACTTTCTGGAATGTCCGGATACGAAAGCCTCTCAAGCACATCTTCCTTGGGCAGAATATGATTGATGGCTGTTTGCCTGTCTGCGTTCCTGTTCAATGTTCTTTGATTCAAAGTATCAAAATATTCTTACTTCTTTTCTTAATCCACAAAGCTCAACCTTTTTTTTGGCCAAACAAATTAAATCTGAAAATTTTATTGACAAATTTCAATAATGTGTTCAGCCGCTCTTTTATTAAAATCTTGTTAATTTGAAATTAAATGGTTGGTACTTCGTGGTACTATAATAAAAATCAGCAAGGCATCGCTAGTTACAAAAATGAAATTGAGATTAAACAAATTGTAGGGGAGTTTGAACCCAAAAAACAAAAAAAAAACAAAAAGAGTTTCCCTGTCCATCACATATTTCTCAACCGTCCAATTTAAAATTGGAAGATTCTAATTTACATTGGAAAAGATCCTTTACCTTTACGTTAAGCTTTTTTCTTTTTTATATAAGTAAGGAGTTGCGGTAAGTTAACTTTGACAAAGGAAGTATAAATTATTTTTTCCATTTTAAAAATAATTTATGCTTCCTTTTTTAGCCCAAAAAAAAAAGGAAGCATAGTTCAGTAGTTTTTCCCGGGTAAGCTACAACTTCTCATGAAACTTATAGCTGACTGCCTTTTGTTAAACTTTCGAGAAGTATAAATTATTTTTTAAATGAATATAGTATTTTTCTAACGTTGAAAAAGGAAGTACATATTCAGGTAAAATAAAAAAAAAAAAAGGAAGTAATTGAATTTTATGTTAAAAGTTTTAAAGGTAAATAAAAGCTCTCTTCTTAATAAGTGGTCATTCCATCGGTTCGTTTGTAAGATCAAACTGTTTGTGACAACCCCTCTAATTAAAGAAAATCATACTACTTCTGATCCTAAACTAATGCAAGAGCTAAATAAGTAAATAATTACTAATATGCACAAATTAAAAAAAAAAAAAATAAAAATTTAATCTTTTGCTCATTATAGTTTATCCTCAATTGTAACTTAGTAATTTAGTATCCATATTTTGACTCGATACAACTCAATTCCCGTAGTTTTTACTTATTTATAACTTAATTTTTAAACTTTGACTCATTACAACTTAATCTTTATAGTTAACCATTTTATTATTTAGTCCATAACCTTTATTTTATAGATGATTTTTTTTTAAAAAAAAAAAAAACATAAAGACTAAATTATAAAATGGTTAAAACTTATTATAGGATATAATTTGTAGTAAGTCAAAATTCGATCGAGTTGTATCGAATCAAAGTATAAGGATTAAGTTACAACTGAACAAAAACTATAGGAACCAAAATATTATTTTTTTTTTAATAAAAAAAAGTGTAATTATTTATTTGTAAAAGCGATTTGAAGGTCCTTATAGTTTGTATTGATTTTGAATTAGGTCCCTAAGTACCGTTAGATCCATTAGTCTTGATATTTAAAAAATAACAATAGGTGTCACAGTGTTAAGAAATTCCGTGAGAATCCCTGACCCAAGTTTTTTTTTAACCGCATGTCTTAGGTGCGCCAATGTTATTGGGTCACAACAATTGCAAGCCAGTGATGGGGTAAAGCTCCTCTCCTTCTATCATTTGAGTACTAAATTGCTTGGAGCCTCTTTCAATGCTTGAAGCCCTTTTACTTATATCAATTCAATAAAAATGCAAACAATTATGTTATCAAACTATCAAACACGCTCGCATACGCATGACATAAGAGTTGCACAACTGAAAATATGGAGACATAGGCATAGCAAAGATTTCATGTTTTGCAAGAAACAAGGAACCAGAGGCATATGAGGGAAAGCTTCTTCACACACTTGATTCCTGTAAACTTGACCGCGAAGCTGCTAGTCAGCTTCTTGGGTCAAAATCTCTAATTGGTTATAAATAAACATTTGTCAAAATTAATGGGTTTAAGGCCTAACAATTGTTGATTATTGCGGTAATTCTATCTTGATAGGTGGAGATCCCACAAACTAAATTCAAAGAGACAATTAAATGATGATCAACTGTAAACACTGATGTGGACTTTTTAAATTCATACTCATTTCTATGACAAGACAGTGCATCTATTTGAGGGTAAGTGTTTGGGGTTTTAATGGTTTCTCAATCTGATATGTTCAGATAATGTATGTTGACTTACATCACAAGAAATCACCTATGTGAGTGTGAAGTAGGGGACCGCTTCTATCAAAATGTATAAAGGCCAATTCTCTAGAATACTCGTTGAACCAGGTAGGTGTCCAAGGCCAAAATAGACACAACATGAGGACTAATGTTGCTAGAGGAGCAATTTTTTGACTCCTATTATCTTGGTATATATTAAAGGTCGACGGTTCAAGACAATATGTTCACCGATTGACCGAGTGTACCCGATAGGTTTTTACTATAGAATGTTCAAATGTGACCCTTACCTATATTGATGCAGTTACTTCTTGTAAAGGAATCACACTTTGCATGCATGTTCATTTGCATTTTGTCATGATGGACTAACTTCTTATCCATGTAGGAGGATTGTTGGAATTTTGGGATCTAACACTAGTGCAAAAAAGTGTTTTAAGACTAGACAAAAGAGGCATCGTAAGACCGGACCCGCGACCGGTCTTGTTCCATCCAGTATTAAAAGTCTAACATTTAAGACCGACTCGAACCGGTCTTAAAGAAACTCTTTTAGACCGGATATTTAAAACATTGGGTCTTAAAAGTCGTACTAAATAAACCTAAAATATTTTTTGTTTGGTCCTAAAACTCAACTTTTAAGACCGGCCAACAACTAGGCCGCTTTTAAAAGATCGCAATTTTAAAACCGGACAAAAATAAATACGCTCTTAGACTAACCTCTTATATATAGTTAGAGGCTTGACTCTTAAGGCCCAATAACAGTTTGCACCGAAACCATTACACAGTTAACATATTAACTAACTAACAGCAATGTCTCACCACTACCTACTATAACAGAACTAAGACTATAATAATGGCTTGACTCTTATGCCATTATTATTTCCCTAATTACCTTTTAGTATTTTGCCTTTTCAGGGTTTATATATCAGACTTGCATAGACAAAGGCAGGAAATGTATACTTCTATTCACACACCAAACCATTTAACTAACATGATTAGATGAACACAATAACATTCACATATCCACACAGGTTAATAAGCAAACAAAAGGGCACAAAACTAAATATAAACTCACCAGAGTTTCAGGAGTGGTCCGCAGCTGAACAAATTGATGCCAAGTTTGTTCATCAATAAATGTGTACTTGTCCCAACGATTTTGGTTAGGCTGAACCTCGGCAAAAATATACTTGTTAGCTAGAAAGGTCTTAAACTTCCTCTACCGATTAGCACAATAAAACAATGTCTTATCTTTCAACTTCTGACAGTCAGGGACAAGTGTATGTAAGCCGGATAGTGTCCCAAATAGGATCCTTTAATGTGCCAAAGTCCATTATGACCGAAAACTAGTATGTTTGCTTTTATTATGACCGGAAGATTCCAACTTTTCATCAAACTGAATCTCGAGCCTTGACCCAGAAGTCTGACTTAAGGTTACATCCATCATTCGTGTGTCTTTTCTACCACGGCGTGTAGGGCGGTTACAAGGCTCATTGTGAGATGAAGAGGGTTCATTCTGACTCACACCACTAACTGGCGTTCCGGGAACACGAATAGAATCGTTTTCACCGTTCATTTTCGAGATAGGAAGAGAGGAATGTCTGAGCAAATGAGAGAGTAACAGAGGCTAATGGTACGTGGGCAAGGAAGAGAGGTAATGCAACAAGAAGGGTTTGCAACGTGAACAGAGGTTCTTCAGTGAGAGTAACAAAAGCTTTCCCGCGAAGAAATGTATATTTAGCGGTTCATTTTTAAGACCGGATAAACAAAGAGACGGTCTTAATATTTAACATTCAAGACTGGTCATATTAAAGTCCAGTCTTAAAAGTAATTAATTATTTGTTTAATTTTCTTTAGTATTGAGGTATCAAGCCACAATTTAAGTCCGGTCTTAAAATATTTAACTTTAAGACGGGACAAATTAGTACCCTAGGTCTTAAAAGTTAACCTTTAAGACCGGTTCTTTTATAACTCCATTCTTAAAATTAATTAATTTTTTATTTAATCTTTTTCCATATTTTGTACCGGCCGCATTTTATGTCTGGTCTTAAAAGAATAACTTTTAAGACCGGCTTTTAAATATATTCAGTCTTAAAAATTTATTACCTTTATATTTAAATTTTTCATTATTATTTTGGACCGCAGAAAATATTAGTCCGGCTGTATGAGATTTTTCCATAAAGTAATTGATATTTCAATTTTTTTAATAACATTTTTAAGATCAATTGATTTTTTAATGAGTCTAAATAATATATTTAAGACCTATGAAAAATGATCCGGCATAAGAAGTTCTTTATATTTACAAAACTGCCACCGGTCATACCTTTAAGACCGGGGCGTCGATAGTCAGGTCTAAATGAGGTGGTCTTAAAACCCCTTTTTACACTAGTGTAAATCTCATGGGTTATGAATAAGAATTAGGTTGGAGAAGAAGAGGGAAAACGAAGGTGAAATGGGTGTCGGATAGAAGTCTCACATTAGACAAATCAAGAGAAGTGAAAGGGTATATAAGACAACTTCAAACTCTAAATTGGGCCATTGGGCCAACCCACTTTAATGGAGGAGAGAGGACGCAGGTGAGCCTTAGTCCACCACACACACGCGCGCCATTGTCCGGCCAACTCGGCTCAGATCGGTTCAATTCGCGCGTGTGTGTGAAATTAAAAATAATTTTGTATTAAATTATTTTTTAGTTTGTCCAAACAATCCCTAAAATTTTTTAATTTCTTTTTCCCCCTCCGTGATTCTCCTAACCAGCGGCTATAAGCGGACCGTAATATTGGATTGGAATTTTCGAATTCAAAACGCTGTGACTGAACCAGTGCACACTGATCTATTCTGGTGCACTTGTTCGCTCCATTCTGGTGTGTCTATTCGTACGATGCACCTGTTCGCTAGCAAGAGTCACCATTCGCTCTATTCTAATATGTCTATTCGTACGACGCACCAATTCACCTACAAGAGTCAAGTCCATTTGATCAATTTCCATCATCTATAAATAGGACGTGCAAGTAATAGAAAATTATCTCAATTTCCAACTCTTTGCTCTCATATACTGCATTATGCAATCATCTCATACACTGTGCAATTCTAAAAGCATTTTGGTTGCGTTCATACAGGCTTCTGATTGATAATGTCATGATTCTAAAGACGCAATCCATTCTCTCCTAGAAGACAATTATTCGTGATCTTTGGGCATCCATACAGAGGAAAAATTTTTTTAAAGGGACAACGTACATTGGGCTCAGATTTCATCAACTTCATTATCATTTTCTATACTCTTAGTGAAATTTCTACCTTGAAAGTATTTTCAACAACATTTCTTAAGGGAGGTGGGCTTGGAAGACCTATGATTTTCAAGAAGTCCGCCATCAATTTAGCCCTCAAATGATAAAAGAGAGGAGAGCTTGGGAGACCTGTGATTTTGGCGGCGGGAAAAAAGCCTGGGTCATGGTGGAAGCACAGACATCGGAGGAGATGATTCAGGCTGGGGTCAGTGATTCTAACGGAATATTCTAAAACTGTTACACCTATTTAACAGTTTTGAATGTCAAGAACTAATGGATCTAACTGTATAAACTGAAAGGACCCAATAAAAAGAAAAAAAAAAAAAAAACATAAGGACCTAATCCAAAATCAATGCAAACTATAAGCACTTCCAGATTCATTTTCCTTTTGCAAAAAAGAAATGTGTGGTGATTTCACTAAAATATTCTTATAACCAAAAAAAAAAAAAAAAAAAAAAAAAATTACTCTCTTAATAGGGAACCCTTCACCCCTTTCATATGTATGCAATTAATATAGAAAGTTTAGGAAAAAAAATTATAAATCTAGGAGAAAATGTAAATTGAGGTCTTAGAATCAAAACCAACCTTCTACTATATATTACATTGATTAGGACTGGAAAGCATAATAAATATTAGCTTTTACTCAATAAATTACTTCTTAAGGTTGTGCCTAACTTTTACTATCGGCTGCGATCGGGCACTGGCTCTCAAAACTAGCAACCACTTCAACAAATTGAGAATTAAACTCTGAACGTCTTGATTATCAAATATATAATCATTGAGTCGCTTATATATCTTAATATTATAATTAATATGATAATGTGTATTTATATATATACTCCCTCCAACCTTAATTTCAATAACTTAAATTGATTCATCAAAATCAATAAATGGTAGTTAAATCATTAGATTTTTCCTAAACTGAAAGTTATTTTATTCAATTTTACCTATATTAGATGAAGTTTATAAAGAAAAAGAAAAATCTAATGAGTTAGATTTAAACGTTAATTTATATAGGAAAAATTTACAAATAAGTATTAATGACTCTAAATGGTTTATATTATAAACCAAATAATTATTTTATAAGAAATGTATATTGTGGATTGGAAAAATATATGATTTACGTAATCTCCAACCATTCGAAAGAGTAGTTGATAAATTTCAAGATATTTTTTTTTTTTATAAATAAAAAATGATATTAAAAGGAATCTAATGTTTTACAGAGAATCAAAGCTAATAGGACAAACATAGTAGTTAAAATAACATTTAAGGGAAGAAGCTGAAAAAACTTGAACAGTTTGAGAAGTGAAATTCTTCAGAAAAAGAATTTTCTGCCACGTAATGTTGCTTGCAAGATGAGGTCCATGAGGAAGGCTAATGAATCCTTTGTTGACACAAGTGGCTGTTAATTGACCGCAGTTGATATATGAATTGGAGATCCACAAGAAAGCAACTCTCAAACATTTTGAGAAGAAAGGCATGCCCAGAAGGCCAGAACCTTTGATCATTCTTTCAAATGAATTGTATCAAAAACAATAAATTGTTATATTTAGTTTCTTTTTTATTATATATAACATATGTCTTATGGAAAAGCTAAAACTTGAAATGAGCAGTGGGATAGAAGTCGGAGAACCCATAGCCTGTTCAAAAGATGAATTTTGATACCACTAAGCCATGAGATAAGATTTTTTAGATGTCAATAATATGTATGAAAAGTTTGGTAGTGTTATGAATATGTGGATGTCCAATATGTGGATGCACTGGTGGAATGCATTATATATGAAAGGATATAATATTGGAAAAATCCATATGGGGCCTTTTAGCCCAAAAAAATCCAAAAAGGGCCCCAAGACTCTGTAATTCCTAAAAAAGGCCCTAGAGCCTAAACAGACATTGAATTGTAAAGGAAAATGACAAAAAAACCAACTTACTTTGAAGAAAAAAGGAACGGGCAAGCTCAAAATCATCCCATCTCCCTCCATCGCTCAAGCTCAACTATCTTCTCTGTGCTCCCTCGACCTTCTAAAGCTCGTGTTGAAGGTGGAATATCACCTAGAGGGGGGTGAATAGGTGATTATGAAATTCTTTCGTTAATTGCTCAAGAACACTTAAAAGAGAGACAGAGAGAAGAGCAATGAACACGAGAGATTATACTGGTTCGGTCCAACTCTTGAGCTACGTCCAGTCCCCAGAAACACTTTGGGATTTCACTATCTCAAACCTTGATTACACACTCTGTAACTCTCGAGTAATCTTCTCACTAGGACTTACCCATTTTTACAAGTTGTAACCAAATAACCGTGGACACAATTACACACTCTGTAAACAAAGGATGATCTTTTTACTCTCGGACTCACTCCCCCTTACAAGTTGTAATTGATACACCCACACTCAAGATACCTCTATCTTGAGATTTGAACGAATTGTAAAATAAATGATAAAACTCTCTCACAGAGTAGATGAATGATAAGAACTAAAGCTCAATAATGTCTGAAGATATATACAGAATATAAGTTGTATACTTTGAAAGCTTTGTCTGTGTATGCGTTGGTTCTCCTGATGAATTCAAACCTTTAGGCATTTATACTAGTTGAAGCTTCAGGACCGTTGAAGGATTTGATTCTCTCCGTTTGAATGTTTGAATATGTCCGTTGATGAAGCATGAAGAATAATCGTTGTGACTTATGAATATAGCCGTTGAGTCTCTTTGTAATTCTGTTAGGCACGGTTGATTTTCGTTGAGTATAACTGACCATTGCTTCATTAAATGCTTCGTCGTCGATTGTACTTGTGCAGAGGTTGATTCAAAATAATAGCTGGAATAGGTATGCCTCGAGAGAATATCTTCGTCTGCTGTAAAATCTCATTCCTATTGTGGCTCTGCTTTTCTGAGCGCATTTAATGCTTCTGTCAAAACTTTTGCTTTTCACCTAAACAGTGGTTAGTAATCTGAAACACACTCAAAATGATTATTAGTATTTAGTCTAAATAGCTTTGAGTGAGATAAGAGAAGAATTGAAGATAACCCAGAGGTTTTGAATTTAAGAACTTTTTGATTTACTCAACAAACGATGATCATGCTCGAGCATCCTTGTTTGTATGCTCGGGCAACCAAGGAGAAAATACGTTGTAAGTGGAGATCATCGTTTTATGCTCGGGCAACAATGCTATGCTTGCTCGGGCAACATTATGACTCTCTCTCATTATTGCTCGGGCAACCCAGAGAGCATGCTTGGGCAGAAGACAAACAGAGGTGGGGCTTATAGATTTGGTGATGCTGATCGAGCATGACTTTTCTTCTGCTCGAGCACAGGTCACTCAGGAGCAAAATAACATGAAGAGGATTGGTGATGCTCGAGTACTCTTTTTCCCTTGCTCGAGCATGCCTTTCACTTTGCTCGGGCATGCTTCAGACCAAGGCTTGAACAACCTTCAATCATCACTGATGCTCGAGCATGCCAGATATCGTGCTTGGGCAACGCTATGACAAAGAGCGAAATGGATTCAGAAACATGCTTGCTCGGGCAGCCTTTTTCTTCTGCTTGAGCATGGTGCTCGAGCATGACATTTTCATGCTCGGCAAGAGTCTTTCAGAGGTAGAGAATGAAGAGTTGATCGATGTTGCTCGAGCACGTTTTACTTCTACTCGAGCATGCTACTCGAGCATGTCCTTTCTCTTGCTCGGGCAAGCCTCTTCCATTTCGTCATTTTTCTTCTTGATACGTTGATGCTCGAGCAAGGTTTTTTGCTCTGCTCGAGCATAAATCTTAATTTTGAATTTCCTCTTCTGTGATGCTCGGTCTTCCCAAATATTCTGCTCGAGTAGACTACCTTTGAATATCAAATTGTTGGCTGCCATACACCATGTTCTTGTGCAAATTTCAGACTTTCAAGAAGTAATTACGTTGACAGTACAAGAGGCAATTTCCAGTCGGCATAACGTCTTCTGCATAAATCCAAATTTATCAAATCACCCCATCTCAGAAAGCTCTTCAAATATTCTTTCTATTTCAATAAGAATCAGCTCCAAACTAGTTGTATTTCATCCATTAACATCATATGGATGGAGGTTGTCCTTATCCAAATAGCGTTTTTGCTACATCCAGAATCAGACTGTCAACTTCAAAACATCATAACTACTTCAATTGATCTTCTTTTTCTGTGTTATTGATTTTTTTTTGAAAATTTATTTGAGTCTAGTTTCCAATGGCACTAGTTTCAGCTCAATTGGATTTGTCGTTTGTGAGATACACCCAAAACACTGAAGCTTGGTCCTGATTGTGACGGTGATATTTATGGCAACTTGTAAAATTCATAGATAATTCGTATGACCTCATTTTTGCTTTTATTTTATATCAAAATGACACATTGGGAGTCTATTTTCATATGCCACTAGTTTCACATCAATCTGATTCCTAGTTTGGGAGATATCATCGAATTACCGAAGGTTGCCAGAAACAGAACTGAACAGAGTGTGCTGAAAGAACGACTTTGCTCGAGCAAGGATTTTCTCCGCTCGAGCAGCATGCTCGAGCAGGCATTGTTTATGCTCGAGGAAGAGTGGATTTTGAGCTGAAAATGAGCTGAAAGTATACCTTGCTCGAGCATGACACTATTCATGCTAGGAAAAAGCTGAAATTGTGATAATGCCCCATACAAACTAATATTCATCCGAAAGCTTGAACTTGCTTATTTTAACTCCGAATTGAGCCGTTCCAACTTCTATTTGATCACAGAAACTTGAATATTGATATTCTCATAATATTTAACAAATTCTTCTTTCTTCAAACTTCATTCTTGATCATTCTTCATTATATTAAACTTCACATCTACATTAAATATAAAAATTAGTCAAAGTAGAAGATAAGTGAAATATGCAAGCTCTTTGCTCTGACATCTATATAAAACATCATCAAAACTAATCATAACTAACACGTGTGTGTCGTCGCCATCACCATCGTCATGTGTGTGTCGCCATCGCTGTCGTGGTTCGCCTGTAGGTAACATTTTGGGGATTAGGTTTCTTTGTGTTTTTCATTTCACTGTTTCTTTTCGTATTGGGACTGCGATTATCTGAAAAATTATATGGTATATTGAAATTATGAAAAAAGGATGGAGAGGCAACTTTTCTCTCATTTATTTTGGTGATATTAAATCCAAGATTCAGTTTTGACCATGCTAAATCTCTATCCTCACATAATCGAGCTGTGCTAATTTGGTGTCAGAAACTGATTTGGATTTTTCTCTGCTTTATAACCATACTTGTATACTTGAAAATTGATGAATTTTTGCTTTCCAGTTTAATTTTTTTTCCCATTTGCATGGACCAGGAAACTTCTCTTACTCATGAATAGTTAATCATCTTAGCAAAGAAGGGAGAAACGAATTTGTCTTTTTTTTTGTTGTTCTGCTTTTGACTGATTCCTTGTTGAAAAAATAAAAAAGGAATTTATGGGCGCTAATTGAAATTATAACATCGAGTCAAGGGCAGTTATCTTTCTTGTTAATTTTGAAATCTATTTTTCATGAATATGTGCCCTACAACTCATGGTCTCTCACCACTTCAGTAATGCTTGAAAGTTTCAAATTTCAAAGAAAGGAAATCAACATCTTGCATGGTTACCTGATGGCTGGAATGTGGGTTTCAACACTGGACAAAGTGGTGAACGAAAGGGAGCTAGATATACAAGGTGCTGAATAATTTTAGGAAGTTAAGATTTGCATGTCAGATAATATTGATGTTAATTCCTGGGCATTGTAGTTATTCCATTTTCTTGTTCATTCTTTTCTATCATGTCTTTCTTTGGAAAATCATATTGTATTCTTTTCTATCATGTCTATCATGTGGGTTCTATTTTCTTGTTTAGGAATTTTTGAGTTCTCATTGCTACCTATTTGCTGAGAGAAAGTAGATTTTACTCATATATTGGTGATGTTTTTTGAAGTATTTCCCAATTAACAATGCATCTTTGAAAGGGTGCAATTCATCAAATTGATTAGGATAATCTAGATCCCTGAATCTGAGGTTATGGCGGGAGTAGTTTGAGGAGTAATATTTTGTTTACATCATCAAATTGATGATTATATAGATCCCTAAATCTACTTTGATGGAGAATTTTATGAAACTTGACAAATCAGTGACAAACAAAAATTTAGAGACTTGTGGCGTCCTTGCTTGTTTGCTTGTAAGTGCTGAAAACTTCTTTGGCATAACATGCATAGATAGAGTTGTGTTCTTTTAGTTTAATCCTTATAATTGCCATACCTTATCTACATTTTTTTTGCAAATAAGTTTGCATTGGATTTGTCTGAGACTCCATAGTATTCATTCAGCAACTGCAAGCTAGGTGCTCATGTGAAACTTAATGATAACAATGTAGACATTATAGAGGTTAGAATTTTCCTATGGCATGATTTTGAGGATGCAATTATTTTACTGAAAAGAAGTTTAGCTCTATCATATTTATGGCATTGATTAATGAAAGCATACAGATAAATAACAAAATAATCCATCAATGTGTAATCTCTAAATTTATTGATAATGTTGAATTCACGTTGGTAAATAATCTTTTTATCTCAATTCGGAATTCTATTTAAGATATTATATTATTTTGATTGTTCTTTATGTTGCAGCCTGGATATGAATGTCTATGTTGCTTGAGGTGCATGCAACCATGGGAACACAACTTTGGAACTACTTGTGTTTGTCGAGTACCTAGTAACCTCGGAGGAGAAAGTTGTCGAGTGCGTTCATTGTGGCTATAGGGGCTATGCAAGTGGTGACTGATTGGCTCCTTTCTGATGTCTAAAAGTAGGATGGATTTCTTAGAACTGAATTATGTCCCTAGCTGTGTGTTGTTTGCAATCCCCATGCTCTATAACAGCTATATTGAGGACAAAATGTTGCAAATAGTGAGAAAAAGCTCTTTTTTTTTTTTTTTTTTTTTGTCGAAGAGTCCTACAAGTGGAAGAGGAACAATTAGGCAGCAAACTTGTTTGGTTGCTAGGATGACTTGTAATGGGCAAAAACATATTGATTGTATTTAGGACACGTGTTTAACCCATTAGTTTTTGTATAAACGTCAATTTGTATTTATGGCTAGATTCTGATGATGGTTACCTGATTTTTTTATTTTAATGACATTATCAAAAAATTTCTGCCTCTGCTCTTTGTTAATTTGATATTGTGTAAAGGTTCATTTGAAGTTGCTTGATGTTTGAATTTAAATTATATGATGGGGGCTGATGTAGTTGTTAAGGGGGTTGATGTGGTTGTTAACGGAGGCTGATATTGTTGTTAGTGTCTACTGATGTTGTTAGTGGCTACTAATACATAGGCTACTGATAAATGCAAGAAAAAAGTGTTCTTCTCATTCATATTAAAATGTAATCTAACCAACATTAGAAAATTTACACAACTTTGTCATAAATACATAGTCAAGTGCTCTACAACCAATCAAACTTATGTCAATGAATAACAAGTGAGCCTATGTCTCTAACAAGCTTGCTGCCTAATGCCTCATCTTTCGCTTGTGGGATTCTACGATCATCGACAACACTTTTTCTTGATGTGTGTTCATAGGATGGCTGACCAACCACCACACAAGTCCCTGTAAGAAAAATATACAAAGTTCTTAACAACATACTTCATGTAATTTAGACTATTATTGCCGTTACAAAATTAGAAAGATAATACATTCACGTGCATGTACAAAGAAAAGAGGCGCAAAAAATCAAAAGAACAAGAATACTTGGTTGAAATCAGCGTTTTGGGCTTTAGAGCTTCCAAATCATTCCCTAAACTTTAACATCAACAGAATCATATGGATATTCATGAAATAGTATGGCGTACCATTACAACATCATTAAATATATGAGATGCTTTCTCCAGCTGCACTGGGTCATCAGTTCCATCAGGGTTTGTCCTAAAGAAGTGGACTTTCTCCAGAGCATTAAAGAATTGCCCACACAAAAACAGAACTCAATCACCAAAGCATGGTGATTCGAGCCAATGATCCACACGAAAAACTATAGCATGGTCAAAATTTTCTCTAAATTCCACATTCCCAAGTGCACAGTCTAACCTTTCCCTCACAATAGCACTAGCTCTTTTGTTACACCACATGAATCTAGAGCCTTTAAACTCTAAATCCATTAAGTTGTAGTCAGACAACAGACACTAAAATTTAAAATTTTCCTCATTGATCTTGGATTACCACCTTCCTTTTCGATTTGGGATAAAATATAATTGAAATCACCAACCAACAACCAAGAGTCATTCACACTAGTTGCCATACTTCTCACCAAATCCCAAGTAATGAACCCTCCTTTCCCCTTCCTTAATTAAGTGGTCCATAGACAAATGAGACAAACTTGGGTGTTTTCAAACAAGCTAACTCAATTATTGTATGAATAATGTTCTTTGACTTGTACATGACCGTCAAAGAGATGTTTTGTTGCCACCATAAAGCCAAACCACCAGCTAACCCTCTCTGCTCAACATACAATTCTTGGCTAAATCCATATTTCCTCCTTATTTTAAGACTTTCGCAGAACATATTTTGGTCTCCATTAGGATGATTATTGAAGGATGATTATTTTTCACCAAAGCCTTTAGGTTTTTAACTATCAAGGCTCTCCCTAGGCCTTGACAGTTCCAAGATATGAACTTCATGATGTCTTAATGGCTGTTAATGGCTAGCAACTAGCACCAACAGAAACAATTTTCTTCCTCCTACCAATTCCAGCCTTAAACACAAATGCAAAACCCATAGGGGAATTAGCCTCAGTATTCATCATGTCTTCATCATGCTTCTCATTCTCAGTAGGAATGTTCTCTCTCTCATTCCTTCCCTTTCTCCAAGCTTTGCTTCTTATCCTTGCCTTAACTTTCCTTAAGTTGTCGGCATAAACAGAAATATCAGACTTTAGACTAAATTCCATTGCATTTATCTTTCTTCTCTTTGACTTCACTAAATCCCAGTCCTCAACTACACTCGCGAGTACTACAAAATACTTAAAAGACGACCTAAAAAAGACCCAATTAACGTCCTTATTCTTAGGGACGTTGGGGAGAGTGTAGTAGTATATTTCCATATGAGGAGACCTGAAATAGGTTCAGTCGCCTCATAGGCGAGGCGACTGAAAGAAGTTCGTCGCCTCATATGAGTATGAGGCGACCCGAAATTGTTTAAGGTCGCCTCAGGTCGCCTCATTTCTCATATGAGGCAACCTGAAACCTCTTCAGTCGCCTTATTTCACGACCCGGTTTCATGTGGCCTCATGAGGCGACTGAAATGGTTTCAGTCGCCTCATTGCTCATATGAGGCGACTTGAAACCTCTTCGGTCGCCTTATTTCACGACCTGGTTTCATCATATGAGGCGACTGAAATGGTTTCAGTCGCCTCATTGCTCATATGAGGCGACTTGAAACCTTTTCGTGTCGCCTTATTGCCAATATGAGGCGACACTGAAACTCTTTCAGTCGCCTCATTGCCCATATGAGGCGACACAAAACCATTTCGTCGCCTATTATTAACCAAAGACGCCCGAAATCGTTTCGTCGCCTTAATGTATTTTTTTTAAAAAAAAAAATGCGCTTGTCGCTTTTGTTTGGCCAATTTGCTCGCAAATGCTTCACAAAATAATTAAGCGCATATTATATTATGTATGTGCATTCCATCAAGAATACCGTGGTTTAATAAGAAAATTGTAAAAGTGACTTCAACAAAAGAATTGGCTCCACATACAAGAGAAACTTTCAAAGAACTTCAACAACGAAATATAAGAAGGCAAGTTCGGGAAAGTCACTTAAGAAGGCAATCGAAACTTTCAAAGAACTTCAACAACGAAAAAGAAAGAATGTATGACCTAGATTTTGGTTACTAAACTAGACCAAAAACAACAAACAAAGCACCACCATGACAACAATTTTTTCTCACATTTGGAGGCAATTAATCTCCAAAATTTCACAACAAACTTTTCACAATTTAATGCAAAGCAATTAGATAGCATCAACATTCCCTTCAATTGGCAAATAACACCGATATGCGACAAGAGGCAAATATATATAGCGAAATGACTTTTGAACACGAAGCTTAACGGAATTTCAAGGTTTCAAATAAAGTGAATGAGAGCCACCTTTAAATCACAAGCATACCACACAAGCGAATCAAACCCCTCCCAAGCAAAAAACCCCACATAAAACTTGCAAGAAATCGGTTATGATGGTATGATTCAACAAAATTCTCAAGTCTTGGTTATTGGAAAATCAAATGCGAAAGGTGTAATAAGGTGTAATGGCAAAATCAAACCTCATATGACAAAGATCTATTTCCCGAATTAAACAAGTGATCTAACCTCATATTCACAAAGAATTATAGTGGCAAATTCAAGAGCAACACCAATAATTTACGAAACCGATGTCATCACACTTAATAAGTTTGACAATGACAATCACCCTAACAAGTAATGACTTGCCTATATATTCACATTGAGCCATGTTCAAGAAGATATCTAGCCATCATGTCTCGAATCGAATCGATGTCATCCTGTGAGTACGGATCCTCGGTCTGAAAAAAAGCGTAAATTGGAAAACAAGGTATAATTAACAACCGAAGTACCACAACAAAAAATATCATCATTTGAGGATCACGGAGCATTACGTACATTTTGCAAGCCGGTGAGTACGTCCGGCGGAAACGATAGATTGCATCCAATTGATAACGTAGTATCCGCACTCGGTGTGGCCTGGTTGGTGATGGCACTATAAATAAAAAACAAATTGTTAAACGAAAGCTACCGTGTGTCTCGAGAAAAAACTTGAATTGAAACTACTTACCTTAGGATAAAACCACTTCGGTCCACCCTCCTCCCGTGCTCCAAAGAATTGCCTATATGTCCTAAGACCACTATCATTAAAATGGAAATTAACAAACATGAAAACAATTCATTTAAAAAAAGAATCGATGATTTAGACAAAAATTTACTTACTCGGCAAACATGGTTTTGATATCCTCGGTTGGCCTCGCCACCTATGGAATCGAACCAATAACATGCGTTCTTGGCGGGACAAACAACGCACGGGTCCAATGAGCACTACAACATATACATATTAATATTAAACTAAGATAAAAAAGCATTTTTTCCTTAAAAATCTTATATAGACCAAAAAAAAAATATGCACCCTTCATGTATTGGCGCTAGATAACAAGACGATTTTATGTCGCCCATTGTTAAACCAACATAAATGGCCCTCCTGGCTAAGATATTGCGAGCCGAAAGCTGTGGATCCAGGACATAAGAATCCATACGAATCCAATAGGTCTCCCTTTTTGCGATGTCGTGGCGGCACTACGATCGAAATAAAATGATAAGTGTTGTTGAATATATTAAACAAAAAAGAGTATTGACATAATTAAAGGGTAAAAAAAACTTACAAGATTGCAAGTTGAAGCCACTTGTATATCTAAACAGTCCATATGCATAAACTCACAAATCTTTCCCCGTCAATTGATATCGGATATGTCTTGTCTTGCGCACCGACAATGCCCGGAGGCATCTGCAAGCCGATAGAGACGATGTCCTGGTAGAGCTCTCGCGGCGTTGATAAGTATGGAAATCTGCCCGCTTGTTCATGCTATGAAAACATAATAAACAAATTATGAGTGGGTTAGCAATGAAAATCAATCTTAAACCCTACTCATCGTCAATCGGTAATGTATTTCTTACCATTGGAGGTGTCGTCCCCACCTCAATAAGATGATGCGGCCAAAGGATGAACGATGTGGTGGCGGCGTCTAGCGTGCGAACCTCCTCATCAACAATAGGGATGGCGGTCTTTTCTTCCCCTCTCGCACACTTGTCGAGTCACCCTACGTTGGTCTTGTGGAATTTGCATATGGTGGTGTGTGGTTTGTTAGGGTAAACAAGACCATCTGCAACAATCCGCCGGTGTGGGTCATCCAAATATAGGCGGCAGGGTTGTCCCCCCTGTGGAGTGTGAGAAGGCTCGCCAGGCTCGTCAATAAGTACATCTGGAGAGTGATGAGAAGGTTCGCCAATAGGTACGTCTGGAGCATGAAAACTTTCCTTCTTTGCTTGGGAAGGCCGGGGATTCCTCGTTTGAAGGTTGCGTTACCTTCCCTTGTATCATCTCCCTCATTTCACCCCGTAGTTGTGCCATAACCTCATCTACGAGGGACGCTCGAATTTTGGCTACAAGGCGAGGACTAGGGTTGTCATCGTCATGCGAACAACTCGAACGCCGTCCAAAGTATTTCGCGACACTAACTCCCCTCGGCTCCCCACGAACAAAGCATCAAGGTAATCGGGCTTCCCAATCGCCGTGGACAAAATGTCCATCCGTGTACCCGGCGTGAATGAACCTTGGGCTTTGTCTTTCAAGCACATCCCGTATCATAGGATTTTTCATAAATATTAACTAATTAAACTCTAAAAATATGAAACAACCGAAGCTATTTAATACTTCTAATTTAACTACTTACAATCTTTGAAGCAACCTCGGCCACATCTTCATTTATGTATTTCTCGCCCTTCTTCCTCGCAGACTATCCATTTTTTGTGGCGAGGAGGACGCTCGAGGGCTGGATAACGGTGGAAGGATCGGATTGCGCAGCTTCCTTCATTCTCTCGCAACTCTTCTTCCATCGACCTCGTTCAAGCTTCTTATAGCCACCCCTAGACATGCAATGCGGATACTTATTTCTCGCTTGCCTCTCCCTATTGGCCTCGACTTTTTCCCCGTGACACGAAAACAAATAAAACTGAGCCTTCAATGTCAAATAGATTCAAATAAAAGATAAGATATGAAAGAAATTTTACAAGAAATTCGGGATTACGGCGTGACGCCACAAACTCCCTCCAGTCCTCGGACTAATGTAATCATAGTCCCGACATGGGTCCTTGTCCCTCTTTGCCCCTCGAATATACTTTCTAGTGAGCTTGTTCTTAAAGTCTTTCCAACGTATACGAACCTCGCCCATCCAATGCTTGTACATGGCCTTATTGTTAGGCACATCATACGTTTCTTTGCAAGGTAAAAGAGAAGATATGAAAGAAATCAAGTGATAAAACTAAAGATACAAATGCATAAGATATCGAAAGTGAGATACCAAAAGTTGTGCCCAGATCAACTCCTTCGTTTTAGTAGGAACCAACTTCCAATGAGAGAATACAATGCGAACTTTGCTTCGAGCCGATAGCCTACGTAGCTAATGAAGTTGTCCTCCTCTGGACCAATTGGATTCATATTGGCATCGAACTCCACATGCGCCTCTTTTTTTGATCACACGACGTGCAATTAACGCACCCATATGTGTGCTACCTCTACCCTTTCTCCCCATCGGTACATCATTCCCACCATCACTCGATGACTCGTCGATCTAGACATATTCCTGTTCATCAAAGACAAATCAATAATGTTAGATAGGGTTATTATTAAATAATAAACAAATGAATAAAATGAACTAACATGTTAAACCCGTACAAAAATAACATAAGACTTTTTCATAACTTAAGACCTTACTTTATATGGTTTCCCATATTCCTTCGAGAATGATCCTTCCTTGGAGCATATTCTTCATCATCTACCAATTCTACTTCACGTGTTGTAGGTGGATTTGTTGTGAAAGGGAGTGTATCGTCCGGTTCAAGGATTCTTCACCATACGTGCTTTTTTTACTTTGAAGTACAATGGACATTTTGTTATTTGCGGTGGTCTCGTAACATAAAACACTTGTTTCGCCTGGCTTGCTAGAATGAATGGCTCGTCTCTATGACCAAGTCTTTGAAGATCAACTGAGACAAATCCAAATTTAGGATCTATTACAACATTATTGTTAACCCACTTGCATTTAAATAAAGCAACTTTGAACTTGGTGTAGCTCATCTCCCATATTTCTTCAATAACTCCATAATAGGTCATAGATGCTAACACCGGGTTTTTGTCTTTCGAACTCGAAAAGTGCATGGATTCAGCTTCAACCATCACCCCACCGTTTTGCACGTAACTCCCGTCATCTTGGTCTTTTGTGTAGAAAGAATATCCGTTGATATCATAACCGTCCAAGTGATGACTCGATAAGAAGGCCCCTGTGCTAACCACTCGATTGTAAGCCGACACACCGGTCTCGTGCAATACCTTCTCCTCGAACCACTTTATAAATGTCTTCTTTTGCTCATTAGCTATCTCGCATGTCATTCTTCCTTGGATTCATATTCTTCAAACTCTTTCTATGTTCATCAATGTATGGTTGAACTTCTTCCGTATTATTCAAGATGTACGGGTGTGCTTGCAACACCTCTCGCACGAAGCATATTCTTCAGTTTGATTCCTCGAGTTCCCTCACTTATCCCCTTATCATGCTTGAGATTGTAACGTCGCCCCCGATAGATAATCTTTACTGAACTCCATAGCCTCTTCCACTACATATCTCTCAACGATTGAGGCTTCCTAGATAAGGATTTTTAGAATACCCTTTTAAGATCTTCATGTATCGCTCGAAAGGGTACATCCACCTTAGGTAAACCGGACCGCAGAGCCTTACCTCCCTTACCAAGTGCGCTATCAGTGCACCATTACATCGAAAAATGCGGGAGGAAAATGCATCTCTAGTTGGGACAAAATAATATAACCCTCGTTTTCCAATTCATCCAACTTTTCAATGTCAATGACTTTGTTACATATAGCATTAAAGAAAATACACAATTTTGTTATAGTGGTCCGCACTTCATCTTTCATAATGCCCCTAATAGCTACCGGTAATAGTTGTTGCATCAACACATGATAATCATGAGACTTCATTCCCACTAACTTCAAATCGTCCATTGAAACACACCTTCTCAAATTTGAAGAATATCCTTGTGGAACCTTAATGTCATATAGACACCCACACAAACTTTTTTCTCCGCTTTTGATAGTGTATGAGCTGGCGGCTCCATGTATGCCCTCTTACCATCTTCCGTTACTCGTGGATGTAACCGTTCTCTTATTCCCATATCAACCAGGTCTAGTCTCGCACTAATTCCATCCTTAGTCTTCCCCGGTATGTGCAAAAGAGTACTTGACAAGGCTATCGCAAACATTTTTTCCACATGCATCACATCAAGACCGTGTCTCACATCAAGACTACGCCAATATGGAAGATCAAAGAAAATTGATCTCTTCTTCCATATATTCTTCTCACCCGCAATCCTTTTCTCGTTTACCCAATGTGACATTGATATGCATCACCCGACTATAGACTTCCTCTCCGGTTAATGCCTTTGGAGCCGTTCTATGCTCCGGTAAGCCGTTAAAACGCTTTCTTAACTTACGATATGGGTGGAACCGATCAAGAAACCTCCTGTGACCGAGGTAGACCGTTTTTTTTCCATGCTTTAATTGCTGGAAGTTTGTGTCAGCTTCACATATTGGACATGCTTTATGCCCCTTCACACCGTACCCGCACAAATTTCCGTATGCGGGAAAGTCGTTGATCGTGGTAAAAATCATTGCACGCAACTTGAAGGACTCCTTCTTATATGCATCAAACACATCTACGCCTTCCTCCCACAATTTCTTCAAATCCTCAACCAAGGGCGCCAAGTACACATCGATATTGTTCCCGGCTGTTTTGGTCCGTAAATCATCATAGAGAGCATCACATACTTGCGTTTCATACATAGCCAGGGAGGTAAGTTGTATATTACAAGGAGAACCGGCCATGCACTATGGGTGCTTGCTAAGAGTCCGATACGGATTGAAGCCATCTGTACAAAGCCCCGCACGAAGGTTTCTTGGCTCACCGCCAAATTGAGGGAACATTTCGTCTATTTTCTTCCATTGCGTAGAGTCGGTGCCGTAGATATTTTCCATCGGATATTCTCTCATCGAATGCCATCTCAACTTCTTTGCCGTTGCTTCACTAGTAAACGTACGCTTAAACCGAGGAATTATGGGAAGATACCACAAGGCCTTCAAAGGTTGCCTTTTTTTGTGTGATCTCCGTAACCACCACCTTTCTTCACTTTGTATCGTGAAGTTTTACACTTCGGACAATTACTAAGGCCTTCATACTCATTTCTCGTACAATATGCAAATCATTAGGGCAACCGTGTATCTTTTTATACTCCATACCCATCGTAGATAAGATTTTCTTAGCCTCATACATACGATTTGGAAGTACATTATTATCTCGCAACATATCACACAACAATTCAAGCAACGTCGTGAAACCGCTATCGGTCCACCCACATGTTGCCTTTAAGTTGACCAAATGTAAGGTCCCAAATCAACCGTGTATACTTAGTACACCCGGGAACAAAGGTGTCTCTCGCATCACTCCGCACGCTATCATATTCATGCGGTTGTGCAAAGGATTCGACCTCAACATCATGAATCATTCTCTCCATTCCATCATCATCTACCTCAACTTCATTTTCGTAGGATGCACCGGGAGTTACCTCCTCACCATGCCATATCCACGTTGTGTATCGAAGGTTTATTCCATCACAAATTAGGTGGTCCCTTATATCAAGAATATCCCTTCGAACCCCATTTAAACAATTAACACATGGACAATAGTACATCCCATTTTTTGTAGCCACATTCCTTCTAGCAAATTCAATAAACTCTTCCACCCCATTCTCATATTCTTCACTAGTTCTCAAAGCATTCATCCAACTATGAACCATTTTCTTATCACCTAAGACATTTCCAACAACAACAAGTTCATAACAATTTCAATAACGACATGGTTTTTTCTCAATCTTGTAAAATAAAATTCGGCAAAGATTTCCCCTCAACAAACAGACATCCCAAAATTTCAACAACAAACCATTTCAACTTAATTCAACAAAACTTACTAACTAAGGCAATTTAGAAAATATCAGCTATTAAATCCAATAATTTCATCAATACAAAAAACTAAAATATATCTAAGTTGTCTAAGTCATAAACTATAAATTATGGACATCTAAGCATCATTATCCATACTACAAAGATTACCTAGTTCAATGCACATCAACAACAAAACAATATTTAACTATAATTACCTCAACTTTAAATTCCTCTCCTTGAAATTTATTTGCTCTAGTCAACCTAAAGACAACAACAATAAAGACAACATTAGAATTATTCAAACTAACATTGAACTTAGGATATAACATATGAGAGGGAATAATTGTATGACAAAAGCAACATGATTAAAAATACCTACCCTAGGACCCCTCAAGCTCTTGTGGGTTGTTGTCGTGGCCAAGTCACAAACAAGTAGTCGGTATAAGATCAATATTTATCAACTAAATCCCCCAACACTGATTTGTTCCATTTCCTTGCAATAAAACAACCATTACAAAAGCATGAGAAGAAAGCATGGATATGGCATGGTGAGGAAGTAACAAGTCTATTATTGAAGTAACAAGTCTACCAAATTAAAGTGGTGTGTTTTGAAACTAAAAGCAACATGAACACAAATAAAACTAAATACTATGTAGACTTACCCTAATTTTGCAAGACTCATAGACCCTTTTTATTTTTAAGAAAAATTGGTGTGTTTTGAAAAAGAGGGAAGATTTAATGTATACGTAATTGCAACAATACAAGAATGCACCATCAAAATCCTCTTTTTTGCTGCTTTGCTATAGCTTCTCGCCATGTGATATACGTAATCTCTACCGAGGGGGCTTTCTAGTAAATAATAGTAGGGAATTGCTCGAGTTAGTTAGAAGAAAGAGAAATTAGTAGTGACGTGGCATAGGCGGGAATTATACATAGTGTAATGTGACCATTGCATGTTTTTCGTGAATGAATTCAGTCCTTTTTCCTCTTCGCACTATCACAATGTGAGATTTTTATTCTAAGAATTTGTGGAGAATGACACACTTGACACATGTCAAAAAACATAATCCTCTTGGTCCAGGGAAATCCACGACATAAGAGCCACAATTCAAATCTTCCAAAGAACGAAAGATTGGTTTGACTATCATGCATTAATCATACACACCACATATAGAAAGTGAATAAATGAAATAAGTTTAGTGTCAATTTACTTGAATAAGTACTTTTGGGGATCTTAACTTAATTCCAAATAAGCACAAACTTGAAAGACGAAAACATGGGAAGTCTCGCAAACACGCATTCCCTATCTACAACCGATCTAGATTTTAGTTTCGGTAAGGCAAGGTCGAGTTCGAAAGTCGACAAAACACTTAACTAAGCATATCAAATAGTGAGGAATACGATTTTGTTTGTCCATCTACATTATTACCAAGAGCTATAGTCATAGTGATCATCCTTATCCAATGTTTTAGATGTTCAACAAAGACAAAATAAAAAAAGAAAAGAAAAGCATTACGAGGGTACCGTAGAGATAGTCGTGAGAAGGTGGGCTGGACGCGGCGGAGACAGAGGTCGATAGCCGACGGACGCCGAGAAGAGAGAAGACGGAGGAAACGACGGACAGTCACGACTGAGTCGATAGGGTTCGCCGGCGATGAGGGAAGATGACGGAAAAAGCCTAGATATCAACTCGGGTTTTTGACGCGACGAGGAACCGAGGAGTCGCAACTTCGAAAACAAAAGAGAATACATTCGCGGGTTGGAAAAATAGGGTTATGAGAGATTTTAGGCGACCTGATTAGGCTTCAAGTCGCCTATATTAGAAAATAGGCGACTTGATCCAATTTCAGGTCGCCTCTTTTGCAATAATAGGCGACCTGAAAACGGATCGAATTCGCTTTTTTTCAAATATAGGCGACACAAAATCCATTCAAGTCGCCTATATTTGACAATTTAATAATTTTTTTTTTTTTTGTAAAAACAACTTTGCATTAAAAATAGGCGACTGAATGCGTTTCCGTCGCCTATATTAGAAAATAGGCGACTTGATCCAATTTCGAAGTCGCCTATTTGGGAGAAATAAATTTGAAATTATATCAAGTCGCCTATTTTCTAATATAAAGCGACGGAAAAGCATTCCTATGGCCGCCTATTTTGACAATTTTTACAATTTTTTTTTTAAAAAACATGTCCCTTCAATGCTCGGTTTTGGTTTATGGCAAAATTTTTTTTTTTAATTGGCAAATAGATAGGCGACACGAAAATGTATCGAATTCGTTTGTTTTTGGACAAATTATTGTTCAGTTGCCTATTTTTTTCAATGCTTGGTAATTTTCCGCGCGTAAACAAAATATCCCTACCGCGCCATATTTTTTGGCATATTTCGATCGTCTTGAAACATTATCGAATCGCCTATTTTTAGAAATTTTTTAACAATTTTTTTTATAAAAAAAACCCTATGTCCCTTCAATGCTCCGTCTCTCGGTTTAAGGCAATTTTCTTCTTTGTAATAGATTTATAGGCGACTGAAATGTGTTTCGGTCGCCTATTATCGTACTTTTTTACACATATGGCGCGCAAACAAAATATTCTTCCATATTTCCTCTGCGCCAAATTTTTTAGCGATTTCAGGCGTCTTGAAAAATTATCGTCGCCAAAATTGATTTTTTTTCAAAAAAAAAAGTACATACCTTGGATCCAAAGGCAATTAAAGCGTCCTTAAAAAAATTTAGGATGTCAAAAATTAATTTTAGAAGTCCCGAACAATTATTCGGGATGTTGAAGGCTCATTTTCCTTGTATATAATTACAAGATTGCCATTGGCCTCATTTGTTACTACCTATTTCTTATTTAGGACGTCTCTGGGGGAAGTAATATCACATTTTTGTAGTAGTGTCGTCTTCAAACCAAGGCTATTCATCCTATCGATCACTTCATTCATAGCTT
The DNA here is from genome assembly GCA_019022655.1 of Acacia acuminata. NCBI lineage: Eukaryota > Viridiplantae > Streptophyta > Magnoliopsida > Fabales > Fabaceae > Acacia > Acacia acuminata. The sequence continues at coordinate 2,331,449 of JAFJYI010000112.1, read as the reverse complement.
TCCCATAATACAAAACCATAGCCAGGGAATTCTCCATATGTGCCATTAAAGATACGACAATCTTACCATTTGACTCCATTGTTTCTATCTTAGTTAAAACTACAAAATCCACCCCTTTTTCTTCCTTATTCCTCTTTCATTATTGCAAGGCCCTTCCACCTCGCTTGCCTTAATTTTTGCCCTTCTTTTGTTAGAGATCTCCAGCTAGCCTGTATCAAAATCACTAACTTCTTCGTCACTTAGATTCTTTGCTTCCCTATCCTTTTCCATACCCTCGGCTTTATTTCCAGGAAAAGGACTAGTTATTTTAACAGAAAATAAGTCCTCCACATCATTTTCAAGTTCTATATTTCCCTTCTGTTAAGCCACATTCATTGTAATGCCCCAGATTATTATTAATAGTGATAACCCTCTTTTTTCTTTTTCTTTTTTATATAGCCTTGGTGGGCCAAAACTCCTAGTCTTAATTGCCTTAGGAATTTTCAGCTTATGCATTAAAAAAGAGATTTTAGGTAATAAGTCCACTACTTGTCAATCAAGTCACATTAAATTCATGTCATGATTGATTGATTGAATTAAATATACCCTATTAATGAGTTGGCAATATTTAAAGAGCTCAGCCTATAGCTAACCCTAATTTTAAGTTATAAATAGAGGTCTAGCCTAACCCTGAATACTCTTATTCTCTTCTACTATTTTCTCTATTCTTCTAAAAGCCTAGCAAAACGGAGACCAGGTAATCCTAATCCCAGAACAATAGGAGTTAATTGTTACATGCCGGTCTCAATTTTTGTGAAAAACCCTTAAATGTGTCGCTGCATTTGTATATGTATATATATGTTTCCCTTTTTGGCTAGCGTGAATTGCTTTATGAAAGCAAAACGTCTCACCTCCTTGTATACATATTTTCTCCTTCTTGATTTGTGCTTAACTTTTTGTAAAACACTTTATCATTGAATATATGTGTACACTTTGGGTGCCTCGATTTTCGTGATTAAAACTTATATATATCATTCATTAATATATATAATACATGTACATCTTTTGCCTTGGGTGCTTCAGCTTTTGTATGTATGTATGTATGTATGCATGTGTGTGTGTGTGTGTGTGTGTATGTATATATGTCCTTTTTAATTTGTCCAATCTGCACCTATTTTAAAATATATAAATGTTCTCTTTTAAATGGTTTTGCCTAGGTTTCCATAATGGACAAATAGCAGTGTATATATATATATTCAATTTGATTCCGTAAATTTGAGAAATCCATTTTGTATGTGATTGTTATATGTGAAATATATTATATGTAATCCTAATCCCCATGAGTCTTAGGCTAATTTTATATGAATCTTGATATGTAATTATGATCCTAAATATATCATATGTGATTGTTATATGTGAAATATATTATATGTAATCCTAATCCCCATGAGTCTTAGGTTAATTTTATATAAATTTTGATAGGGTTGTCATATATGAAATATATTATATGTAATCCTAATCCCCAGAACAATAAGAATTAATTGTTGCATGTCGATCTCGATCTTTGTGAAAAAACCTTAAATGTGTCACTGCATTTGTATATGTATATATATGTGTTCCTTTTCAGTTAGCGTGAATTACTTTATGAAAGGAAAACTCCTCACCTCCTTGTATACATATATTTCTCCTTCTTGATTTGCGTTTAACCTTTTTTTGCAAACCCTTTATCATTGAATATACATGTACACTTTGGGTGCCTCAATTTTCGTGATTAAAACATATATATATCCTTCATTAATATATATATATAATACTTGTACATCTTTTGCCTTGGGTGCCTCAGCTTTTGTATGTATGTATGTATGTATGTATGTATGTATATATGCATGTGTGTGTATGTGTGTGTATATATCCTTTTTAATTTTCCAATCTGTACCTATGTTAAAATATATACATGTTCTCTGTGTGTGTGTGTGTGTGTGTGTGTGTGTGTGTGTGTGTGTGTGTGTGTGTGTGTGTGTGTGTGTGTGTGTGTGTGTGTGTGTGTGTGTGTGTGTGTGTGTGTGTGTGTGTGTGTGTGTGTGTGTGTGTGTGTGTGTGTGTGTGTGTGTGTGTGTGTGTGTGTGTGTGTGTGTGTTGAGAAATCCATTTATTATGTGTGTATTTTAAAATGAATTGATAGTGGGAGGATAGTTTGGGACGGACCTCCCAAAGTGATGAACATAACTTTTGAGCTTTATGCCACCGATGTGAAAAGATAGTATCCGTTCTTTCCAAAGTGGTATCCGGGACACTAGTAGCAACTTTGGGAAAAGGTGTGCACATTAGGAAGATATGTTTTATGGTCAATTTGATGATTTGTGACTGGCAAGTTTCTAGGTCACAGGGTAGACAGGCAGGTTTCCGGGCCTACCATGGTTCTCTTCCCACTAAACTAAATAGACTAGCAGGTTTCCGGGTCTAAACAAATTTAATAAAGATGATGAATAATATTTGATTCGGTGTGAATATATGTATGTACATGAATATATGATAAATATTGGAATTGATAGTTGGTTCAATCGCTATGTGATTATATATTTGATTTGATTAATATATTTGAGCTATATAAATTGTGTTTTAATTAGGATTACCAAATTTTTGCGATGTTTGTGTTCTCGGCTACGAGCTGCGACGATCCTTCGGGGGAGCAGATTTTTAGTGAAACAGGTTCCAAGGTTGGGGTTAGCAGTGAGAAGTGAGGAAGAACATTCAACTTTCTAGCTAGTTTCTTTTTATTTTATACTTTGAATAAAATACTTTTATTTAAGTTTGGATTTATGTTAATGTAATAAGGTAGCCTTGCACTTGTTCCAGTAAAGTGCGGCGGTAACACTTCCCAAATTTTGGTTATTTTGAATTTCAGTAATTATTCATAAAAATTATAGCAAATTTTATGTTATTATAATTGTTAGAAATTTGGGGTGTTACATTCATCCTTCTCTACAACTCCTCCTCATTTTTCCTCCTAACAATATCTACTTCAGCCCACTCACTAAATACCATTAATATTGCCTCATCCTAGCTACAACATGTATTAGTAGTAAGTCAGGCTCCAAATTGTGGTTCATTAAGATTGAAGCTCGACATCAGCCTCACAAAGTTACAAGCACGATTATTATGCCCAATCTTACCACAATTATAACAAAAGTTTTGCAACTTCTCATATCTAATTATTATCCAAACTTTCCTACCATCTGGTCTAGGCAACCAAAAACCATAAGCTAATGGCTTCCTTAGATCTAGCACTACCCTGGTATGTAAAAATCTACGAAGATACATGCCATTATAGTGTGAATCCTCAGCCAGTATTGCCTCGCCTACATATCCTCCTATCTTAATAGCATTCTGCAGGAACATTGCTTCCATCAGAACATTATGTATTTGGATCCAAACCGAACATTGACTAAAATCAAATTCCTCACACAACTTGTACTTCGATCTCTCCAATAGATACAATAAGCATCAATTAATAGACCACAAACACCCACATAGAATTCTATAATACTCCTCTACCTCCGTGAATTTAAACATGAATGCATTCCTAGTAATTTCAATAACTTCAAAACCTGCTTGAAGATTCCAAGTCTTTCGCGAAATCGTCTCCATTGTAGATAGTGTATGATTTGCTTGCCAAGACCTTGCCAATTAGAATCTTCTCAACTTCCGCCTCCTTCCACACTAACAGAGTCGAAATCTAGATTTCCTCCTTGAAAAGGAAATAGATGGAACTCCACAACCAACTAGCACAGAACAACCTTGACAGCCTGTTTGAAATATTCATGGGAAAATCCTTATAGGGGCCCTTTTTGGCAAAAAGAATTGAAATATTCATATCCACCACCGAGCCTCCTGACTACAACGCTGACCAACCACCGTACCTTCGACCTAACTACTCTCATGCTCCCGGTTTCTGTGAGTAGAAAAAGTCGGAAAATTTTCCCAATATTCATATCCACCACCGGGTCAACGAGGCCTAACTACTCTCATGCTTGGTAAGCCCGGAAATGCCTTGTAGGGCTCGGGGGCTTGAAAAATATGCCCGAAATTTGAAATTGGCCCTGTAGAGCCTCGGGCTTAATCGGGCAGGCCCGTTAGGCCCCGCTAGCATTTTCATTTTTTAAAAAAAAAAAAAAAATAGTCAAAGAGTGAAGAACAATTTTCCTGCTTCAAAGTGAAGCACAATCAAATATCTATGAAATTGATGATAGTGACGAAGAAGGTGACAATTGACAATGATAGTGGTATTCTTTTATATTTTATGTGAGTTATTTAATATTGTTTAGTTTAATGCTTCTTACGTTTTATGTGAGGCAATTGTGGACAATAGTTTGTTTTTTATTACGAATTAATAAATGTGTTTATTTGTTGGATGATTTGTACTGTTTAAATATTAATCTTGATAATATTTATTTGATAGATTAGAATTTTAATGGTTCCAATTTACTAATTATATTTCTTTGGGAAAAACCCAGAAGAAAAATAGTTAAAATTTGGAATAGTAATTTCCAGGCCCTGTCGGGCCGGGCCGGCCCTGATTCCCAGCTCTAATAGTGAGAACAAGGCTCCCACACGAGTGCGCGGCGAGAATGTATGTTTCATTTGGTTTGGAATCTATTTGATTTTATATATTTTTAAACTTGAAATGTTACTTTGACTTTTAAGCGTCTGGCCATGTGATTGTAACATAAAATGACTTCAATTGGAGATTGTGGCATCTACTCAAGTTCTCAACATTAATTGGTAAGTCATGTTTGAAGAATGTTAAGTTTGGTGTTCACTATTCAATACACCTCAATGACAAGTATTAATTTCGTATTAGTCTATATCATTGATTTTGATCATTTGATTCTCCCAACGTGTTGCTGTTGGGAATTGGGACTTGTTAAACAATAGGAATCTCTTGGCAAATGACAAGATTGGATTTGGGACACTTGGAAATGAGATTGTGCATGTGTTGTTACTCTAGGAATTAATAAAATGCATATCGGAAGTGGTCAATCATCGGTTTATGTTCTCGCATATTGTTTGTGCCTTGCAAAAATAATAATAATAATAATAATAATAATAATAATAATAATAATAATAATAATAATAATAATAATAATAATAAAATTCAAGTAAATGCTTTTTATTTTGGGTGGCTGATTTATTTAGTTTTGAATAATATAATTATGCTATATATATAATTGGGAAAAACTCATTCAAGTCCCAAGAACCAGAAAAATATCAAAAAAGTCTCGTTATAGATTCATCTATCAAAGGAGTCTTTAGGGACCTTATTGATATAGATTCCAAATGTGAACTTACTTTATTGACAAGTATATGTAACTATATTAACAAGTCAAAAAGCAGTCATTGACAAACTTATATATATTAACTAAAGCAGCTCTCATTGACAAGTGTATGTAACTATATTGTCAAGTGATAAAGTAGCCATTAACAAGCTTATCTATGTTAACCAAATCAACTCCTGTTAACAAGTGTGTCACTATATTCACAAGTTATAGCGTGATCATGACAAGTTCATCTATGTTAACTAAAACAGCTTATGTTGGCAAATGTCTATGGCTATATTGATAAGTCATTGAGTGACTATTGACAAGTTCATCTATGTCAATAAGATAAATATAGACCTCTTTTTTATAGAGGAATCTACCATGGAACTTTTTTGATATTTTTTTTTTAGGTAAAGATTGAGATTTTCCCTATATAATTGATGCAAACGGAACCACGTTATTATTTTATAGGTTAAGGTGCAGATTGGCTAATAAAGTATTACATCATAAGCACCCAGCACAAAAAAGTTTTAAGTGGTCCATAACTACTAAAAAAAAACAATTAAAAAGTGCAAAACATCATAATGCCGTTAGAACTAAAGTGATATTTAGTGGTTGTAGTCCACTTAAAATATTTTTGTGCTAAGTGCTCCTGACGTAACACTTTATTGGCCAATCTATACATTAACCCTTATTTTATTGCACTAGTTAAAGTGAAGAGAAATCATTTAATCAAAGTATAACTTTGAAAACAACATTGATGGTGCACCTGCATGACACATACCAACACTTCGGTAGGGATTAAATGGTTATGCGCACGGACTTGTATTGGAAAGTTGAATTGCTCTAAATAATGCCAATATAGTTTGGGGTAGGTTATATGAGAACCATTGGGGTTTAGAATATTGATGCCTCTTGCTTGTGGCTTGTTCGATTAGTAAGCGGTTGAGGTAATCAAAATTTAATTATTTGCTTGATTACTATTTACAGTGATATATATGTGATGACTTGTTAAATATGAAATAATTTATAAATTTTGAATTTATTTGGGGAGCCAAATTGGGTGCCAAGCCTATGACATATGTAGCCATGAATTAATCAGTTATCAATAATGATGATGATGATGATGATATTAAGGTCTTAAATCGTTTTTTACATGTGGATCTCGTCATTAGTGGTACGCCGTACTGGGTTGGGAGTATATGCACCTTTGGTTGAGTGTGCTCGATGCAATATATCCATGGGATCTCATCATTAGTACATGCATACATGGTCATGTACCCTCCGGTCTTTATTATAAGGCATCAACTATCAATTTTATTTGGTCCTTTTAATAAGGCACTTGTTGATTTCTAATGAGCATAAATTATTTTTTTTTTCATGTCTACCCACAATTAATAAGGGTAGTTGGTGAGAATAATAATTAATATGATATTAGAGTTTAGGGTAATTAGCAGGAATAATATTGAAAATTAGGAAATTACTTAAATCTTAGAACAACTTTATTGACTTTAATTACTTTGATTGGTTTATGAGAAAAATTACTTGATGCCTTATAATAAAGACTATAAAGAGTACTACAATGCGATTTTAATTGATGAAAAACATTCTTATCAAGATCAGTACATAATTAATTGCTTTTTTAAAAAAAACATACATAATTTATTTGCTTGGGCATATGATATTGTATATTTTAATGGTATGCGTAGTAATCTTGCATTCAATTTAAAGCATTTACTTGTTTGATGTGACATTAGGCATGCCTGAATAAAATTGTTTTCACCCTATATTACATATAAAAATCATGAAAAGACCAAGATGCCCCTTAACCCTTAACCCAGGGAGAAAAAAATCAAAAACCTTCCCCGGCCAGCTCGCCCAACTCCATACCCCCGCGACTGGTTCTTAAATGTATCACATCAACAAACCATCAAAGCCAGAACAAAGTAGCATAAATCGAAGAAAGATGGGACAGAGGATATTGGTGTCCTGTAAAAACAAATGGGTAGAGGTGGTCACATCGAGTTTGGAGGGAGGGTGTTTCAGTACAAATGATAATTATTGGCCTAGAAATCAGCATTTATCTCATTTTTACGATGAATCATGATTGCCAGACTTGACAGAATCATCACTGCCAAAAGTAAACAGGATCCTGACATTTTTGCCAATCAACCAACCTAATATCATCATTCTCATTCCTTGGCCCCTCTGTAATTGAACCAGACGGGCCCTAACTGCATATGTTTACAAAGGCCCATAAAAGAAGCCATCTCTCTTCTAAAGATGTAGAGGAATCCATTTATACATCTGAACTATGCCGCCAGAATTTAACTTGGCTTTCTAAACTACACTGAACTAGAAAGAAACCATATGTATTGACAACAGTTTTGGCCAATCTGACTACTGCATCGTCTAATCCATGGCTTCAAATGTTAATTGAATTGCTTTGTTCGGGCACTCTCAAGACTCAATTCATTACCACACGGTTGACGCACCGGCAGCAAAAGACACTCCACTTGTTTCGGCTCTTCAAATTTGCCTGTACTCCACAGACCCTAGATTGCTCCATCAACTGCAAAAGATTATTTTTAAGATCTGCAGCAGGACGCAAACCTCCACAGAAACCTCCCCAAATAGAAACAACATGGGTTACCAACACAGAAGAATAGTTAGCAGATATTTGGACTCCTTTAGGTATTTCCACCATCAGAGCTGCTACAGGCTTGATTTGGAAGGCAACCGTTGCCAAAATCTCCATCCAAACTCATCTGTTGCACCTCTTGAGGAGAAAGTATCTTAATGCAGCGGACGCAGTTCACAAACTCCCTGAATAACCAAAATAGTAAATGTTAAAACATGTTTGCTTCACCCAGTCATGGAATTGCATGATACTGCACTCTTCCATATTCAGGTTTACCAGTTATTGGCAGACGGAATCAAAACTCTGACAGACGTGTAGGGAATAGGGATATAACTCCATCATTAAGTTATTACCAGCTGAGGAATAGCTAGTTCCCATTATTCCACATGGAAATGAAGATTCACGTCTTCGCAGAAATTAAAAATCCATGTGCCCATGCATGATTGGGATCGCCAGTCCAATACCAACTACCAAGCATGCTCTATATGCACAACTGCTAAAGATTTTTTCAATTTTTTCATTTATGTATTCATGATTATATTCAACTTGATCCCCTAAACAAGGCCGCCTCTACCTCTAATGCAAGGCTTATTAAAGAAACGACATGAATCAAGAGAACATGGCCACCTTTCCCTCTATATGCAAAGAACGAAACAATTATTAAATGTTGGAAGACTATCCATCGATGAAGAATTAGCAACATGCACAATTAAATGCAGACAAATCCAAGTAGAAGAGGAATGGTAGAACTTACTCCCAAGGATCATCCCCCACTAGCAAAACATCATTTTCATGATCTACATATACAAGCTTCCAGCCTATCCTTTGCCGGTCCTCCAACTGTCCCTCTATGCCAAATCTGCGAGCCAAATCCTGTTTAAGCTCCTCATAACCTGAATACCGGGTTATGTCTATAGACCTACCAACAGCTCCACGTTTGTATACCTACATGTACAAGGAATAACTTGGAACAATAATTTAAAACAAATGCAAGAGGACTTGCCAACTATCTTAGGCATAATTCAATGAATAATAATAATTGAAAAAAATGACATGAAACCTTGGTGTATGTTCTCATTCTCTGAAATTGTGGTGGGGGAGGAGGCGGGGCCCATGTACCCCTATTTAAGAAACTACTATCATTGATTGTGGGGTCAATTGAATTATAGGTCATATCAGGGACTCCAAATGACTGTGAAACAATTGATGAAGAAAGTTCCTGCTGAGCATCTCTGTTATCCTCATAGTCACCAACCATGCCTCCTGAAGAAAAGTTATTTGACAAATCTTTTCCCAGCCCTACTGTGCCTTTGGTCAAAAGAGAATCTGGATTTTGCGGCATTCCCAATTGACCATCAATATTATTGCCAAATGGAACATTGCTCCTAGCATCTAGCTGAATTTCCCCATCTTGATTATTGTCTCTATACAACATTGACTGTGGATTAAAAGATAATGGGTTGTTATTCTGATGCATATAAGTGTCATTCCGAGAAAGGCTAACTGAAGTTGTAGAAGATGATGTATCCAAATAATCTGTCTGCGGAGCTCCAACATTCAAGTATACATGAGCAGAAAAATTCCCTTGATTTTGACTTTTGGATACATTTAAAGAGGGCTTAACTTCAGACTTTGGCTGAAAATCTTTCACCAAGCTTGCATTTGAAGACATGGTCTCCAAGGCACTTGAACTTAAGATCGTGGCTGCAGATTGAGCCATATCATCCCCTATCATTGTGTTCCTATGGATCCGGGAATTCATATGTGGAAGAGTATTGGCACAGTTATTAGTGGAAGGAGAAGTGGAACAAGATGGAATGTCATCAGTAATTACAGACTGCCCTGCTCCAGTTAATATACTACTACCAGCCGCGCAGAGTTTGTTGGCGGTAGGAGCAGGGGGAAGTCCCACATGCCCAGACATCTCAGACAATGTACCAGGTTGCTGCTGTTGAAGCTTTTCCTGCTGGGTTGGATGAGAGAACTGAACATTATTGGTCTGGCCAATATTCTTCATCATCTGAGGTTGAATAGAATTAGAATCAGGAAGTGAGTTTTGAAGCATTGGAGGAATTTCTAGCACTTGACTTGAAGCTAGGGCCTTCGAGAAGTTCTGAGTTGGATCTAAAAGCTGCCTCTGCTGGTCTTGGATTTGACTAAGTTGAGTAGACTGCTGCAATACTGACTGCTGTGCCAAGAGTGTTTGCTGTTGCTGTTGAAGCTTATGTAATAATTGAAGCTGAATCTGGTTGTCAGACATCTGCAACTGTTGATTGACATGATCAGGCATTAAGGACTGAATAAGATTTTGCTGTTGACTCGGACCCATTACTGTCTGTTGCTGCTGTGGCTGTGACAGGTTCTGAGAGACATTTCCATGCAGTTGATGATTTTGGATGGATGGTTGCTGCTGTTGAAGAATATTGTTAGGCTGAACAATACTATGAGCATGCAGAAGTTGACTCTGAACTTGACTCTGTGGTAGAATCTGATTTCCTATATTCTGTCTTGGATGCTGAGTGATATCACCAAATTGCTGTGGTGGCTGCATGACTGGTCCTAATGAGCTAGACGCAGATGGTATCTTCTGAAGATGATCAACCTGTGGGGTCTGAAGTAACCTCTGAGGATTGAAGGCTACATTGCTTGACTGAGAAATCTGTGGAGCACAAAATCCCAGCTGACGAGCAATGTCTGCACCAGGAAGGTTTTGCAGAACAGATCCGGACAAGGATTGCATGTAATTTGGCTGTAATGAGCTAGACAGAGCAGGATTTTGCTGCATGTTCATCCATTGAACTAAGCTTAGGCCAGGGAGTGCCTGAGGATCCTTCATGCATACATCATCACCAGGCCAAGGCATTGTCCGCTTAAAAAGGTTGTCAAAATCAGAAGCATCTTCATCTGCACAGGTCATCAATAGAAACTGTAAATTTCTAATCATTATACAAGGACATGTTTGACTTGATTCAGAAAATTTCACCAACAGAACAGTTTGACAGGAAACATGAAGCCATGGAATATAATATTTAAAAAAGGATTTTTGGAGGAAAAAAAAATCCTCCCTAATTTATTTTGATTTAAGATACATATTTTAGCATTACTCATTATTTACCAGGCATTCCTGGTTGTCTTGGTCGCTTAGACCTGAAGAATGGAGGTGGGCAGATGAAAAATGGAGCTGTCACTGGTTCAATTTCCCAGATTGAAACCCTACTTCGTCTTTCTCCAGCAGTTGATTCATCCCAACCAACCTGACAATAAAAATGTTCGTTAAAAACCCAAGATTATGCCACACAGAAAGACATATAACAAAAATAGAGTCATCAGTATCATTTACCAATTGATGGTAAAATCTCTCTCAATGGTCAAAAATACCATAAAGAATACCTGCAAATTGCGCCATTGTGAGTTTTTCCATCTCACAGGATCCAGGTCACAGATCCCCGTAATGGTACCCATATACCTGAAATGCAATAGAATGCAATATCTGTCAGAAAAGTACTTTCAGATGTACTATTTACTCCCAGCCAAATATGTACAATAGGAATCTAAAATGTTTATTTTAATCATAGTGGAAACATTTTTAACACAATCAGGTAAAAGTAAACTTGCAAGATTAAGTATTTACATTTTCCAAATTATATTATGCAGCCATCCATGTCATCACTAGCATTAAGTGCAACTTAGCATTCACTATTTAATACTGTATACATTTCACATCTTGATATTAAGACTCAAAAGTAAGGCACCTTCTTGTTCCTGAGTCTTCAGTTTCAAACATCATTCGGAAGCGCATGCCAGGTGATATTTGATGGCTATACACTGCCTTGTAGTACTTTGATAAAGGAATAACAAATTCTGAGGGGCTAGCCCTGTACACCAAAGAAGATACACTCAAAATTTTAGAACACACAACACCATTTCATTTGAAGAAGTAGGTATTTAATGTATTTTGCAATCTGACTGAGTACACGAACAGTGTAAAAACCAAAGATATACATATATATTAGACTTCTTAGTTTTAAGACAAATGAAATGAAAAAGATGACAACCTAGGATTATAAAACACAGTGAAGGGGCTGTTGTTTGCAGCTGCGTGAGCTGCGGCTGCCAGAATTCCAATATGCATACTGTCACTTGATAGCACAGAAGATGATAAATTAGTGGGTTGTCTGTTAGCTCGCCTGATACCCAGAAGAAGCTGCTGTTTTTCATCTCTGCAAAGAAAAAATCACAAAGCTGTTGATGCATAGCTAATCAAATATTTTAAGAGATTTTAAACCAATACTCAAACATGTGATGATAAAAAAAAGGATCAAATTATTACTCTTAGTCTTACCTTATAAACAAAACAGAGTCTCCAGCAAATAGCTTCTTTCCACTGACAAATAGACTCCATCCAGTTGTAAGCAAGTGACGCTTAGGTTGTCCTAGTTACAGAAAAAGTTCGGCAAATTACAGAAAATGTCTCAGAAAGCACAATGTGTCATGCTTAAAATTCGAAATAACTGTACCGAAATCATACCACGATAAATATGACGAAATGTCCAGACATTGTCATGCAAATCCCTTGCCACAAGTTCTTGAGCAGGAGGTTGCATAGAGTAATCCTAAACGGAAACAAGAACTGTATCAAACTAAGAAATTTTGGTCCAATGCTTGAGTAAACAAATTAAAGCCTACAAGAGCAGGGAAAATCTTCTCTGCTGCACGGCGTGGGACAGAAAAACCTCCATGTGTACTTGTATCACTCGCTGTCAATTGTTTACAGAAGAACTCAGGCTGTGGTTTACTTGACTTGAGAGCAAGATCAGATCTTAATAGTGCATCCCTGTCAAACTGCATGAACAGTATAAAAAGGTCAGTGGATTTGCTGACTTCAAAACAAGAAGGATACAACTTATTTTATACTTTAAAGTACTTTTCTAGCTATGCATTTATATTTGGCATGTTAAAGCGGCTTAAGAGAATCAAAGTCAGTCACTAGGAATAGCGCTTACAGAAGGCACTGGTTGAAGTGTCATCTGAGCATATACTTCATCAGTTTCTGGGTCAGCCTGTAAAGACAACCATTAATTATTTAAAAAATAAAACAGAGTCAGAATATGTTTTTGGTGTAGATTATAACAGCAAGAAACATTCCCATACATGCAAGGTGACATTGTGAAGGAGACAGAGTAACTTTGAAGGGAGATTTGGATAGTTTGGGATCTGACCGTCCACATCCTTCTTTAAAGATGCTGCAACCTGAAACAAGAAGAAATGACTCATTTCAAGTGGCACGCACACCCTAAAAAGGATAGCACACTAAAATTATGACACACATACATATATATATATGTATGTATGTATATGTTTCACACTTTTCTTGCAACTTAATATATAACTGAACGCTAGGATTTTAGACCCACCTCAAACCAAAAAGGAATTTATGAATCAACATTCTTTAACTCAGTCTTTCTTTCTTTTTTCTTTTTTCTTGCCAATGATCTTCCACTCTTTCTTTTCTAATATAGGATCATGATCAACTATTCAACTGTTTTGATTAGAACGAAGTAAATAATAGAAGCATCTCCCAAACAAGTACGGATATTAGCAGTATGGTATGAAAGGCAAAACAACAGGTAGTATCAGCATACACTTGAATTCTAGGCGCAAAAACGTTGGGCATAGTTATAATTTATGAATTACACGAGTAAAAAGCCAAAAGTAGAAAGAATTTGGGAAATAGGTACACGAGGGAACAAATCAGGGAACCTGATTAGATCAATAGAACAAGATTAAACGGACCTGTTCACTATGACCTTGAGGGAAGTACACCACGTGAGTACCAGCTGGCGGCAGGTTCACCAGCGGCCCCGCACAAGCTTGCCAAAGCTCTGGATTTATGCTCTTCTTCTCTGCTCCTGCGCCCATGTTCAACACTCAACTCATGTTTACCCATATTTCTTTTGCATCAAAATCTCTAGACCGAAGGGGGAAAAACATAAAAGGCTGAAATAGAGAAAGTCCTCACCTTCGCAAGGGTTCGGCGGAGCAGCTGCCGGGGCAGCCCCAGCTCCGGTACTGTCTGGCTGCTTCATTGCTTTGAATGAAATCTGCTGCTGGAGTTGTCAAGAGTGTCAGCAATACATGTTTTCGGTGCTTAATCAGATATCCAACAAATTATCGGCAAATTTCAAGGAAGAATACGTGAGCAGTAATGTGCAGCCTTTGGTCAGATCAGTAAAGCAGAAAAGATCATATTTAACAAGGAAAGGAACATCAAAAAGCTTGGAAATTTTTTACCGGAGAGGAGGAACAAAAGGGAACAGATAGAAAGGGAATCGTATAGTAATACTACAAATTGCAAAGTCAACGAGTGGATGTCTAAGCTCCGGCCGGCGAGTTGGCCGGAAAACTAGAGACGGAAGAAAGAGGGTCGGCGGGACAGGAGCCGACAAGGGAAGCAACAAAAAAGGAGGGCTTGCCAACTTTCTCAGAGACCAAAAGCTGAAGCTTTGCCCCTATCTTCCCCTACAATGCCCAGACATTTGGTTCCTCTTTCCCCTCGGCGCTTGCTCCTTCACAATGCCACTTTTCACTTTTCTCTCTCTAGGCACCCTCTCTCTCTCTCTCTCTCTCTCTCTCTGTGCAAGTGTCACTGACGAATAGATTAGACAATAAGACATCTAGTTGTGGACCTCTAGAGTCAAGACTCAAGAGGGTTACCAACTATTTAATTTGTTTTTATATAACCATGGTTAAATTATTCAACGCCCTTCCTTTTTCTTGGACCAACATTCAGCATCACATTACTCAACGGCCAACGCCAAAATAATTCATTGCAGAATCCAGTAGTATGTTTCCTATTATTACTTTTTATAAAAGAATTTTTAAAATATTTTATTTTTTTCATTTATAAGATGTTTTACCGTATACTAAATCACTGCCTTAATTTGGATAAAATTGTTATAGACATAAATTTCTATTTTAAAATGAAGATTAAAGCAGAAAAAGAGGTGGACTTAACTTATCCCAAAAATTGTCTAAGAAACATAAATTAGGTATTGCACTTATTCGATAAGATGTAATATTGAAATGTTTAGTGCTAACAGATTTAACGATTTTTTCGCCAACACGTAAAAAATTGTCAGAATGATAACACATGAAATGATTCTTCAAGTGGTTGATAAATAAGATAGTAAAGTTGACTAGATAAGTAAGATCTAATGATAAAATTGCAAGGTTACATACTTATATATGTATATTTAACATTTACAATTGCCTCATGATAAACAGTGAACATAAATATCATGATGAGTGGCTTTCAAGGTTATAACTTGTAAATACTGATCAAGCAGGTGGCCGAAAAGACAAGTGAAAATATTTATGAAGTAAACTTGACATAATGAAGTTTTGTTTTACCTGACTCACTGATATGATGGATCTGCCTTAAACAGTGGTATAAGCATTGATTAGCAGCATTGCTCTTTTCAAAAGTAACCATAATTAGCATTAGCCAGGCTAATAATTAATGATAATTAGATAAATCGTGAAAAGGGTTAAACTTGTAATTGCATTCATTAAAAGACTGAAATTTCATGTGGCCATCCATTATTGGGTTGGAGCGAAAATGCGCTCACCCGCACATGGCCACTGCACGGCCAGTTCATGTGTTTTATTTCTTTATATGTGTGTGCGTGCTTCATTATTCATTATTCACATTAATTAATTCGTCTGAATCCAATCCAATATATGTTGCATATATCCATACACTAACATACACTAACTGTATGGTTTGTGAAACCGGACCGACGGAAACCGACCAACCGGCCGAGAAACGATCCGGTTCAGGTTGAAACCGGACTGACCTGGTGAACCCGGACGGTTACAAGAGTCAACCCGGTTCTAGTATTTTTTTTTTTTTTTTTTTAAAGGCAATCTGATTTGATCATTCGAAACGACATATGCTGATATGCGGGATTTTTACTGCAAACTCAACTGCCTCACACTGCTCGATGCCTCTACTCCTCGGCGACGCCATTTTTTCTTTGTTTCAATTTTCAAGCTTCAACCTCATCGACTCTTCACTACCCTTCTGTCCGACACAAAATCGCTGCCTCCGTCCGACACTCCCTTCGCTGTCACAAGGTTGCAGAGCTTGCGAAGAAGCGTTACCATCTCTGGTAACTGGTAAGTTGTGTTTTTTTAGGTTTGCTGTCAATAAGCTTTGCCATCATTTTTTTTAGGTTTTTTTTTTGTTGAAATTTTGCCTCACACTGTTGCTAATTTCTTCAGGTGAAAGAGCTTCGTTCATATCAATTGTGTAAAGCTTCGTTCTGTTCAGAGCGTCAGGTTTATTATTTTTGAATATTTTATTTTCTTTTTAGTTCTTCGTTCTTCGTTCTTCATTCTACTGGTGCTCTGAGTTTTATTTTTTTACTTTTGGATGTCATACTGGTTTGAATTGGGTTCTTTTTTTGTTTTCCTGGAGCTGTCATGGTTGCTCTGTTTTCGGTTGGCTCTGCTTAGTGGTTGATTTGCTTTTCGGTTTGGTTTGGATTCCTAAATGTTTGGTTTGCTTTTGGGTTGTTGAGGTTCTGGTCTGTGAATATCTTTGTTTTCCTAAATCTGTGTTAATGGAGGGAAATGTAGGTTGAAGATACTCTAATCTAAATATTTTGTCTCAAATGTAGGTTGTAAAGAAAATTGTTAAGAATATCTGAATATGTCACAAGTATTGAAGTATATGGTTATTTTGCTACTGATCTAAAGTATTGAAATGATATATAGTATGTGAAATTTATGTTGGTGTGATAAGAAATTAATTATTTTCCAATTTTTTATACCTCACCATCTAGCCCGAGTTGACTCAGTGACTCAAATTCGACCCACTAACCCTTAACCCAAGACCTTGACCGGTTTAGTCACCATCCAGGTTTGAACCTTGTGTAAAAGTAATATACTCCTAATGCATATTATACTATAAACTATGTTTTATATTTAAAATTGAAGGTAGTAATATTATTTAGACTTGTAAGTTTAAGCAAATTCATTATAGTAACATAAACTTGTATCATAAACTCAAATTATAAATTCGTAAGAGTTTACTTCTATCAATAAATAAGTATTAATAGTGTATAATCAAATAATTAAAAAATAAAAAATGATAACAATTTGATTTAAAGATATTTTAAATCCAAATAATTGATATTAAATCTATCATTATTCATAATTTATTAACAAAAAAAATGTCTATAAAATTCATATATAAAACCAATAAACACGATCAAATGGAAAAAGTGGATACAAGTTTAAGAATGATTTAACACGGTTTTATAAACTATAAACGTAAAAACAGTAAATTCAGTATATAAACTCGTAAATTTAATCAAGTTTTACAACTAAGACGAGTTTTCCAGCAACTTGACTCGATTTTATAAGCTTGAAACGTAAAAACGGTACAAATTAACTTGTGAAATTGACAACAAAGATACTACCTTCTATTATTGATATAATATTCATTTTATAGTTCAATTTCTTTACTAAAGTGAATCTCATATGATAATGCTATTTACAATTCATAAACAATACAACTGATCAAAAATTTTATATTTTACTCAGATTTTAATCAATATAATTTCTCTTGTTAAAGTATTCATTTTTTTTTTGGGTAAATTAAAGTATTGATTATTGAACAAGATAATTAGAGTAAAAAATCCAAACATTTTCCCCTATATTAAAAGCCCAATGCTTCATCTTAAGCATATTTTACTTTTCACTTAATTCTTAATTCAGTTGCCATAAAATATTACTCCTATAGTCCTTAACATTAGACATATTTAGAAAGTTGGTCTTGATCGTAAATATAAGAACAAATTTCATATTTATTAATCATTTTCTAAGTTATCTCTATTAAGGCTTCTTAATAATAATCAAGGAGGTGAGGGGAGAAACGAATAAAAGAATACAACTAGGATTTTTAGAAAATACATCTTATATTAATTAACTTACCTAACTACCTTAATCTAATTAAATTAGGTAAATATATTTTATATTAAGGAATAGTACTTCACCATTTTTTTGTCCTAATGTTCGAACTTAGAAACCCAAGATTCAACCATCAAAGCTCACCTTCAACAATCAAATTTGTGACCTTTCGATGTCATTTCTTTTATTTATTTGGTGGCACTTCGGGCGTCATTCTTTTTAAATAAAAAAAAAAATGGTGGCAAGTGTGCAACCACTCCGGCTTCTACAGTGGCAAGAACGACCCTCCCAACAGTGGTAGCTCCATACAAGGCGGATTACCTTCGGCGTCATTCTTCTTTATTCAAAATATGGCAAAGCCGCATCGGGATGAATGACAATTATGTTTCAAAAACTAACTTGACAATAGTTTCCAAACATTTCGAAAGAAGATGAGATGCAAAATATTAATCTACCCAATCGGTAGGTATAAATAAAAGTTTTAGGGCTTATTTGTTTTAGATTCTTAGAAGTATTTTTATAATTTACAAGTTAAATATATGAGAGAAGTCTTATTTAAACTTGCAGTTAAAATATTTAGATCTCACAAGTTCAATTGTAGATATATTAATGTCTATGGTGATCATAAATAGCATTCACACGATGAAATTCAAGAGAGATAAACATGCATAATTTTTTTTTTTTTTTTAAAAGGTCAAATTACAAGGATATCATTATGAAGTTCAAATCTATATCAAGGAGTTGGGTTATTTCTTCTCTCCCATTCCTGAGAGCTCTCCACCATGGTTCTATAGATTCGGACGTCTCTCCTACTGGCTCTTGCCATGGTTTAGGGTTCTATATGCTAGGATTTATGGTTCTATAGATTCGAGCGTCTCTCCTTCTGGCTTTTACCAGGATGGAGGATGTTTGGTAGTGGAGTCTGCAGAAATTTTTGTGATATATATATAGTGATATATAAGACGTAGAATATATGTATAGACGACATTGATCAGCAATATAATCAAATTACTTCATGATATATCTTATTACTCCATCTATCTATTTCCGAAGAGAAAGAGGAGGTGGTCCCATTAGGCATGCTTCTCAAACTAGTCCGTGTTGTAGGTACACATGGTTTCATATTTCTGCCTGAAAAAATGGCAAGTGTTCTTTAATTTTGAGTTAATTTTTATTTACTACTATAGATTTAGCCATTTATAACGCCTAATGCATTACAGTCACAACTAATAAACGTCGTGTGTGTTGAGACAAAGGTCACGCAAGGATACATAGTACTTAAAATTCACAATTAATTATGTGCACCGTCATATATTAAAAGACGATATTCACGAAAACACAAACATAACAATTGAAGTTAATAACCGTCACCATCCTTGGAACCTCACAATTGTAACACCTCCAGAAATCACCATCACCGTTTACCAAAAAATTATGGTTGTTAATTAAGAACTCGTAAAAAAAAACCAAATACTTAACCAAAATATTTTAAATATCGTCAATAAGGATACTCAACATTCAAATCATCAAAATACAAAATTAGTTCAATTTAAAACCCACATCATATTATTAAATTGAATCCCTAAAATTTTTCAATAAACAAAATGAAATGCGGAAGTCTTAGGGTCATGACAAATAAAACGACAAAATATGAGCTCAAAGAGCACAAATGAGCCTTCAAGGCTTACTACATAGGTGCCTTCTTTTGCTCCCTTTTAGGACAATCACTTGAAAAATCTTAATATAAGGGTTGACATTTCACGTTTCAGTAACTATTGAAAGTTTATACCACAGTAAGCAAATCACATATGATAAAAAGAAAGAACTAATTATGTATATATCTGTATGTACCATAATCTTCATAAAAAAAACAATTACAAATTAAATCATTATTATGTCAATCTGTTTTTGATCACATCATATACTATACAATTATGCAATATACAATCTCCCTTATATCATTGTCATCCTTATATTGCTGATTGGAGCCATATGCTAATACATAGTCCAACAGAACTCATCCATTCGATTGAGTTGTCCCAAACTCACCAATTCTTAAGATATACCACCCAAAGATGTAGAGCTTTAGTATGGACAACCATACAACTAAGGAGGTGTTACATGTCCCACAACTCCAATGAAATCCTGGCCAAAGGAAGACATGGAAGAAAGAGCCTTGATAAGTGTCATCCACTGTGCATCGAGTGATGGCATACCACATGATAAAAGATTTCAACATATAAATTCCTCCTTACTCCAAACATCACAAATACAACCGTAATCACAAATCTATATTCAATCACCAATAATATAATTAAAAGACAAGGTACAATAAATCATGTTTCCATTCATATAAAATATCAATTTACAAATCCATACACACACACACATTTCAGTCCCTTAATTTTTAATAAAAGATAGTCATTCATTATTATACACATTTCACAAGTATGTGGAAGAATGTTCAGAGTAACCAGTTGCTCTCTAACTTACAAAGAATCACACAAGAGTTAGTCCAAAGCTCTCAACGAGAGTCTAAATCGAGGGTGGTGCGCCACCCGGGATCTTAAGGGGTGAGGAAATAAGATATTTATAAGGGAGAGAATTAGAGTTTGACCATTTTATAAAATTATTATTATTATTTTCAAAATTAATTTTTATTTTTATTTATTCTTTCTCTTGCTTCTCATTCTTTTTATTTACATATAGACTAGATTATTTCATGAAGATATTTCCCGTATATATTTTCTTTTCCTTATTATTCTTATCAATATCATTTATCAATGTTAATTAATCAACTTTAATAATTTTTTAATTATATATTTATTATTTTCTTTTACCTCCTAAACCACAACCGACTCTCTAAGTCCCAAAATCAAAGATGTTACAACAACTCCCGTTGACTTTTACGACCATCGACAATCGCATCTAGGTGAACCACATCCTCCATCGCTTTCTTTGAACTTTGGTTTGACAACCGTATGCGAGTCGCTTTGATTGCACTACCTCCTTTTTCATTTTGAAGTGCTAGCTAGGTCGCATTCCTTCTCTTTCTCTATTCTTCTTATTTTAAGGTATTTCTTTTGCATTCGCATTTTCCATTATGCATTCCACATTTTCCTTTTTTTTTTTTTTAAAAAAAAAAAAAAAAAAAAAACTTTGTCTTGCCTAGGTAGGTTTTAACTTTATTCGAGCATCATGTTTTTCTAGAAAACAAAATAGAAAGGGTGAAGGGGCAATTTTACCAACAAACTATTAGAGAAAGAGCATCTAACACAATTATTTATTTAGGGTATCTTATATACAAACAAACTATTAAAAGGGGTAAAAAAAACACAATGGCCGTTAGTTTTTTTTTAACGGACGTTTATCTGATTGTGGATGGTGAGAGAACTAGTATCATCTTCTTCATCGTCCTCTCTTCATCGTCTTCATTGTTCTTTGCGCGAGCCAAGATAGGAACACATATCGGTGACGACAATAAACTTCCAAATTTGCGACAGTGGTGAAATGTTATGGCACTAACTGAACAAACTGAACAATATCCCGACATGTTCGAGATCATGATCCCTGATCCCCCAACAACGTTCGAACACCATAATCTTAGGAAGCCTCGTGATTCCTTTCTGTCTCTAGTTCTCAAAGAATCTCGCTGCATAGCTGAAATTTCCTTGCCTATGGTCTTCACCAGTCTTCTACTCTATTCACGACCTTTGATCTCTACGCTCTTAACATACCCAACACAGTAACTTTTCAAAACACTCACCGGAATCTGGAAATATTGCTGGGAAATGCAAAGAATTGCCGGAAACTGGAGATATCGCCGGAAATGCAGAATCTCGACGGAAACCAGGTTATTTGTCACTGGATCGGGTTCGTGAATCAAGAATTCAGGTTGGGTCCAAGCAAATCTGCCATCCACAGTTCCAAGATTTGAGCCCAAGCTGAAATTCTTGGCATGGACTATATGTCAAAGAAGAAGGATTTTTTTTTAAAAAAAAAAAAATTCAAGAAAAGAGCCGAAATAAGGACATAAATTCAAGAACCCACTTTGAAATAAATTTGGAGCCCACAAACCACAGAGAAATGACGAGACTAAGCTATGAGTGCTCAGTGAAGGAGAAAGTGAAGGTGGAGAAAAGAAAGACGATCACCGCCTGCATCTTGCCATCGACGATGAAGAAGATGATGCCATTCAAGCCCGTGTTTGCAGATCGGCGTCGCCTTTACCTCCGAGAATGTGTTTTCACTGTTCCACGGACTCTCGCATTTTCACTGTTCCACACGGACTCTCGCATTCCTCTTCTGGATGCCATGGTCTTCAAATTCACATTCATTTCCTCAGCTCTCCACCAGCCACGTCAACATCTTCAGCCACCTGGACATTTGAGAGTCACCCAAACCAGCATTACAAAATGGAGCTAACACCATTGTGTTTTTTTTTTACCCCTTTTAATAGTTTGTTTGTATATAAGATACCCTAAATAAATAATTGTGTCAGATGCTCTTTCTCTAATAGTTTGTTGGTAAAATTGCACCTTCACCCAAATAGAAAACACAATGTTATATTCCCTGTGACCGACTAAATGAGTTATGTTTTCAAGTTAAAATGAGTAGTTATACTTCCCGCGGCACTGATAATGCCCCTAATTCTGGTAGTGCCTCTAGTTCTAATGGTCATAGTACTGGTATGGACTTTGTCTCTACGAAACCTAGAAATGAGACTCCAAAAAATTGTTAGAAAGAGTGTGAAATAGTGTTAAGAGGGACCACTGCACCTTAACTTTAAATAGAAGGTTATGGATATTTTTGCATAATTTTTAATTGATAGTTTTTATATAAAAAAATTAACACATAATTTTTAATTGATAGTTTTTATATAAAAAAAAAAATTATATTTTTTTTTAAAATATGATCGTAAAAAGATTGTTTTTATTTTATATTTTATACGAGATTAATTCTAGGAGTATTCTCTAAATAGAAAAAAGAAAAATAATAAATGAAACATAAGGCATCCGTGTCATTTTTCGTGTCTCGTGTGGTGTCGATGCAACATAGGTATATAGCATCTAATGCCAATTGTGCACTACCATATAATCCCATTTCCCATCAAATGTAAAAACATTCATTTTAAATTTTAAATAAGAAGATAAATTGGTGCGGGTGTAAGTAAAACATGGAAATAGGCTCATGTTTTGATTAAACAGGCTTGAGCCTAAAAGGCTTGAGCTTTTTTAGCCTCAGGCCTGAACTTTCATAAGGCTTGGTCAAGCCTGAAGATTTTTTAAATGTCAACTTACAATGTAAGCCTTTAAAAAGACCTTATATTGCAGCCCTTTGAAGGCCATATATAAGTTTTTTGCACTTTGAGTCTATCAAAACTTATATAGGTTTTTCTCCACTCATAAAAGTAATACTATATTTAACTAAGGGTTAAGGAGCATTTTTGCCAATCAACTATAGGTTTAGGAGCGCTCAACACAATAAACTCTTCACTAGACCAAAAATACAAATTAAATCTTGAAAACATTAAATGGGCACAAAACCTAAACGTCTGGGCACATGTCCATTTCTTTCCCTTCTTCTTCTTCACTAGACCATCCACCTCGTTTCTTTCTCTTCTTCTTCTTCAAGTCGCCGATTGTCCCAAAGCCACAAGGCCACTAGTCTCAAGCATTCACCACTCACTTCCCAACCTCAACCTGTGCTTCCCCCGTCACATTCACCACTCACTTCCCAACCTCAACCTCTGCTTCCCCCGTCACCACTCTCCGCCTTCACTTCCACTTTTGGGCGTCTTCTCAACTCTCTCAAGCATTCTTGATATTTTGCAATTTCGACCAGATATTCATAGACTGTTGTATGCAAAGAGTCAACTAAGACACATTTTTAACGACGGGTAAAAAAACAATGTCGTTCAAATTGTCCGCCTTCACTGCTTACCACAAACATTTGTTACTGAAAATCGTTCTAGACCCACGGCAACGCATATAACACTCTAGAATATTTTAATGATAATCTTAGCAGCTAAAAAGCAAGCAATCAATCCAAAATTTGGAGATATAATCATGAGCACAGAATTATAAGACCAGCAAAAAAAATGAAAATCCAGATCCACGCAAAGGAGCGAGATTCAACATGTACCTTAATGGAAAAAGAAGTTGGAGCATCGCTATGGAGACGAGGGAGAGAAGGATCAAAGGCAAAGGAACCAAAAGCAGAAGCAAAGGAAGCCGATGAGGATGAGTCGAATCGAGGAGCAAGGAACCTGCTACCGCCGGGACGACCACCACCAGGCCTCAAGCTTGTCACCGTCTGATCACCTTGCTGCATAACTCAGGAGATTTGCGAGATCTGAGATTTGCGAGTCTGGTATCACCGATTTGTGAGATCTGAGATCCACCACTGTCGACGCCTTCGCCTTCAACGGCTCCGAGTCCACTGCAATTGAAAAGGTCCGATTGTATGGAGCAGACCCCGCCATCGTCAAAGCTCTCGCTCACATCGACATTGGCATCGTCATCGAAACGACCAACAACGACATACCATCCCTTGCTTCCGAGCCCAGCGCCGCCAAGAGTTGGATTGACTCCAACGTTATCCCATTCTACCCCGCCAGCAAGATCTTCCTTATCATCGTCATCAATGCATCATGCCAAATCCAAACCCCACTAACAAAGTCAGTTGCTAAAGTAACGGTGTTGTGCTTTTTTTAGCTTTTAAATAGTTTTTTGGCATTTAAGGTCCACAAATAGTTTATTGTGTTGAGTGCTCCTGCATCAATAGTTTGTTAGCAAAAATGCTCTTTAACCCTTTAACTAATTATAACTTGAAATTAGAATATAAAAATGAAAAAAATTGTGTTATTTATATGATATAAGTATAATTATATTTATTTAATTTGTAAATAGACTAGATCTGAAGACTTACACCCCTTAACAAAATTTGCTTAACCTATTTATATATTTAGGCCTTTAAATATATCTTAAGGGTTAAAGACCATTTTTGCCAACGAACTATTAGGCCAGGTGCACAACACAATATACTTTTTGTTGGACCTTAAATGCCAACAAACTTTTAAAAAGGAGCGTCTAGCACAACAAACTTTTAAAAAGGAGCGCCCAGCACAACGCCGTTAACAAAAAGTTAATGTCCGTTATCTAAGGTGCGGGCTAGTAACGAACTTTTACTCTAGGAGTGCCCAAAGACAAAATTCTAAATTTTACTAAATTAAATAATTTTTTTTTCTCAATTATCATTATTTAAAACTACTTGTATAGATATCTATGGACAAAAATTACTCATTTTTCAATTTTGTCAAAATTATAATTTACTAAAATAAAAAAAAAGTTATAATTAAAAATATAATTATATGATTTAAATAAAACTCAAGGTGTTTTATAGTTTATTATATATATTAAAAAATGATTTGTTTTTATTGTAGAAGAAATATATGTGAGTTAAAAAATTCATTTAATGTTAATAAATGTCAACGTGGTTTAATCGATCGGACAAAGACATGGCCAAGGACAAGAAACAACTAGAATATATTCATATCGTACACACCCCGTACAAGCTCCCCAGAAATCATGAGCAACGTCATTTAATAAATGACAACTAATAGATTAGGAATAACTGGAGGGCAAATAAAACCGGTATGCATATATAAATTTCTCGAGAGAAACTTGAAGACATTCATGGTTAACTGGATCTTCACCGAAGGGAGCGAGAGAATAACAAAACCATGACCACGGAAATTAATCCCTGGAAAAACTACGAAAAAATATTTAAAAACATTAAATATAACATCAAACAGTTTCCATAAGAGAGATATCAACATTAAATGAATTTTTTAACTCACATAAAATTTTTTAAAATAAAAATAAATCATATAATTTTTTTTGTTTAACATATATAATAAACTATAAAACACCTTGAGTTTTATTTAAATCATATAATTATATTTTTAATTACAATTTTTGTTTATTTTAGCAAATTATAATTTTAACAAAATTGAAGAATGAGTAATTTTTTGTCCATAGATATCTATACAAGTAGTTTTGAATAATGATAATTGAGAAAAAATTATTTAATTTAGTAAAATTTAGAATTTTGTCTTTGAGCTCCTCAAGTAAAAGTTCATTTGGCTAATCTGCATCTTAGAACTAATCGGACATTAACTTTTTGTTAATTACACAGCGTTGTCTTTGGCGCCTCCTTTTTAAAAGTTTGTTGTCTTTGGACGCCTTTTTTTAAAAGTTTGTTGGCATTTAAGGTCCAACAAAAAGTATATTGTGTTGTTGTACAAGACTCTTTTAAATAATACATCGATGCAAAAATGATCCTTAACCCTATATCTTAATGAACTTTTTTAATAAATAGGCCATATCAGACTATATCAGACTCTAAATAGGGCAAGCAAACGGACCATTTGATAAGGTCCGGTTTATGCCTACCCTTAGCCCCTTAGGTGTGGGGGCAGGTGCCGCGAAAAGCAGCCGAAATTGTGGCTCATTGTGCGGGTACGTCACGCCAGCTTACAACCAATTGTGCTTTGCCACGTTTACGATTGATCCTTGCTTTGAAAATAGTAAAAGTAAGTAATCGAAACCCGAGCTTTGACATGGACATCGCTGCCCATTTGTAAATTGTACTCATATACCATTATTTTACTATTTTTACCTCATGCTTACATCATTTCATAATTTGAAATGTAGATGTACTTCCTTTTACAAAATTTGAATATAATCTTTTTATAAAAATTTAATTAGAATTGTTTAATATTTAATGACTCTTATCTATTTGTATTGTTTTTTAATTAGGTTGTATTTATAAGTTCCTTTTAATCAAATCATATATAATAAGAAGAGGTAGGTAGTTCAATGATTATGGGGAAAATTTTTAACTTTACCCTCATTTATGAATGGGTGTCTTTCAACTTTTTATTCTCTCTCTATTTTCATTGATATAATAGTATAGGTAAAATTGTCACAATCTCATTTATTTGGTCAAAAAAAAAACTTATAAATAGAACCAAATTTTTGGGACTTATAAATAAGATTAGATTGATATAGTGCATCAATTAAAAGGTTGGTAATTTTTATATTTACTTTATTTTTCTCTCTTACTTATCCCTTATAAATAAGAGCATACTTAAAAAATAAGATTTAACTGGTCTATTTATTTTAAATAAGTTTAACGGGTTTTTAAATTAGATAATTTAGTTGTTGAGCTCTTATAAATAAAAAAAAAAAAAAAAAAAAAAGAGTTTTACCACTTTCTTTCTCCTTAGAAGGAGCTTTTATAAATAGGAGGGATATTACTTTTTTTTCTCATTAGAATGTGAAACAAACAGCACAAGAATTTAGTACATCCGTTGGTTACTGTGTAAGGACCCGTTTGGCTAAGAAAAAATGAGAGCAGGGAAAGAGAAAATTGGATGTTCCCACCAATGGCCATTTGGTTCTTCATTTCCGTCAAAAAAATATTTTGCCCACCAAATTTCAACCATAAGATTGAAAATGGTTCCCACCAAAATTGTGGGAACCAATTTTCAAGTGAATCCCATAGATAATTAAATAATATTTTTACTACATGGCAAAATAATTTTTTAGTTCATTTTCCTATCTCATTTTTTTTAAATCAAACAAAATTTTTTTTATCAACCCATTTTCTTATGCAAACCAAATACCTATATGACAAAATATTTTCCATTCTTTTCCTTTTCATTCTATTTCTCTTAACTTTTTTTTTTTTAATCCAAACGAGCAATATTTTTTGGGAAGTTGCTAACTTCAGCAAGTAGGCAACTACTAATGGGGTTTTTTTGTTTTTGGTCAAATACTAATGGGGTTGGGATTCCCAATAAGTGCGTGTTCCACTTCCAATGGTTTGCAATAGCTTTTTGGTTCCAGCTTGGTGATTTTCAATTAGGGTTATCAAACCGACATTGGCCTTGGAATTAAT
The DNA here is from genome assembly GCA_019022655.1 of Acacia acuminata. Lineage (NCBI taxonomy): Eukaryota > Viridiplantae > Streptophyta > Magnoliopsida > Fabales > Fabaceae > Acacia > Acacia acuminata. The sequence continues at coordinate 2,303,570 of JAFJYI010000112.1, read as the reverse complement.
CAAGGTAGTGGATAAGAGTTAGTCAGGTAGCTCTGAGTCAAACCAAAAGCCAGATCAATGGGGAATAAAGCAGGAAAAATCTCATTAAGGTCCCAAAAATAATTTTAAAAAAAATCAAAAAAGTCATATTATAAATTCCTCTATAAAAAAGGTCCCTTGGGACTTTGGTGACATAGATGAGCTTGTCAAGAATTAAATATAGTCGCATACACTTTTCAATGGAAGTTGTTTATTTAATATAGATGAACTTGTCAATGGCTACTTTATGACTTGTCAATATAGTAACATACACTTGTCAACGAAAACTGATTTAATTAATATAGATGAGCGTGTCAATAACTACTCAATGTCTTGTCAATATAATCACATACAATTTTTTTTTTTGGGCCAACATAGTCACATATAATTGACATTAAAGTAAGTTCACATGTAGAATCTATCTCACTGAGATCTCTAGGGATTCTTTCGATATATGATTATCATATATTGAGACCTTTTTGGTAGAAGAATTTACACCCCGGTCTTTTATTTTTTATTTTTTTTCAAGTCCTTAAGATTTGAATGAGATTTTCCCAATGAAAAATTCAAAATAATTTAAATTCTCATCATACTATCCAAATACGAAATATTAATTCAATACCTTAAAGCATTACAAATTTGCACGCTGTGCTTCTCCATATACTGGCTTATTCTTCGATATCATTCATGTTATCAGCTTAGTGTATTTGGTCATCTAACACTCAAACTTGACATTTATAATGTTTAGGGTGACATTGTTACAATTTGGAGACTTTCAGGGGTAAATTTGTACTTTAACAAGAATGATGTGGATGACACATGGACCTGTCAGTTTAGCATATTTGACAAACTAACAATCAAACTTAATATGGATAATGGCTGAAGAGAAATTGTTATGATTTGGAAACTTCCAATATTATATTGCTCCGAAAAAATTTGGGGCAAAATTGAGATTTTTTTAATAACTTTAGGAACAAAATGGGTGTATAAAAAACTATATAACGAATAATGCATAAGAATAGTTCGAATGTTGGTTGAAGATAATGCTGATAGTGGCAACTAGTGGTAAACGAGACGTGAGGATAAACTGTGTGAATGAAGATTAGGAAATAGTAGAGGCCACTTTACACAGAAGAAATTGAAAGAACCAAGTGCGGTGCAGGTGTACATGATACCCCTGTGAACACAAGTTGGAACATTTGCTGATTCTTTCTGTGCCCATATTTATAGGTCAAAAGGGAACAAATAAATTACGTTGATAGCTATAGTAATAGTAGTTTCGAAGAAGTAATTTTTTTTTTTTAAACAATGAAAAAAACAAATCAATGATGGATGGGAAGCATATATATCACCTTCCAATATACATATAATCTGATCCTGTTACCTCTAAAATGAGGATACATACATACACGGCAATAAGAGATTCAAACACTATTTATATACTCTCTCCATTCTTTAATATAAGAGTCAATTGACATTTTGTGTGCGAAAAAGTTAAGGAAGTTAAATAAATTATATTAAAATATTTATATTTATCATTTTTCTCTAAATTATTTTACTTAATATATAAACTAATATTTAATCTAATGATAAATAACTTATTTAACTTAATTTTTTCCAAAAAAAGTTAACCAACTCGTATCTTAGATAAAAAATCGAAGCTATATTATACACACGCATGCACACTTGTACCAATAATAAAACAGAAAGTGAGAGAGAAAAGTGATGAGATGATGTGTTCAAAGGGGAATTGTTTTGGGAATTAAATTCATATCGTCAAAAGTTGAAGTCTTCAGACTGAGCTCTGTTAGGGTATCAAGATGGAAAAGAGGGCTTCGTCACCCACTGCAATGGAGAAAATGAGTGTCCCCTCTGTTTGCACATCACGAGGAGGGGAAAGTAAGGATATGTTGGAGGAAGACAGAGAAGAGTTGAATCGAAGGAAGAGGAAGGTTAGGTTTGCAGTGGAGGGTTTCCATGGTGGTGAATCGTTGAAAGCTAGGGAGGAGAAATGGATGCAAACGGAGGATAAAGTGTCATCGCCAAAGTCTTATTGGGAATCACTTTTGTAGGATGTTAATTCGAAGGTTTGCTGTTGGGAGTGTTCAAAGAATGATGAAGAGGAGGAGTTGGAAGATTATGATGCATGTACAGATTTCACTAAGGTCTTGAACCCGAATGACAAAATTAGTGTTGACTCTTCTAATCCCTTGTGTCCGAAGTTCTTGTTCAAGGATAAGGAGAGAGAGAGAGGCTGATAAAGCCCTTTTGGAGGACTCAGATTGTGAAGTTGTTGGGAAGGCAACCATCGTATAGGTTTATGGTGAAGAAGCTAAGACAAATCTGGGAGAGGAAAGGTAACATTGATATTTTTGATTTTAATAATGACTTTTACTTGGTTAGTTTACAACATACGGATGACCATTTTGAAGCATTGACTGATGGACCTTAGGTAATAAATGATGCCTACTTTTACTTGGAATAGCATCTTGGCTATTATGGAATTGGAGAAATAGAAGAATGTTTAAGGATGGGTTTATTATGCCCAAAATCTGGACATAATTGTGGTATGGTATGTGGAGGAAATAAAAAGGGCAAGAATGGAGTTTGGAAGGGTTAGAGGTTCAAGGTGGAAGACAAATATTAGATGGATTGCTCCAAGTGAGGGATGTGTGACGATTAATGTGGATGGTGCATCTAAAGGTAAGGACAGATTGGTAGGGTGTGGAGGTCTAAATGTAAGTGGATTACTAGTTTTGCAAGAAAGTTAGGCTATTGTGCAACCACTATAGCAGAATTGTGCACTTCTTTTTAATAACTTTAGGAACAAAAAATGGACTTTAATGCTTTTTTTAAAAGGCATAACTTAGAACTCATTGAGTTGCCTAGGTCACTCAGGGTCGCTAAAGCCCTCGAGTTATGCACCTTCCCTAACCAGTTTCATGGTCGGGTCATCGGTTTTTAGACTAACTTAGCCGGTCTAGGTTTGATAACCATGTATTCAAATTTCAATTAATCATAAATACATAATATATTACTTTTATACTTAATTTTTAGGAAGAATATCATTTAGGTCAAACTACAAGAAATAATATTAAAAAAATTTCATTTGCAAATAAAGAACTATCATTGACAAGTTATATGATTTGTTAATATATTATTTCCCTTATTTGAGACTTAAATGATATTCTCACTAATTTTTAATTTTAAAGGATGTACTACGTACTATTTTAATCATAAAGATATTATATACTTAATCTAAATATACACGTTGTGGGAAAAACCTTTAAACATTGTCATATAAATTAGTATAATGAATGGAAAACAAGCATTGATGCACTATCTCCCTTCAACCCTTTGAGCGAAATGTGGCAAAAGGAAAGAAAATCCATGGACCGACCCCATCATCTCCACCCCGTAGGAACTACGAGATCACCCCAAGGACGCCTTCGGCGTCCAGGGGTCACGGACCGACCATAGACCCTGTTCAATAAGTGGAACACATTAGCCGTCCGCTCTCCGGTTGGGCAGTAAGGGTCGGAGAAGGGCAATCACTCGTTCTTAAAACCAGCATTCTTAAGACCAAAGATCGGGCGGAAGGGGGAAGCTCTCCGTTCCCTGGTTCTCTTGTAGCTATCCTCTGGAACCACAAGAATCCTTAGTTAGAATGGGATTCCAACTCATCACTTTTTGAGATTTTGAGAAGAGTTGCTCTTTGGAGAGCACAAAGACGATGAAAGTTGTAAGTCGTGTTCGGGGGAGTTATTGTCTATCATTGGCCTCTATGGTAGAATCAGTAGGGGGCCTGAGAGGCGGTGGTTTACCCTGTGGTAGATGTCAGCGGTTCGAGTCCGTTTATCTCCAACTCGTGAACTTAACCGATACAAAGCTATATGATAGCACCCAATTTTTCCGATTCGGCAGTTCGATCTATGCTATGATTTATTATTCATGGATGTTGATAAGATCCTTCCATTTAGCAGCACCTTAGGATGGCATAGCCTTCAAGTTAAGGGCGAGGTTCAAACGAGGAAAGGCTTATGTGGATACCTAGGCACCCGAGAGACGAGGAAGGGCGTAGTAAGTGATGAAATGCTTCGGGAGTTGAAAATAAGCGTAGATCCGGAGATTCCCGAATAGGTCAACCTTTCAACCGCCGTTGAATCCATGGGCAGGCAAGAGACAACCTAGCGAATTGAAACATCTTAGTAGCCAGAGGAAAAGAAAGCAAAAGTGATTACCATAGTAGCGGTGAGTGAATAAGAGTAGCCTAAACCGTGAAAACAGGGTTGTGGGAGAGAAATACAAGCATCATGCTGCTAGGTGAAGTGGTGGAGTCTTTGCACGCTAGATGGCTAGAGTCCAAGAGCCGAAAGCATCACTAGCTTACGCTCGACCCGAGTAGCATGGGCACGTGGAATCCCATGTGAATCAACAAGGACCACCTTGCAAGGCTAAATACTCCCGGGTGATCGATAGTGAAGTAGTACCGTGAGGGAAGGGTGAAAAGAACCCCCATCGGGAGTGAAATAGAACATGAAACCGTAAGCTCCCAAGCGATGGAGGAGCCCGGCTCGACCGTGTGCTGTTGAAGAATGAGCCGGCGACTCATAGGCGGGGCTTGGTTAAGGGAACCCACCGGAGCCGTAGCGAAAGCGAGTCTTCATAGGGCAATTGTCACTGCTTATGGACCCGAACCTGGGTGATCTATCCATGACCAGGGTGAAGCTTGGGTGAAACTAAGTGGAGGTCTAAACCGACTGATGTTGAAGAATTAGTGGATGAGTTGTGGTTAGGGGTGAAATGCCACTCGAACCCAGAGCTAGCTGGTTCTCCTTGAAATGTGTTGAGGCGCAGCAGTTGACTGGACATCTAGGGGTAAAGCACTGTTTCAGTGCAGGCCGCGAGAGCGGTACCAAATCGAGGCAAACTATGAATACTCGATATGACCTCAAAATAACAGGGGTCAAGGTCGGCCAGTGAGACGATGGGGGATAAGCTTCATCGTCGAGAGGGAAACAACCCGGATCACCGGCTAAGGCCCCTAAATGACCGCTCGGTGATAAAGGAGGTAGGGGTGCGAGAGACGACGGGAGGTTTGCCTAGAAGCAGCCACCCTTGAAAGAGTGCGTAATATCTCACTGATCGAGCGCTCTTGCGCCGAAGATGAACGGGGCTTTAGCCACTTAAATACTGGATCTAGAGACTAGAGTTCGAATTCATCTGAATGCAGGAGATGTCTTTTATTGAGTTTCACTCAATTAGTCCCAACAATACTCAAATTAATAGGTGTATAAAAAACTATATAATGAATAATGCATAAGAATAGTTCGAATGTTGGTTGAAAAATAAAGCTGATAGTGGCAACTAGCGGTAAACAAGACCAAAGGATGAATTTTGTGAATGAAGATTAGGAAATAGTAGAGGCCCATGGTAGTGAAAGCGTAGTTTTTACGTAAAAACGGAAGGAGAATGAAAAATCGTAAAACGTAAAATCGTAAAATAAAACGGAGTTTTTACTTGCATATGTATATAAGGTACCTGCCTTCATATACACATATACTTGATCAATGCAATATCAATTAAAATGTCTAACATTGTCATTGATCAAACCATATTTTTTATATGATTTTACATGATTAAATTGGGATTTTTAATGCATTTTCTGGGACATTATTGTATGATTAAGTACTAAGTTGAGTTAGGAAAATTTGTATTGAATTAAGTGTAATTAGGGGTAAAATGATCTTTATTTATTAATTACAGAAAAGGACCCAGATGTTTTTGAAATTTCAGTTCGCCCCAAAATAGTTTGAAAATTCTCACTTTAGTCCCTCTCCAGAACTTTTAAAACTTTCACTTAAGTCCCTTAGTAAACTCGGCGCTTTTTGCAAAAACGTTGCGTTTTTACGCTTTTACGCTTTAAAGCGGCGCTTTTTACGCTTTTACCCCGGTACGTTTTTTCCACCCCGTAACACGTTTTGCAAAAAAAAGCGTAAAGCGGCGTTTTTTTTGCGCTTTAAGCGCGATTTTGACTACCATGTAGAGGCCACTTTACACATAATAAATTGCTGTTTTTTCCTGTGCCCATATTTATCGGTCAAAAGGGAACAAATTAAATTGATAGCTATAGTAGTAATCATTTTGAAATGAACAAAACAAATCAATGATGGATGGGAGGCATATATATCACCTTACAATATATATATATATATATATATAATCTGATCCTTGTTACCTCTAAAATGTGGATACATACACTGCAATTTAAGAAATTCAAACACTATATATATACTTTTGGCCCAAAAAAAAAAAAAAAAACACTATATATATACTCTCTTCATTCTTTAATATAAGAGTTAATTAATTAACTTTTGTGTGTGGAGAAGTGAAAGAAGATAAATCAATTACATTAAAGTATTTATATTTATCATTTTTCTTCAAATTATCTTACTTGATGTATAATATTTAATTTCTTATCTTATATTTAAACTTAAAGATAGATTACACACACACGCACGCTTGTGCCAATACTAAAATAGGAAGTGGGAGAGAAAAGTGATGAGATGGCGAGTCCAAAATGGAATTGTTTTGGGAATTAAATTCATATCGTCAGGGATGGGCTTGCTTGCCTTACACTCTCACTCAACTATGGATAGAGCTGGGAATTAGGGTCGGCCCTTAAAAGGTCAGGGTCTAAAAGAGCCCCCTTGAAAGATCAGGACCTAAAAGGGCCGGGCCCTTTTAAGCCCGGTAAGAAAAAAAATTGTAAGGCCCGACCTTGCAGATCCGGAAGGTATTTTTCTAAATGTTAATGATTTTTCTTGTGTGTTTTTTTTAAATAAATATAATTAGTAAATTACAACAATTACAATTCTAATTTATCAAATAAATATTGTCAACATTTAAGTCTAAACAACACACATCATGCAATAAACAAACACAGTCACTAATTCATAATAAAAAGCAAACTATTGTTCACTAATAACTCACACGAAGCATAAGAAGCTTACTTCTAAACAACATGAGTATGATGATTATCATTTTCATCTTCTTCACCATTATCATCAATTTCAAAAACATTTGTTGTGCTTTATTTCGAGTAATAGGCTTTGTTTCATGGGTAAAAATATCAAAAATTTATTCTCCTACATTATGAATACATCTATAATCTTTATCTGTAATAAATGATAAACTAAATCATAAAATCAGAGTATAGTTATTATGTATTTGTAACTAAATGGATAAATAACTCTATAACAAAAATAAAAAATATATAAATTAGTAAATTATCGTCATATGTGAATCCATGCATCCAGTTGCGAGTACAAATAAGAGCTTAAATATTACATGGAAAAATGAAACTTCTATATTTTGTTAGAACACATGAACCAATATTGAAAGCTGATTCACTGACTACTAGAGTAATTGTTGTGATCCGTACACATAGCGGAAGGAATTCATCCATTAAAATTTTACGAATCCCATAGGAGGATCTATCAACGGCGTTTAAATCAGGTTAGTCAGAACTCTACCTTTGTATTCGTGAGCGTCTTCTTTGATACGATCACCAAGAGCCGAGTCAGCGAATCCACTCCCTCTACCGGTATCCACACCGAACAAACTCCAACATCGACGGCAGCGTGCTAGCGCCTTTAATGTCTTATGTATCTTTTCTTTCTCTAGGGTTTTTCTTTCGCGGCTCGTCGCTTATTTTTAATACAACTAGATCATTATCTTATAGGGTTTCTAAAACCCTAAAGGGCCGTATTAAAATATTCAAAATTAATCTTAATTAATCTTGAAATTCAAATTTGGATTAAAATAATATTAATTAAATCATCTAATGGATCTAATCTAATTTATTTATTTAATTCGAATTAAAAGCCTGGGCTTGATTTAATTTATCTTTATAAATTAAATTTGAGATATTAAATCTATTTATTTAATTAAATCGAGATACTATATCTCAATTCAAATTAAATCGAGATACAATATCTCTATTTATTTTAGTTATTTAATTTATAAAATAAATTAAATACAACATAATAATATTATTATCTATATAAATAATATTATTATTATTGTCAAAATAACATTATATATATATATATATATATCCATCCTAGATTAAATGTTGTATTCATTAAATCTTACACATATTTAAGATTCAATGAATCTGGATATTATCGCTCGTGTTGGGCTATTCTTTTGTGCGACCTTGCAGACTCACATGAGATTGGCAGCGGGCCAATACTGTACCAGCCCACAAGTCGCAAGCGGCCTCTAGCAAGACATTGCGACTACCCAACTCATATGAGGATCGTTGATACAATAGAACATATCATACAACCATGCCACGTCCCTTTTGTCACGCGATAATTTGGTCAACGATGAAGCATGGACGGTGTCATCCTCCTTTTCTTGACCATTATTTTCTTGATTCTTGAGTAGTCTAACAATTGAAATGGAAACTCCTTTCCATCGTAGTATAATTATACATTTCTCAGACTCACTTATCGAGGGGCCCAATATTATCTTTCTACAAATGTGAGGGACAAATTCCATCTTGACTATTCACATTCCTTTGCATTAAAACCACTAATCCCGATCAAAGCCTTTATCATCACCCGATCAAAGGTGACTTTTGACTAGGTCAAAGATCAGCGACTCTCATGTAGGAATCCATGATGATCTCAGGTCAAAGGGCATTGTGACGCAGTTATACATGAGATAAGCTTATGACTTAATCCATGCAGCTTTCTTATAGTGGGTCGGCCCAGCACCTTGTACTCTTACAAGTGCTTATGACTTTGATTCTTATCTTCATACCCCATCAAAGTCATACTAGTCTCATTTCATCTTTGCTCCCACATAGATGACCGACCAGGGACATTTAGGATAATCTTTATGATATGTCCAAGGATATAGTTATCATAATAAACATGCAAATAATATGATAACTAAATAGAGAAATACTTTAAATAATAACAGTGTTTAAAGTACAATGATATGCCCTTAGGACATAATTTCCTACAGTAATTGAAATGCTCAAAATATCAGTTGTCATCTTTGAAAGAATCAGAAATCTTTGTTGATTGTTCTTTCACCAATTCAAAACATCCAATTCTTTCAAATCCTCAGGCTTCAGTGTTGGTTCTTCCAAATAAGTTTCCAATTTAGACTTGTTCATGGAAAAATGATCCATACTCACATAAATATCTTGATAATCCTGTATCATTACAAAACATTCAAGTACCACTCTAGTCCTATTTATAAATCTAAATTAACTAACTCTCACATACCAAGGAGAGTTAGTTAACTTATTAATTATGAGATAATTTTCTAATGTTGCCTTTATCTATGATTGGTTTCAAAAGTCAACATGAGTAAAGTGTTTTTTATTTATTGCAATTAATAGGGGCAAACAAGTAACAAACACATTTATTACTATGAAATTGTACTTATAATAAAGACCACAATTTTTGGTCAAAATGGATTTATGAATAGGATCAAAATAGTAAATACTAGTTGGGAATAAATTCAATTGACACTAAAATAATAATAATAATAATAATAAATTAACCGGCCTAACGGATTGGCCCTTAGGCCTGCAGAGTCGGCCCTTTTAAGCCCTCGGCTTTACAAGGCTGGCCCTTTTAGGCCAGACTTTGGAGACTCCATCTTATAAGCCCGACCCTTAAAGGTCCAGGGCTTAAACAGGCTGGCTATTTTAGGCCCGACTAAGGAGGCTCCATTTTATAAGCTTGACTTTTGAAGGTTCAGGGCTTAAACAAGCTGACTTGATTTCCTGGATTTAACTATGGACTTGTCCTTGCAAATATACAAATATTTGTTTCCTTAAATCCCATGAACCTAACCGCAAAATATGGTCTTCTTTATAGTTACTAATATTTAATCTCAACAAATAAATTGATAATATTACCTTTTTTAAGTAAAAACCAAATAACATTATCTCACAAAATGAGACCTAAAAAAAGCCTAATCTCTCTCATCATCCACCTCCTCCTCTAAAGTAGGTGGTGGTTGATCAAAGAAACAAAAGTTCCCTACCAACTGATTTGATAACCTAGCTAACTTATCAGCAACAATGTTTTGTTCCCTAAAAAGATGGTGAAAGCTAATTTTCCAGTCTCTGTAAACAAAAGTTCGGGCTTCATCTACAATATCCTTAAAAGGGTGGTTGTTCTCACCCTCTAGTTAACAAGTTAATGACATTAATACAATCAGTGAAAATACAGATCTTCCTTTAGCCCCTGACCAAGCAAATATTGAGATAATGAATAAATGTTATTAGTTCTGCAATAGCCGATGGAACCATCTTAAGTTTGCTGATGAAACCAAAAAACCATCCTGCTTGGTGATCCTGCAGAACTCCTCCGCTTCTACCTCTTCCGTCACTCAGCACGAGCCATCCACCTCAAGTCTCATGTAGTCTTCATGTGTCTTCTGTGTGCTATGGTATTGCACCTGATCCCCTTTGTAGAACATGCATTTCCCCAGCAAATCCTAGTCCATACACACTCATTAGAAACTATCCATTGCCTGGTGATTAGTACTAGGATCTTCATATGCAAAGAGATGATTACATCTTGATACCCAAATATCCCAACATGTGTAACCAAATAGGGTTGACCATTTTGGTTTCTTCATGAAATCCCTGCCTGTCTTGTTCTTCAAGTTCCATTTGACCCACTCCTCTCCTTGTAAGGAGAAGAATTTCTCCTACAAGGATGGGTTGACTAAAGAAACCCATTGAACTGTGGCATTTGTGCAGTCCCTCAAAAAATACATCAAAACATCTTCTTATGGGCACCCGAATGGACATGCGGCTGAATCTCTAATGCCTCGTCGAGCTCGTAGCTGTGTAGTGTGTGCTCTACCGTGAGTAAACAGCCACATGAAGGATTTCATCTTTTTCAATACCGACCACTTCGGTAAAGCTCTCCAATGGTGTCATTTGTTTGATGAATACCTGTAAAAAGAAAGTGATAGGTAGAACTAGCTAATATAAAAACAACCATCTGAGGATGGCTTTCAAAAGTATGTATCCTCTCCTCTCTCCTCCTGGGGTGGGTGTACACACAAAACCATCTCCCCAATTTGTCTCTATCCTATTCCCCCTAAGGGTGACATAATCTAACACTCCTTCCTGCCAACAAAAGCTTCAAATCCAGGAATAAGTGTAATCAGGGGTCTTTTAATCTCTGACCAGTTATCAAACCAGAAGGATGCTTGTTTTCTATCCCCAATACTTTCACTCCAATGAACTTATCCCCTATGGCACATATACCTCTCCAGGTCATGGATGAATTTTTCTTTCTTTCAATTGTAGGCATAGTTTCAACACCACATTTCTTTTGCTCTTAGAATTTAGACACACAAAGCTTATTTATTGTTCAGAACATTCTAACACAGCTTCATTAAGAAAGCCTTATTTGGTTTGCTTAGACATATGATCCCTAATCCACCTTCTTTTTTAAAATCCCTTTTTACTAGGTCCCATGATAACAAAGGTATTTTCCTGGTTCTCTAAGAGATTTTGATGATTGCCAACAATTGTGAACAAAGAATGAGGATTTGCTCTCGGTTGGAAAACCCTGAGTGAGAGCAAACCTCGAGGTTTTCCCATAAACCTCGAGGTTTGGCCTTACAAAGGAAGCATCGAGGTTCTATGTTTAAACTTGCATAATTTGGGTTTCACAAAAATATGTGAAACCTCGAGGTTTATTAAGAAACCTCGAGGTTTTGGGCTTCCAGAGAGCTAATGGTTTTCTATATGTTTGAAAACCTCGAGGTTTCTATAGAAACCTCCGGGTTTGTGTTTTGGGTCAAAACAAAGAACTTGGTCGTTTAGGCAAAACCTCGAGTATTTCGGAAACCTCGAGTATTGTGGCAACCCGAGAGCAAATGAACTTGCACTCATTCTTAAACCTCGAGGTTCCTTGAGAAACCTCCAGTTTGGTTTCATCACGTCTTTCTTTGGGTTTCACACACGATGTGAAACCTCGAGGTTTCGAGCAAACCTCGAGGTTTGGAGTAAACCCAAGAAACCTTCGTGATAGCAATATGAGAAACCTCCGGGTTTAATGATAAACCTCCAAGTTTGAGGTTTTGGTCTTAAATCGTGTTCAAGCTTAAATGATTAAACCTCGAGGTTTGTGAACAAACCTCCAGGTTTCTGGACGTTGTTTGAAATTCGAATCTAACGATTTTGCTGTGCCTTCGTGTTTGATCTCAATGCTTTACATGATTAAACTCTATTGATTCTAGATATGTTTAACCATTTCTTTTAGTGAGTTTCGGATGATTAAGGAAAGTTTTCTCAAGGTTTAAAGCAAAAGCAAAAGTGGTGTCGAACATTAAATGCTCAACCCGAGAAACTTGCATCCTTTTGGTGAATCCATCTCGTACACGGTTGCAAAGCATTAAAGAATGATTTCTACATTAAGCAACATCCTCTCCAACGGATTAATTTGCGAGAGAGTCAATTCGACCATCCAACCACTGGACTAAGTGAGTTTCGAAAAGAGAAGAAGACCTAAGTAGCTCACAACTTCGTGGATCATCTCCAACGGTCCGATTATCAATGCAATGGTCAATTAATGCTCGTCTAGCTATAAATAGAGCTGCATTCAATTCTTCTCAACTACTACAACAACTGAAAACGCACAAGCATTCAAGTTTCTTAACTACCTTTCGGGCCACTTGTATTCGTCTTTTGACATTATAAGCTTCGGTGTTTATTATCATCCACTCTTAGAGAGAGTTTTTATCTCAAATCATTTATTGAAAAGAATCACAAGTCAAGGGGACTTGGTGATTTGGGAGTTCATTGATTACAACTTGTAAGGGGGAGTGAGTTCTAGAGAGAGAACTACTCTTTGAGTACATAGTGTGTAATCTTTGTGATAGTGAAAATCCCGAGAGAGTCCGGGGACCTGGATGTAGGTCAAGTTGTCAAGACCGAACCGGATAAATTCTCTCCAGTGCTCGCCTATTCTTCTCTACTACTGCTTCATCTCTCGTTTTTGTTATCTAAAAACAGAGCAGATTTGAAAAGTTTTTAAAATACCCAATTCACCCCCCCTCTTGGGTATATAGCTCCACTTTCATTTTCCTTCTCTCCTCATTTTTAAGGTCTCTTAGAAAACATAGTCTACATGTGATAGGATGGCAATATGGAGAACACTGCCTTGATAATGGTAGCTTGTCTCGCAAGATTCAGACAACCTTTCTTCCTAGCTTGTCTTTTACATAAGAAGCCCTCTTATGGATCAGAGGGATTCCCAAGTACATCCCTAAATCCCTTGTCAGTGCCATCCTTATACGCCTACTTAATCCAGTGCTCTAAAGAAATGCACATTCTTGGAAAAGCATACTCTAGTATTCCCCCTATAGTAACCTTTTGTCCTGATACATAACAAAAGAGTTGTAGGAAATTTAACATTTTTTCTACTTGAATTTCTGAAGCTTCCCAAAATAGAATGAGATTATTTGCAAATAACAAGTAGGAGATCCTAGGTCCTCCTATTTTGAGATGAATCAACCTCTGAGATTCGTCCTCAATAGTATCGGTAATAATATGATTCAACCTCTCCATACAAAGTGTGAAAATGTAGGGAGAGATTGGATCTCCGTGTCTGATGCCCTTGGACGAAGTGAAAGTATTCGTTGCTTCCCCATTCAATAGAACCTAGAAGGATGAATTAGTAATACAGGCCATAATTGCTTCACATAGTCTCCCCTCAATACTAATAGCACAAATAGTATCATGAATGAAAGACCACTCTAGGTGATCATATGCTTTTTTAAGATCCACCTTAACAGCCATCCATCCACCTTAAAGCCAATTACTCATTACAATTGTCTTAAACCACCTTTTCGATGCCAAGCGGCTTGGTTCCTTGAAGAGGGGTTTGAGAATGTAGTAAAGAGATGTTGGGATATGGAGAATTGGAAGGACAAGGTTAACTTGTTTGCAAAAGAAGTTGAGGAGTGGAATAAAACTAAGGTTGGCAACATAGGATCAAAAAAGTATAATATCCTTAAACAAATAGGGGGGTCGAAAGGGCAAAGAGAAGAAGGGATAACTAACATTTAATGCAAAATGAGAATGAGTTGTGGAAATAATATGACAAAGTTTTGACACAAGAAGAATTGCTCTAGTATAAAAAATCTAGATGTAACTAGTTGAAGTGAGGAGATATAAATAGCAAATTCTTCCATACTACGGCCATCATTAGAACAAGGAGGAATAGAATTGAGGGTCTCAAAAAATCTAAGGGTGATTGGATTTTCAATCAAGAGGAGCTTAAGGATCCTGCCCTAGCTTATTATAAAGACCTATTGATTAGTGAGAGCACCATCAATCAACAGGTCAGAACACAAACTCAATTTCCCAGTTTGAGCGGGGAAGAGATCTCTAGCTTGCATGTAGAAGTCTCGAATGAAGAAACTAGAGATGCTACTTTTGATTTGGGTGCGTTCAAGGCATTAGGCCCGGATGGAATACAAGCTGTGTTTTATCAGGAATCCTGGCACCTAATTGGGGATTCTATTTGTAACATCATGAAATTTATTTAGAATAATAATAGGATAGATTAATGATAATTTTATCAAGAACATTCAATATAGAGTAAAATTTTCTAATGTTAGTAATAATAATTTTTATTATAATATATTATAGTAAAATATTATTTTACACACACACACACACACACACACACATATTAGAAACGTGATTGGCTTTGTTAAAGGGAGTAATATATTTCACCCCCAACTTGACCCAATTACCCCTCTCCTCAACCACTATAAATACACACCTCCGGTGCGTATTTAGGCAATGCAACCAAGTGTTAGAAAAATAAAGAGATGAGAGAAGGAAGGAAAGAGGGAAAGCGTATAGATAATTATTTGGGGAAACTGGTAGTAGCTTTTTGATGATTACTTAGGAATTAGCGAGTAACAGATAACTTTGAATATCCTTCCATATACTTGTGAATTGTGTATGATTATGAATTATTTTGTTTTATGCACTGAATTATATGTATATATATTATAATATTAAAATTACAGTTTGAGCCCAACTAAAAATTACAATTTTGTGCTCCACAAAAACAGTTTTGTGCCCATGAAAATTACCATTTTGTACCCAAGAAAAAAATGATAGTTTTGCCCTTGAATTTCGAAAATTACAATTTAGTCCCGAATTAAAAATGACAGTTTAGTCCTTCGAATTTCAAGAATGGCAAATTGGTCTGATGAGATTTTATGAGATGTTTGGTTTATCTTGTGATGATATTTTATATAAATGGAAGCTTATTTTAATATACTTTATTTTTATTGAATATAATTATTATGGCGGCTGTATTTGTGATGGGTTGGAGTAAGGAGGAATTTGAAAAATAAGATTTCTTTATGCCACCACTCGGTGCACAGTGGATGGTACTTGTCAGGGCCTCATCTTCCATGTTTTCCTCTGGTCTAGATTACATTGGAGTTGTAAGACACGTGACACCTCCTTAGTTGTTATATTTAAGGAGGGGAGCCATAGTCCATACTTAAGCTCTATACCTTTAGCCGGGTGTATCTTAGGTTTTGATGAGTTTGGAACCATCTAGTCAAATGAATGAGTTTCTGTCGGACTATATGTTAGCCTATGGCTCCAGTCAGCGGTACAAGAGTGGACGGTGATATAAGAGAGGCTGCATATTGTATAATTGTATACCTCACAATTTGACATAATGATGATTACTATTGCAAAAGAATTTTGTATGAGAAATTATGATATGTACAAATATAAATATATGTAATAAACTTCTGCCTTTTGTCATATGTAATTTGTCAGTAAACGTTAGAAACTTTCAGTAGTTACTGAGACGTGAAATCTCATCCTATATTAACATTTTTCAAGTAAACATTCTAGTAGGGAGCAAAGGAAGGCGCCTATGGAGTGAGCTTTGTAGGCTCTTTTGTACTCTTGTAGCTTATGTTATGTTATTTTTATTTGCCATGACCCTAGAATTTCCGCATTGTATTTAACACTGAAATATTTTGGAAACTTATTTTGAATTTGTATTATGAATTTTATTTGAAATGGTTATGTAATTTAATGATTTGGATATTGATCATCCCTGTTGGGGCATTTAAAATATTTTGGCCAAATTTTTCGGATGTTGAATTTGGGGTGTTACACTATTTATGAACTGGTAAAAGGCTTCTCTCAAAACCCGACTCGTCTGAAGGAGATAAATAACACCAACCTTCTTCTCATTCCCAAGATGACAAGCTGGAGACCATCATGGATTTTAGGCCCCTTTGTAATGTTACTACAAGATGATCACCAAACTCATCAGCCACGACCTTAGGGGTGTAATGGGGAAATTGGTTGTCAAGCATCAGTGTAGTTTCATAGCAGGCAGGCGAAGTAGCGATAACATAATCATTCATAAGAGTACTAATACCTCTCTCTATATATTCACTTTATTTTCTTCACATGACAATATTTCAGATTCAGAGGAGTAATAACAACTCGGTTTCATCTCAAAAGTTCTCATTGATTGACTTTTCCAAATGAAGATAGTGTTTTTAAACTGCAACACTGCTAGTATATCTACTCTTCATATCTACTTGTGTGCGTGTGTAATAGTTACATTCATGCTGTTGGTTCCAAATAATTAAATATATATACACGTATATAAATTAGGTTACTTAAAAAAAAAAAAAAAAAAAACATGCTTATAAAGCAATGGCGGAGCCACATTGGTGACATGTGGGCAAGTGTACCCATAAAATTTTGAGAATATATATATTTTGAAGAATCCTTCAAGGAAAAGCCCTAGTAGTCTAGTGGTAGATTAATATCCTGTTAAAGTGTCACTGTGCAGTCCCCAGTTTGAGTCCCGTCTGGTGCATTATGATTTTACTTTTTGCAATTCACGTTGAAGATTCATTGAATCAAGGCCGTCTTTGAAATGCACAGATAGGTAAAGAAAATTACAACAAAATACCCACTATTAAACAAAATTACAATAAAATACCCACTATTTCCATTTTTTTTATATATTTTAAACAATTATAAATTAACTACATTTATCATATATAATTTCACTCTTAATTACAAATAAATCCTAAAAGTAAAAATTAGAATATTACAAAAATCGTTGAGCTCATAGGGTTTGAGTTCTATTGTAGTGATTTATTCCATATTTCTTAAGAAGTTGTCACAGGTATTTAGTTTGAGGAATAAATATTTCATTCTTCTTTTACTTGATTCAAGTCTTAAGAATAAATTTAATTATCCTATTGTAGACATTTCAAACTCACCTTGCATGATTTTAGAGAACTCTTGACACACTTATATTGAACGTAATATGTTTAATAAGATTGATGACGAAGATATAATGCAATATTTTTAAGAAATGAAGAATCAAAAATGCTTTTGTAATCTTTATGTTGTAATAGTTTAGTTGACTTTCTTTATTATTATTTTTCTATGTTAAATTGAAGTTTTATTTCATTTTCTTGTTTATATTTTTTTGTTTTTTAATGCATTTAAAACTTTCCTTAAAAAAATTTCTAGAGAGCTGCCCCGAATCCCCAAATCCCACCACTAATTATGTACCCACAAATATTAAATCCTAGCTACGCCATTGCTTATAAGTGTTTCATATGGATATGACCCAAAGAGCATTCGAGATTGGTTCACATATAATCTCAGTTTCGGAAACCCGCATAAGAAGATGAAGATGGAGGTGAGGTGTAAAAGTTTCAGGATTGTAGTTAGTGAGCTGTGAAACCCACATTTGTGTTGCTTGGTGGGGCCTTTCTCGGTTGCATGTCACGCCCTATTTATGCAACTTGCTACTCTGTAAAATATTTATTTAGGTGAGAGTTTTAACTCAGGAAAAGAATAATTGCTGGAGACTTACTTGACACAAAGTTGAAGCTTGAGACTACTAGTACTCCTCCGGTTCTTAATATAAGAAATATTTACCTAATTTGATTAGATTAAAGAAGTTAGTTAATATAACATACAGTTTTTAAAATACCTTAGTCATTTTTTTTAATTCTTTCATTCCCTCTCTTCCTTAATTATTGTTGAGAAGATCAATAAAGGTAAATTAAAAAAGATTAATATGAAAACTACGCCTTATATTTAAGACAAGATCAATCCCTAAATATATATTATATTAAAGACGGAAGGAGTATTCGTTTAGCCGGACCTGAAACAAGATATTTAATAAATAATTTGACGACAAGATTTATTGGCTAGAGATATCATCTATCCATGGCCCCAAATCACTTTTGTCTTTCACACTCCTATTCCTATGACACATCATTTTCTGCCAACACGAAACACCCAAAGCACAAAGTTGGACTTTTGTGTTTTTTTTTTTTTTTGACCCCCCGGGGGACTGTTTTACTAACTTGGGGGAAAAATAGCATTTGTTGCGTTTTTTTTTTCCTAATAAAATTTTAGGAAATGGGTTGAACTCACTCATAATCTAAGAAAGAAGGCCGCTTAACCCAAATTCATGGACATTTGCTGCATTTTAGATATACGTTTGGGTTGTTGACCA
Organism: Acacia acuminata; assembly: GCA_019022655.1. Lineage (NCBI taxonomy): Eukaryota > Viridiplantae > Streptophyta > Magnoliopsida > Fabales > Fabaceae > Acacia > Acacia acuminata. The sequence continues at coordinate 2,284,947 of JAFJYI010000112.1, read as the reverse complement.
AAAAAAATATACGTTTGGGTTGAAGCTGTCCCTCTATCAAAATAATTGAAGCCCCAATCAATTAATAGGATATACCTAAATTTTTATAACCTATTATTCAATGTCTAACCATTAAATGTGGGACATATTCTAACGCCATAATGTTATGGTGATCATAAGCATAACTTTGCTTCCTTCAAATTCATGTTTATGATGATAATTTGAAGTATAAAAATTGGAGTACAAAATTAAACTCATCATTTGAGAAATTGGGGATGACGCGATGAAAGCCATCCAAGGAAGACGGGCCTATGTATTTAATAGTAGTATTGGACAGGTTGGAGACTACAACTAAAGATGACGTGAAAGTTTAGTGGCAATCAAAAAACGCTACAAAAAATAACCTGCCAATTTTGGGATGGCGAATTTACACTTTTTACAAATATATAATTAAAAAATATAAGAATTTAACCTTTTTTTTTTTTTTGGGCGATTACACATCATTTAAATTTGATCCAAAGACTTAAGCAAGAGAGCTTGACATGGCAGCGATAGGGACAAATGTGGGAGGGGATGAGGCAAAGGGCAATAAATACAAGGGCACATGCTTTCTTTCAACATTTGGATCCCACCTCCTTAACTCTTCCAATTCCCAATCATTGATGCTTCATCTTCACTCCTTCGCACTTCTTTTATGTAGCCTCTGTTTTAAATATTACTCCTATACTCCTCTTGTCATTAATATAAAACACATTTACTAATTTGATTACATCAAGGAAATTGGTTGAATTAGTTAGTATTTTCTAAAACACCCTGATCATTTTTTTAATTTCCTAATTTCATCTCTTCCTTAATTATTGTTGAGATAACATTAATAAGGGTAAATTAGAGAAACATTGATAAATAGGTAAACTATATTTTATATTTAAGATCAAGATCAACAGTGATATTGATGATTGAAAGAGTACTTCCATTATCCTTAAATACAGTATTAGTTCCAAAATCCAGAGATTAGTGAAGTTTTTTTGTGTCTGAATGTTTTTATTTACTTTCCAAAATCTACCCCAAATCAAATGTTTAATGATGGTGAAATCATTTATTAGGGAGTTGGGAAATTTTTGAATTTTGGCATTCTGTATAATATAACGAGAAATCATTCAAACAAAACTAGAACCATATATATCATATACTATCTGATAAATAAAAAAGTGAGATTTATGCACTGAAAATGATCTTAATCTTCTTATTTGAGCATATGAAGATAAATTTCCATGATTTGACGTGAATACAAGACACATTATATTTATTACTATTTTGGGGCTATGATTCATGAGGTGTACAATGGGTGTGTTGATTCCCACATTTGTGGGGTTGAGCTTTTCTATGGGAATGATGATGCCAAGATAAATATGTCACCAACACATTATACTCCGCTGGAGATATCATTCCAACTTTTTACGCCAGGACCCTAGCAACGAAATAGGCCTAAGCTTCCTTCAATAAATATTATACGTGTGCAAATCAAGGTGAATAGAACCACGAGAGATTTGGTTGTGGAGGAGAGTCAAGAGATGGTAGTGGCAACTGGGTAAGCAGATTTTAATTGAAGTTAGGATATTGTTCCTTAATTGCTGTGGAAATCCATACTATCTACAGGAGTCTACAAATTTGTAAACAACTCAAAGACTGATAAGATAAAGCTCTACACTCATCCTTTGGAGGCCCTTACCTACATTAGGTGATTGTGGCCTGTCACACCCGCTGAGTGACAAGATATAGAGTTTGATGCCTCTCATTTAGATTGGGACCAAAAGATTACACATTCATACAGGGAAGGCATTAGATGTGCCAGTAATTTAGCTCGAATAGCTTAAGAACTAACTCAGGATTATGCCATTTACTGGTACCGCCCACCAATTGTTTATAGATTTGCTGAGATTGGATCGTGGTATTAGGCCACGAACTACTAGTAAATTGTCTTTTTAGTAGCTCTTTTGTAGCTTACAAGCTTAAGGCTTGCATTTGTAAACCGAAGGCCGAAAAAACAAAGAAAAGAGAACTACGAGAGATTTAAATACTTTGGGCTCGACATAAGGGAAGCCCAAGGGAGACATGACCACTAATGAACTCCTAAAGCAATTTTTTAGGGACTCGTATTATTTCCTTCTACAAGCTCCTCTTCTAATTGTGAATTGTTCGTTTTAAGTATAGTCCAAGACGAAAAGAGCACTATTGAAAAGAATTTCATCTCATTTATCAGTCAGCATCCTTCGAGGCAAGGGGTGGCTTGAGTCATCCTTCTTAAGTTCAGATAGGGTAGAGATGAAGACCCTACACTGAATCATCATCTGCCCCCAATTTTTAGAATGAAGGGTTTTAAAGGGACGGCCCTCCCCCTCATCTAGTTCAGAAGAATGAAATGAAATTTTAACAAATCCTCCCTCTCTGAAATTGGGGGGTTTTGTAGGTAAAGGACGCAACCCTATTTTATTACAGCTAAAGTAACCTGGTAAATTTTTCATATTCCTGTATTATCTTAAACTCGACACTTCTCATCATACATTCACCTTGTCTCTACTTTTAGTCTAGCCTGTATCCAGCTTGATAATGAGATCGCCTCCATACCAAACAATGAATTATTAAAATCCTGCCTGTGTCCTCATCTCCAACAAACCAACAAAATATATTAAAATTCCTCCCCTCCACCCCATAGCCTTTTTTTCCAATTTAAATAATTCCTATTCCTATATCCTTATGTTGAAAGGAGCACATCATAAACTTGAACTTTATGTCATCAAAGCAAAAGAATTGCCTCTAGTACATCAGAACACCATTCTGACAAGCCGTCAGTACTACTAGCATCTTGAAGACAATAAAAATCAGCACTAAAACCCCCGGAAAGCAAGCATTCAGAAAATAATGAATACTCCAACTATTATCGAACTCAAGCTGAACTAAACATTGTGCAGAAACTTCTTGGTCTGGGAAAACTTACAACAATCGAACTTCCTAAGCCTAGACCAATCAATTAATCGTAGTGATTAGAGAAGCAAAAGCATTCTCCATATTTCTCTCTTCAACAAAATCAACTCAAAAACTTTTAACATTTCGCATCAAATCCATCCACGACCCTTTTATATATATTTCATTTCCAGGCCTTTAGGGGCTGAAATGAAGGAAGTGGCTGAAATATCCCCTGCTAATGTACGCCAGGCATGGTTAAAATGTTCACTAATATATTTTCGCCAAATTTTCAAATTTCATACCAAAGACAACCAGCAGAATCAATCTATCTCTGACCCACAAGAAGATGATTCAACTGTTGTAGTTATCACTTCGCATGCATATAGTGAAATCATAAAATGTTTATATTATTCTACTTAACTGAGACAGTTTATATCAAAATTTAGAAAATGACAAGAAAAAAAATGAAATCTGCCAAGGTTTTCCTCAGCTTCGCAAGTAAAAAACAGAAAACAGTTAAAGATTACTATTTTAAAAGCAAAGTAAAACCATTATCCACCGCATTTTCGAATTGACTATCACGAAGTCGTCAGAAAATGGGAATTCTAAAAGTAATCTCCACCTATGCAGGGTTGAAAAGGATGGTAGACCTCAACAAATCTGAACCTCCCTCAGCACCACACAGAATATGAAAGTAAGTCCAGAAGTACGGCTATTAAAATCGGATGTAATCCCAAAATGCACCAGTCTCCCACTTGTATCAAATCAGAACCACATCATCCGTCCAGATGAACAATAACGGGAAACATAAAGTGATATGAATCGCGTCAATAAACTAAACATGGAGACAATACTATATGTATATATATCCATTATTCCTCTACTTCTTCATCATATCACATGTCCTACTCAAAATATCCAAGAACACACACAATCCAAAAAGAGAAGTACATGAAACAAGTTTCAAAAGAGATTCGACCAGTGGCCGAAAAAGAGGGCTATCGCCCATGGTCAGGATGAAAAAATCTGATCAGACGGGGCTAAGAAGCTGTGAGAGATGGGGCTTCGGTTCTGAATTCATACCGATGATGATCACCAAGGGGATGAAGCCATAGTGAGTGATGACCTTGGCTTTCTTCATAGCCCAAGTGCTCCACTCCTTCAGGCATTGAGACGCCGATCGCTCCTCTGATGCCTTGGAGCTCTTGGAATTCTTGCCTTTCGCTTTCAGAGAAACCCTTGACGCCATTGATATGCTCCTCCGCTCTCCACTCTCCGCGCAAATTCGGCCTAAAATCCAATGTCCCGAACCCTAATTATATTCATATTTTATACATAACGAAACCCTTCGATCCCCTACCAAGTTTCCTGCTACCGTAACTCGGCTCCGTTGGACTAAAACTTTTTCCACCCGGATTTAATTACCTACACTCACTGACTCACTCTAGTTTAAAGAAAATCATCATATTATATTAAAAATCAATAAATTTAGCCCAAAAATTAAAAAATTGTATTGACCAATTGCATACGCTTTTCAAGTATTTTTTAACATGTCTTTACAATTTAAAAATTACTGAATAAATATGCTTAATCAATTTGAAATTATAAAATTAATTAATATTTTAAAACATGATAATAAGCCTAAAAATTATTTCCGGGTGACATAAATAATTTTGTATTTCGAATGATTTCTCTGTGAATTTTTAAAATAAAATATAATTCTCCATAATCAAAATAAAATAAAAAGAATGCCAATGAATTTTATTATTATTGTAAGAAAGTAAATGTAAGAGAAAATGATTGATGGGGAGTTGATCATCAAATCAATAACAACCACATCAAAATTTGCAAAGCAAGGGTTAACAATACTTTCACGGTGTATATTAAATATTACTCCTATTTTAAATGAGTTAGATAATAAATTAACAATTTACAAATATTAAAGAAACTAGCTTTAGCTATTTATAATTAAAAAAAATTGAGTTGATTTTCTTAAAATATACAATCTGTAGGGATAATTTGAAATTTTTTTATAAATCTGAAAAACAAAACGATTAGAGATTGACCTTTATGACAAATAAAACCATCATCTTTTCCGTTTAAGAACAGGAGCGTGACATATAACTATCATTGGAGCTGGCTTTATTTATAAATTATTCGCCACAATGTCAATCTATTTAAAGCATTTCACCTTCTCCACAATTGCTCATTTAGTATTTGATGTAAACGATTATTACTATAAAGAATGATTATTATTGAATACATACCTTTGTTAAATTTCAAGATTGAGTTATAAAATTTATTAAGTTTAATTTTTCATATTTTTGAATATTTCACAAAATCTATTATTAATCTAATTCAGACAAGACCACTGGGCATTGATTCAGTATCTCACCCGTTTCAATACCTAGTCCAGTTCAAAGATGATTGATATACAAACATATATCTCGATGACTATAAAAAAATCTTAAGAAATGCTATAAAGGGTAATAATGGCCCAGCAAAATGTAGCCTTAGACGCTCAGTGCAAAGAAAACTTGGATGGTGATAAAATTTAACACTGAACAAAAACGAAAACCTTGGCTTAAAAAAGGAACATAAACGAACTCCGCGTTAGTGAAGCTCAGCTTAAACTTCTGCATTTGATGTAACCTTCCGCTGGATATCTGCAGACGTAGCATTGAGATTTACGTTGATGAAATGAGATTCAACCTTCGAAGGCATTATTATCGTCTAACTAATTACTAAGAGAAATACGTCAGTAAGCAACTTCAAATTTATTCATCTATCAAATTTGTCGCGCGTGTGTGTATAAAATACCATTTGGTTGCTAAACGTCTCCACCAACCACGATTTCACTGGTTCTGAAACAAAAAGCAAGACATTCTTGGCATAACAATGAGCATGAAAGAAGTGGATCACGCAGAAGTTATTACGAATATCAAGAATGACAAGAAGTGAGATAAAGATAGCAGGGATAATTGGGATTTGTGTAATATGGATATTAATTATACAGCGGGCATTTGTGATATGTTCATAACCTAATGGATTTATGCTATGCATGGCGTAAGTTGGCCGAAAGAGACGTGCTGCGTAATGGACCATAATAAAATTATTCACGGGCCTTGGACTTCAAAACTTAGGTTTTTGTTTGAGTGAGTCTTGCCATAATATAAAAGGCCTCTATATACAAGTGACTATAAGATATTAAGATTCCTCTACTACCACATTATTTTTAAGTGAAATTCTAGTATAAGGTAGGTCAATGTGGCTCCTGGAGATCATCCCAGTGCAATCCTCTGTTTTCTAGTTTTGGAGCAGGCACATGATATGGAATCATAACATATCAAGATTTCAAATCAAAGATAAACCATAGTACAAATGACACCTCAAATGAGTAAACCCTATAAAGTTAGCAACCATGCATAACTAGAAAAGACAAGTCAAATAAAAACGTCTTGTAAACATTTACAATATGAAGTGGATTCGAGTTAAAACAAGACAAATAACATCATGCCCGAGAGAGAGAGAGAGGTTACCAGTACTAGTTGTATGAAATTAGGCGGATACTGTTTCATATCCCTCTGCCTCAATAACTTCAACCATGGATAAGTCACCGGTCCTTACAATCTTTCCCCTGTCCTGAAATTTTTAACAGGAAAAAAAATGAAGGTTACTATTCAAGTTATTGTGTGCCATAAATCTAGTGAGGTCAGAATAATATACAAAAATCAATCTATATAAGGTTCTTTAGCCCAGTCATTTTGGGAGTACCATATGCAAACAAATTGTATGAAAGGAGACAGGCAACATGTTCTTAACCCATCTCATGCCATTCACTTCAAGTCCAAAGCTCTCATCATATTATTCAAGATCAAAAATTACCATGATGTGAACATGTGTAGGATTTAGGAGATCCAGAATCCGTCGGTAATGAGTTATCATCAATAGAGAATTCTTTGAGGTCAGAATCTGATTCACTGCATTTGCTACATCTCTCAGTGCATCAATATCCAATCCAGAATCTATTTCATCCAAAATAGCCAAGTCTGCCCCCAAAACCTGCATCACAGAGGATAGTATGGGTAAATAATCAGTGAAAATCTGAAAGTAAGAACATTAAAAGAGAATGCCTATAAGAAAAGGATACCGCTAGCTGCAAAATTTCATTGCGCTTCCGTTCACCACCACTAAATCCTTCATTTACATTTCTATCTAAAAAGCCTTCCTTTATGTTTACAAGATTGACTTTGTCCATTAGGTAAGGCAAGAACTGCAATACAAATTTGTTAAAAAGGTCAATAGGAACCCGATTATTCAACTCAATAATTAATAGGAGACAACAATCAGAATAGCAATCAGCATTACATGAAAAACACAGATTAAGATAAGAAATTGACGAGAAACTGATCACATAAACAAGTACCACCAATGAATGATGAGATGCTTAACCATCTTAAAATAATATCAGAGTACTGTAGGAATCGGCAAATAAAACACTAAAACAGCCAATAATCAGCATCTCCAAGAAGAGCTCATAGGAATGTGACAAGATGGAGAACACAGCTTTATAACTCTGGTTGGAAAGCAAGTCTTCATATACGATACAATAATGCACAGTCAATCTAAGACCACAAAATAAGTCATCAGGAAAGTTCCTAGTCAATATAGAGTCAAAGGGTTTTTGTCTAAGGGTAAAACAGAATATATACATTGCAATTTTGATGAGAGACAAGTGGGAAATGATATGGAGGTTAAATTGAGAGACTAAGTCATCCAACAAGTGGCAAAGTTTAGATATTTGAAATCAATTATACAACATGATGGTAAAATTGATGGAGATGTTAATCTTAGAATTCAATTATTTGTGATCGGAAAGTACCTAATAAGGTAAAGGGAAGTTTTATCTCACTGCTATAAGACCAGCAATGTTATACGGTAGTGAATGATGGGCTTTAAAAGGACAATATAAACATACAGTGGGAGTAACTGAGATGAAAATATTGAGATGGATGTGTGGTCACACAATAAAAGATAAAATTCGTAATGTCCATATATGCAAATGAGTTGGAGTAGCACTTATAAAGGAGAAAATGGTAAAACATCATTTGAAGTGGTTTGGAGTGGACATGTTCAAAGAAGGCCATCGAGTGCGCCGATGAGAAGGGTCGATCATGCAGTATGGAGTCCTCTAAAAAGGGATAAAGGAAGATCAAAACGAACACTCAATGAAGTTATAAAGCTAGATTATTAATCTATCTAAAGAAATGGTTTGCGACATAGTAAAATGACGTCTTGCTATCCATGTAGCCAACCCCACCTAATGAGATAAAGGCTTTGTTGTTGTTGTTTTCATGACAGAAATGGGCAGCACACATAGCTTGTCAACTGTCATGACCAATGAATGTACTTTCCAAATCAACTATGCATGTCTGCATATATTGATAAAGAGAAGTTGAAGTATTCAAACCTACTTGGGGCAAGAAGCTTGAACCCATTAACCCTACATGTCAATTAATTATGAGATGTAATCCGAGTCAAAGAAAAAAGCAATCAGCCAATTCCATATGATGGCCACAGGGATAAGAATTCAGGTGTAGCATACACTGAAAGTGGTATCGATAATCAGTTCATCATATACCTCAAGTGGACCAAGTTCAGGCTGGGCAAGTTTTCTTTGTCGTGCATTATAAGCCATAACCAGAAAATCATAATTAGAAACGCCAGGGATCTCAACAGGGGACTGGAAGCTCATAAAAAGGCCAGCAAGTGCCCTTTCCTCAGGTTCCATGTCAAGCAGATTTTCACCTCTGAACAGTACACTGCCTCCAGTGACTTCATAATCTGGATGACCAACAAGAACCTACTAAAAAAAAAATGCCGCTTATAAAAGGGGTGGCCAAACGCCTTCACACCAGCAAGTTCAAATTTCATTTGCATTCCAGGGTCGAAAAGAGATTACCACAAGTCTTACTTTCCACCGAACCGAAATGACTTACACAAGATTATTATTATTGGTTCATGCAAAATCACACAATGTTGGCAACGAGTGTTTCACACATCAAATGGTAAGCATCACCATTATAACCAAACCCATTGCCAGTAAAAGTGAAACACATGACCATACACTCTCCGGTTTCTGTCCTCTGAAAAGCTTAAGACTTAAATTTAAGGCTAGGGATTCAGATAAAAGTACTGACCTTTGCAAAAGTGCTCTTTCCAGAACCGTTCTTTCCCATGATCGCGTGGACCTGCCAGTACAAAAGCAAAAGTCAAAGTAGATACTCCACTTGAATAACGTATGTTCAGATCACTACATAAAAGGATAAGATTAAAAATCGTAAATGGAAAGCGAAGACAACAAATGCTCTGAATCATATAGTAGGTAAGAAACAAAGAGAGAATCCAGTGGCAACTCCTTGTGGGAGCTACAAATGAGAGAAATGAATAACTGAAAACAAAGGGATTACAAACCTCTCCTTCGCTGACGGTGAGGTTGACCCCATCAAGAATTTCTACATCGGATTCGACAATCTTAGCTCTCAAATCGTTGACTTGAAGCAGCAGTTTCTTATCTCCTTTACGAGCGGAAGTGGAGAAAGCATCCGAGATGGATGAGGTAGCCGTCACGAGGGGGTAAAATCGCCGGATATCGCCGCGGAGGGGCCGGAGGACAGGTCGCGAAAATAAGAAACATCTAGGAGGCGAAAATGGAAGTGAAACGAATGGAAAAGATGAGGAGGGTCTAGAGGAAAGGGTCGAGCTTGGGCAACGGACTGATAGAGGGAGAGCCATGAAATTGATAACTCCGCTGAACCCCAGTCCCTGCTTTCCTTACTTCGTCGACGATGAGGTTCAACCCATGAACTGGTGATATGCTATTGCTGGTCGGGACTTGGCCCCAGCCAGTACTCAGGCAGCGCGGGGCCCGGTTTCCAAATGTTTTTTTATAGCTCGAGTGTCATGTCAAATAAGGATAATAGGGCTTCTGGATCCTCCTAAGCCCTTCCAGGCCCACCCATTTATTCGTCTAAAATGGTTAATAATTTTTTTTTTCCAAATATTATTAAAATTCATTATAAATTTGTTTTTTAGAAAATTAACAATTAATTTAAATTTTATTTATTTTAGAGAAAATGAAAAATAAATGATAGAGAGGTGATGCGGTAGGAATTTGAGATTTTGAAATTATGGTGTTTTCACCAAAATACACCTCACATCTTTTTGAAAAAGGGCAAGAGGCCGCTAAAGCTCTGGTAACAATTTTAGTATAATAATTACTAATTTGGGTATAGATATTGATAACTTGAGCTTCCAAGTAGTCAATGTGTATACCCAAATTACTAATTGTTATTCTTAAATTATCACTAATTATACTCAAGTTGTCAACGATATTTGATATGGATAAAATATGACCTACAAAGTTGTTGACATTTGGGGAACTCAATTTGTTAATATTTATACCAAAGTTGCAAAATTTTATTCTTAAATTGCTATTGCTTATATTCAAGCTGTCAATGACACCTGATAGAATAAAATATTTCCTACAAGGTTTTTTACATTTGGGGATTTATACCTAAGTTGCTAATTGTTATTCGTCATTATGTACACTCAAGTTTTGTGTTGATGGTGCATCTAAAGGAGAGGCAAAGTTTGCTGGGTGTGGAGGATTAATTAGAGGGAGCAATGCTAAGTGGATTTGTGAATTTAGGACAAAATTGGGAGTTTGTTTTGCCCTTAAAGCAAAGCTATAGGTTGTCTTGACTGGTCTAGAATTAGCTATACAGTATACTTTTGATAGTATAATTGTAGAAAGTGATTATGCTGCTATGGTATATCTGTTAAAAACTTTGCAGACGGAAGATGAAGCTGATTCGAGGCTGTTGTGTCATATCAGTATGGCTAAGAAGAGGTTTTCAAATATTATGATTGTATATGTGTACAGAGGGGAAAATGCTTGTGCTGATGCTATTGCAAAAGGAATCTAGAGTTATACTCTCTCCGATCCTAATTTAGGAACATATTTGTAATACAAATTGTACTACAAAAGTGTTCCTATAATTAAGACCGAAGGTAATATTTGATATTCCCCACTGATTATAAACAAGTTTCTATATAAAGATTGTGCGGGTGTTGCATATGCCATATGCACATGAATGAGAATGAGCTAAATAATGCCCCGTATTCTACGGAAAAAAAAAAAAAAAAAAAAAAAAAAAAAAAGCACTCTATGAAATTGAATAAACACACAAGTAAAGTCGTTATTTCAAACACTGAGGTTATGTACAATAAGATTTCTTTCACACAAAAAGATCTAATTTATAATAGTCGAATAACACAATTACATGCACACAAAAATGAATGAAAGTCAACTGCGTCAAGGTCAATAGGAATCATGCATATGTTTAAATATATGTTTGGGGTTGATTAAAATCCGGTTTAAATAGGGGTAGGGGTAAACATTCAGTTTTTTGGTAAAACTGGAATAAGTGAAAACCGAATAAAGCCAATTTTAAAAACTGAATTGAAATTGATAAACCAAATTAACCGAATTGAATTAACCCAAATGTTTTGGTTTGTTTTGGTTTGGTTAATAACCGAAATTAACTGCTTTTTTATTTATTACCTAAAAAATAATATATATATATATATATATATATATATAAATAAACTGTCAAAAAGATTATTTTTTATCCTTTAGATGAGATTTAGGGGGAAAATATATAAAATAAATTAATTAGATTATAATATCTATAGATTTTATCTAAGATAATTCAAAATCTACACCTATTTAATTATAAAAATATGCATTTATCAAATAGTATATACATTAAATATAAATATATTATACATATTTCCGTTTTTTGGTTTTAACCAAAGTATTTTTCTATTAACTGAACCGAAACAGAACTTGAATTTTAAAGGAAAAAAACTAAAATTTTAATGAATACTGAATTAACCGAACTAAAAAAAACTATATTGAGTTAGGTTGGTTTAGGTTGTCATTTGCCCACCCCTAAATAGAAGGACCTAAAGAGAAGCAAAGAATAAGAACACCCATTACTTTTTTCAACATCTTTGCAAGATGAAGATCTGAAATGAAATTGATAGGTCAAATGATGTGATGATAAAGAGAAGTCATAATTAATTTTATAAATAACATTATTTTGAGCTAGTGATTCAATCACTATAAATTTCTTCCAACTCACATTGGACTCATCCAACTTTTTCACATGCTATCTTATATGAAGTAACATCCTTCTCAGCCTCTTGGGGTGTCATGTTTTATGCTCCAAGACAATCAACAGACCTACATCCAAATCCCCGACTCTCCGAAAAGTATGCATGGAACTGCCTAGAATTCTCAAGTAAAAATGGTGTATAATTATAATTAGTTGCAATAAAAATAAATATTTTTAGAAAACTCCAGTTTTCACTTTTGATATTTGATACAAATTTAACCTTTGGGAATGATAATAATGATCAATCTTATACCAGTAAGGTCCCACCCTACCCTAATTCATTCAATTCATTATATATGTACCCAAACAATTCCTTTTGAAAATATATTGTTTTGGCTTTGTTATCATTCATTACCTTATCAAGACACATAAGTTTCGATGAAATGATAATAATGATCAATCTTATACCCAAACAATTCCTTTTGAAAATATATTGGTCCCACCCTACCCTAATTCATTCAATTCGATTTATTATAAATTACATATACAATAAAGACAAGACTAACACTGCTACAAAAAACATTTTTAACATCATAAATTTGATCTAATTAACGTCCCTTTTTTTTTCTTCTAAGGACGTCATACTTACGGCGTCTCAAAGCAGTTAAGGCGTTCCAAATTTGTTTGTGGGACGCCATAAGCCGAAATTAAGGCGACCCAAACTTAATTTTTGGGATGCCATAAACAACATTTAAAGCGTCCCAAATAAAGCTGGGAAGACGGGCTCAGCCTGTTTAAGGCCTAGCCCTTTAAGGGCCGGGCTTGAAAATTGGAGGTGTGAAGTGAAGTTTGGCTTTGAAGGGTCCGCCCTGAAGGGCCAAAGGCTTAAATAGGGCGGCCCATCAGGCCCTTTATTATTTTTTTTTTTTTAAGTTGAATACTTGTTGAATTTGTGCTCTTCAACAATTTATATGTATTTTGTATTTGTTATAAAGTATTTATCCATTTAAGTACAAATACATAATAACTATACTCTAATTGTATGATTTGGTTTATTATTTGTTGCAAATAAAAATATTATAGATGTATTCATGAAGTGGGAGAATAAATTCATGATATTCTTACTCATAAACCGGACCCTACTACTCAAAGTGAATAATAATAAAATGTCATTGAAATTGATGATAGTGATGAAGATGATGACAATAATAGTCATCGTACTAATGTCGCTTAATGATATATTTCTTATGTTTTATATGAGTTATTTGTGAATATAGTTTGCTTTTGATTATGAATTAGTGACCGTGCTTATTTGTTGGATGATTTATGTTGTAATTTACTAATTATATTTTTTGAAAAAAGGAGGAAAAATAGTTAAAATTTGGAATAGTAACTTCCGGGCCCTGACTTAGTGCTCTTAGGCTAGGCTTTGAAAAACAGATGTTTTTTTTACCCCAAGCCTTGGAGGGCTGGCCCTGATTCTCAGCTTTAGTCCCAAATAAGGTTTTGGGATGCCAAAAGTCATTTTTTTTCTTTTAAAAAAAGATCCCACAAAATTCCAAAAGCTCGTGTGAAGATGGAGGGAGGAAGAACTAGAACTCCCTATAGAGCTAAATAACATACACAAAATAACATAATACAGATCCAAAAATTAATCTAGGATTAGCAGATATAGTTAATACATAATACATATAGATCCAAAAATTTCAGAGCTAACAATCAGACTAACATATCCAAAATTCTAGATCTAACAATCAAAAGAAAAGAAAAAAAACAATCCATATTCAAAAATATTGGTGAGGGAAGAGCCACAAGAGTCAAAGTTGCACAACACAAAAAAAAAATCCCAGATCTCGACCCAAACAAAATCCCAGAAAAAGAACAGATCAAGAGATGGTTCTCACTGGAGCTTCACACGCTAGACACAGATCAAGGGAGATTGAGAGAACACGGACGAAGGAGCATGGACAGAGGGAGCACGAGACCGCCAAAGCTTGGAGCTTCAACACAGATCGAGCGAGATCGAGGGAGCACGAGATCGCCGGCACGTTTAGAGTTTTGACACAGACGAGGGACATCGAGGGACCACAGAAGGAGAGTATAGCGTGTGTGGTGGGGGGAGAGAGAGAGAGAGTAAGTTTTAAATCTAATTTTTTTTAAGAGAGCACCAGAGAATAGCGCGTACATATAGAGAATAACGGGTTTGTATTAATTTTTGGCGTCCTAAACTAAGTTTTAGGACGCCAAAAATGCTGCCTTCATAAGAAATCATGGTTTTGTGTTAATTTTTTGCGTCCTAAAAGTTATTTTAGGATGCCAAAAATGCCGCCTTCATAAGAATCACTGGTTTGTTTAATTTTTGGCGTCCTAAATAACTTTTAGAACGCAAAAAAATGCTAAAAATGGTTTTTTGACGTCCCAAAAATAATTTAGGACACTTAAGTCTCAAATTTCAAGTTTATAAGTATGAAAATGCCACCGTCTTCGGTTTTTACTTCCCTTTTTAAAGTAAGGATATCCTTTAAGGAAGTAATATCTCCTTTTTGTAGTAGTGTAACTGCCAAAAAAATAAAAAAATAAAAAGAAAAGAAGACAAAGCTGAGTTTGAAATTAGTTACATATATTTAGGGGTCAGCAAATTACAACCGAAAACAAAACTGAACTCAATTCAGTTTTTGGATCGGTTAATTTGATTTTTGATAAAATTTTAGTTTGTATTTTTCTAAAAATTCGGTGTTCGGTTATTAAGAAAATACTTCGGTTAAAATAGAAAAGATATACGTTTTATTTATAGATAATAAATAAAAAAGATTCAGGACGGGGACTGATGAATCAGAAGCAATGACATTGGTTTTGATTCCTACCCTCAAGAGGTGTGCTTGGACGGCGAACTTGTAGAATTGATAGACGGCCTATGAATAGCTTTTATCCTCTTCTCCCTCTTCATGCGAAGAGAATTTGCCATTCTCTGTTTCATTCATTCCTATTTGAAAACTCAAATGAAGAAAGCAAACCCATAACTCGAATCGGGGACAGAGAAGCACGCAAAAGAGGAAAACAAAGCAAAGAAGGGAGAGAGTAGTAGAGGCAACAAAACACAAAGGCGCATTCGCTTGTCCTTTTTTTTCTTGAACCCACCTCCATCAATTCTTCCGGCCACAGGCTTCAGAAATATATATAGTGAATTTTGGAATTGAAATTTGATAGAATGGAGGGAAAGAAAGAGAAATGGAGACGCCTGGTGAAGGGAAAGAAAAGGAGAGAGGTATAATTTCAGGGAGGATTTTGACATATAGGGAAAAAGGGTAAATAAGAAGAGGGAAGGCTTGTAGCTGGGAGACAATTCATTTGCTCTTTTATCCTTGACTCCTCCCATTTTGACCTGAAGCTAATGCAACTACTACTATAAGTACTAGTCTCTCCTCTCTTCTTAACCTTGTGAGTCAAGTACGGGCATGGCTTAAGCCAGCTCCTAACCGAGGGTGAGGTATCAACGTAGAGTCAAGTAGGACAGAACGATTAGCTTAACAGTGAACAAGACGCATTCAATCAGTTGGGAGTTCTCCTTACTGTGTCAGAACGATTAGCTTGGCAGTGAACAAGACACATTCAATCAATTTTAGGGCAGGGAGTACTCCGATCCTTACTGTGTCTGGCTTCTTTTCTCTGTGCTATCTAAAACCTAACGTAGAAATGGAAAAGAGGCTGAAGCCCGAAAAACGGTGATGCCGCGTTTCACTTTTTTTGCCTGTGCATGATGGTGCGTTTATTTTGGGAACGCGTTTCCTGCTCACCCTCTTGTCCCTTTTTGAAAGAGATATGGCCGTCAGATCTATCTGACGGTCCAGATCTCTTTGTTTTTTTCAACAAATTTTTTTTTTGTCAGTTACTATTCTAATATATATATATATTTTTTTTTTAGTCTTGGTGAAGTATCTATTTTTTTTAACACTACTAGTCAATATTCTGAAAACATTTTTATCTTAAATTTTTTTTTTGAGGTATTGATTGAAACTAAAAAGATATTTTAGGGTCTTGATTCATACTATTGAAATTTTTTTAGGGTCTTGACCGAAACTAAAAAAGATACTTTAAGTCTTGAATGATCTTGAAAAATACGTCATTATCTTGAAAATAATTTTAGGATCTTAAAATATTAGTTCATGTACTAACTCATACTAAAAAGATACTTTAAAATACTTACTAATACTTCTAAAAAAATTATTTAAAAAAAAAAAAAAAAAAGAGATCTGAACTGTCAATCTCATCTGACGGTCTAGATCTTTGCCCAAAAGAGACGAGCTGCAACACTTTAAATGACGTTTTGAAAATGATAAAATATGAGGGGAAAATTACACATAGGTCCCAAAGAATAGAGATATTTACATTTAAGTCCATTCAAATGACAAAATTACAATTAAGTCCCTTAGGAAACGTAAAATTACTTTGCTTGCCCATAGTGCATAAAAAGGAAACAATCGAGCAAACATTTCGAAGCGAGTTAACAACAGAAAAGCATAAATTAACAATAAAAATGTATATATTAACAACAACTTTTTGAAAACCCCCGAATTTATCTTCTCTCACTTCCAAGCGATTAACAATTAAAAAACATAAATTAACAACGAAAAAATGCATGTATTAACAACAATTTTTGAAAACCCCGAATTTATCTTCTCTCACTTCCAAAAGCGATTAACAATAGGAAAAACATAAATTAACAACATAAAATGCATGTATTAACAACAATTTTTGAAAACCCTGAATTTGTCTTCTCTCACTTCTAGAAGCGATTAACAACAGAAAATGCATGTAATAACAACAGAAAATGCATATATTAATAACAACTTTTGAAAACCTAGATTTTTTCGCCTATCACTTCTAGAGACTATTTACAACAACAAATGCATGTAATAACAACAGAAAATGCATATATTTACAACAACTTTTGAAAACCTAGATTTTTTCGCCTATCACTTCCAGAGGCTATTTACAACAACAAATGCATGTAATAACAACAGAAAATGCATATATTTACAACAACTTTTCAAAACCTGGATTTTTTCGCCTATCACTTCCGGAGGCTATTTACAACAACAAATGCATGTAATAACAACGAAAAATGCATATATTTACAACAACTTTTCAAAACCTGGATTTTTTCGCCTATCACTTCTAAAGGCTATTTACAACAACAAATGCATGTAATAACAACAGAAAATGCATATATTTACAACAACTTTTCGCCTATCACTTCCAGAGGCTATTTACAACCACAAATGCATGTAATAACAACAGAAAATGTATATATTTACAACAACTTTTACATACTTTTGTAGATTCCCCAACCTCTATTTACAACAACAAATACTGGGTGCACACTGGAGAGGAGCAGCGAAGTAGAGTTCTATTATGGACCTTGAAGACTTGGACGTGCTTAGAATTGGGAGGCCATGGATGCGTCTCGACTCATCTCGCAACTCATGGATAAGAGAGAGGCCATCGATGTGAGAGCCAATTGGGATGATCTTCCACCGAACTCGCCCAGGATCGGAAAATATCTCCACCACCACGTTGACCTTCTTTGATTTCGCAGTGCTGCAAGCGATCCTCAATAGAGCGAGTAAGGTGAGAGAGGAGAGAGAGAGAGGAGAAGGATGAAGGAGAATGGGCAATAAGGTCTTTTACTCATATGAAATAATTACGTAAGTCCCTAGGGACTTTTGTGTAATTTTGTCATTTGAAGTGACTGTGCGTAATTATGTCTTCTCCTTGGGACCTATGTGTAATTCTCCCAAATATGAGTGGGACGACGTGGTAGAAATAAAATAATTTTTATTTTTAAGTTAATCATTATTTTTAAAGTTTCTTTCAAAGAAAAATTATGTTATACTCCCTCCGGTCCTAATTATAGGAGCTATTTACCGAATTTGGAGGGATTAAGAAAGAAAGTTAAATTAGTTAATTATGTGTTTTTTTCCTAAAAAGCCCTTACCCAAATTTATTTAATACAAATACATCTCTCATTACAAATGTTTAATGATGATGTGGCGGTAATAATATTAAAGTCGTTCATGTTGGCCGTATTTATACTAAGCATGGGCTAAAATTATGCATCTACGTTATATGCTCGTCCTCAAATTACGAGGTTTTTTTTTAAAAAAAAAACACAATGTGTTTTGTATTTATACATACGGTTAAATTAGAATAATCACTCTTCTAAGAACGCCGAAGAGGATAAATAATGATCTTAAAGGAATATTAAAATTATTTTATTTAAAAATAAAAAATAAAGTAGAATATCTCACTTAATAAAATATAAGCGTGTTGTTAAATTAATTATTATGGAAGAAGTATTAGTAGGGGTGATATGGAAAAAATATGACAAAAATTGCTCAAAATTATTTTATATAAAAAAAGTATAATTTAGGTGTATATGATATTAATGAGTTGCAAATATTATTTACTTTATAAAATATATAAGTGTATTATTAAATGATTATTATCTTTAATTATTATTGAGAAAGTATAAATAGGGGTATTATAGGAAAAAATTGATAAAATTTAAAACTTAACGCTTTATAATTTTACCAAAACCAACTCCAAAATTTACTCCTATATTTTAGACCCGAGGGAGTAATTGCGTAAATATATTATTTTGAATATTATCTATTAATTAAATATATAATTTTCAAAATAAACGGAAAGTCGCTCCCGACAGATAGATGCAAAATGATCTCGAGAGCTAAGAGAAATGCAAATGAGCAACGCCGACGGCGACAAATATCGGGTATTAAGTGCCGAAGTCATCGGAGAGAACGAGGATTTGCTCATCGAAATCCTTATTCGCGTTCCTGCAAAATCCCTGATTCGATTCAAGTGCGTCTCCAAGCGCTGGCTTTCCATCATTTCTCACCCGGAGTTTTGTCGCCGCCACGCCCTCCACCATCCCTCTTCCAAGGTCTCTGGCATCTTCCTCCGCCGCACTCCCGGTGGCACACAATCTGACTTCCAATTTCTCTCTCTCACTTCCAGCTACTCCGTTTCTCCACGCACTTCCCTCCATTTTCCCTCCGATGCTAACGCCATGAAGATTCTGCAATCCTGCAATGGCCTCTTATTGTGCTCGTCTCTGGGGAAATTCGGGACTCCTCGAAAGTATTCCGTTTATAACCCCACTACCAGACAATTGTCGGTGCTTCCTCAATCTTATCCTCTTGTCCAACAATCTATCGCCATCTTTGGTGTTAATCTAGCTTTCGATCCGACCAGATCGCATTATTACACCGTGGTCTGCGTTAGGGCCACGGTCGAGTCCTGCTACTTTTATCAGATTATGATATACTCGTCTGAAAGTGACACTGGAAATTGGAGGTTATCTGGTTCTCCCTTCACTGCTCCCTACGATATGGCTTTCGGGGACGGAGTGTATTGGAATGGCGGAATTCACTGGATTAGCCCAAAAGGCCCGTCTCTCTATTTCGATCTCACTCAAGAGTGCCTCGGAAGAATGCCTAACTTGCCAATTTAGGCGGTAGATATTATCCGGTAGCAGCTTGTGGCCATTTAAATCTGATACAGATTTGTGGGCCTCGTTCTGCTCAGGTCCAAGTCTCTCGGATGGAGAGGGACTACTCCAAGTGGTCAGTTAAGTACCAAGTGGATCTGGCGGAGCTTAAACCTGCATTGCCAGGCAAGATCCCTGTTCCGGATGGCCACCACTCTTGTGGTTTGCGTTCTTCTTCGTCTTCGTCAAACTTCTTCGTACTCTCTCTTATCCCGGATGAGAATGAAGAGCACCCTTCTCTTTTACTACATATACCTGGCAAGCTCCTTACTTACTGCTTCAAAGATAAAACATTTATGACTATTTGTGACTTGATGCTCTCTCCAACCAACCATTCCTTACAATTCGGATGGCATGATGCTTACCAGTTTATTGAAACCTTAGCCTGTGTGTAAACTGTTATGTGAAATCCGATCTTTATGGTTCTATGAAATGCATTGAAACTTGTTCCATTCTTGTGTAATTCATCCTGTCAGTTACTGCTTATTGTGCCGCGCTACTACCATACCAACTGGTTCCATTTAACTACTTTTTTTGTTGAAATATATTTAAATATTCATTTATTCATTGGGTATTGACTAAAAGTGTTGAAGAAAACACTGCGAATATGAAGGTAATTCTACGGGATCATATCAGAACAAGCCTAGCAAAGTATTACTTGCAATCTAGCATGAAAATTCAAGGTAGGTGTCTCCTGTTTGGAGACGTAATTTCTCTTTTATGGGGTCTCGGGATTAGTTGATAAACATTCTGAGGTTGGGTTTAGTTTTCCTTTTTTGGCCAAGTGAGGTTGGGGTTAGTTGATTAACATTGTCAGGTTTGATTTTGACCATGGCCTTTTTCCCTCTTTTCTCCGTCCCTCTTGCTATCCATTTTTTCTCCTTTAGTTTTGGGCCAATAGACTCTAGCTTTTCTCAAATGACATGGAGGATGTGAGTTTCTCTTGAAAACATGCGTTTACTTACGACGGAGATCACAAGTTCAACTGTTAAACTTTTTTTTTTTTTTTCATTTAGCTCGACAACCAAATACAGCCACATCAAAATGGATGTTCAAAGGTCAAATCTAAAATCCCACCACAGCATACATAACAATAGACAACCAGATTGTTATGTATGTATAAAAGGGAGTAGGAGTTAGTTAATTAGTGTTATGTGAATATAAAAGGGAATAGGAGTTGGTTGATTAGTTATGGTTTACATATATGTGACTTGACCGACAGGCTTTAGACTAGTATAAATAAAGGGGTCTAGACTCTGATACTGTCATGTTGTTTGTAACCAAATTAATTCAGGTCTGAATTTTCAGTTTTTTTTTCTCTCTACCTCCGCCCCCGCGCGGCGATGTTCTTACCCTTTTTACCCACATCACAGATCCACTCCCTGCTAGGGAATAACTCAATTACTAGTATAACATAACTGGGGCTATTGTTTTCTTGCCCTTTCACGCTACTAATTATAATTCTCACCACTACAAAAAGGGAAAAAAGTGGCGTTGGTTTTGTAGCATTTCGTTAAAGAAGTGTGGCTTCTTCTTATTTAATTTGAACGAGAGCACCTCAATGTAGACTGTCCCACTACCATGTCTTCTTGCATTCGGCTCTTGTCACACTTGATACGCTGAAGCTGAGGCAAACAGCCTCTAATTATAGAAATGAAAATTATGTTCTAAAGGTATATTTTGCATTCAGTGCCTAATGAAACAGCCACTTGTTGCATTACAACGGTCACTTCTGCATGTATATATGTATGAAATGTTTTTACGTGTAAGATATTGTCCAAATATAAAGAAAGGGAACTGGATACATTGCCGTTCAATTTGAACAGCTTGAAATCTTATAAAACCTCCCCAAATCATTTACATCTCGTACTTCATGTTGGATGTGGAAAGGATCGAGTAAGGTCTTCATGGTATTTTTTTATACCTATAAACAAGTAATCTTTCCAAAACTTTGGAAAGGCATAACTCTTGCAAGAAAACTTTCAATTCAACATACAAAGCTCTGCTCATGAGCTACCTGATGTAAAATTTTAGCGACATCAGGGGTCATTTGGTCCGTTGAGACGCTGTATAACCAAACCAGGATGCAATGTACAGCAAACTGATTTGACAATTTTCTGGGTCAATTTTAAAAATTCATAAAATATTCTGTAGAGATCCAAAAATTTTGATGTATGACTTTAGTTTAAGCTTTCATGTCGTCTATTAGATGGTTGTTAAATTTCAGTCTAAAACTCAATTATGAAGCCAGTCAAGTGAAGCGATACATTTCTATGCTCAAATATTGTCATTTTGCCCTTTTAAATGCAACATTGGGATCGACTATGCAATTTCTTACCATAGGCAAATTTCATGGTGTAAACATAGCTAGTTTGCATGTTCATTCCAACCAAATTTTCCATACAACTCAAAATGACCCTTCAACTGATGCCTTTATACATACAGCCCCATTTTTATTACATGATACAAATATTCACGTTCACATACGCTCAAACATATAAAATTTGCATAGTACTATGTATAAAAATTTATCAAGCCTCTCTCATCAATAAAATTTTTTAATGATGATCTTTTCCTCGTTTTCCCATTACTGAATCTTTTTTTCTTACTTCTAAACTAATTTTCTCTCTCGACTCTATCTTATCCTCTTAGCCTTCCTGAACCATCAAGTGGAACCATGCATTATAATTTTGCATAATTCAAGGAACTAAGCATACCTAATGGTTCAATTAATTCCTTTGTTTGGCTTAAGAGGAGAGGGAAAGGTGGTATAACCAAGGACGGACCCAAAGGGGGGGCTAGGGGTGGCCCCCTGACAGAGATTTGCCGTAATCTCCCAAAATAACCACATTAGAAAAGGATTTACAGTATAATGTAACCTGGGTCGTTTCCCAACGACTTCCGCCGATTCATTCAATTCGCACAAAGAATAAAACAAGAATAAGAAATGGGGGGTTTTTTTTGATTCGAATAATATTAAAGACGAGGTAATAAAGTGACAAAATGAAATAACACAAATTGAACAAAAACAGAGGATTAAAGGATCAACCCACAATTTCGGATTCACCCACTACCCTTTCTTGAACGAAATGATTTATAACCGAACTCGTAATCGACTCTAGACAAACCGAAATCTCGTATTTGTCTAGAAATTCCTTCAACCGAACAATCGTTTAGAATTTGTTTGAATCAAGCGCACCTCCGTACGATCGCACGTAAATACTTTAACCCAAATCAACTTCGTCCTGGGAAATATCGATTTGGGTTTTTAATCAAAAACCCAATCCGAACCAAAAATCAAATCCGATTAAGGGATACGTAAACGAGTTAGACGGTACCGATTAGGCGCGAATCCTCCGGATAGTGGATGGAACCCTCATCGTGGACCAATCTCGTAAATTTAGCCGAACATAATTAAGAAAGATGAAAAAAATGACGAACGCGAAGAACACGAAGAACATTGCAGAATTTGAAAACTACTATTTTGATCCTCCAATTCTCAAAACGTGAATGAATCGATGTTTGTGGCTGCCACTAACTTAAACCTAAACCTAAAATGGAAATGGGTTAGCCCAAAAACGAAAATAAAATAAAATTGGGCTTTAGTTATAAAGTTCGAGCCCAAAATAAAATCCAAAAATACATATGCTTCGGCTCCAAATTTGACCGCCCTCTTGTCCGAATTTGCTCTTCATGTCTTCATAACAATTGTAGCTCTCTGAATCATCTGAAATATGAGAAAAAATGAGGCAAATCCGATGTCTGGTTCAAGAGTTATGGTAAAAACAAGAAGCAATGTAAAACTGAAATTTATTATTAAATAATGGCTAAAATATAATAAAATGCCCAAAGCCCAAATAAGTATAAAAGCCATTATTTATTAGCTAAAGAGTCCTAAATTATAAATCAAGAGACAAAAAGTAGTGTATGAAATATTCAATTATCACCCCCGCCCCCCTAAATTTTTATTTTTTTAAAAGAAAATATGTGTGTGTCTTGAATGATATATATGTGTGTGTGTTTAGTTGCAGATGAGGGTCTAGCCACGTCATGGATGAACGTTTGGAAGTCTCTATGTACTTTGTATTATGCCTATATATACCTCATTCTAAATATAAGACCTAATTAATTTTTTTAGAGAGATTACGGAAATTAAATCGGTTACTTAATTAATAATATGTTGTATATGATTAAATTACTCGAAAAAATTAGTTTGAAGAAAAATTGATAAATATAAATACTTTAAAGTATTTTAATTAGCTTCCTTAATCTTTTCAAAAAAATCAATTGAGTCTTATATTTAGAACTGAATATTATGTTTAGCACATCATGTATATATATGAAAATAATTAGAGTAAGAGCCATTGATGAGTTTAACAATATGAAAACAAGTAGCTTCCTTAATTTTTTGAGTTTTAGCACGAGTCAATTATAGATGAGTTTAACAATATGAAAACAAATAGAGCAAGACTCAAGTGAAATGATCATAATTTATGAAATAGATTTCTTTCATTTTTTATTTTTTTATTTTTTTTATATTAGGTCTATATTGTATTTCAAATTATGATATAGTATTTTTTATTTTAGCCCCCATCATCAAAATTCCTAGGTCCGTCGCTGGGTATAACTAATTGACCATTTTACCCTTGCATTTTACTTTATGCTTTTATAATTATAGATTGTTTAAATTAATTTACACTTGGATTTAAATTAAATTATTACATTAATATTGTAATATGTGTATAAAAATGATATTTTTTTAATCAATAGCTAATATAATAAATATTTTAAAAATAAAAAATTAATATGTATATAAAAAAATTATATTTTTATATTTTTATCTCTTATTCATATGATAATATAATTTCAAAAATCAAATTGATATACTACCTCCTATCCTAATTATAAGAATACTTTATAATGCAATTTACACTACAAAAGTGTTTTTATAATTAGGACTGGAGGGAGTATTATTTTTTGGGTGACATTATTAAAGTTGTTTAGTTTTTAATCATTTTTTCTAAATTCTGAACATTCAAAATCCCATTTTGAATATATGTGGGCGAGCCCAGAATAATTTATACCTAGAAATTGATACACACAGATTGAATCAAACCAAAACAAAGAATCTAAAAACAAGTCATCCTAGGGCAGAGTCGAAGGACCATCCTCCCCTAACAACTCGAGTTGCTCCATTTCATGGTTCAATGAAAATGCTCCAATCAATGGCGAACCAGAAATTATTTTAGCCCGAGCCAAAAAATAAATATATTAAACTATTTACTAAATAAAATCACATAACATTAAAAATACAAATAAATAACAATCGACAATTAAAAATCAAAAGATAACCTAGTAAATAAAAATTCTATGACGTTTAAAATGAGGCTCATTAAAAGGTGCATCACTTTCGTAAATTATTTTCTTAGAAATATCATTTTCCGAAGTTATTTTCTTCTTAAAGAAGACATCCATGCTTTTCTCGTTTATCCTTACTCATTTTTTTCAACCTACAAAAATTTTGGTAACTCAAAATATATATTGATGTCAAATGTCAATTAGATCTTGTGTCACTAAACATTAATTCTTATAGTACTACACTACTACTCAATCCACAAAACTAACACTTAAATGCGCATCCCTCTTACCTCAAAACAAAATAATTGGAGAAAAATAAAAGAAATATAATATGAACTCAAAAAATATTTTTTTAAAAACAAACAAATCTGATTCAATTTCAACTAAGCAAATAACCTATTATAATCTATTTTTTAAAGAGAAATTCATTATAAAATCATAAGACAACCCAATAATAAATCCAAACCGATTAAAATTAGCCATTAATCATCCTCTATATATATAATCATATATTGTCAAAACTCAAGACTTTCCGAAATCATAATCCTAAACTTTTCACTAATCAACACAATATTACCCTCATTAGAAAGATAAAAATACGTAGAATAACTTTCATAAAAGGAGTAAGGTGAAAAGAAGTGATTTTGAGTACCTATTTGGTCCTTAAAATAAAGATGAACAACACCAAATATAAGATGATACTAATATTTTCAATAGGTATATCAAACAAAAATTTTATTTTCCTCTTACATCCCAAAAAAAGAGTATAATTACGTAAAATATAAGAAATTAGCTGGGGCCAAATTAGTGGCCAAAATAAAATATTATATAATACACATATATAAATACATAAGATAGAGAAGGTCAGCTGGGGCCAAGGCCCCAGCTGGCCATAAGGTGGCTCCGCCATTGGCTCCAATCAGTTATTCACCACTAAATTACGTTGCAGCATTGCTCCATTTGGAGGTTTAGTGAAAACTCAATGTCAAAAAATAATATGACGAGTAATTAGTTTGCTATTGATGCAGATGTGTGTGATGAATGAGAAAAGCCGATTGTGACATGCGCTGAAATCGGCTTGGGTTTTATTTTTTCAATGAGGGTATTCAAAGGAATTTTACAAATTTGATGGGGTAAATCAATCAAGATTTTTGGCTCCCTCCAAAACTCCTCAATTTGAGGGAACCAACATAAGAGGAGGGAAGGGGATAGAGAAGCAATTTTTTGCTCCCCTCCGGTCTAAAATTTTAAATTAAATGAGGGGAGGGGTTTATTTTTCCTCTCCTAAAACCAAACACACTATAAAAATATGTTGGGTTTGTTGGTTATGATTAGTTTTGATTATGTCTTATATAGATGCCATTGTTAAAAGCAAAAAGATTGAGTAATATAGTTATCTCCTACATTGACTAACTACTATGTTTAATGTAGATTAGTCCAAGTTGAATCATGCAGAATAATCAAGAAGGAGATAAGGGATTAATGGAAAGAAGAAGTTGCAGAGGTTGTCAAGGAAGCAAGATGTTATCAATAGATTTTGGAGGATAACCAAGAAGAAAAGAAGAGACTAGAGAAAGATGTTATCAAAAGAACTTGCACAATATAATGGGAATATCAACATTCAAGTTCTTGTGATACTGGAAGTCTCTATGATAAGTAGAAGTTAGAATGAAGCTTCATCACTTTTTGGATATTGAAGGTAGAAGCTGTAGAGAGTGATGAGCCCAAGTTAAATGATGAAGAATGATCAAGTTGGAAGATGGAAGAAGGAAGAACTTGTTGAGTGGAATGAAGATATAATTATTCAAGTTCTTATATTGAAGCTAGAAGCCTCCAAGATCATATGGAAGTTGGAATGACTCAATTTGGAGTTAAAGTCAGCAAAAATCAGCTTCAGGATGAAAAAACTCGAGTTTCCAAGTCAAAACTCAAGTTTCCTACTTCGCTACAGTGATTTGCCTCTCGGATAGGAGAAAACTCGAGTTAGGAACACAAAACTCGAGTTTGGGACTCAAAACTCGAGTTTGTAGTGTCTTCAGCATCTCTGGCATCTCTGGACTAGGAAAACTCGAGTTTCCAAGTTAAAACTCGAGTTTCCAGCGGTGATCAGCTCTTCAGCAACTCTGTTTCACGTTCAGCTCGGGCGAGGTCTGGTAATTTGACGGTATCTCCTAAACCAGAAATCGGATTGAGGTAAAACCAGTGGCATATGAAACTAGACTCTCAATGCGTCATTTGGATATATAATTCAAGCCCAAAAAGAGTTCAGATCAAGGAGATATAAATTGTGGAAGTTGACAGAAAAATCCACACCACACAGAAAACCAAGCTTCAATGTTTTGAGTGTAACTCACAATATACAAATTCAATTGAGCTGAAATCGGTGGCATTTGAAAGTAGACTCACAGAGATTTCCATCAAGAGTTGAATGGACCAAAATGGAGTTCAGATCAGGGAGATATGGTCTTCGAAAGTTGACAGTTATTTCAAGAAGACTCAACAAAGTCTAGCGTAAAGCAAAACTCGAGTTTTCAAAACTGAGACAGAGCAACGAACTTCGAGGAACTTCCAAAACTGGAGTTTTGGATCAAAACTCGAGTTTTGCTTAGGCAGAGGCAAATCCAGCACTCGACAACAAAGAAAAACTCGAGTTTCCAAGTCAAAACTCGAGTTTTCATTTCGTATTCGAAAATCAGCATTTCGAAAATTCGATTCTTTTGATAAACATCCAGATGATTACCCAAATGATTTATAACACTTCTTAACATCATTTATATCATTTGTGTATATGTTTCAGATGATCAAAGGTCATTAAACCGAAGATCAAAGAGAAAGTAAATGCCGATGTCATAGCCGGTTCAAAAAGCAAAAGTTCTAACAAATTATATTTCTTTATCCAACGGTCATTGAATTTTCTCAACGGTCATATATTGATCTCTACCTATAAATAGAAGACATTCAAGCAGAAAAACGCAGAGACAAAAGCTTACATCTTCAAAATGTTCATACTGCTTTTCATAGTATTTACTCTCTGTTTTCAATGTTTACATAGCTTAGCATAGAGAGTGAAATTACTTATAATGCACTTCGCATTTATCTTATTCACTTCGAGAGAAGATTCATTAGAAGCATTCTATCTGTTTATTTGAGAGTTACTCAAGATTGGGTAATCTTGAGGGGGAAACAGATTATAACCTTGCATTGTGTAAGGGGGGAGTATCTCGGTAAGAGATTTGGCTTCACAAGTGCCCGAGTGAACTTGTGGGATTGTAAAGGCTTCTCTTGTGCCCTGATTAAACAAGAGGATAGTGGATTGAAAATCTCAAGTGAGCTTGGGACCGGACGTAGGTCAAGGATTGGGCCGAACCAAGATAAATCTCAGCCAGATATTCTCTTCCCTTACCTCTTATATTCCTAGCATGTATGTTTGAATGACTATTTATTGTTTTATAAATTATTTCTATCATTCAAACTAATTTAATTAGTTACGAAAAGTTTTTCAAAGTAACTAAAGTTTTTATCAAACACCCAATTCACCCCCTCTTGGGTGATAGCCATCTTTCGTGGTTCAATGGAAGGAAAGGGAGAAGAGAGATTTTAATAAAGGGGAAGGATTTTAATGCTACATCGTTTGGATAGATTCCAAGGGGAGTAATTTTAATATTACCTTATTTAGTTAAGCCAGAAAGGGAGGGAAAATATTTTTATGTGGACAAATTTGCCCTTTTTTAATTTAAATTATTTTCTCAAACTTTATAGAACATTTAATAAAATATAAGAAAATAAATAATTCAAAAAAAATATGTACATGGAAAAGTAAAATAATTATTTATTTACGTTTTTTCTAATTTAATAAATTTGAAATAAAGTATTTTTCATTTATAAATGAGGTTATGATTTAAGAAATAGTATATTATTAGAGTAAAAATAATATATTTTTTTATCTTCAATTTTGAATTATATTTAATTAATATTCCGTGATCTATAATTTTAACCTAACCGCAAATATGGTTTTTATTTTTTTAAATAAAAGACCTAACCCCAAATCAGATTTCTTGTGGCAAAAAAATCTGATACTTCTTTCTTCAAGATAAAATTGCCCTTCCCCTCCAAATCCCCCACTTTTAGTGGGGAGAGGAGGAAAATCTTAAAAATTTCCATTCCCCTCCTAAAAATTTTAACGCCCCAAACAAAGAGAAGGGAGCAAAATCCCTCCCCTCCTATCTATTCCCTCTCATCTCCCTCTCGTCCCATCAAACCAAACCGACTCTAAGGTTCTCATCCCATCAAACCAAAGAGACCCAAGGCTCATTCGCCATTAAAATAGCAAAGAAAAATACTTGGGAAAATAGCACCCAAATCTCATGACCGTAAAAAATATATTAAAAAAAGTCACTATATTAGCTTCCCCAATCTAAAAACTCTATAGGGATTGCAGTGATATCGATTTCAAATGTAAAATTATTTTTCCTCCATTGATTTAAAAAGGAAAATATGACTTGTCAATATAGGTACATACACTTATCAACGGGATCTATTTTAATTGTATTGGACAAATGACATTAGTTAACATATGGGCTTGTTAATGACTACCCCATAACTTGTTAATATAAGAATATACACTTGTCAATAAAAGCTGTTTTAAACATATATTGAAAAAATGACATTAATTAAAATAGATGGATTTGTCAATTATCACTCTATGACTTATTAATATAGGTAAATACACTTGTCAACATGAGTTGTTTTAAATTTAAGGGTAAATGTGCAAAAATGCACATGTGCTTTGTCCTCGAGCACCCAAAGACCACGTGCTTTTTTCAAGTGCAAAAATACACATGTGATTATAAAATAGGTACAAAAGTCACACCTACCGAAGAAACGTTGACCGTTAAAGATGCTAACTTGGCATATTTAGCATCTGAAAAAAAAAACCCAAGCTGAGTTGTACTTCACCGGGGGCGTCTTGACTTGACCTTTGCCGAATTTTGACTGAAGAATCACTGTTCAGCTCTGTTTTCACTCAACCAAATCGTGGTAAGTCTGTTTTCCATTTTTTTTGTTCTCTCGATCACAATATTCTCCGATCGTGTAGCTTCTTTGGTGGTGTTTCTAGCTACGTTTTTCTGTGATCCGATTTTCATGGGAAGAGTAATGATTAGTTATGGGATTGGGGTTTGTCTGTTTTACCCAAAATTGTTTACTGATTCCGTGTTTTTAAATTTGCAGGTTGAAAGGAAGAAAGGATAAGAGTTTCTATACCCATATAGGCAGTTTGAGGTATATGACTTGGGGGGCAAGTGCCCCCCTTAAAATAACAAATGTTCAAAAAAAAAAAAATCTCAAAACCAGTTGAATGATTGTTCAATGCCTTTTATTTCTTGATGAATTTTCAGCTATGAAATATATCAAGAATACACTTCGTAATCGGATGGGGGATGAATGGTTGAATGATTGTTTAGTGCCTTATATTGAAAAAGATGTATTTGATAGTATTCATAATAAGACAATTATGATAGAATTTCAAAAAATAAGGTCTAGAAGGATGACATTGTAATTATTTTTATAGTAATATGAATTCCAAAAAATAAGGCCTAGAAGGATGACATTGTAATTATTTTTATAGTAATATACTTTTGTTATTAAAATATATGTACTTGAACTTATTGAGTGTCTAGCCTTGCTATTTCTAAATGAAAGGTTTGTAAAATAACTGCCTCTCTTATTACATCATTAGTATTCACTTGATTTCATGAATATCTTTTTGATATTTTTTTTCTTTTCTTGTTTATATTCTTTTGTTTTTTAATGTATTTAAAACTTTTCTTTAAAAAAAAATTTCGGGGGCGAACCCCCCGAATCTCCCACAAATTGTGCTCCCCTTCCGTAAATTTCTGGATCCGCCCCTATCTATACTAGTGGGACCTTCTACTTCGCCTTCGCTGGAATGGCGGATAGTTTGTCGATAATCGGAAACATCCAACAACAATGGTTTTGAGTCGTGTTCGACGTGGGAAGTTCTCAGGTCGGGTTTGCACCGCGTGTATGCGCATGAATGATCCCGAGAGACTGAGAGAGTGAGGATTTCACTCAGTTATTGTTTTGTCAAAAAACAAATGTTAGAATTCTGTCAACAAGATACAAATCGCTTATCTTTGGAAATCACTATTCAAAGATCTGGGAGGCGAGCTGGGATTTGGATGTTGTGATTCAGGGAAACTTTAGTCAAAATCTTTTTTTTAACAATCAATGTTTTTTTAACAGAGGTGTGACTTTTGCACCTATTTTATAACCACATGTGTATTTTTGCACCTGAAAAAAGCACGTGGTGTTGGGCGCTTCTGAGACCAAAGCACATGTGCATTTTTTCACCTTTACCCTAAATTTAAATTGGAAAAGAGGCACCGGTTCTTTACAACGTGGTGAACTAAGGTTTGAATTCTCATTGGGAGATGTGCCCACATTTAGTGTCTGACAATATTTTGAACATAATTGCTTCCAATAAGAGGATACATGTGCCTAGCGAAAATTGGAAAAGAGACACATACACTTGTCAGCATAAGTACAAGCACTTGTTAACATAGATGAGTTTGTCAATATAGGTATATGTACTTGTTAAAAGAGGCACATATGTGCACTTGTCAAAAGAGGCACATACACTTGCTAGTGTATAACTTATCAATATAAGCATATAAACTTTTCAAAAGAAGCACATATGCTTGGTATTTTATAACTTGTCAATATAAGCACATACACTTACAAATATATAACTTGCCAATATAGGCACATAAACTTGTCAAAATAGTCTAGAGTTGGAAATCGGGCCGGCTCGTTTAAGCCCTGGCCCTTCAAAGGCTGGGCTTGAAAATTAGAGGAGGTACATGAAATTGGCCCTACAAGGCCTCAGGTTGGCCTGTTAGGCCCTCTTATTATTATTAATTTTTTTTAAATTACCTAGGCTGCCTAGACTTGAGAGTTGAGAAGTGAGAACTCTAAACATTTCAATCTTGGTTTCTCTTTCCTTTTTTTCTTTGAAAATCTCACTCACACTCACAGACTTATTCAAAGACTTAAACACAATCAAATGTTTTTGAAATTGATGATAGTGGCGAAGAAGATGATACTGATAGTTATCATACTAATGTTGCTTAGTGGTATACTTCTTATGTTTTATGTGAGTTATTTATGGACAATAGTTTGCTTTTGATTATGAATTAGTGAATGTGTTTATTTATTGAATGATTCGTGTTGTTTGGATATTAATATTGACAATATTTATTTGATAAATTAGAACTTTAATTGTTATAATTTACTAATTATTATTTTATTGAAAAACAAAACTGAGGAAAAATAATTAAAATTTGGAATAGTAACTTTCGGGCCATGGTGTTCTCGATCTGGGCTTTGAAAAACATATGTTTTTCTTATCCGGACCCTATAGGGCCGGCCCTAATTCCTAACTCTAAAATAGGAACATAAACTTGCCGCCTAAGGGAAAACTACCTTCAACTATCAATAATTAAGAGCAAGAGGGCAACTTCATATTTAGAATTTACATCACTGAGATCCTTAAGAAGTTTTTAGATAAAGTAATCTATATTGAAACTTTTTTGATATATTTTTTAGTCCCTGAGACCTGAGTGCGATTTGCCTAAAATAATTTAAGATCTTGAACCTAGGGTGCCCAATAGCACGATCATGTTAGCCTATCTTGGACATGGCAAAAATCCTCAAATTCCTTGAGTTTTTGTTTCACTCTCTTTTTAATTTAAATAATATATTTAAGCTGTGATTTATGAAGGCTTGAGCCTAGTATGAGGCATTGAGGGAAACCGAGGGGAGGGAAAGGAAGATTTTAATGTGTTTGATTTATAAAAAAAAAAAGGTAAAGATGCACTTAGTACCTCAAACTATTTTTGGAGGTGAAATCAGTATCCTAAAATATTTAGGAGTTGCAATCTTGCCTTTAATATTGAATTGGAGCAATTTTTCCCCTTTAATAAATAATAATAGAGACAAATAGATGTTTGGTGAGAGACGTTTGGTGAGAATGGGGGTGGGCAAGTGGATAAGAAACTTTCTCATAGGAAAGAAGTACAAGGACATTGGAGGAGGAGGGGAAGAAGGTTGAGAGCCAAAGTGTCATACCCCTTGTAATTACGATATTTATCAGAGGATTGCAGCGAAATATAGTGAGCAACACATATATAATAAAATATAATAATAATAAACTAATCTTAGTTACAAACATGATTAAACTACAAAGTTCATGCTAGAGTGATCAAACACTATTGACATAATATTACAGCACCAAAATAACTTTAACTAAATAGTATATACCATACACTATAGTACTATCTAAAATCACAAACTACAACCATCAAATTTCGATGTTCGTTGCCTTTCCTTTGGAGCTTTGCCCGCCACTTTGACCATGTCCAAACTCTCTCAGTATGTTTGAGATTTCATAGTAGTAATAGGGGCTGAAATTGATCCCAGAGTAATAAATTAATCTCACAAACAAAATATAAATAGTATATGACAGTTAATTATCAACATAAATAGTTCACAACAGCATGTATAGAATTTAGAAATCATATCATATGCAGCCAGACTAGCATACACATATCACATAACTATAGAGCTAGGTTTAACCAAATGGCATGCACTGAGAGTCCTTTTGTACGTTGGAGTTATCAATCGCAACACTGACCTAGAAATGCTAGACTAAGAATTATTGAAGTCTGCTGCTTGCAACTAGGGTATTCAACTGGGAGCTATTGAGAGTCCTATCTAGAATCCACTAGTGTTCTCAATCGGAAGAGTCTCAAGTCTCCTGGTTGCAACTAGGGTATTCAACTGGGAGCTACCGAGAGTCCTATTTGGAATCCACCAGCGTTCTCAATCAGAAGTGTCCCAAGTCGCCTGAATGCAACTAAGTTAGCCACATAAGGGCTACGGTCCAATAGGTCCTACCCTAGTTATGACCACCGGGATGTTCACATATATAATTCAGATAGACATACACATCCATACAAAGTATGTGAGATTAGAGTTACTACTTGGTTACTTTATCTGAGTCAATTTCAAGAACTTCACTTGTTTCAGCGATTACAAATTCCTATAAAAATACATTATGAATATTGGTCAATATTTACTTCAACTCTTGACATTTTTAAATGTCATCTAACATACCATGTTTAATTATGAAGCCAAAGGGTCCAAACTAGAGCCGGCAAAATGAGCTAGGCCCATCGGGCCGGCCCGTTTAAGCCCTGGCCCTTTAAGATTAAGCCTTACTTGAAAATGGACGAAATATTTGAATTAGCCCTGAGGGCCACCCTTCATGGGGCCCGGGTTTAAACGGGCCGACCGGAGGGCCTCGAGCCGACTCTAGGCCCTTTTCACTTAGCTTTTTCTTTTTTCCTTTTTAAATTTATTAATTTATATATATATTGTATTTGTTATAAATTTATTTATCCATTTAACTACAAATACATAATAACTATACTCTAATTTTATGATTTGATTTATTATTTGTTGGATTATGGATGTGTTCATGATGCGGAGAAGAATTTCATGATATTCTTACTCATGAGCTAGAGGCTACTACTCAAAGTGAAGAACAATAAAATGTCGTTAAAATTGATGATAGTGATGAAGATGACGACAAGAATAGTTATCGTACTAATGTTGCTAAGTGATAGGCTTTTTATGTTTTATATGAGTTATTTGTGAATATAGTTTGCTTTTTGATTATGAATTAGTGACTTGTGCTTATTTATTGGATGATTCGTGTTGTAATTTACTAATTATATTTTTTTTAAAAAGTGGAGAAAAAATAGTTAAAATTTAGAATAGTAATTTCCGGCCCCGCGGTCATTTCCCGGGATGTGTTTTTCTTACTCCGCCCCGTTAGGCCCCGACCCTTCATGGGCTAGCCCCAGGACCTAGTCCAAACTATATCTAAATACCCCTTTTCCAACAATTATCTTCAAGACAATTATCCTTGACCCTTGGTTTCTTCATTTTTGAACTTGACTAAATTTTCCATAATTGGACTCCAAACTTTGAAAAATCATAACTCTTAGCTCAAGTGTCCAAATGTGGTGAGTCCAAAGCCTATGAACTCATTGTTAAGTCTAATTTCAAGGGAAAATACTTTTAGCTACAAGTCACACACATACCATTCCCAGTTTAATAAAAAAGTGCCTTCTATCTAGATTTTATTCCAAAATTGTAGGTCATTTTCAAAATTCACAACTTAGAGTACACAAATCCAAATTTGACAAATGACCTATCAAATTAAAGCTCATTATGTCTTCTTTAATACTAAAAAAATTCATTGCAATTGGGCATCATTCATTGTCCCAAAAATTCATTGCAAAATGACTATTCAGACTAGAATTTCCAAAACAGATTTGGGGTTTTGGTACAATTCAATCCAGGAGCTTCCAAAATTCCTACAAAACCTCTATCTTATACAATTTCACATTCTAAACACATTGGAGACATTAAATCAAGAAAAAATTATCTCCTTTATACCGAAACAGGGGCTGGCAGAAAATAGAACATAGGAAACCATTCATGTAACTCACCTATATTGCTTCCAACATTACATGTCACTCTTACACTTCTCCTACTTTATCATTTAATCCTCCTTTCACTTTAATTAAGTGTTTATATTGATTTTTCCACCCCTAAAGAGTTCAGCCAACAACATACTTGAACAATAGCAAATCCTACAAAATTCCACATATAGAACCATAATCATGACATAAGCTAGCTTTTATCTTTGGCTTTCTTACTAGTTTCTCAACTTTCCCTCTCTAAAACAATATTTTTGAAACATCATCTGCCTCTCCAAACACAGAAAACATAGTTGGGAGAGTTCTTGGAGAGTTTACCTTAGTCAAGAATCAAATTTGTTTGTGGATTTCTTTAGCTCTTCCTTCCTCTTCTTCTTCCTCGCCTCCTCTTCATTTCAAGCTCTCTTTCAGTGCTTCCTCTTGGTCCAGCCAAATGGAAATGAGTTTGAGCCATAAATCTTAATGAATATTAAAGAATCAAAGTCGTTGGATACATGGAGGTGATTATAAGACATTGTTCTTCCATTTATTTACCATCTTGCCATTTAGTTCTCATCCAATTCCTTGTTGGTCGAAAATTTTGGGAAAGAAAGGGTAATGAGAGGTTTTAACTAATTAAATAACCAAGTTTGACATCCCAAATTGTTGACCCAAAATTCTTAAATTGGTTTGGAAAGAAGAATGAAATAATTTAATTTGACGTTAACACCTCACATAGATTCCATTCCATACTACCATTAAAATTCCCACTTGTCCTTTTTCCTTTCCCTTGTTTGCATGGCCGAATTAGATGGCTCATTTAGAAGGCTTCTTAATTATTCACATTGGCTTCATGTCATATGCACAATAAAGGGTTAAGGTGAAAATTGCCTAACGTGGTGTTACACAAAGAGCATCTAGCACAAAAATGTTTTAGAGGGACTAAAAATACAAATGAACAATTGGATATGGAAAAAAAAAACAATAAATGTGCAAATTAGCCAACAAAGTATTACTCTGTCGTTGACGACTATGGCCTTCATCACCATCATTGCCGGTGACATCCCTTCTTCCTTCTCTCCATCGTCATGCTTCAGATCAAGAGTGAGAATCAAAGCCACGATTCTTCATCATCAATCATTTTCAGAGAGGGAGAGTAGAAGTAGAACAGAGGCACGCTACATTTTTTTTGGAAGATACGCTGAATGTTAGAATGGTGGAAAGATTCAAGATACAGAGCGACTTCACTATTCATTGTCCTCTTCCTTGGAACGCACAAGCTCGTTTATTCTTTAATTTTGTTTCCCTTCCACTTTGATTTTCTACCTAGTGGGACTGAGGAAAGGCTATCCTGGTGGTGCCTGTGACAACATCATTAGCTCGTTTGTACTCCTCCTCCATGACCACCGGTGATGAGCTTGAATTCGAGACAGATCCGTCGATCAACGGCAGATTGACTAACGGTGTTAAGTTGAAATTAACGACATTGTGTTATTTTCTTATTTTAAATTGTTTATTGGTATTTTTTTTCCATTTTTAATTCTTCATTTGTATTTTTGGTCCCTCTAAAATATTTTTGTACCAGGTACTTTTTGCATAACACTTCGTTGGTCAATCTATACCTTAACCCTTAAATAAATGAGACACATGGCACAATTTCATACAAGATGACATGATTAAGTTTTTTTCTTTGACCATTGGTATGATCATCCAATAAATTTCATGTGACCTCCTTCTCATCCCCTTCCGATCAAATTTAATGAGCTAAAATGAAATAAAGAAGTATTATTTCCATATGTCTCATTTGTGCCCACATATGCCTCAAATTTTTCGGTTTTGGCAAAATCGGGTATTTCGGGTAAGTTGACCCTTTAGTCAAAATTTACCATTTCTTTTCTCCAATTGCACATACATCATACATAGAATTTGTCAAAGCAAATTTTGGGATATTACACAAAGCTTCAAAGTAAATCGTAGATGGAGCTTCGCAAGTAAATCAGTGAAGGTAGCAGAGTATAGACAGTCGTCATCCTCTAATCTCTTCCTCTGCCTTATTCTCACGTCCTAAAAGTGTCGATTGTCAGGCCAGATGCAGTGTATGATCATAAAGAAGGAATAACGCATATCCAGTTTTGGTCATTAGAGAAGTAGACAACATCTGGTCCACTTCAGCTCCCACCTCTGCTCTCATTGCAAATCGACCTTCGATACGAGGTATTGTCTCTGCATAAGCCATCCTAGAGGCATACCTTGTCGTCTTTACAAACTTACTTGTCTTCTTGTTGGAGCTAATGCTAAAATTATCCGAGGCACATGCCTCCTCAACTCCTTCAAAATATTGTGATATCCTTCTTACCTTATATTTGAAAATATAGTTTAATTTTTTAAGCTTTACTAACCACAAAATTCACCTCAATTTTGGGTGATTCTGCCATTAACATATCTTACCTGATAGTCAGTCGACGCTTTTCCTTGTACCCACACCACTGTTTTTTGTTGATGGTCTACTTCTTTTACCATCCTCTTTCCACCTTTTTTTTATCTTATCTTACGGATTGAAATCTTAATGGTTCGATATAATGATTTATAAAAATATTATTTTTAAATATTTTTTAATAATTTAATATTTTATGAATATTTTTATAAATCATTATATTTAAATCGTTGAGATTTCAATCCAACAACTGAGATAAAGAAGAGAATGGGAAGAAGATGATAAGAGAAGAGGACCATAACCAAACCATTGTTGATGAAGGGGTAGTGGTTCAAACGTCTGCTTATCTCTGTTATTGAAGAGGCAAAATTGCTGCAATTTAATTACATTAAGGTCAAAATTGCAAGTAGAGGAAATTAACGGAAGTTGTATTTTAGAACCATTTTGTAATTATTAAAAGTATTTCTTCTCCCAAAATTTATTTATTATGCCAATAGCTCTTCTTAAAAAAAGACAATAAGTATTTTTTCGCTCGTTTTCCCTCCATGTCCTCATGTCGAACTAGGCATTATAAGACGAGTGTCAGATAAAAAAATTCAAACTGAACAATCATGACTTTAAATTAATGGAAATTCTATTTTAGGCTACTTCTTAATATTGATGGGTATTTTTGTACCCAAAAATTGTTTACTGTGCATATAGCTCTTTCAGAAAAAGATTATAGGTAGTTTTGCTCTTTAACCCATAAAAAACATAGATGACTTGGTTTCAGGGATCTGAAAATCCTTCATTAGAGCCAGAACTTCTTGCTATGTGACGATGCTTGCTAAAGTCGGATCCTGAGGAAGACAAATGACCATCTTAACCAAGGACGGACCCAAAGGGGGGGCTAGGGGTGGCCCCCGCCCCCCCTAAATTTTTATTTTTTAAAAAGAAAATATGTGTGTGTCTTGAATGATATATATGTGTGTGTGTTTAGTTGCAGATGAGGGTCTAGCCACGTCATGGATGAACGTTTGGAAGTCTCTATGTACTTTGTATTATGCCTATATATACCTCATTCTAAATATAAGACCTAATTAATTTTTTTAGAGAGATTACGGAAGTTAAATCGGTTACTTAATTAATAATATGTTGTATATAATTAAATTACTCAGAAAAATTAGTTTGAAGAAAAACTGATAAATATAAATACTTTAAATTATTTTAATTAGCTTCCTTAATCTTTCCAAAAAAATCAATTGAGTCTTATATTTAGAACTGAATATTATGTTTAGCACATCATGTATATATATGAAAATAATTAGAGTAAGAGCCATTATAGATGAGTTTAACAATATGAAAACAAGTAGCTTCCTTAATTTTTTGAGTTTTAGCAGAAATCAATTATAGATGAGTTTAACAATATGAAAACAAATACAGCAAGACTCAAGTGAAATGATCATAATTTATGAAATAGATTTCTTTCATTTTTTATTTTTTTATTTTTTTTTATATTAGGTCTATATTGTATTTCAAATTATGATATAGTATTTTTTATTTTAGCCCCCCATCATCAAAATTCCTAGGTCCGTCAGTGATCTTAACACAAGTGATCGTCGATCTATGCTTCATTTCACCAAAAACAACACAATAGTTAGAAATCCACAGGAGGGCAGGCCTTAGACATTTTCCAATGAAAAGGTGCACCCGGTGAAGCATCATTCTTCCAAATGAAAAGGATCAAATGAATACCTTGAAAACATATATAGCATTCACAAACATGGTGATTGCTTCGTTTAAATTTGTGAAGACATATGTTCCAATATTCCTTATGGATGTATTCCACCCGAATAGCAGGGCTAAAATTGGAGCTGATGGAGGTATTGGAAGAAGCTGTGGCTAGACTAAGGTAGCCATGAAGGCTATGAACCTCATGTATTACAGCATCCGGCCTAGTAATCTTTCCATGATGTAGCATTAGATTCCTTTTTCTCCAATAAACATTGAGCAAGCAAATAGCACAGAAAAGCATGTGATGCATGATTACCTTGAAGATGAAGATCCATAACAAGATCTTTTAGCCAAGACTTCAGCCTGTCAAAGTCTATCAAAGGAACTCGAATATGAAGTAACCCAAACCAAATGGCTCTTGAATATGGGCATGAGAAGAAAACATGAGATAGACTTTCTTGTATATCCCAACCAAACTGACAATTATCAGTAATATTAAGATGATAGGATTGGAGTATATCAAAAGATCGCAGGGCAAAATTTAACAGTTTCCAAGTGAAGAATGAATTTGCGTGGCAAAGGAAGTCGCCGTGACATTTTCCAGAACAGGCTATCTGGGCTAACTACATGATTATTCAATTGACCAATAATATGATATCCATCTTTCACAGTGTAATAGCCAGAAGAATTACCATTCCAATTAAAATCATCAGGCATAACACTAGGGAAACAGGAATTGTGGAAATCTCCTAAGCTGATGCATGTGGATAACCAACTATCATACGAGTATAATAAAGGAAGGTTCCAACGAATTGTATTTAAGGGAGAAGAAATTAAACATGCAGAAAAAAGATCAGAGACAGAGACATGGTGAAGTAACTCCACCCGACTTGATCTAGGCCACCAAAAGATGTTCGTAGATCGAAATTATATATTTTTATAAAAATATTTTTAAAAATTATGTTTAAATTTAAAATTATATTTTAAAAAATATTTTTTTATTTTTAAACTGTATAATATTATATCGGCATATTTTTTAATTTACATAATTTTATAATTAACTAGCAATTTAATTTCTTAATTGACTTGTAAAATCTACACGGTGTATAGGATTATAAATTTGCAAATTATAAAATAAATTTTAATACGTTGTTGTCTAGATTTTAAATTCAATGTATGATGTTGGTGGGACTAGTTCTTTGAAGAGTATGAGGAGAATAGATGATGAAGAAAGTAATACATAATATCTTTAAGGCGAGTAGGTAACACTGTTTTTTAAGCTTCATTCGGCCCCACCTATTAATTATAAGGTGTAAGTTGAGTTAACTAGCAAATTTCTTGCAGGATACAATAAAGACATTAAATATGGATTTCATTTCTAATATTCAAGCTAAAACAATAACAGCTTTTTAAAAGTAATGATTTGACTTTATCTCAATGTGTACTCTATAACACACCTACCGGCCTCGTCCTTTTGGATGGAGGGTAGTGTAGTCTTTTACTTTATTTCAATTCTAAATTATTTTTCCCAGGTTAATTTACGTCATACATCAGAGTTTAAGCAGCAAAGCACGCACAGGTTTGGACAAGGTATACTGATAAATTAAAAATACGAGAAGATAAATTTTCCCCGGAGGGATTAATATATAGTCATCTAGATAATGGTGCCTGACAGGCCAAAATAAAATAATACAGTCATCCGGTAATCAAAATAAATGTCCAAAAATAACAGTCATTAACGTTCACCTCCACACTACTCCAGCTCCGGAGCCTTACCTTTGTCTCTCTACTCCGGTCTCGATGAACTTCCAGATGGCTTAAAAAGGGGCCGGGATTCAAAATTGAATCCCGTGAAGAATCAAAATTTCATATAAAATGTATAACAAAGGATGTAAGCAAGCCACAAATAAAAATTCAAACCACATCTCATTCGATATCATGCACACAAAGAAGGCACACAGCCAATCTGGAACTAGCAGTTCTAATAGCACACAAAGACA
Source organism: Acacia acuminata (assembly GCA_019022655.1). Lineage (NCBI taxonomy): Eukaryota > Viridiplantae > Streptophyta > Magnoliopsida > Fabales > Fabaceae > Acacia > Acacia acuminata. The sequence goes on along the minus strand of JAFJYI010000112.1, from coordinate 2,243,182 downwards.
GATCGCAGCGGCTCTAATAGCACACAAGAGACTCACCAAAGACGACACACAACAAGGCCCGTTTATGCACATAACATGTTCCGGTTCCATAGCGCTTGGAAAATGAATGATAATCGAATGTATGCAATATACATACACAAGTCACACAGAGTATATGAAGATTAAAGTTACTACCTGGCAGTCGACTACAGCTAAAAATAATTTCTCCGACGTTAAAGATTACAATTAAACCTAAAATAATAATAGAATATAAATCAAATTAATTCCACCTCAATAAATATTTTCTTTGATAATTTAAAATAAGCCCAATTCATGGGTCCATTTTTACTACATTCCATTTATTATTAAGAAATTTAATATGGGCCTATATTCTCTTAATTTTTGTCCTTATTCTGAAATTTTCAGAAATAAAGGCCCAACTTAAAACATTTATAATTAAATATAGAAAAATAATTTTGGGTTGATTCCAAAGTCCAAATGACCCTTAATATGTCTATTGTCAATGAAAAATACTATTTGGGGCAGATCAAGTCGAAAATTCAGCCATGACCCAAAACACCACTGCTGGTCCAGAATATCTCCAGGTTTTAGGGTCAGTTTTCAAACATTTATTTATCTTAGCAAAAAAATTTATAAAAATACTAATTATATACCAAAATAATCCTTGAGATGTCTACCGTCTCCCTGTAAAATTTCATAATTTAATAAATTCATTTACTAGGTCAAATATCATGAGAAACCCATATGACTCCACAGGAAATTCTGGAAACAACACCCCATTAATTTTTTTCAAACTTCCATTTATGCTTCCAAAATTATGATCCAAGTTCAACCTCATATAAAATCTCATTTTAAACACTTTAAAGCCATCAAAAACACCAAAATCCATTCATATCATCATGAAAACTCAGCTGCACGAAATTCCCTAATTAATCAACAAAATACCAAACTTTCATTCTAGCTTCATATCTTTCATATACTAAGTTTGATCTACCATTTAGGCCATGAACCTTAACTTTAAACCTTTATTCCCTATTTTCATTAGCCATAACATTTATATAAATATGCTCATGGGAAAATATCATTTCCAAGCTTAACAACCAAGAGAATACAAGAGGGTTCATAGATGACTTACTTGTCTTAGGAACTAAGCTTCTTTGGATTTTGCTTCCTTTGACCACCCAACACACTTGACCTTCACCTCAATCACCAAGAAAATTATTCTCAAGACCTTAGCTCTCATAAGGATAGATAGGGGAGAGTAGAAGAGAGAATATAGTATAAGTTCATTGCCTTACCTTAGCTTCAATACTCTTCTCTTACTTAAGCTCTCTATCCCTTCTTGTGTGAGAACTCTTGAACTCTCTCTCCTTATCTTTCAAAATCGTGCATCACTTAAAAGTGCTCCTCCCTAGTGCTTTCGTTATTTACCCTTATACCCTTGTTTTCTCTAAATATTTCCATGTATTTCATGAAAAAATCTTCCTCTTTCCTCCCTTCTCATTTTTGGACGAAAATGGGCTGATTGGGGAGAAAAATTAACTTTGAATTTGGCTTGGGTTGAGTGTTCCTAACTTTTTAATTAATGCCTTGGCTACTTGCCCAAAATAGCCATAATTTCCTCTAAGTGATTAGGTGTACTTGTGATTGCTTGTCATCATCAACGTTTCTTCTTTTCCTCTCTCCTAAACCGTGACAACTAGGGGTGAACAAATCAAAACCGAAACCGAACCGAATAATTCGGTGTTCGGTTTCTGTTTTTTTGGTTCGGTTCGGTTTATAAAACTGCTTAATTTGGTGTTCGGTTCGGTTGTTACAAATTTATTTCGGTTAAAACCGAATAACCGAATTGTATATGTATATTTTTTTAATCTTTCAATTTTTAATCAGCCCACATGTCATGACCCTCAGCCCACCTTAACTTAACCCCAGTTCCAGGCCCAACCCAATTCCTATTTCCATTGAAAACCCTAACCAATGGTACTATGACAGTAACCCGTCGACTTCACTGCTTTAGCCTTCAGTCATTGAGCTCTTGCGGTCTTGCCGCTCAACCTCACCCTCACTCTGACCTCTCACTAGCTCCAACGCTCGCCTCATCGTCGTTGCATCATCTCCCTTCAATTTCATCCTCTTACTAGTCACCACTCTCCGTCGCCGTCTTCCTCAGCTCTCGCTCTCAGCATCTTGCCACTCTCTATTGCTTTCGTCTCTCTCCTTCTTCCCCAGTCGCAACTCGTTGTTTCGCTAGTCGCTCTCAGTCTGGCACTCACTTCGCCTTCAGTTCGCAGAATCGCAGCCCTTCACTTTGCCTTCGGTTCGCAGCTGGAAGCCCTCACTTCACCTTCTCAGAAATGTGGCAAATGGTTAGTTTTAATCATAAATAAAAAAAATATTTTGACGTTTGAACAACCAACAACAATGCTCTGTTCTGTTGTTTCTTTTGCTTACAAAAGCATTTGAGCAAATTGCTTTGAAATGTCTGCCTTTTGCTAAAGATGTATGTATTTCTCCTAAACCGAATTAACCGTAAAACCGAACCAAAATATTTCGGTTAATTCGGTACTTCAGTTTCGGTTCGGTGGAGAAGATGTATGTATTTCGGTTTTAACCGAAAAACCGAATCAAAAACCAAATGCTCACCCCTAATGACAACCCCAAATGGAAGAGGAAAGAGTTGCTTTTGAAGTGTTAAACAAATCCTACTTGTCCTCCTAAGCCACTTTTTCTTTCTTGATTTGTTTTCTAGCTCCAAATCACATCATGTCTTGTTAATTTATTTTTTTTTCTTGTCTTCCTTTCCTTATTGTACGAGACATGGCTAATACGGAGGGGAAAATATTTTTTTTTTATTTTACTTAAATGCTATGTCCTTAGTCATAATTCCTCTAGGCTTTCTAGGTTAACATAGGTACTTGCCTCCATCATTTTTTCTTCTTCTTTCTTTGCCATATTTTGAATTTAAGGAGAAAAAGAAGATTACATGTCTTTTCCATATCTAACCCAATGTCCTTTGGTACTAGGTAAATGGCTTGTTACCATAAGTACACTTTTTTTTTTTCAAGAGCAAAATTTTTGGTTCCCTCCACCCCTTCAATTTTGAATTGGGCCTCCTTTTTGGGCTTCAAAAATTATCCTTCCCACTTAGCCTAATAGCCCATAATTCTTGGTTAAGCCTATGACAACTTCTTAGGCATTTTTGTAATTTTATGCTCTTTTATCTATTTCTTCCATTATGCATTTTGCCCAAAGGTAAAAAGGGAAAATATAATATGTTTGACCTCCATTGTCATCTTTTTTTTGAGGTTGTCCCTAACCCTAATTATTTAATTACACATAAACCAATAATTTCACATCCTCATCCTATTTTGATTATTTGAAGCAAATAAACATTTGTCATACATAACTTCATAAAAATTCATATATGCAAATAATCTTCACATTAATGCACATGAAAAATGGGGATGTTACACACTCAAAGACAAAAACAATGAGTTTGATCCCGATGTTGTGTATATGTTACAAATAAAGTAATACTGATGAGTATTTATAGGCCATGAAGTGATATCTTAAAGTGGTGGTGCTTTTTTAAAAGAACACATTTTCAATCAAAAGTCATAATTACATATTAGATTTATAAACACAAAGTGACAAACATGACATAAACAACCAAATAGTTTATTAAAACATTTTTTTCATGAAAAGTTACATATTTAGAGTATGTAGGATTTTTTTTTTTTTTTTTTTTTTTAAAAAAAAAAAACCAATACAACTTTTAACAAAAGAACCTTGGTATATAAACTTTCATATGAGACATGACTTTGATGATTTTTAGGGTTATAACTTTCTACACAACCCTTCACATAAGTTGCTTAATTTAGAAGGATGTAACTTTACCAAAATCACATCTCTCCATTTTAAAATATTTCCTAAATGAAAAGGTTATAAAATACATATATAATTTTTAATATATACAAGAATAAAGTCTGGGATTCAATATGTTATTTAATTAAGCTTTTAATATACACGGGTAATAAATTACAAAACAGAGCAAGTTGTTATCTAAATTTTAATTTTCAAAGGATTAAATATTTAAGAATAAAATAAGGTGTTATTTATATTTTTAATATGTCCATGGATAAATAATCATAAAAAAATTCCGAAAAAAAGAATCATAAAAAGCAAGGAGTTATTTTTTATATAAAAAGACAAAATTAAATTAAATTTTCATATAGATAAAATGCATAAACTAGACATAAGAAAATTATAAGATATAGTCTTTGGAATAACCTGACATTAACCGTGGAAAAATCAAAATGTAAAGCAAATATTTCCAGCCAAGTGATATTAAGATTTGATAAAAGATCCAAGGGAGGCTTGAGGAAACATTTATCCAAACAGTTAGTAGTCAATGAGGATGAAGAACTAGGATGCATAAGGCCTGTGTTATGAATTTAGAAGAGTGTCGCACGGTAGCATTTGGAAAGAAAAGTGTTTTCTGGTGTCACTTGATTCAACCATAAGAATTCTTCGATGAGAGAACCATTATGGCAGATCCATGACAAAGATGATTTCCTGACTTCTTGTATTTGTGAAAAATAATGTCACAACCTTCATTCTGCAATGACAAACAAGAAGTAGCGGGAAAATTTGTTCTGATAACATTTCTTCGGTCCGCATAACTAGATAATGCCAAATTGTTTGATCTCCCATATTATTGTCATGGAAAGCTTAATTCCGTCTTCTCCACAAAGTGTGCAAAAGGCACATTTGAATTAGATGCATGAGACCATCTTTATGAAGATTAAGTAAGGTATCTCTAAGCCAATCGTTGAATGCAAGAGGTTATTTACATGTTTGGGATAATTTTTTTTGAATTTATTCAAAATTTAATTTATATGGAGATTATACATCTTGAAATAACAAGTTTTTGTTTTTACAACGTGTAATATCCTAAATTTTGGGCATAGAGATTTGAGGATTAGCTTGTATTAGGTAGACGACTAAGCTTAGTTCGGGAAGAGTCCCAAAAATGTCAAGAGATAAATTAGCTTTCAAGGACTATTGGTCAGTGGACCTAGTATGTATGGGCCATAAAATTAAAGTGCCAGTACAGAGGGCACAAAACATTTATACAGTGCTAATCAGTTGGTAAAGATGCCACTCGGCTATGTCCTAAGGTATGGAACGATTAGCTAAGCAAAAATGGAGCAAAATAGGCACGAACATGACATTTTCTGGACCAATAAGAGTGCCCTGCGTTTTTGAGGAAATAATACCGATATGTGGTGCCAAGTGTCCAAAGAAGATATGATGAGTTGTCTCGGCATTCAAGTCATGATTATGATAAAATAAAGCATTTAATGTATAAATGCCACATGTCATGACTAGGAGAAAGAGAGGACTATGCAATTAATTCATCCTTGTCTAAAATGGTCATGTGTCATCTTAAGGAAAATTACAAAATGTTGATGATTATTCAAAAGTGACATGGGTCACCTAAAGGAAAATGAGGTCAAACGGTTATCAATTAATGCACCAAATGTCAAAGATTAAAGTCAAGGTAATTATTCTTTCCTGCACAAGTCAATGCCACTTGTCATGACAAGGTTTCAAGATGACTTTGTAATTAATTATGTGCAAGAAGTCAAAGAAGAGAGTTAAATGAGGCCTTCATATTTATCACATGTTATAAGGAGAAAGTCAACACAATTAATTTCCTTTTGTTACTTGTCAAAGTTAGGTAGTATGTTGACTTAGTAAGAAGACACCTAAGCATGGATAATTTAGACAAGATGATACACAAATCCTTCTCCAACAAGCTATATATTTCAGTCAAAAGAGAAGAGAACGAGACAAAGAGAATTTTCAAGAAGAAGGACACTTGGCTAGTTAAGAAGTTCGCATAGAAAATACTGTTAGTTCTCTATGTGTTTTGATGATAACTGACAATTGTAAACAAAATGGGAAGTTTTCTTTTGGTAAGTTGAAAAACTTACCGTCAAAGGAAAACTCGAGTTTTGGTTCAAAACTCGAGTTTTGATCTTAATGAGAAAATCTTGAACTAAGCAAAACCGCCGGTTTTCAGAGAAAACTCTAGTTTTCACCATACAGAGACTTCTCAATATTTTCTGGAAAAGACAAAACTCCGCCATTAGAAACTTGAGTTTTGGTCATACGAGAGTCTCCGACATTTTAAGATTGTGAAAACTCCGAGTTTTGGTACAAAACCGCCGTTTCAGCTTGCCATGAGTTTTCCAAGTTTTACTAAGATTTGTGAAAACTCAAGTTTTAGTTCAAAACTCGAGTTTTGACTTGGCCGAGAACCTTCAAGACTTAGCGCAGTTTCTCTCAAAGTTTTCATGATTAAATGAAAACTCGAGTTTTGTCCGAGTTTTGTCCTGGGCAGAGCATTCATGTTTTACCTAGATTTAAAACCGCCGTTTTCATGAAAACCTCCAGTTTTGGCTTGGCACGCCTTCTCTAAGTTTTCATACTTAAATGGAAACTCGAGTTTTGGTTTTGGAAACTCGAGTTTTGGCCAACCTGAGAGCATTGCAGTTTTTCGATATTTTGAAAACTGCCAGTTTTGTTTAGAAACTCCAGTTTTGACTTGGCATAACATTCTCAGGTTTTCATACTTTAATGGAAACTCGAGTTTTGATTTTGGAAACTCGAGTTTTGGCCAACCCGAGAGCATTGTAGTTTTTAATATTTTGAAAACCGCCAGTTTTGGATAAAAACTCAAGTTTTGATGTTTTGGACTAAAAACGATGTTTCATGGTAAAAGTCCAAAACTCGAGTTTTCAACGTAGAGTTTGAAATTCAAATCCGACGAATTTGTGAAACTTTCTTGTTTGATCTTAATACTTCTCATTATCATTCATTAATATTCCTAGCTATGTTTAACCACTTTGTTAGTGAGTTTCAGATATTTTTGAGGATATTAAATGAAGGTTAAAAGCTAAAGCAAAAAGTGATGTCAGCACATTAAATGCAAAACCTAAAAAGTTGCATACTTTTGGCTAATCCTTCTTCACACGCTTACAAAGGATTAAAGATTGCTTTCCACATCCAAAGAGTGCTATTCCAACGGATTAATATTCAAGAAGTCAACTCGAACTTCGCAAATGGATTAAGTGAAGAGTAGAGAGAAGAAGACCAAAGCTTAACCTAATCCTTGTCTAATGAAGGCAACAGTTATATTGAAGATTACAATGGTCATTTAATGCCCTCTTGATATAAATAGAGCTGCATTCAATTCTTCTTAACTACACATCTGTTGAAAACGAATTGCATTCAAGTTTCACAACTACTCTTTCAGTTTTCACTTGTAAAGTATCTTTTGATACATAGAGCTTCAGTGTTTATTCTTATCCACTCTTAGAGAGAGTTTCTTGATTGTAAATCATTTATTGTAAAAAATCACAGTTAGGGGACTTGGTGATTGGGTCCATTGATTGCAACTTGTAAGGGGGAGTAAGTTCTAGTGAGAGAATTACTCTTGAATACAGAGTGTGTAATCAATTATGATAGAGAAAATCCCAGAGAGTCTGGGGACTGGACGTAGGTCAAGAGGTTGGACCGAACCAATATAAATCCTTGTGTTTTGCTCTTCTTCTCTACTCTCTGATAATCTCTGTTTTTATTGTTCAAAACAGAGCATTTCGAAAAAGGCTTAAAATCCCTAATTCACCCCCTCTTGGTGATTAAGCTCCACTTTCAAATACTCTTTAACTTTAGAATATATATATATATATACCATTCTGGTCCTATTTATAAGTCCAGTTTGACCAAAAAAATTGGTCCTATTTATAAGTCTAGTTTTATGTAATAAATGAGATCGTGACATTTTACCCATATTAATTGTACTCATGAAGATAGAGAGAGAAGAAACAGTTAAAAAGTACCCAATCATAAATGAGGGCAAATTTGAAAATTTACCCATAATCATTGTGTCAAATAACTTTTCTTGGTATGTGAGATTTGGTCAAAGTGGACTTATAAATAGGACCAGAGTGGTATATATATATGTCATGCCTAGGTAATGTGATGACATCATAAGTTGACTTATGCATATAAATCAAAGGGTAATTAAAAGGCACAAAAATCTCCTAAATAGGAGAAGAATTTTGTCCAACCTAAGAGAAATAAGAAGATAAGGCCATATGACACAAGATTAAAGCAAAAGACAATCTAGAAAACCCTAGAAAGACAAGTGTCATAAAATGAACTTGTTTGACTTTGTGAAAAGAACACTTATCTACACATATTTAATGCAACTTGAAGACTTAATTATCTTGTCCAAAGGTCCAGTATTTCAGCCAAGATGAGACAAAGGAAAGAAAGATACAAATGACATAAAAGATGATAAGAATTAAGGAGATAAGTACCTAGGTTGCCAAGTGTTTTCATAGGATTTAAGGATGATTTTGATGAAGACACTTGGACCATGCATAATTAATGGTATTTGAAACTCAAATGTCTTCTTTCTAAAGCCATAAATTTTGGCCACAAGGGAGACAAAATGAAGAAAGGTCAAGAGAGTCAACAATTTTCTAGAAAAAAGGAGAAAACTCAAGAAAAAGGAAGATAAATCTGATGAGCACAAATCATACCATGTTTTCCCTATCCTTTATTACTGAATTGAATGGTAAATACAAGCTTAATTGAAGATAATCTAAACAAAAAGGCATACATTCATGATTTAGGACCAAGAATAGAAATTATTTGCATGTGCTAAAAACAAAACAATTTATTTGGTTTTTAAAGAAAAACGTATAGCGAGCGATACGATGCTATAGCATTCGACAAAGAACTCGAAGTGCAATACAAGGCATCACGAAGGCTATAGCAAAGTAGAGGACGCAATGCTATGTGGCATGTTTTCTGACCTTTTTACCCAGATGATTTCAGGAATAAAAGAAAAGGACGATACTGATAGGTAGATTGCTGACATAATGGAATAGAAGATGCGGAGGATCAAAACTAAAAGATTTAAAGAATCTTGCAGGATCAGCAGAAGCAATCTACTCGGATTGAGAGATACGATAGGTCCCAACGGATTAGGAAAGGCTCAGCTCGTTGTAACTTACGCCGCAAGAAAAGACTGATTATAAAAAGAAACAGCGGAGCCAACCCTAAGAGAGTTGGAGAACCCTAGAACGAGAATCTACTTTCGGCAGACTCAAGAGAAGAGTGAGAGATTTTCACAAGAACACGAGACTTCCAGGACAACCCAGCATCCTTCCCTGTAGTACGACGGAACGAAGAAGACGTGGAGTGGTGACGTGACAGGGCCGCATCCACGCCGTTAGAACTCCATCAAAGCTTTTTGTTTTCCCTTTTTGTTTTCATCTTTCGATCATGGGTCATTCTGTTAGTGTCTCGTTTCGTGTGTTCCTCGTTAGTCATGAACCGATTTTCATATGGTCGACGAGGATGATTCCTTAAGTTGTTGAATGAACCCAGTTACAAGTTCTTAATTTAATAAATTGGTTTGCTTATCAGTGCTTTAATTACTAGTCGATTAACAGAAGTTAATGGCTAGATTTGTGGCATCGGCTTACTGGCAAGGAGTTGAGATTAGACCTCTAAGAAACATTGTTTGCTAGGCAGCCCGTGCATAGCTTGACCTATTATTGTAGGCTTCAGGAACGGGTCTACCTCTCATAACCATAACACCCTGAGCATAGAGCAAATCTATCTAGAAAGTTGCCATAGGAATATGGAAGGAGTATAGTTAGCATCATATGTATCGAACGCGGAAGTTTCGGTAGACTATAGAGGTGGGTTAACCAAATAACTTTGTAATTAGTAGCTATGCTGTAGCAATTGCGGAAGCTGTGCAGTATAGATGTTATAGCATTAGGTAGAGCAATTGGGGGATTGATGCACTTAAGGGCGATTCGAGTCCAAATAACTTCTCACTGATATCTTATCACGTTTAAACTCATTCTGTTTACTTTTGCTAGTAGCATAATCACAACAACCTCTCAACCCAATATATTTACTTTCTTCTTGCACAACTATCATAGCAATCACGCGTCACTCTTTGGTATCTCAGTCTCTGTGGGACGATACTCTACTTACACTTTATTACTTGTTTGACTAGTTCACTTGCCATCAAGGAAATCGACCAACAAAATCCAAGGGTAAAATGGTAATTGGACAAAAAGGGATATTTTGGCATTTCATTAATCATCATTTAAGGACTTCTTCTCTTCATTCTTCATGCCAAAATTCAAACCACATAGAGAGCAAAGAGAAGGGGAAGTAGACTTGAGAAAACCTAAGAGCTAAGGGAAGTAAGGAAGCAAGGATTAGGTAAGTGTTCATGGATTACTATCCTAGTTTCTTCTATCTTCTCTAATATGTATAAGAACTTAATGAACACCTCTTTCATGATTGTTTGGGAGCCTAGGCCGAAAAGGATAAAGGTGTTTGAGGAGACAAGATTTAAAAGAAAAGCAAGAATTCAAGACAAGTAAACTTCTTATTCAACCTCCTTGTGACTTTGTAGTTGTTTGGCTTGGAATTTTGAGTTTCAAACATGATGAGGGTTTTGTTTACATGATGGAAAAGATGAATAAAGGATTAAAGCTAGTATTTATGATTTAGGAAGTGTGAGAATATTATGCATTTATTATGATTATTATCTTACTATTATGATTAGATATAGGTATATTATATCTTAGGATATTTCCTATTATATCTCAATTAGTTTAATTGATTTTGATTTGATTAGATTTAACAAGATTCTAGGGTTAGGTCTAGGTTTGCCTATATAAAGGCCTTTGTGGACTCTTTCTAATTCAGAGATTAAATAAGAATTATATTTTTCTCTCAAAGTTCACATGGTATCAAAGCAGGAAACAAGAAGAATATGTTGTGAAAATGGAAACTTGGTATGCTTGCCCTAGAAATAATTTTCAGCCATCAATTGAATGGTGATGTTATGATTTGATTTGATAATTTCAAAGTTTTTAGAATGAAATTTTGTATAAGGATGAGAAAAGAACATGATTTTAGAAGCATAAAGGAAGATATCAAATTATTGTAAAACTATCTTATGAGAAACCCTAAAAACTAGTAGGCTTGTGCATGTGTTTTGACCTAGTAAATGCACTCCTAAGATTATGAAATTTTTGAGATATGATACATGTCAAGCTTTAATTTGATAGGTCATTTGTAATTTTTGGAATTGTGTACTAAGAGATATGAATTTTTGAAGATTGACCTTGAATTTGGAAAGTGATTCTAACCAGTGGAGATATTTTGATTTGTGGGAAAAGGTGCGACTGTGACTGGTCAAATAAAGTATTTTTGGTTAAAAATATTCATATTAAGGGTCAATCAGATTTTTGAATCACCTCAATTGGAAGTTTCTATAATTAGTTATGAATTTTTAAAATTGGGTAACTATTTCTGGATCTTTCTGTGTATGGCCAAAAATGAAGAGAATTTTACCAATAATAATTTCCTTATTAAGAAAGGGAATTTAAAGGGTTTGGATGCTTAAAAGAGTCCTGTTACAAATCAATTAATTAAATATTCATTGAGGAGAATTTTCATAAGTGATGAGATTTATTTATATTTTGCTATTCTAGGGTTATCTTTGCTATTTCGCACATCGAAAAATTTACTAAGATTTGGTTGACTGTCAGGTAGTAACCCTAATCTCATATGCTTTGTATATCTCTGTATGTGTGTTTACCATGAATATGTATGTGTTCGGTTATTTTTTCTGAGCATTGTGGAACCAGAACATACTGTGTGCATTAAGGGCCTTGTTGTGTGTCGTGCCCTGCAGTCTGTGCTGTATGCTATTAGAACTGCTAGTTCCGGAATTTGGTTGTGTTCCTTGTTGTGTGCATGATACTGGATGCTATTTGGTTTGTGTTTATTTGTGGTTACTTACATACTTGGCATATACTTTGAATATGAGATTCCATTTTAAGAATTCAGGAAGTTCATATAAAGCTAATCAAGGAACAAAAGGTAATGATGTGGAGCATGATTGAAGATTTGATAGGGAGGCTATTGGTGACTTTTGTTATTATCTAATATACTTTGGATGACTGTATAATATTTATAGTTGCTTGGGTATTTTATTCTTGATGACTGTATAATTAACCTTTTGGGGGAATTTATCCTTTTGGTATTTATCTATTTTACCAGTATTTTATCATCTAAATTGACTGCATGCTCTACTGCGTAAATACTTTAATCCATGATGTTAAATAACCTGGGGTAATATATAATGAATTAAAGTAAAGAATCACATGACCCGCCACCTAAAAAGGCAAGGTCAATAGGGGTGTAACACAACAAACCATAAGTGGTAAGCAGCCTCACCTAGGAGGAGTACACATGTTCGAAGTCCGAAAAGCGTGCTTGCTGGTAAATATGACATTCTTTGCCCTTTAAGACTAAAAAAGGAAATTTGACCAAATAAAAAAATTATTTTTTTATAATATTTTATATCCATGGGATTACAGCTCTAAAATAATATATTTTTTGGTCAAATCTCTAAAATAATATGTTTGAAATTAATAAAAAAAGCTGTTGTTATAATTAAATAATTGTTATGAATATATTGTGGTAGTGGATGTTCATAGTCTCTTAGGATGCCTATAACCTCCTATGGTTTTATGTAGTTTTATATTGTAGATTAAATGTCATATTTATGACATTGTAACTTTTGGGAGGATATGAGGCCTATATAGGAGGGTTAACACAAAGGATTTTTTTTTTTTTTTTGCCCAAAAAGATATATTTTATTAATATCAAAAAAGAGCTACAATCACCAATAGCCAAGCCAAATATAACACTCAAAAAAACCTGCATTTACAAACTAACACACAACTCACCAATCTAGAATCCTATTAAATCAAAGCAAAACCTATAACAGAAGCAAAGTATACCTATATCATAGAGTAACAAAGCGCAAACACAAACTATAGTAAGTAAACTACTAAAAACATTAAACAGCACCAATTATTACTAACTAGGTGTATATGTTAGCAAAAAGGTATTTAGCCTATGCCTTCCCTAACTGATTTGTTCTTCCTTTCATTTATTCCACTGTCAGCTGCTGCATAATCCCTCACCGACAGGTTGCTTACAGCAGTAGTATGATCCAACCAATGTGGCTGGTTATTAACAGTACTTGAATCTGTACAATTGGACTTGGCTAACTCAGAGTCCTGGGAAAGAATTTTGCATAAGGAAAATGGAGCTGAATCCAGCCAAATTTTGCTGGTACATCTTCCTTGTAGCCATTGCTGCTAGCCAATATGCAGCATAATTCCCTTGCCGAGCCACCAGTGACAAAGACACACCTCCTACCGAGTCCAAGAACCCAAGCACCTCCCGTACTAGATCCCAACATTTCCAATCACAACCCGAGAGAGACTTGCTCATTAGCACCTTGTACAACACCTCACAATCAGTCTCAATAGTGACTGACGACACCTTAAACCTGCTCCTCTGCAATAGTGCTTCTTTGACAGCCAAACATTCAGCCATGAAGGCCGAACTTGTTGGAAATTATGCCCTAGGGGAAATTCATTGTACTTTGGATATTTAAGTTATTTAAAGTATTCTCTTTAGTTATCATTTTCGTTTGCATGTTCGTATTGATAATCAATCCCCGGATACATCTTATAGATTATCCTAAATGTCCTCGGTCGGTCATCTACGCGGAGCGAAGATGAGTTAAGACTAGTATGACTTTGATGAGGTATGGAGATACGAATCAAAGTCATGGGCACTTGTAAGAGTACAAGGTGCTTTGGACCGACCCACTATGAGAAAGCCGCATGGATCTAGTCATAAGCTTATCTCATGTATAACCGCGTCACGACGCCCCTCTATGACTTGAGATCATGATGGATTCCTACATGATGAATCACTCGGTCTTTGACCTAGTCAAAAGTCACCTTTGACCGGTGATGATAAAGGCCGGGATCGGGATCGCGGTTTTCATGAGGGATGTGAATGGTCAAGATGGAATTTGTCCCTCACATTTGTAGAGAGATAATACCGGGCCCCTCGATGAGTGAGTCTAAGAAATGTATGGCCATACTGTGATGGAAAGGAGTTTCCATTTCACTTATTAGACTACTCGAGAATCGAGAAAGTAATGGTCAAGAAAAGGAAGTTGACATTATCCATGCCTCATCCTTGACCAAATTATCGCGTGACAAAAGGGACGTGACATGGTTGTACGAAAGGTTGTATCGTGTCATCGATCCCCATGTGAATTGGGAGTCGCAATGTCTTGCTAGAGGCCGCTTGCGATTTGTGGGCTGACACGGTGTTGGCCCACCGCCAATCTCACATGGGCCCCAGGTCGCACACAAGAATAATCCAACACGGGTAAAAGTGTCCAGTTCATTGAATCTCGATTAATCTGAGATTAATGAATACCGAATTTAATCTCAAAAAATATATATATATATATATTTAAATTCGAAAATAATATAATGATATTATTTAATTGAGATTAAAATATTATTATTATATTATTTGTTTTATGTTTAATTTATTTGATAAATTAAATATCTAAAACAAACAGAGATATTGTATCTCATTTAATTTTCGAATAAAGATATTATTGTCTATTTAATTTAAATTGAGATATTAGTATCTCGATTTAAATAAATAGATAGATGTCATTTTTCTGATTTAATTTATTGAGATAAATTAAATCAAGGCTTTTAAATTTGGATTAAATAAATAGGTTGGATTAAATCTATCGATAGATTTAATTAATCATTTTTTAATCTAGATTCGAATCGAAATTTCGATCTGGCTTTTAATTCGATTAAATAAATATTATTATATTAGATCTATCTGATAGATTTAATTAATATATATTTAATCCGATCTAAAGTTTGAATTTAAAAATTAATACGATTAATTTTGCATTAAATACGCCGAACATGTTTTAAAAAACCTACGACTTTCAAGCGAGCGTATTCTAAAAGGCCGCGAGAAACCCTAGAGTGAAAAATAGAGAGAGACGCAAAGAGGCGCTAGCACGAGCCGTGTTCGGGAATTGTTCGTGTGGATACCGTGGAGGAAGCCGATTCTACGAGTCGTCTTCTCGCGATCGAGGAGGTAGCCCACCTGCTCAACGAAGAAGAAACCGCGAACGAGTTCTCCAAAGGTAATATCCGGATTCCTTAGCCTTGGTTTAAACGCACCTGAGTGATCCTCGGGACGGGATTCGTAGAAATTTTAATCCGCTGCGTTGTACGGATCCCAACAAAACTTGCCAACACTGATTTAGCTAGGCCACCCTTGAATTCCCCTGATGAGCTCCTATAGATCAGCCCCACCCCTGCTTCTCCCGAGCCTCCCTTAAATGCTCCATCAACATTTATTATAACTGAATCAGTAGCAAGCCTCACCCAATGACAGTTCCTCGTTACACCAGCTGAGAAAATGTGTTTAGCGAGTTTATGTCCCTTGGCCTTAGAGCTCCAAAATTCCTCTACTTGTAGATTAACAAGCCTTATAACCTCCCTAGCATTTGGCCGAAGGCCACCAAAAACCCAACTACACCTCTTCTTCCAAATCCACCAACACATGGTGGAGAAAAGAGACTTCCCATAGTTATCTAGCACATTGCCTTCAGCTAACATCTCATTCAGCAGAGTTTCAGACCTTGTAACAGACCATTTGCTAAAATTCAAACCTAAAGGGCACCCAAACCAGCAGAACTTAGTCCAAGGGCACAAGAACAAAATATGCTCAATGGTCTCAGCCTCGATTAAGCATATGGGACATAGAGGATTTTTAGCACATTTACGTTTAAAGAGCCCCTCTTGCGTAGCCACAGCCCTAGCCCCAAGTCTCCATAAGAAATGCTGGATTTTTGGGGGCACCATCACTCTCCAAATGCACTTCCATAGACTTTTAGGAACTGAGTAGGACATACCTGGATCCTTGCGCTTAATCTCCTCCAAATTGCTCTTTGCCACCATGTATCCAGATTTGACTGAATAGGAACCATCTCTATTAGCCAACCAGACCGCACGGTCAGGACCTCTCGTGTTAGTAGCCATCATTTTTAGGATCAGTGCTTTTTCCTGAGGGGAGATAAATGACTCAATGGCACTGAGGTTCCAGCATCCATCATTGAGGAGCTCAGCTACTTTTAACTGTTCATCCACAACAGCTCCCTCTCTCGGATGTAAAACACCATCAGCTAGCCTATGTACCCACTTGTCTGACCACACATTAATCGACCTACCATTGCCAAGCTTCCAGAAAAACTCTTTCCTTAAGAGCTCTCTGCCTTCCAGTAAGCTACTCCAAGCCCAAGA
This sequence comes from Acacia acuminata, assembly GCA_019022655.1. Classification (NCBI taxonomy): domain Eukaryota; kingdom Viridiplantae; phylum Streptophyta; class Magnoliopsida; order Fabales; family Fabaceae; genus Acacia; species Acacia acuminata. The sequence goes on along the minus strand of JAFJYI010000112.1, from coordinate 2,226,845 downwards.
GTCGTGTCTGCCCTTTTTGGCTTGAAGAAAGCATGATTTAGGAAAGTAAATGCCTTTAATAACCCTACACCAAAGGTCATTCGGATGAGTAATCAACCTCCACGCTGTCTTTGCTAGTAGAGCTCTGTTGAAGCATAGTAGATCCCTGAAACTTAGCCCTCCATCACCTTTCCGCATCGTCATGCTCCTTCAATTCTTCCAATATATAGCCCCTGATTCTCCATCCTGTCCCCACCAAAAATTAGAGATGAGGCTATCAATTTCCTTACAAGCTTTCTTTGGGAATAGAAAGCAAGTCATCGGATAAGTTGGAATCGAGTTGGCAACCACCTTTATCAAAACCTCACGGCCAGCAAAGGATAACAATTTTTGCCACCAGCCCTGAAGTTTTATACCAATCCGATCGCGTACAAAGGCCAATGCAACCACCTTAGACCTGCCCCAATTCAAAAGTAATCCCAAATATTTCCCTGATTGCGTGGAATGCTGAATTCCTAGGCATGCCGAGACACCATCCTTGACATGCGGCTGTGTATTTGCTAGAAGAATATACTGGACTTCTCCAAGTTCACAATCTGACCCAAAGCTACACAATAAACATCCAAGATTCTGCAGTTAATTTCATCAGCACTTAGGAAAAGAATAGCATCGTCCGCGAAGAAGCAATGAGATAAGATAGGAGCTGACCGAGCCACCTTCATCCCTTTTAAGTCTTTGTTATCGATATGACGTTGGATCATAAGTGATAATACTTTTGAAACAAGGATGAACATGTAAGGGGATAAGGGATCCCCTTGCCTCACTCCCCATTCAGGTTTGAAGGCATCACCTGTGCCCCCATCGACTTGTAGATTAAATGCTCCATAGTAATGCAGCTCATAACCCAGTGAACCCAATCTTTGCAGAACCCCATCTTCATCATAATCGCCTCAAGAAAATCCCACTCTATGCGGTCATACGCTTTATTCATGTCTATCTTCAACGCAAATTCCCACCGCGAACCAAATTTCTTGTGGCTCAAGTGATGAAAAGCCTCATGCATGATAAGGATGTTATCCTAGATCAAATGCCCCGCTAGGAAAGCTCTCTGGTTAGGGGATATGATTCTGCTCATAAGTTCCTTCAGCCTGCTGGTCAGTATCTTAGCGATGATTTTATAGGCAACATTACACAATCCAATGGGTCTAAAGTGATTAACCCCTTCTGGTTTGTCCACTTTTGGGATCAGAACTATATTAGTGGAATTAATCTGATCCAAACCAACTTTGCCAGCAAAGAAATCATGAATCATGTCACAAACCTCACGGTGTACCTCCTGCCAAGCTGACTGGTAAAAAATTACAGAGAAGCCATCGGGACCCGGTGCCTTAGTAGCTCCTAACTAAAACACAGCGGTCTCTATTTCCTGCTCAGTCACTGGAGTCATAAGTCTTGCATTATCCTCCACTAACACTACCTCCTTCACTTAAGATAGAGCCTCAGTCATAGACCGAGAACCCCCCGATCTGAACAAATTTTGGTAGAAGCTGTTGAAGGTCTTATTCATCGATTCTCTCTCTTCAAGCCATATCCCATTTTCATCTTTAAGCCTCAAGACTTTGTTGCGTTGCCTTCGCTGTATGACACTACTATGGAAGAATTTAGTCTTCCGATCACCACACTTCAGCCAACTAATCCTCGATCTTTGCCACCAATATGATTCCTCTCTATCCCATGCTTCTTCTAACTAATGTACCAACCCCTCTACCTCAATGAGTTTACCACCAGATAATTGTCCAGCATAATAGCCGCTTAGTTGGCTGCATAAGCGTTCAATAACCACCTTAAAATTTAGAAAGGCAGATCTACTCCACTGCAAGAGCTGCCTCTTGCATGCCTCCAACCTTCGAATTAAGTCTTTAACCTTATCCTCCATAGCTCCTATTACCCAATCCAGCCCTCCGTCACAATCTACAAAAACTCCTCATGTTGAGCCCATGACGCCTCAAACCTGAACGTGCGTGGGCATTTATCTTCATAAAAACATAGATCAATGACAAGAGCATGATGGTCAAATCCAACGGGCTCTATATTAAAAACCAAAGCATGGCCAAACTTGTCCCGAAAGGCCACATTACCGAACGCCCTATCCAGCCGCTCCCTCACCAAGCCGTTCGGTCTATTGTTGCGCCAAGTAAATTTGGAGCCCTTGGATTCCAAATCAATTAGATTGCAGTCAGAAACTAACCTCTAGAAGTTGATTATCTTCCTTATTGACCTTGGAGGCCCACCCTCTTTTTCCGACTGAGATAAGAGATCATTAAAGTCCCCTACGGCTAGCCAAGAATCTTGCTTACTAGCTGCCAAGGATCTCAGTGTATCCCAGGCTAAGTGTCTTTCCTTTTCCTTAGGTGGGCCGTAAACAAACGTGATAATCTTGGGTACCTTCAAGCTAGAAGATTCAATGAACACATGAATAAAGTTCTTTGATTTAAACAAAACAGTCAAACCAATACCCTCCTTCCACCACACAGCCAACCCTCTAGACTAGCCCAGTGGTTCCACATACAAGTCATGATGAAATCCCATTCTTCTTCGTAACTTTGTAGCTTTTGACGAACACATCTTTGTTTCCATGAGGAAGATTAAGGAGGGATTAAATTTCTTCACTAAATCCCTCATATTTTTGACTGTCAAGGCTCTCCCTAGGCCTTGACAGTTCCACGATATTAGTTTCATGGCGCCTTGGTGGCTCAAACAGCCACCCACCAACACCTTCGCAGAAATGACAAATTTTCTTACCTTTCTTTGCTTTAAAGATGAATCCAGAGTCATTTGGGCCCATAGCATTAGTCATCTCAAGATCCTCATCTTGTCCAGACTCCTCCATCATGAAGTTTTCCTTTCCCTTCTTCCCCTTGCGCCTCTCTTCCCTGCAAATTCTTGCTTTAGTTTTCCGCAGGTTGGCCGCATAGTCAAAAATATTACTCACCATCTGAGCACTACCAGCATCTAGCTTCCTTCTCTTCAGCCCTTCAGCAAGCTCCTCATCGACAACCTTCCTTTTTAAGCCAAGGCAATCTAGACCATTAGTCACATCAGTCAATGCCCGCCCCTCATATACCACCATGGCCATAGGATTCTCCAATGGAGCTAAACCACTCTTGCCAAGCACATCCCTAGCCTTCCTCAGTCCAACTCCATTTGAGGAATCCTGAAGCCAAGCATCATCCTCTACATCATCCCCTGCCACCTCCCTTAGAGCTTCCTGAGTTTTTGACTCCTTGCATCCCTCACCCACACGCGCTCCCCTAACATCACCGTCGCCACTTGGAGTCCTCCTTCCCTTCTCCTTAGGCACAAGGTCTGAAGAGTCCAGCTCCACATCCACATAACTTCTCGGCACAACCTCCTCCCTACCTCTAGAGATGGGATTATGAACTTTAATAAAAAATAGTTCATCATCATCAGCTACATTTCCTTTACCGCCTTGTTGATTCGCCTTGTTCTTCTTCCTATTAAGTGCTTCATTCTTTCTTTTCTACTCTTCATCTTTACAATTCTTTCTTGCCTTTCTTCATCCTTTCATCTCAATCTTTTATATTTTCTTGATTTTATAATTCGTTATCAGCACGAGTTCGCTTAGAAACTCTTCTATGGTCTAGTTTTCTATTTCTTCTACTCTCTCTAACTTTCTCATTTCCATACTATATATTTATGTTGTTTATACTCTATGGTCTAATTTGCTTAGAAACCCTTGCTCTCTACTAGAATAATTACCTAAAAAATTAATATTGTAACCATAAGATCTAAAGATCTCTATAACCTTTGGTTATCTAGAAATATATATATATGCAAACCAAGATCAAGAATATACGGTTTCAAAATCAAGTTCAACACACAATAATTTAGTAATATTATCAATATAGAACCTTTTACAAACTAGTTCTCGATTTGGTTACCAAAATTCCTAAAAAAATGTTCTAAAATGATTGAATCAATTCTTTTTTCAAATACCGTTCACAAGAGATTTCACAAAACATCTTTCAAACTTGTTATAAAAGTACTTATACAAAAACTTTATCATTCAAATCATAAATCGCATATATAACATGACCTCCATATTACCCCTAACCAGCCTTATAATCGTTGACTGAGTTATAGGCTAACACATAGTCTAACATGTTAGTTCTCTTGTTTTGATTATAACAATTATAATTAATCTCAAGGTAAATTCATTGTGAATTTTCTATCTTATAGTAACTTGATGTTTTTGTAAAGAAACCTTGAGCCAATACTTTTTAATAAAGCTTTGATGTGAATCTCAACTTGAAGTCAGTTTTGCCGTACATCAAGTTAACTGCGCTTAAAATTTAAATATTCTCTTTCGCGCTTTGAATGTATCTTTTTAACTTGAAGTTGAGAACTTAATACCTCAAGTCAAAATCAACTTCATGTGCTATCTCTTCTTTTAACTTGCAAGTCAATATCAAGTTAACTTTTTATTTCAAGTTAACTTTCTCTTTCAACTTAAAACATGAAGTTATCGTTTTTGACTATCAAGTTAACTTTCTCTTTGAACTTAAAATATGAAGTTATCGTTATTGACTATCAAGTTAACTTCTTATTTCAAGTTAACTTTCTCAAGTTTTCTCTTTGAAGTGAAAAGCCAATATTATATTGATAAGTAGATATTTTATAATTAAATAAGTGTAGATTCCGAGATATACTTGGATTAAATTTATTAATATTATACTTATTTAATTATCTTTTATATAATTATCTATCTTTTAACTAAATATAGGATAAAAGAATATCATAACAAAAATCTATTGATATCCTATTTTATTGTGTAGGAGATATTATGTGATCTAAGAAAAGAGAAAATATAATATCACAACAAATTAAATTGGAAAAGGATTTAATATAATATATAAAAAATATATTATATTAGAGTGTTGTACCTGTGCAAGGAAGAAAAGAAGCAGATCATGGTATATAGCAATCTTGAAGAGATTTAGAATAACGCGTGGGACCCATGAAATCAATTAAACTTATATCTATTAAAGGGATATACACCACGCACGGAGGGATATAAAAAAAGGCCAATTCAAGAAGCATAGATTACGGCCCAATTAAAGGAAGGAAGAGGCGAGACCTAAGGCAAAAAACTGGAGGACGCACATCGAGGCGGACGGACGCAAAGACCAAATCGAGACGCAAGGATTCAGACGGAGTGCAGATCTGGAGAACTACTGGGAGCAATTGGAGGAGAGGAATCTTTGAGCAGTCTTGATTTATCTTATCTTTCCTTTATTCTCTTTTTATTCTCTGAATCTGATTTTCATCTTTTCATGAGTTTTACTATAGCCATGTGTGGCTAGTTTTCTTTTTCAACCTAGAGAACCTATGAACTTGTTTGGGTTCTAAGTATTATTTCCCACTATTAGTTTTGATTAATTTCAATCAGTTTATTTATTCCTGCTTTTCTTGCTATTGTTTATTAATTGGCCACTAGTAAGCATGTTTAGGGGATTTAGGGTTAAACTTGGAAGAGGAAATCCTAAATAGACCTTGGGATTAAATAATGTGGAATTAGATTTAAATTTAATAAGGAATTAGGTTTTAATCTAATTTGCATCTATGATAGGAATATACCTAGAAACTCTGCATAATCAAATTAGGGTGAGTTTGATCTAAAACGCATTTTAGTTAATTGTGTGAGGCATTACATAGTTAATTAAGATAGGTTTATAAATGGACCGGAAGGCATTTATAGACATTAATACTCTAGGTTAGCTGAGTTAGTTAAGTCAAAATTAATTTAGTGGGGATTAATTCTAAGAAACCAACAAGGGATTAGCGACTCTAGGTTGCACTTCTCGAATTAGAAATCGCTCTTTTGCTATTATTAGTTTCTTATTTAATTTCTTTTTATTCTTCAAAACAAACCTGACTTACTCAACTTAAACGAAATAAAGGAATTTAATATCTACTCGCTAGTTAATTGAGTCCTCGTGGGAACGATATTTTTCCTATTTATCACTTTATTACTTGATACGGCCCGTATACTTGCGAGTCTATAGGCTTTAATTTTTGCCCTATCAAATTTTTTATTATATCAAGTTAACTTCTTATTTCAAGTTAACTTTCTCTTAAGCTCATATCAAGTTAACTTCTTATTTCAAGTTAACTTTCTCAAGTTTTCTCTTTGAATTGAAAAGCCAATATTATATCAAGTTAACTTCTTCTTTCAAGTTAACTTTCTCTTTGGAAGCACATATCAAGTTAACTTCTTATTTCAAGTTAACTTTCTCTTTGAACTTAAAGACTTTAAGTTATCGTGTTTGACTTGCCGAGCTAACTTCTTATTTCAAGTTAACTTTCTTTTGAACTTAAAAGTCAATATCAAGTTAACTTCTTATTTCGAGTTAACTTTATCTTTCAAAGTATAACTTGAAGTTTGCTACTTATTGCCTCTATCAACAACCGATTGCATCATCTCTTTTACACTTGACTTTCTCAATATCAAGTTAACTTTCTGGTCATATATCAAGTTAACTTCTTATTTCAAGTTAACATTGTTTTTAACTTGAAGTTAACTTCATCAGATTTGAAAATTACCATCTGCGTAAACTAAAAATCAATTGATTATGATTTTGTTTCTTCAAATCATTACTCAGTACTATTCTTAATTGCATTTAATCAATTTGTTAATGAGTTACAGATTATGAGAATGAGAATCAACACAGGATAGTGACTATAGCAATTCAGCATTTATTAAACTTGCCTATTCAAGAAACTCAACCAACAGACATACTCTGCAACATTCTGGGCAAGAATATTTCATTTCCTTTGCTGGGTCTCAACGATCATAATCACAATTATAGGAATAATGACGGAGATTATACAACGGTCATAATCACAATTACGGGAATAATGACGGTGATTATTCTGACTCTTCTGCTTCATCTCTAACGGTCATTTTAAAGAGCCTCAATGGATATTTCTTCAATCTTCAACTACTATAAATACTCAAAGGATTGAATTCATCAGAACATACAAAAACGCATACACAGACAAATCACTCAAAGCGATCAATCTTTATTTTGTTTATATCTTCGGATATTATTGAGCTTCAGTGTTTATCAACATCTACTCTGTGAGAGAGTTCATTTTCGTGTATATCATTCATTGTAAGAATCTCAAGTCGTGGGACTTGGAGATTGGGTAATCGAGTACAACTTGTAAGGGGGTGTATCCTAGAGAGGATAACTTTCGAGTACAAAGTGTGTATTTGATTGTGTACTATTACAACTTGCAAGGGGGAGTGAGTCCTAGGGAGAAATGATCATTATGAGTTACAGAGTGTGTAATTGTATTTGTGAGATAGTGAAAATCCCAGAGTGTCTGGGTACTAGACGTAGGTCAAGAGTTGGACCGAACCAGTATAATTCCTCTGTGTCATTTCTCTTTACCTTTCTTACTGCTTTTATCGTTTATCCATCATACGTCGAAAGAATTTTTGAGATCACCTATTCACCCCCTCTAAGTGATATTCCATCTTCATAACAGAAACTCATCCATTTAACTGGATTGTCCTAAGCTCACCAGATCTTAAGAACACCTGGCCAAAGGTTTGTATAGGCTTAAGTATGGACTATGGCTCCCCTCCTTGAACACAACTAAGAGGTGTCACTTGTCTCTAACTCCAACCCCGACCAAAAGAAAACATGGAAGAAGGAGCCCTGACAAGTACCATACATTGTACACTAATAAAGATTTGTTGGGCTCTCTTAAAATAACCTGGATTTAAATATTTGTAGTATCAGAAACCTGGATCGTTTCTCTCAAGGAACTCACAATGGGTCTAAAATCAACAATAGACGCAATAAAACAGTAACCAAAATGGGGGAGTTTTCAATTTAATTAAAACGAAGCCAAACTAGAACAGAATATAAGAAAATGAGAGAATTGGGATTCCATAACCTTCATCGGACTAAAACATAATAGCTTAACTTATGATTGATTATGGACAAACCGAAATCTCTGCGTTTGTCCAGAAACTCCCTCGACTAGACGATCGCCTAGCATCTGATCGAACATGTGGCGAGCTCATTGTGTGATTGCACAATACTCTCTTGCAACCCGGTCTGACTTATATCCTTAATTGGGATATCAATCTAGATATTAGATCTAATACCCAATCCGCAATCATAATCGGATCCAATTAAAATAAAGAGAAATGAATTACATTACCGATTGAAGTGCGAGTCCTTTGGATTCACGGAATCCTCAATCCATGGGTCAACCACGTGAAGCTTAGCCGGCATGGTGGGCAAAACGCGAAGAAAAGATGAAGAAGAACATAAACATGATGAACGATTCGGAGAAAATAATAAGCTTCTAATTTAATCCAAAAATCTCATACAACATAATTGAGACATCTAATTTAACCTAAAATAGGAAACGCTAGGGCTACAAGATTGGCCGAAAAATAAGAAACCTCTAAAAATAGGAAACCTCTAATAAATGGTCTTTTATTACAAAATTTGGGAAAAATAAAAATCCAAAAAATGCGTCTGCCTTTAGCTCCAATTTCATCCATATTCTTGTCCAAATCAACCTTCCGAGTCTTCATAACAATTGTAGCTCTCTGAATCATCTAACAAATGAAAGAATAATGAGGCTAATTTGATATCTAGATCAAAAGTTATAGCAGAAATAGTGAAGCACTGTAAATCTGGAATTTTATTATAAAAATAAATTAAATCTAATTAAAAGCTCAAAGCCTAATTAAGTAATAAAATCCATTATTTATCAATTAAACATTCTTAAATTATTAACCAAGAGATACAAATAAGTGAAATAATATTCAAATACACCAAGTGATGACATAAAGAGATCTTATCATAAAAATTCCTCCTTACTCTAATATATCACAACTCCACAGCCATACATATGCATCAATGACAAACAATCAAAATACTAGTAGGTATATAAAAGTTTCAAATCACGAGTATAGTTCCAAAAATGATTTATCTAATAATGAATCATCTTTAAGATAATAAATAAAATCATCTAAAACATATAACGTTATTTTAAAATCACCTATAATAAACGATATTTTCATCATAATACATAAGCATGTTTAAACAGTTTCCAAAATATATAACCATGAGTTTTAATACATACAAGCATGCTTAAATAGTTTCTCATCTCATCAATATAATTTTAGTCAAATATACAATTTCAAATCAAGCCCTTCATGGACACAACAAATCCCAAAACAATTTAACACACACACACATATATATCTGACAAGTATATAAAAGAATAACCAAAGTTATCTCTACTCCAAGCTTATTTTTATCAATACTTGCTTCCTGTTAACACTAAATAACTTCCACCACAACTTATCAAGGTCCCCTTCTCTCTCTCTCTCTCTCTCTCTCTCTCTTATTTCCCTCGTTTTCTCTCTCTCTCTTTATGTTATCAAACTGTGCGGCTAGGTGTGTGTTAGGCGATGTATTATCAATATATAAATATAATAATCTAATCTTTACTTTGCTAAAAATTATGTGGAGCAATGTATATGCTTATTAGAATGTAATAATGGAATTGTTGTAGAATGCTTAATTTTCCTGAAATTTTAAAGTTTGAGAAAATATTGTAATATGAAATAGTTGTCAAAGAGAATAATATCCCAATAAATATTTGGACCATAATTTTGTACAAAAAGGGAATAGAAAAGGCCATGTGGAATTTTCTAAATAAATGTGTGTTCTATGACCTTAATGTCAACAAAGATCACTTTTTCTATGACGAGTCCACGTTAGGTGCACATATCTTATGTGCCCCTTATGTGCTCATTACCTCTATTAGAGGGATGGGCATTTATATATATATATATATATATATATATAGTATTTATTTAGATTTAGATTATATGCTGCTTTCTGAAATATTTTTTGCACACAGTATCTCAAATTAATTAGTTTCCATGATACTAGTGTTACAGACAAATATTGCTCAATGCAGGACTCGAAACTAATTAATTTGAGATACGAGTACAAAAAATATTTTAGAAAGAAGCATATAATTTAAATCTAAATAAATACAATATATAAAAATTAAAAAAAATGCTCATAATTCTAATAGAGGTATGAGCATATAAGAGGCACATAAGATATGTTCACCTAATGTGGACTCTTGTGTGACATGGTGACCAAGAAGTAGGAAATTATTGTTGAGCATGTGATGCTATTATATTGGTCAATAAAGAGCAATTGGAAAGGCATTTTGTTCATGTCAATTTTGGCCAAAATGATAAAGCAAGGAAATGATATTGTCCTATGGGAACTTAGTTAATAAATGACAATATAAATGTACTAAATTGACATGTATCCAAGTATAATATAAGACAATTTGGGAACCCTTTTCCTAGGGCCAAATTCGGCCAAGATATGAGATGAGTGGGAAGAGTAATAAATTGCATAAAGACATATGACACAAAGTCAAGACGTGTAATTCTTAAGCTTCTTTACTCAAGCCTCAGATTTGCGCCATGTGTACAAAGATGGAAGACAATGAAGATAAGCCATCTTGACACATGATAAGGAGTTTTTATGAAGCTTCAATCTTGTTCCCATTCATCCAACAAGATGAGAAAAGGGAAGCTTCATGAATTAAATATCTATGACATGCTAAAATTAAGGTATAAGTCATAAATTTCATCTTATATCCTAGAGTGCCAATTTGTCATGTTAGGAAATGGGAAAATCCATATGAGGGCCCTTTTAAGTAAAAAAATGCCAAAAAAGGCTCAAACATTAGTCAAATGTTAGAAACAGCCCAGGGCCCTTTTTGACATACAAATCTGAAGTAAAAAGACAAAAAAAAACCCATCACACTTTTGAAAAAACTCTTTCTCTCTTGCGTCTCTCTCTAGCATTCGGTCTCTGTCTCCGACTCACGTTTGGTCTCCGTCTCTGACTCTTGTCTCGTCTTCGACTCTTGTCTTGTCTCTATCTCTCGTCTCACCTCTTGAAGCCATCTTCACTCGTGTCAGGAAGGTGATACCGTCAACCATCGTCGATCCTCCGAAGCTGATAGTGTCGCTATCACTGGTTCGCCTGTGGCAATTGTCCATAAAGAAAGGTACAAAACATTTTAGGGATAAGGTTTTTTCTGTGCGTGTATGTCTATGATTCGCTATCATCTGATTCCTCTGATTCACTATCCTTGATCGTTTTTTCAGGAAAGAAAATTCTGGGGACCTTAAATGACTGCTTTAGAAGGTTAGATGATTTTAGCACTGTAATATCATTTTATGCTGTGTGATGAATGGTCTAGTATTTTCTTTGATTGAACCAAAAAGTTTCAAACCATCAAACATTTTTCCTAATTTTTTTTAAACAAATCGAGATCATCTATATGATTGTTTTTACGGCATTGTGTGTGTTTGTTTGGGACAAAGGGCATTGTGTGTTAGTTGTATTTGTTATTGGTGATTTTGAGTGATTTTAGGTTGCTGTGATTACACAATTCTTTACTCCCCCTTATATATATTTTTACGTGTCACTGTGCTTAGGGTTCACTACTGTCAGTTTTGAGACAATTTGCCCGATTAGAAAGTGACAAGCAAGCAATTTCTGTGGGATTCATTGGATATCCAAATGTTGGAAAGTCTTTTGTGATCAACACATTACGTACAAAGAATGTAATAGATCTTTCTCTCTTCCTACTTCTGAGTTTTTTTCATGTACTTTTATTGACGGGGAAGTGCCTTTGCAATAACAATGAAAGTTTGTCTGCATGCATCAGATTTCTTGCTCATTGATGAGGAAATCAAGCATAATTCTATGGGATTAAAGTTTTATTTTTATAAAACCGAGTTTGTATTTTCCCGTGCGATGCATGGGTGATAGTACTTTATGGGTTACTCAAACATATTTTGCTTCCTACATTATGCAATTTTATTATCTTTACGTAACATTAAAACATCATTACCAATGAATAACTACATATTAGAAATAAAACTTTAAAAATGGTAAGCAACAATGTTTCTAATAAAATCTCAACAATGTCTTCCCGATCGATTAATATTCCTAAATGTCTCTTTGGACACAACATTTCTTGTCATCTACTCTTTGTGAATGACTTTGTTGGACCTCATGCCAAGCAATTTCTTCATCCGCATTTTGATCAAGTGCAATGACACCCATAGCAGACTGAATATCCTTCAATACTATAGAATGATACAGAATTATTCCATGGATCTCAAGATTTATCATATACTGAAACAACAAGAACAACAACAACAAAAATCACAATTTTCAAAAGCAAAAATAAAAAATCATAACATCAATAAGTAAAATGTATAAGGAATGGTGGTATGCATAATGTGTAGTAACTTCAAAACTAAATATTTAATTAAGCAAAGAAAAAATCAATGCATACTAAGTGAAAAAATGAGCATCTAAGTGAAAGTTTCAATAATGAAAAACTGAGGAATTTGAATTTGTGCGGGAAATGAATTTTAAATCTATTATTGAAATGCGCGCAAATTTTATCATGTGTTTCACCACCTTTGTTCAAGACTCGATTTGTTCCTCCAGGTTGACAACTCAAAATTCAAATGCGACCTTTAACCTTTTTAAAAAAATTAAAAACTTACTTCATTTCATCCTAAAATATATAGAACAAAATTACCATCTTTCCGGACTCTCTTGTCTATCCCATCATTTTTGAAGTATTTGGCATCTATATCCAAGGATGAGATGGAAAATCTACATCACATCACAAAAAGTGTAAAAAATACTTATAAAAAAAAAAAAGCTAAAGGAAATAATAACTGGGCCTTCAAACATTTGGATAAATTCCAAACGACTAAGAACTCAGTGCATCCAGATGTAAGTTTTGGGACCTTATTAATATGTGAGACAGGAAAAGACACCAGGATCGCTCATTTTTTTTTTTCTTTTTTAAAGAAAAATTCCCAAGAGGACTAAGATTAAAACCAAATAATCCATAAGCATGCTCAACTAAATCCATGATTTCAAAATTTATATATAATTCATGTATAAGCGACATTTGCCTATAAATTCTAACCTTTTACCATTTAACCTAAGCAACATTTATATATAATTCATGACAACATCGCAAGTTGAGATAACTATAAATTAGAGATAAGATTACAATGGTCATATAATTCATGATTTTTAGGGCTTTTATTGTAACCTTTAGTACCAAATAGCAATAATTATTCACTTATTTAAACATTTTAATCATGTGATTTCAAAATATGTCATCTTTTCAATTATATTTATTTGATTAAATGTTAAAAGGGAAGATATATAGAAATAATAAATATATTTATTATAACATAGACAAATGTTTATCAATATATTTCAAAATACTATTGTTTAGAAGAAAATTGCCATGATTTTAGTCAATACTATTTCACAGCCCTTTTCCATTTTTAATGTTTACCCGCTTATCCTTTTGAGGTTCAAGGCCACCGTTAACTTCAACTATGAGATCTTCGAGAGCCCTCACTACTGCTCTACTATCCGACAGGCCGAACACTTGGGAATGAAAGGGCTTGAGCTTGGCAAAGGTTGCTTTGGGAATTAAAGGGCTTGAGCTTCCATTTCAGTAACAATGCAAAAGTAGCTGTCATAAGAGATTCATCAAATTATGCGTAAGCTTTTCGTTTCTTTATTTAATTGCAATAGTTTGGGCGATGACTTGTATGCAACTGTTACTGATGCAGCTTATCTAGAAGATGAAACATTTTCGAGGTGAAAAGAAGCGAGAGAGAGAACGCTTTTAGAGGTGAAAAGATGGGCTTAATGCAAGCCGGCATTTTATTTCACAAATTCTTTAAATATATATTATTTATATATTCTATATAAAGCAACCTCTCTGTCGGTTGAAGTTTTTCAACTTGGGTTCTTTATATAAATGAGTAAAATTTCTCTATGCCAGAAGTTTTAGAATCTTCTGATTCTTCTTGTCACCTCCGTCGTCATCATCCACTGTGATAGCAATAAAATTTCTCTAAGCCAGAAGTTTTACTAAACTACTAAAAGAGATGAAAGAATAGTGATGACAACATTGAATGAATAAGAACATAAAGAAGTAGCTCACAGGAAGCTCAAATTCCACTAATTCATGCATGATCTGATATCCTCATGAACACATGCTTGATTTTCCCCCGTGCGTTGTATAGTTTAAATCATAAAGACTATATGTTACATTACTGATTCATGTATAGTGTAGTTATTGAATGAGTTGAAATGAGACTACATATTAGAAATGAAAGATGTAGAGTAAAAGATTATAAGCAGCTCTAGCCCAAGCTGTATTAGTGACTACACCAGTGGCTTTGATAATCTGAGAACTTCAGGGGAAAATCAAATATAATCTGGGAACATATTGAAGCAGAACAATCAGTAAAAGAGCATTGTTGGTAATAAACCAAAATCATGATCTGCCATTCAAAAAATACCAACAATATCAGATCTGCCATTCAAAAAATACCAACAATATCATTTAACATCAGTTACTATCATTCACTTGACAACAGTAGCGAATAGGAATACAAAGAGCACATTTGAATCTATTGAAATGCTTGCCCAAAGTGAAGTTCTGTGCCTGAAATTTTGAGGACAGAGAGGTTATATCACTACAATTAAATGAAACAACATGAAGAAATCAAACATATGCAGAACCGACCATGAGTCGATAAGAGCAGAAGCAAGCACGCATGGATATACTAAATGCATTAACACGAAAAAAAACAACAACAACATAACATTTTGCTGTGATTAAAAAAATGAAAAACAAAACTGAAGTGACTAAAAAATGGCATACCGATATTCAGCACAAATTGTAGAGCTGCGGTTCCTTCTCAATACGTTAGATTTCCTTTGAGCAGCAAGGTTAGGCGAAGCCCTAAGAGAATTAAGATTTTTTAACCAAAGCTCGCGTGGCTTAAGATGGCATCCACCTAAAAATATATCAATAACATTTCCTCCGGTAGCTAGAAAAATAAATTTCAACATCAGAAGAGTTAGAAAAATAATCTTCAACATCACAATGCTAAATCCCTTCAATTCATTTCAATTCACAATGTAAGTGAACGAAATGATGCTCACATATCATCTAGAAAATTAGAAAGAGGCCAAAAATCTAGAGAAATGAAAATATCAAGAAAAATAGAAATCCATAGAAATCAATGCTAAATGATGCTCACACTTCAGGGTGCTTCTTTGCTGTGCGACTACAACATGCTTCAAAGTCAGATTGAACAAATCAACCTCACCGTAAAATTCGAGAAGACATAGTAGATAACGATGGGCGTTGTCCAATGACCATCTTCCTCCAAGTGAGGAAATGCTTGCTCGCTTCACACACCTTCAGGGTGCTTCTTCACCATCGCTCTCCACACCGCCGATTCACTTTTAGGTTGAAAATTTATACCCCTTCTTCTGATAAGTAAGGAGGAAGATTTTGAATTTTTGAATTTTAAATCTGAAAAATAGCCGCGAATTGTGACATTTTAGAGAGAAAAGGATGGGGAGAGAAAAGAGAAGAGAGCATCAGAGAGGCAAATGAAGGAGTAAAAAAAGGTGAAGAAATCAGCTTTTCAAAAAAGGTTTGGGAAAGAGAATGAAAAAGGGAGCAAGGCGAGTGAATCCGGAGAAAATTTTGACTTAAAAAAAGGCGAAGGAAGGACACGGCTGAAGAGAAGTCCGGGGCAGGAATAGAAATGAGCAGATCGGCTTAGCTACAATGTTGTGTGTGAAAAGCCACTGATAAGCCGTGAGAACATCAGCTTGAGGGGATGAGATTTTATATATATATATATATATATATATATTGATATTGATTGGAATAAACATTTTACTATGTTAATTGATCTATATGTCTACTATTTGTGCTAAAGGTCTGCAAGGTTGCTCCAATTCCAAGGGAAACAAAAGTCTGGCAATATATAACTCTTACAAAGAGAATATTTTTTAGGGTTAAGGAGTGAATTGGCCAACAAACTATTAACCCAGGAGCGTCAAACAACTATTAAGTGGACCTTAAATACCAACAAATTTTTTAAAAAGTGAACTTAACACAAAAACGTTAGTTCCTCGTCAACATCCGTTAGTACCTTTGTTTTTCAGACTCAACGCAGGTCTTATCAATTCATTTCCTGCGCATGTACACCATACCCAAGAAGTAGGTCTTATCAATTCATTTCCTTTTGTTTTTCTTTCTTCATTTGCTTCGTCTTCCTCCTCTATTTGACCAAATTCTTCAATCTTGACCGTCGCCACTGCCGCTGTCTCCAGCACCCTCCTTCTCGTTGCTCTGCCCTCTCCAGAAATCCCCCCAATTCCCAGTCCACCACGACTCTTCCCCTCCAACTCTACGATTTTGCATATTAATTAACCTTCATATTCCCCTGTTTTTTTTTCCATTCAAACACATTGATTCACCATGCTTAAATCTTCGATCTTTAATGCTATTTCTGGAGCAGATGATAAGAAGAAGAATAATAATAAGAATAAGAGGGCTCGCTTCGCCGAGGACGTGGTCGTGTCATCAAGAACAAGGACAGTTTAATGCTTAAATCTTCGATCTTACTGATTTGTGGGTCATCTTAGTGAATATTCTGTGATTATGCCTCCATCTTGCTTCTTTCATTTTCCCTTTTTTCTCTTTTGTCCTGTTTTGCTCAAGATAGAGAGAAGTGGGTAAGTTTCAAAATTCGCAGGATTTTTGTTGAGGTGACTAGATTTATCTTGTAGAATTTTGTTGATATTTTTAAGGATAGTTTTTGGGATGTTTATGTTTCAAATTAATCTGACCATTTTTTTCCCTTATCGTTTTCTTATGTTCTTGTGTTATTAGGAGGTAGAAGCTGATTTGTGATTTTTGCAATGGATACCAACGTGTCGGAAGAATTGAGAAGCCTCATCGCAGATCTGAGTCCATTGTTCAACGCCATGACAGATGTGGTGCGAGATGAAATGCAACAGAAGACGACGTATACACCCTTTATTGGTTCTTCCTTGATTTCCTAGAAATGTTACTATGTTCCTACTTTCTACTTTTCTAGCGAATCCAGCCCTACGCCTGTACATTAGCTTCCATGTTTGAAAAGGAAGGTTACATGTCCAATTTGCACTCCACTAACAGACGTTAACTATGAATTAACGTTTTAAGTTCACCTTTTAAAAAGTTTGTTGGTATTTAAGATCCACTTAATAGTTGTTTGTGTTGAGCGCTCCTGGGTTAATAGTTTGTTGGCCAGTACGCTCCTTAACCCTATTTTTTATTGAATGCCCAGGCATTGTTTATCATAACAATGATTCTGAAACAAATATTGTGTTAAAGGGCATGGTATGTTCTTTATTCCTACTTTTCTACGCTTGGGTTATCATTTAGAAGGATTAGTTTGTACCAAATGCTTCTTTAACATTATTTTGTTACTAATACCTTCCTTTTGATGGCCACTTATCTACTTTCCCATCTTATGCTTTCGGTTTTGGGTCTAGTCGCCTATTGGCTCCTTGTTTCTATAGTCCTTGCCGTAACAATTTTGGAAGTTGAAATCATGACTTCACCCAAATTCAAGATTCCAAAAAAAGCCATTGTTGGTCATTGTGAAAATGAGAGAAAAATTCATGTTTGGAATAAGATTCCAAAATGAGCAATTGCTGGTTATTGTGAAACAGAAGGAATAATGCATGGTTGGAATCATAACTACTTAGTCCAGGCACCATCATGCAAGTGGCATAAGTGACTGATGAATGTTATTTCTCCTATATTTTGGTTGGTCAAAATGGAAATGATTTATTATTGTTGTTCTTGTTGATGATGATGATGATGGTGATGCCAACATAAAAATTACTTGCATATGGTAATTGGTGTTGGTATACCATATTGATTAATGAAGCCCAAAATTATGTAACTAGTCTTTTATATTTATACCTTGCATGTGAAGTTTGAAACTGTGCAAAATCAGGTTGTCTTTCTAGTTTTTCAAAATTTCTGCTTGTTTGGCTAGCAGCGGGTTGTTTCATGGTTTGTTAACCTTTTGCTTTCCCTGTGTGAAGATAATGTCACATGACTTTTTATGTTTACTAATTGTTATTTATTATTATATTTAGCAATCATTTTTGTTCCTTGGTATCTACTAGGATATGACCTTATTTAATAGGGTTTGCTCTAAGCTTATATTTCTTGCTAAATTTCAATGTATCATCTTTATAATTATCAAACAGGCAGAAGAATTAGCTGCAGCTCTAGTAGCTAGCTAGGGATAACCTGCACAAATTGATAATGATGCGGTGAGCACATTTCATTGCTATTCTTTTAATTGATTGAAATTATTTTTCTTTCATATTTGTGGTTGAACTAGAATGAGCTTGCTTGATCATTTCATACCGAGATTATTCAGTATTTTTATAGGCCGGTATTATTTTTCTATGTTACTCGGCATTTCAATATAACATTAGCAATCACATCAATCTGGTTTGTTGGCTGTTATTATACCCATATAATCTTGTTTGCCACTTTTTGATACTTTCACCACTGCCTATTATCATATCTCCTTTTATATTTCAGTGCATCTATCTTCACTCCTTGTTGTCTTTAAATTTAATTGGGCCTTTCCTTTATTTAGGGTCTAAGAACTAACAAAGACATTTGATATTGTGGTTAAGGCTATATATACTATGAGGAACCTTCAGCTGCATTGACATTATAAGATGCTTTTGGGGTCTATGGTGAAGCCAATGTCATTGAGTAAAGTGTTGGATGCAAGTAAAGAGAAAATGTTTGCAAGTCTTGTTCTTGATAGCAGCGCAAAATCACTCTCCAGATACACACAGATGGTTGATGACATTATAAGATCCCAGGATGAAAAATTGCAACGAGTTAACTCGAATAAGGCTAAAGGAAATGGAGCTTCCAGATTCTATTCTTGCTTTGAAGGAATTTAATTCTACCTACAAATGAGCCTTTAGGAAGCAATCCTTTTATGGATATAGGCTGACTTGTCTTTAAGTGTATCTAAATTTCAGTGGTTGTATAACAGATTTTATTACAACAATTGTGCAGAACACTTGATGAGTTCATATTTAGGACAAAGTTTTGTAAATTTTATGATGTAGGTGACATGACATTTTAATATGAATGAGAACGACAATTGTTTCCTGCATCTCTGGTCATTGTTAGTTGTGTGTGTAGAAGCAGGAAAATGGGATATAACAAGGTACTCGTTTAACATTATCAGCTCCCATTAACAATTACATCATCCCTCATTAACAACAATATCAGTAACCACTAATAACTACATCAACCCCCATTAACAACTACATCAGTCCCCTTTAACAACAATATCAGTAACCACTAACAACTAAAATAGCTCCCATTAATAACTACATCAGCCCCATTAACAATAATATCAGTCCCCACTAACAACAATAACAATAACAATATTAGTCCCACTAACAACAATAACAGGGGGCGTTAACAACAATAACAGGCGGCACTAACAACAATTACAGGGGGTGTTAACAACAACATCAGTACCTACTAACAACAACATCATTACCCACTAACAACAATAACAGGGAGCACTAACAACAATATCAAGACCACTAACAATAATAACAAGGGGGCGTTGACAACAATAATAGGGGGCGTTAACAACAATAACAGGGGCCACTAACAACAATATCAGACCCACTAACATCAACATCAGTACCCACTAACAACAATAACAGGGGGCGTTGACAACAATAACAAGGGGCGTTAACAACAATAACAAGGGCCACTAACAACAATATCAGTACCCACTAACATCAACATCAGTACCCACTAACAACAATAACAGGAGGTGTTAACAACAATAATAGGGGCCACTAACAACAATAACAGGGGGCATTGACAACAATAATAGGAGGCGTTAACAACAATAACAAGGGCCACTAACAACAATATCAATACCCACTAATATCAACATCAGTACCCACTAACAACAATAATAGGGGCCACTAACAACAACATCAGTACCCACTAACAACAATAACAACAAAAAATAACAACTAAATCAAACCCCTTTAACATCAATATCAGCAAAAGATAACAACTACATCCCCATTAACAAGTACATCAGCCCCCATTAACAAGTACATCAACCTCCATTAACAACAATATCAATAACTACTAACAACCATATCAGCCCCCATTAACAACTACATCATCCCCCATTAACAAAAACATCAGCCCCTTTTGACAACAATATCAAAAAAAATAACAACTAAATCAGACCCCTTTAACATCAATATCAGAAAAAATAACAACTACATCAGCAAAAAATAACAATATCATCCCCTTTAACATGATATTATTCTTTGCAACTCCTCATATGTGGTTCCTTCCTTGATGCATCTTGTTCTTACCATTCCACCAACATAATCACTTTCTTGTCCTCCCCCATGTACAAAGTTACCCCCTACACAAAAGAAACATAATAGGTTCTTCCTTGAAGTAGTAGCCATCTTTAATTATGATCCGCAACATAAAGTTAGTATTAACAACTTTAACAGTCATATTAACAACTAAAACTGTAAGTATTAACAACTATCCCATATCATTGTTTTCACATTCGATCATTCCCACTAACAAACAAACATCCCTCTGTTTCCATGCCCAAAAAATAGAGCAACCTACCCTACAACGTTTTCACTTTCATCTCGTATTAAAAAGTTAAACATCCATATTAACAACTAAAACTGTAGTATTAACAACTATCAAATTTCAGTGTTTTTTCGGCCTTCATTCCTTGATCACTTTCAACCATTCACACTCAAATACAAACCTTTCCATCTGTTTCCATGCCAAAAAATAGAGCAAGATTTTACTAACCCAACCATATAGTGATTAAAAACGAAGTAGCATGGTGATTAAAAACAAAATAGCCCCCTTGGACGTTGGATGGAAGAATAAGCAGAGATATTTCTTCCTTTCACTCTTCTACTTCTTCCTCCTTCACCGGAAAACAAATTCCTCCTCCATTACCGAAAAACAGAGCAAGAGAAAAGAGAGAATATTGATACAGAGGAAAGTGATACTAAAACTGAGGGCATTTTTGTCATTTTACTTAATATTCAGATGTCAAAAAGGGCCCTGGGGCCTTTTCTGGGATTTGAAGAATGTTAGGGCCTTTTTGGGTTTTTTTTTTGTGTGCTTAAAAGGGCCCCATATGGATTTTCCCTTAGGAAATTATGGTGAATTGGTGACAACGGACACATATGCATATAATTAATATAGAAAAGATGTCTCAGAGGCTTCTTAAAATCAGCCCTAAGTCATCCCAACCAAGGAAGAAAAGATAAGAAATCATGACATCACAACAAGTCAAGAGATGTATTAAATAGGTTACAAGTGTATGATTTTAATTATGCCAAGTATAAGGAAAGGAAGACAAGGGAAAATGACAAGTCTCGAAGGCAAATAATGAGCCCTAAGAGCATGATGCAATTCAGTCAAGGGAGGAGAAGAAGGGAATTAGATGAAGCATTGACATTTAAACACATGGTACAAAAGAAAAGTCAACATAATTAAATTCCTCTTGCCACTTGTGTTGATAGGGAAGTAAGTTGAGTTATTAGGAGACACCTATGCATGAAAATTAAGGATTAAAATGATGACACATATGCTTCATTAAAGGCCATAAATTTTGGCCAACCAAGAGACAAGAAGGAGAGACTATGAACACAAGATAAAATATAAGAGAAAGGAGTCAAAATAAGTCAAGTACAATTCTCCCTAATATCTTGTAACTTTCAAACAAGAAGAGGCAAGGGAAGAGAATGAATTTTAATAATTTGACACATATTCGAGGTAACTAAAAGAGCTCAAACATGAGCATATGTTGGCCAAGTCAAGAGACATGAAGAAAATTTAAGAAGCAAGTCAACGTTATGGATTTGGGACTTGTTGTGTGTTGTGCCCTACAGTCAACGCTGTATGCATTTTGTGACTCCGTGTGTGTATGTTGAATGATGTATTATTTATTTTCATAATAGTGGTTGATTGTCATATATTGTTTATACATTGTGCATGAGATTAATTGTTACTCTAATATTTAATTTTGAATCTCAAACATTGCCACTAGTTCAGGAAGAGAGCGGAGGAGTGATCATGGTGCGAGGGGAAAAGCTGTGGAGACTGTATAATTATTTTTAAGTTGGTGATCCTGGAGATTAAAGTAAATTTAATTTTATTAGTATTCATCGCCCAGACATTTATTACACACTTATCGCGCTATATGCTCTGTCATATGATGTTTTATCAGAGGAGGTGTGACAAATATCCCCTCCCCTACAGGGGTTTCGCTCACCCACCATTATTATATGTAATGTTATTATATTATATTATACTGTACTAGATATTATTTATAACAGCTGGGCCTAGCCTATCAGAACGAGTCCACAAAGGAAAGGTCTCCACATCCTTATAAGGCATGCTTCGTTCCCCTTTCCAGTCGATGTGGGACTTCACAATCCACCCCCTTGGGGCCCAACGTCCTTGCTGGCACAACGACTTGAGCCCGAGCTCTGATACCAATTGTAACATCCCATGCGCTCGCTTGTGGATATTGTCCACTTTGACACACACAAGGCCTCACGGTTTTGTTTTTGGCTGGGCCTAACCCATTAAAACGTGTCCACAAGGGAAAGGTCTCTAGACCCTTATAAGACATGCTTCGTTCCCCTTTCCAATCAATTTGGGACTTCACAATCCACCCCCTTTGGGGCCCAGCGTCCTCATGGATTAGGCCCAGCCAAAAGAATAAAAAATCGGGATGTTTGTTACACTCTCTAAATGAAAGTTCTCCTTCATTCTTTATCTCTACAATTCTTTCTTGTCTTTCTTCATCTCTTCTCTTAATCCCTTATATTTTCTTGATTTTATAACAATAATAAGTTTTTCTTAAATATATTTTATATACATTGGGTAGCATATTTTGAAATAATTTATGTTGAAATAAAACAAATTCTTTTTTACGTTTTTAATATGCATGGATATATATAAAAATTTATGTAGACTAACATAAATTATTTTGTATATTTGAGTACAAACCAGGTAGCAAATTTACAACGTAATTAAATTCGGATCGGTCACTAAAGCGGTAGGGTATCTTGAATCAAGGGTGAGTGGGTCAGACCGGAGTTGACCAAGAACTAAACCGGTGAGAAAGTGAAGATTTCAGTGTCATATCAAATTCAAGGAAAATATTTTTAAAAAAATATTGATTTTTTAAAAAATTTGAATCGGGTTGATTCCCGAAATGGATTGGTTTACCGACCGATTCGTCGGTTCTGCGCTAAACCGGTGGGTCTGGTATGATTTTAATCAAGGGGACCCACGTTCATCATTGGGGGGCACCAAAAATTTGGGATTTTTTTTTATATATTTTTTTTTATTGCACTAGGTGTTTGCTGCTTAGAGGAGAGGGATTAAGGTCATATGGGATGGAAGGGGGAAGGAGTGGTAGCAACTGTGGTGGTGGGAAGGGGTTGAAGGAGACAAAGGATGGTGAGTTTGAGATCTTGTTGTGAATGGTCATGTCAAGAAGAGGGAAGGGGAGGGAAAGAATTGTTTGAAATCATTTTTGTCTTTTAAATAATGTCTTTGTTTAATTAATATAAAAGATAAATTTGTTTCAACATTCCTAATATCATACTAAACAAACTTAGTAGCCTTTCCATTCCATTCTTTTCCATTAATAGCCTTTCTAATAATCAAATAGGACAAACTGTCAAGAGGTCATAGAGCACTCTGGATTTGATCTTGATATTACTCTCATCCTCAGTTCCCTTTCCCTATGGCTCATACCTCTATTGTAACAAAGAGACTGATCAATCATTAAGTTAAATAAAAGAAATCCACGACTTAAACTTATATGCCTCTTTTGCTGTCAATATTTTTGTCCTGTAAATTCCATAAGATGAGCAATGACAATGGTGGAAAATCATAAAAAGAAATTAAAGATGAGTTTCTTTTAGGCATCAACATTAGTTGTGGTTTAAGGGATTTGATTTAGTTCTACTATGTATGCAATGGTAAAGGTTGTTGCCAGATGACTTAGAGGTTACTGAAACACCCCATTTTTCAAAAGCGGAATAATATCATTTAATCAGAGTGGAGCATCGGAGCAAATAAGTGAGTAACTGATAAGTAAAAAGTTAACTATGGTGTATCCGGCTGGTTATAGTAACGGTACATTCATCCGAGTATTAAAATTCTAACTATGTAGAAATATAAATATGTCTCCAAAATAAAACTCCAGCTGAGTCCTTCAAGCATGCTGCTTACCCTTATCGTCGGCTCTCGGTCCTCCAGACCCTGAAGCTATGGTAAGAGCTGAGGTCCAATGTCCATCGGACCTCAGGTAACGGTTAACCTATAACACCCCAATTTCTAACAGTTATAATAACCTAAAATTTAAATGATTTTCATAAATGAATCACTGTAATTCGAAATAAACAACCTTGGGGAATGTTACCGCCGCACTTATACTAGGACAAGTGCAAGGCTACCTTATTACATTAACGTAAATCTGAACTTAAATAAATGTGTTTTATTCAAAAGAAAGAAAATAAAAATAAAATAAAACTAAAATAAACCTAGCTAGGTTCATTGAAGGTTCTTCCTCACTTTCCCACCGCTAACCCCAACTCTTGCACCTATTTCACCGAAATTCTGCTCCCCCGAAGGATCATCACGACCCATGAACACAAACATCGGAATTGCTTTGTAATCCTAATAAACACAATTTAATATAAAGAAAACAAAAATATTTACATAATAAAAATATCATCTTATATATATATATATATATATATATATCCAGGGAAAACAATTTTATTATTCTTCATTCAATTTAATTAGTGGGAAGAGAACCATGGTAGACCCGATATCCCGCCTACCCCCGTGACCCTAAACCCGCGCCTGAGATCATCAAATTTGGCCATAACACATTTTTCTTCCTAGTGTGCACACCTCTTCCCAAAGTTGCTACTAGTGTCCCTAAACCCGCACACCACTTTGAGAAGAACGGATACAATTGGTTCACATCAAAATATATATCAGAGGCATAAAGCCTAATTGTGTTTATCACTTTGGGAGGTACCATCCCAAAGCTATCCTCCCACTATTAAGTTATTTAAAATACACGTAAAATAGACTCCTAAATTATTTCTATTATTTACTTATCTTTTATATATTTTTCTATTATCTTAATTAAATATAAGATATAAGGATATTTTACATATAATCTATTCATATCAATTTTATTATGAGGAGATATTATATGAAGAAAGAATAAATAAAAGAAATATCAAATAATATAACATCAGGGCAACTAACATAATATAGTATATTATATTATCATAATATATTATAATTGATAATATCCGAGAACCTAGAGCAACAAAGAACGCACAAGGCTACAAGCATCTTACATTTAATGTTAAATGACTTTGTAAAAGAAACAAATACATAAAACGAGAAGAAGAATTATTCATTCAATACCGTAAACTAAAACCCAGGGAACACACGTACAAGCATGATATATATTCATCTATGCAAGATTTTCAACAAAAAAATCATCACGTAATTCAAGAAGAAGGATTTTGGAGTCACATGTAATCTGATGGAATAAATGAATTGGTCAAAAGGTCCAATTAAAGGAAAACAAAAGGGCGTGGGACCCGTAGCAATATGCAAAGACCTTACACTATATCCATCAAAAGCAGCAAGATGCACATATGCATATACTCAACGACAAAACAGGATGCAAAGAAAAGAATCAGCACGAGACGCAAGTTTGTTTTAGAGGTTAGGATTACCTATCAAAATTTACATAAAACTAACCTAAGACTCATGGGAATTAGAATTACCAAGTCTTCGTATTGCTAACCTCTGAAGAATAATTGACGAGAGTACGGAACAAGGATGTAGTAGCAGAGAGAAAAAGATAGCGGCGAAGAAAAGTATCGAGTGGTTTTTTTTTTTTTTTTTTTTGGTTTAAGCGGCCAGACCTAAGTTTATAATTAAAATCTAGGGTTTTAGCTATGGGTTGGGCCCTTTAATTATTCCCAATTAATAAATTAACAATACAAACATTATAATTACTCCCAATTAATAAATTAACAATACAAACAATATAAATTTCTAGATTCTAATATATTATTATTATTATTTTAATCATTTTACTATTATTATTATTATTATTATTATCATCATCATCTTAATCTATTATTATTATTATTATAATCTGGGGTATTACATAACCTTATGCTCAAATATGACAATACATGTATGACAGATATTCATAACATTACCGCAGTAATCAATACTTAAGCACACAGCAGATGCAAGATTAATACAACAACAGTACATAAGCACACAGCAGATGTAAAGTCACACACATGTCCGCACTATCCAAAGTGCCACGGTAGCGCCGTGTCCTCAGCGCTAGGAAAACTCAACGGTATTATCAAGACTATAACCCGTGTAAAGCCGAATATACAAGTGGTGATCTAAGACAGAGTCTTAGTATATGAAATCATTCATCACATATAAGCATATAATAAGCATTAGAGTTAGTGTTATAGTACGCGTCCGTACCTTAGTCCTTATAGAGATTAGTGGTACGTTTGTCTGCCGGTATGTGTCCTCGGATAGCCTATAATAGCATTTACCGCATTATTCTCTTATAAATAATATCCTAAGAGATATTTTAACCACTACTGATCTTTTTACCCTGGTGGATTTATTATTCCAATTATATCCCTTAATTTCGTAAAAAACGTTGTTTCAGCATTTCTGGGCAGATTTTTCGATAACTTTGAAAAATCATAACTAATTCCAAAAAATCAAAATGGGGATCCGTAAAATTCCCCGGAAACCTTAGCATGTATATTTTTGAGAAAAAATAATGTTTTTAACCCAGAACTAGTGGATCATTCCCAGTTTAATGATCTTCAACCTCTACCCAGAATTTTTCCAGAAAACGTAGCCTTATTTCCAGAATTTTTATCTCTTTGCAAAAAAAATCAAAATGATACATATTATGCATATTTGGAAATTTCTAGATGTCTACTTTACTCATGAATTATTTCAGAATTTTTGAATATAATTTTGCACATAAAATAATACCTTCTATCTGATTGACTCCAACAGCCCAGCAAAACCCAACAATTCCTTATTTTACTCTAACATGTTACATTAATCCCTAAAGTATTTTTCCAATATGTTTTTACCTCGTCAGGCATCTTTCAATGCAATGAGGCTTAAAAACAATTATGGAAATCTACTTTACCTATTTTTCTAGATTAAACTAACATTTTTCCTAAGAACTACAAAAACTAAAGACTAAAGATTAAGAACTAGAAAACTTACCCTTGAAGAACCTTGTTTCTTCCTTCTAGCTCCAAGAGGACTCTCACTCTCACTCTCTTAATCAAAGGATCAGAGAAATTGTTGGTGAAGGTGTGAAGAAAATGTGAATGAGAGGTTGGCTATTTATAGAAGAAAATTGAGGACACAAATGGCAATTTAATTTGCCCAAAACTCACCCCATCCGTTGGATCATTTTGCACTTTACAACTCCTAATCCTCCCCCCTCATTTCATGGTCGACATCCTCCAAGCAATCAGCCCATTTGTTGTACTTTTAATTATCACAAGTGAATTGATTATCTCACTTTATGAAAAGAAACAAGAGCTTGCCGACATGACCTCTTTTAATCATTAAATATGCTTTTAAATGGCCCAAAACATTGCAAAAATTTCCATCAGGTTATTCAAATACTCATGCGCCACTTTATTTGACTTTTTCAACTCTAATATATAATGTTTTATTAATCTCTTCCATCAAATGCTTAATTGCATTTATTATTATTATTGTTGTTATTATTATTATTATTATTAAATTAAGCCATTCTCTAATTGTTGCTTCTTAATTTGACATCACATTAATTATACAGATTTATACAATTATCCTTATTAGGGAAGACTTATTTGCTTGTTAATCTCTAATAACTTCCTTTAATTTGGAATAAGTATTTCCATGCCATTTTATTGTTTCTTATGAATTAATTAAGATTATACTTAATTATGATACTTTATGGTATTTTATGACCCTAAAAGAAAATTAGAAAATTGGGTTTTGCCTCATTAAATTATAAAGAAAGTTTGCCCAAGAAATAAAATAAATAAACTACTAAAATTAGAGACAACATATTCTCCTATTTAAATAGGTATTAATTTGCCAAAATATCATATTCAAGAGAAACATAAATTTTGGGTATTACGATTACGACTTCAAAACTTGGAAACAACATCTTTGTTTGCAAAACATTGTGTATATCTAACCCCGCAAAACCTCATCTAACCCAAAGAAACATCAACGAAGACAATATTTTTCTTTTCTTGAATATAATGGTTTCAAATTTCCATTAGCATTAGCATTATTTGTTTACTTTCCTTCAATTAATACGTGTTTGAATGATTGTCCACCCTTAAATTAAGTGCTCACCCTTTATACATCAAGATTGCACTTCGTAATCGGATGGGAGATAAATGGTTGAATGATTGTTTAGTGCCTTATATTGAAAAATATGTATTTGATAGTATTGATAATAAGACAATTATGATGGAATTCCAAAAATAAAGTTTAGAAAGATGATATTGTAATTATTTTTATTGTAATATATTATTTTTATTAAAATATATGTACTTGAACTTATTGAGTGTTCACCCTTCATTGTAATTTATGTAAATGCATTTCTAACAAAAGATTTAGCCTTACTTTTTTAAATGACAGGTTTGTAAAATAATTTTCTCTCTTATTACATCATCAATATTCACTTGATTTCATAAATATTTTTTTCTTGTTTATATTCTTTTATTTTTTAATGCATTTAAAACTTTCCTAAAATTTATATATATAAAAAAATATTATATATTCGGGGACGCCGCTCTCGAACTCTCAAATCTCCCATCAATTGTGCCCTTCCTCGTTATTTTCTGGGTCCGCCCCTGAGTTTAATAACTTGAAAATTTTAAAATATAATAAGTAGTTTTAAAGATTTTTGACATATAAACTAGTTATGGTTTATTTATATCTTGTAATCACTAAAAATTGTGCACGAGGAATAGAAAAAATATGGGAAAATTTCTTTCAGGTTTCCAAGGGACTAAGAAGATGTCAAGAAAGTTCCACGGGAAATTCAAATATCAAAAAAAGTCTCAAAGAGTTATTAATCCCACAAATGAGGGTTGTTAATTCCACCAAAAAAGTTGTTTACGAAACCTTTTTTTATATCTGAATTTTTTTTAGGACTTTTTTTACATCTTTTTAAACTTTTGGGACCTGAAATGAATTTTCCCAAAAAAATTGTTATACAGTTAATTTGGTTTGAGAGAAAAGGAGGAGGGAGAGGAGTAGAAGCCGACGACAATAGTGCCCTCCTTCTAAAGCCAAACAGTCCTCGGTGAAAGTAGACGTAACATTACTGTGGAAGACGTTGAAGATGCATAGTTAAGAATTTGATTTGATCTGAAGACTTGCCACACCCACACGTAGTCCTTCCAGATTCAATACAGTGGATTGATGGAATAGACGCTAATACCCATGCCGCGTATAAACCGTAATCAAGTAGAAGAACACGCCGTCTCTCTTAATCATTAAGAAAGAGTTTCTATTGTTTTATTCATTCACCAATCACCACATCCGGGGATTATTATTAGTGAAAATCCCAGTTAAATCCCTTTTAAAATACTAAATTATACATTAATATCTACCATAATTGTGTTATTTTGGAAGGATTTAATTAGGATTCTCTCTTATTATTATTATTATTATCATTATTTAGAGTAAAATACTCTAACATCTTTTTAGTCTTACCTCGCTTATATAAACTCTCCTCTATTTTAAAAACAAACACTTAAATATAAATCACCAACTTCGTTAAGAATATTCTAAGAACATATTTAAAAGGTATTCTAAAAAAATATTTTTAATTAAAAATTATATAAAAATAAAATTTATCTACTAATTTACCTTTAGGACTTAATCGATAGCTTGTAAATATCATAAACATTTGAAAATACAAGTAAGTTTTTTAAACGTTTTTATAAAAAACAAATCAAGTTATAGATTTAAATGATATATAACATCTTTCAAAACTATATATCTGATTATATTTGATAGAAAATTTGATATATATTTTTAGCTATTTAAGCAACTAAAAATAAATAAATTTCTATAAATATGGTAAAAAATTAAAATTATAAATTTTATTATATCAAAATTAATACATTTTTAACATATTAGAAAGTTAAAATATATATTATAATAAAATTTCATTTTTTGGCCCTTATATATATCAAGAGTCAAACTTAAACTTAATGGTCGCCATAGAGGTTTAAATAACGTATATTTTAATTTTAAGGGAATTATATATAGATTTTTAAAATAGAGGAAATGTATGTATAATTAAAGTAAAATTGGGAATGGTTAGAGTATTTTGCTTTATTATTTAGTCTTAAGGGTGAAATTTGGGCTTGGGTCACATGTAACCTTGCGGTGCACTTACGGGCATTCGAGAAACTTGTCCGATCCACGAATTTGGGCGGTATAAAAAGGGGAAAGAAAGAAGAAGAAGAAGTGACGTTTATGAATGTTAGGCCTTACTATTTAAATTTCTTATATGAATTCCACAATGCTGTGTAGGGTATCTTAAATTAATGACTTCTAAGTCTCATCGAAAGAAAATAACATTAGAAAAATCTTTTTCATTGACAAGTGAATAGGGAGCTAAATAAATGAATTAGTTATCATTATTAATTTATAAGACTTTTCAATATATTATTTTCCTTAATTAAAACTTAAATATCATTCTCCCTTTAATTTACTGCAAAAAAAAAAAAAAAAAAAAAAAAAAAAAAAAAACAATTTCCGACTTAAGCAAATACTTCAGCATGACACTAAAAGCAAGATAGTCAAACAATTTCTAGACCTAAGATCTGTTTCACAAATGAGAATAACATTAATATTCTATATATATATAGAAGAAGCCAACAAGCTAAGGATATATCTTTCACTCGCCTTAATTAATACATACTCTCTCTTATTTTTATTATAATATATAAACTAACAATTCTCACAAATTAATAAAAATAGTTAAAGTAATTAAATTTGTTCTAAAATTTAAGTAATTTTCAATATTACCCTTATTAATTGCACTAAACTCTAATATCATATTAAATAGACTCTCACCTACAAATTAAATGATTATATGTTCTATTTTTAAATTATTATCATTGAATTATAAACTCGTATGAAAAAAAAATAGGACATGTGAACTTACGTGATTGGTGAACTCATGGCTGGCAATAGTATGATCCTATCAAAAATATTTTCCCATAATAATATTGGGAAAAATACTTCTCATGTTGTAAGAGAAGTATATTTTATGTGTGTGTAGGAATCTTATTCTTCTCATGTAACATGAGAAGTTTAAACTCCAATAATGTTTATCTCCATAAGCAAATACTCCATCCGGTCCAAATTATAGGAACATATTTTGGAGTTGATTTTGGTCTTAATTATAAGAGTAAGTTTTAACTTTTGTTAATTTTTTCCCCATAATACCCCTATTTATACTATCTCAATAATAATTAAAGATAATAATAATAATTTAATAATACACCTATATATTTTCTAAAGTAAATAATGTTTGCAACTCATTAATGTTATATACACCTCAATTATACTTTTTTTTTATAAAATAATTTTGAGTAATTTTTATCATATTTTTTCCATATCACCCTTACTAATACCTCTTCCACAATAATTAATTTAACAACACGCTTATATTCTATCAAGTTATTCGGGATATAATTCTAACTATTAAATGTATGGATACTTAATGATTTAAAAAAACAAAAATGTGTGGCTTTAAATTTTGATATTTGGTTATCCCCTTAAACCAGAGTCAACGGACTCTTGAATTATTACGTTATACATCCTCTCTTGTGGGTCATGACTCACGATAAAATCTATGTCGATCAATTAACTAATTTTGTGTTGATATAATTTTTAATTTCTAGCAGGGGTATTTTTGGAAGATAATTATAATTAACTAATTTAACTTCTTTTCTTAATCTCTTTAAATTTTGATAAATAATTCCTATAATTAAGACCAGAATGAGCATTTATTATCATGTCAAACAAACAGAGACATCTTCCAGAATTATCAGGGAAAAAAAAACTAAATCAAAATAATAAAAAGAAAGAAAATACTAACGCAAATAGTGACCAGCATAGTAATTCACCCCGTGGCACAACCCTTAGCCTCTGAAAATAAAATAATCAAATCAAGACGGCAATGATAATAATATAAAATCGTTTCTCGTTGGCAAATATATATATATATATATATATATATATATATATATATATTCTCAGCAAAAGATATTTTGCGGGGATATTTACGCTATTTTCTGTTCAATAAAAAATATTACCACTAATTAATTAAGTCAATTTGGGGAAAAAAAAAAAAGTGCCGTTTTTTGGTCCAACAAAGGAGCATCAAGTTTTTTTTGGCTAAACAAAGTACGAAGTAGCATATTTATTTAAGCCCGGCTCTCCCCCTCCAAACCTGTGAGGACGTTTCTTCCATTGGAATCCAACAGAGAAAGAGGGAGCACAGACAAACGGAAAAGGAAAAGGTAA
This sequence comes from Acacia acuminata, assembly GCA_019022655.1. Classification (NCBI taxonomy): domain Eukaryota; kingdom Viridiplantae; phylum Streptophyta; class Magnoliopsida; order Fabales; family Fabaceae; genus Acacia; species Acacia acuminata. The sequence continues at coordinate 2,194,040 of JAFJYI010000112.1, read as the reverse complement.
AGATTCGATCACGCACCCAACCCATCCTTTTCAGGGCGCATGCCCAATGCTTAAAGCATGAAACCTCGATCTCATTCTTGATCCCTGCCTGAGTTTTCATCCCTTTATTTGTTTCTCCATTACCCGGCCATAAACTTGTTTGTGTTCCTCAAATTTGCTTTTTTCCCCCTTTTCGTTTCCTCATAACATCTTTCAATTTTTATTGTAGATTTGAGGTGGGTTTTCTTTTATGATTCTTATTCGTGCTTCCCAATATACTTGCTCTGTATCAGGAAGATTTGTCTTCGGAATTTTCTGACTGTATGGGTTAGATTCAGAATTCCTTGATCTGAAGTCTCATTTTTTGTTATTTGATATGTATATTTAAATTCCAATTGTCTCTCTCGTGAGTCGGGAAGGATTTCCGTCGACGCCTTCTTCGTCAATCGTCCTCCTGATGGCTGATATTCTCAAATCAATTAAAATTCTCTCGTTATGTTTATCCTTTGTTTCTTCTCAATGAAGTTAGGAATATGTAATCATGATAGCTTCTTCGCAGGTCCGTCCTCTGTGTCCCCTCCCACAAATCGATTTTAGTTTCTGAGGTGCGCCGGATTGGTGATAGAGATAGAGACAATCATGGATTATGAAGGTAACAGTTGGATTTGGGACGGGGTGTCTTACAGCCCGCATCTATTTGGTGGTCTAATGCTCACGGCTGCCTTGCTGGGACTATCATCTAGTTATTTTGGAGGGATTGGGGTTCCTTCTTTGCCATATTCCTGGTCTGGTTTGGGAGTTTTCCACAAAAAGAGAGGTGGGAAAAGGCGCGTTCGGGTTTATATGGATGGGTGTTTTGATCTGATGCATTATGGCCATGCTAATGCCCTCAGACAAGCAAAATCTCTTGGGGATGAATTAATTGTGGGCCTTGTTAGTGACGAGGAGATTTTGGCCAATAAAGGTCCGCCTGTTTTGTCAATGGAGGAGAGGTATCGTTTTATTAATGTTAATGCATACTTTAGCTTTTTGTACCCCGTTCGGTGATCCTTTTTCATCTACATCCCCTTGTTCTTTCCTCTGCTCTTAGGAAAAATCGCCAATGAGTTTATTTATAAAAATAGATGTTTACATCATCTTCTATTTTCTTTTATTTGTTGTTTCTTTTTATGGGCATACTTTTGATTTACACGCTACTCTGAAATATGCAATGTACAGGACATACTTTTGGCCGTTGTAAGTTCTTTGAGATTTTGAATCCATCAATTTGCACTAATCATTTCTACTTTAATTCCATTGTATAGCTTCATGATGAAGCGTTAAACTCATCAGTCCTAATCAAGCTTGTAAAAGACAACTGAAGTTTAGAGGAACATTATATGATCAGTCCCTGAAAATTGTTATTTTAGCCTTCTTCAATGTACAGGATATACTATGGACTTTAAAATCTGCCATGTGGAAGTGCCCATCCAATTTGAAAATGTATTTAATCTTCCAGGCTGGCCCTTGTGAGTGGATTGAAGTGGGTGGATGAAGTCATACCTGATGCTCCCTATGCAATTACTGAACAATTCATGAATCGTCTCTTTCACGAATACAAAGTAGACTATATCATACATGGTGATGATCCTTGCCTGCTTCCAGATGGAACAGATGCTTATGCCGTGGCAAAGAAAGCTGGCCGCTATAAGCAAATTAAACGTACTGAAGGAGTCTCCAGCACAGATATCGTAGGTACTGAGTTTGTTTATCTACATATGTTAAATGTCAGAAGTTCAGCAAATCATGGTTATTTCTATTGGGCTCCTGATGAATAAGTTAAGACTTTGTTCTTTGCAAGCTCTTGTTGAAGCAAGTATTCATTGGCAAGGGGAAAGAAGGGAAAAAAAAAAAAAATCTTTGCATTTGTATCTGTGCACACATGCAAGTGTGACAATTAGGTTCTTTTAGCTCAAAAGTTTATCTAAGGTTCTCTCAAATTTGTAGAGCATGTTAATTGACATAATTCTTCTCCCGTACTCAGCTAATTCCGGAAGATATTTTTGTGCTCATCATATGTATTTCTGCTAATATTGTTTCATTGCAGGCCGAATACTTTCTTCTCTAGGAGATACAAAAGTTTGTAAAGATTATAATGGCACTGATGCAAGGCCTGAAGAAGGAAGTCAGTTGAAGGGTGCTCACTTAGCCCATTTCTTACCGACTTCCCGACGCATTGTCCAGTTTTCAAATGGCAAGGTATATGTTGCTTGTGTGGCCTAACTGTGTTAGTCTGTAATTCTTCTAATCAATCAATATATATTTCAGTGAATTTTAGTCTCTTGCTATATTTTTCACTGTTCCTTTTCTGATGTTGTAAACCTCACTATTATACATATGTGGATTGATCTTAGCCAACAAATGTCTATTATTTACATTTTGGGCTTGACGGTCTTTACAATTTTGTTACTGTCTTTTCCATGGGAGCATTATAATAATAGTGTGTCTGATCTTGAATGGATAGGCCAAAATTACAATATGTTTCTTTCATTCATTTAGGGACTTTTTACTGTCTTATTTAACTTCAAGACTTGGAGAATTGGGCAAAATTTTAATTTCTAGCAATGACAGATTCTTGCTGGATTCTCAAATGACACTTTTATTTATATTATATTACAAAAACAGTTAATGCAGATCACCACAGATTTGTTGTGGAATAAAGCTTCGAAGAATATTTTTGTGTCTATCAATACATGCAGGGATATATCAATTGATTTAAGATACATACGGAATTTTATGATATAGCTTTTATTTGAATGGATATATATAATATATTTTGAACCTTTTGGTTTGCAAACTTCTATGTGTAGAGCAGGGGTGTGACTTTTGAAAATTTCAAGAGCTCTGTCCTCTTGCATTATAGCTTTGAGGGTTTTTCCCCATTAAAAAATAATTATTGACTCATTCTTCCTTATCTTATTATAGGGGCCTGGACCAAATGCTCGTATTGTTTATATTGATGGGGCATTTGATCTCTTCCATGCAGGGCATGTTGAGGTAAAGAGATTTATACATGGGGTTAATTCAGTATTATTGTAGTAAAAAAAAATTATCAGAATGTAAATTAGATTGAAGCTAAAATTTGATCTAATTAACTATTTCTAGTATATGGTTCTCTAATCATTATTTTATTTACTTTCAGATTCTTAAGAGGGCTCGGCAACTTGGAGATTTTCTTCTAGTTGGTGTCCACACTGATGAGACAGTGAGGTATTCAGTTTATTATCACGCAAAACTTGAGTTATTGGGTTTTATTTTGGTATTATCATGAAGATAGATTAGACATTAACTTCTTTCCTGTAGTGAACATCGGGGGAGCCACTATCCAATTATGCAATTACATGAACGTAGCCTCAGTGTGCTGGCTTGTCGTTTTGTAGATGAAGTTATTATTGGTGCACCGTGGGAAATTACAAGTGATATGGTAGGTTCCTGATATCTCATTTTCTGAAACAGATTGAAGGCGTTCTCATTGTATCATTATGGAAATATCTTATTTGGAATTATTCCTGGTGCGTGTGTACAGAAACTGACTTTTTGTACACTTAAATTGTTAATTAATTTCAATATGACTGCTAATGAGATTTTATGGATAAATATGAACATGCAACTAGAGAGGGAGGGAAGAAAGTTTTCATCTTGGTAAGTTGTGTTATGATGGGTCAAACCTTTGTGAGCAAACGAATTGTTCCTTCCTCTCGTTTCTTACCATCAGATTATGATATAGGACTTGGAAGTTGGATCTATGATAGTCCCTGCTGTGTTGTGTCACCGTTGAAGTTTATATTTGTCTGTCTCTTGTTTGCTCTGATATTTCAGCTAGCAACTATTTCATTTTTTTTCAGGCTTGTCTATCCCATCTGATCTCATCATCAAGGATAATCTTTATTTTCTTTTTACATGATTTACATATTTCTGTATAACGAGGTGCACATTTTTTTCAGATTACAACTTTCAATATCTCCCTAGTTGTTCATGGCACAGTCGCAGAGAAGTCACAAAATGTTAGCTCATTCATCGTTTTTAAGCCCACATTTGAGAAATTACCGATTTCCATTTGCTATGCTAATAAAAATGTTGCCATGCAGCGTGATATTGATCCATACAAGGTACCAAAGACGAAGGGAATATTCCGGATACTTGATAGCCCAAAGGAAGTAACCACTACTTCAGTGGCCCAAAGGATAATGGCCAACCATGAAGCTTACAAGGTAATTTTTATTTTTATTTGCTCTCTCAATATGGGAGCCACATTCATATATTCGTATCTATGATTTTCTTGACGCATGATATCCCAAAAAACAAAAAACAAAAAGAAGGGAAAAGATTTACCAAGTATTTTCTGCTTCAACTTTTGTTTGTGCTGCAGAAACGTAATGCTAAGAAGGGTACAAGCGAGAAGAAATACTACGAAGAGAAAAAATATGTATCCGGAGACTAGCTGTATGTGTATATAAACATGTTGCAGCTTAGTTTGGTGCTGCTGCATTTTAACTTGTCTTTATCACAGTTGGTGTCGTATGGACAGAGAAGGAATGATCCTTTTGAAGGATGATACTGCAGGAAGAGGTCCTCACTAGAACATTGGGAAGCCATCATGTTTTTTCATTTTATTTATTAGTAGCTTCCATGGTGGTATAGCTGCTCCCATTTCTGTAGAATTTGGATTTTTTTTTTTTTTTGGCTGTCTTACATATGACCAGAGTTTGGCCATTTGAAGTTCAAACACAGAAATGACTAGTCCAAGTTTCGAGTGTAACATGAGATCTTCAAGTATGAGCAGTAAAAATTGCGCAGCAGAAGCAGCTGTTACAAAACGATGCATTTCTATACTTTTAAGAGCCGAAGGCACTAATTCCCAGTTATTTGATAGTAGCATCACTACTAAGCTCTAAGCAGCGCCTTACAGCCGATGTTGGTGTTTTCTTTTGAAATCAAACATTTTTCATCATTGCCCAACAAACAACCGACTAGTAACCTTTAGGTTGTAGAGTTCTTTTTAGAATGGAATGGAATAGAACGCCCCACTCCATTTCATCATAAACTCTCAAACACACCCTTTAAGGTATGAGGCTTCGAGGAATGAAAATAAAGAACCTTCAAAAGTAGTCAACCATGATTTATGCTGCATGAGGCAAGTATGAGAGGAATTTTGCCTCGACACACACGAATGTGTTTATGATAATCAACTCCAAACAAGATTGCAGATAGGTAACCACAATTTCAGCTTTTCCTAGACATCTTTTGCATCAAATTTGTCAAAATATTTACATCAATCAACTATACCAATAACTTAAAGTCAATCTAAGTCCTTAATACATGTAAACTTTTGAGTTAGATTTTAAATTGATGTGAACAACTGCAATATATACCCATTAAACAGATGTGGAGCTGATTCGTTTTACTCGAAAATGTTGTTCCACTAAACAGAAAAATAATGCTGATAATGCGGAAATGTATCTTGGAGGCAACAGAATTTTCCAAATTAAGGATTGGGATCAGGAGTAAGCAGAAGGATAATAGAAGAGTAACTCAACATTGGATAGAGGTTAGCATCAAGGAACTGCGCGTACTGTTGCACCGCAAAGTCTCTGTGAGGTAGGTCTGCTGCGAGAAAGTCCCAAGGTGAAGGCTTGCTGGTGTCTACAAGGGGTTCCCATCTGTATCCAGGACGCTCGGGCAAGCTAATTGTCACCGGTAAATGACTCGTATTGAAAGCAATGTAAATTTCTCCCTTCGCCAAGTCCATCTGGGTAAAAGTTTATACCAAATAAGGACATACGTCGGAGTACACCAACAAAAGGTGGATAAATATGTTCTAAGCCTGGAACTTTGGTGGTTTATATTGAAATGCAGAACTTGATGAGCAATTAAGTTAAACCTCACAACTATTGCATAAACTGACTGAAATATGTTTAAACCTCACAACTAAGAGCCAAGTACAATGCAATAATGAGGCAAAAGATTTGCCAACATGGGGCATGAGCAAACACAGAATCATACCAAGGTAAAAGATACAAAACGGCTAGTTTTAGACCAGTCAGGTGTTCCAGGAAAATGACCGTGCCATTGCAGCCTCTCTGATGTAGGGAAGTCTTGTAAGCCCAGCGACTCACATTCCCTGAACGATCAAAGTCAGAAAATGGGATGAAAGAGTTCAAAATGAAATTAAAAGATTCTTACTTGCGAAACTTTGTCATAAGTTGACAAAATCTGAAAAGGTCTGATGAGGATTCTTCCTTTTTATCCCATCGGAAGTAATTAAGCTGCAAAAAAGTTGAAAATAAACCAATAGAAATAAAATAGGGAGAATTTAATTAAAGGACCACATGACATAATTAATTTCAATCTAGGACTAAAACATTCTGAAATTTCATTGTAAGACCAAGGACCAAAATGAAAATATCTTTTGTAGATAAAAATACAATAATGCACTTTGCTTTATTATTTTTTTTAAAAGGTGTCATCATCACCGGAGCTCTGGCAACCGGTCACCAGCTGCCGCTAGGCTAGGGAGACCACTATCGGCCGGCTGTTGGAGCTCCGACGCCGACCGGCCAGAGCTCCAACCTCCGGAAATTAATATGCTGTTCATAGGAGAATTTGACCTGTTCATGAAGAGTTATACACTTGTTCGTGATTCTATTATTCATGAACAAGTCTGCAACTCTTCATGAACAAGTGGAATCCTCCTATGAATAACGTATTAATTTCTGGTGGTCGGAGCTCCGACAGGAGCGGCTATTAAAGCTCTGACCATCGAAAATTAATGGGTTGTTCATAGGAGGATTCCACTTGTTCATGAAGAGTTGCATACTTGTTCATGATTCTACTCTTCATGAACAAGTGGAATCCTCCTATGAACAAGACATTCATTTTCTAGGGGTCGGTGCTCTGGTCGTTCAACAATGAAGCTGCTTTGGCAAGCCGGTGACAGGTTGATGGAGCTCTGGCGACGATGACACCTTTTAAAAAAACAAAAAGCAAGGGGCATTATTGTCTTTTTATCTACAAAACTTATTTTCATTTTGGTCCTTAGTGCTGCAGTGAAATTTCAGAATGTTTTGGTCCTCGACTGAAATTAATTTTGTGGTGTGGTCCTTTGACGAAAATTTCCCAACAAAATATGGCCAAATTTGCAGTTTTCTAGAGGACAGGGAATCACATAGTTATCATGACAATATGTATTGTTGTTCCCCCCTTTTGTGTGTCCATATTCATCGCCCATATATATCAAGGGAACTCCCTGCCATTTTTTCCCCCCAAATGTCAGTAAATAGTAATCGTGATCCAGAAGCATAAAAATGTCCGCTCTACCATTTTAAAAGAAGGCAAGCAGTGATAAGTTAGCAGGTTTAACAAAAATAAAAAGCCCAATGTAAGAATTAAAATAGATATAATTAAAAAATTAATTACAGGTGCACCATAAGTTGTTTAAAGTAGCCTAACCTGGGAAACCATAAGAGAAAGGAAGAAATTGCGCATTTGTCTTTTTCTTAATTTCTTCACTGAAGCATTGGCAAATTCTCCCTCCTGCATTTTTTTAAATAAAGGAAGAATTTTTATAAGGAAAATAAGAAGTAACATACATCTGGCAGAAAAGAAATCAGAAAATACAAAAACAAACTTTTAACATAAACAAGTAACCGAAAATAAACACTACGAGGTCTAACAATGTAAACCAGCGATACACCCTCTTTGCATCTGTTTACACACACATTCAATCCTGCCAAAAATCTAAAGGAGAAGAGACGTCCTTGAAGAAGCATGCATTGTACACACAGAAGTATTGATTAGGATATTGATAAAACAAAGAATATCATTTCAGGATTAAGAAATTCTTTAAACCTGTGGGTATCAGCTTAGCTAAAGCTAATTCAAGACAAGATAGATTCAGCAGCTATCTTAAACTACGTGAAGATATTGGGCAGGAATGGTTTTCTTTGTTATGTACCTAACGCCACTACCACCTAGAGGGATAAGGCTTGTGGTTGTTGTATTTAATGGTTCTTAATCAGTAAACTTAACCTGAATCATATAAAAAAGCAAAATGATGAATCAGAAGGAAGAACACTTCATTTTCATGGTCAAAAAGCCTGACTCCAACTATATATAGGCTTGAAGGAGTGGAGGGAAAATAGTATGAGAAAAATTCGACAGATTTAAATGAAGACAACTTTATAATGAATGTTCATATCAGCAAAATTTGAGTTCGACCAAATATTTCGAATAACCGATTGCAATATGCAAGTATTTATTAAGTATGATCAATAACATAAACAGTGTCGTTTCATGCCAAAAAAAAAACATAAACAGTGCTTCAGATAGTGATATTAAGATCATAATTTAAAAATATTCAGCTCAGTGAAACAATGAAGTGCCACCAAGCATGAGAGGAAAGCAGAAACACAACAGGGTTTGTTTAACGCAAACCAGAGTGTGCCTCTTAACATCTACCTGCCCACAATTCCAGCTGTTGTTATGATTTTCGCCATCATTATTGTTTTCTCCATTGGGCAAGTTATGCTTGTTGTTATAGGTCACCAAGTCAGCTAAAGTGAACCCATCATGAGCACATATAAAGTTGATACTGTTCCATGGTTTTCTTCCACCTCCCTGAGTCAAAATACAATTATATTAACCAAACGAAAGCACAAATTATGAAATATACAACTGCATTAACATTAAGGTCACCTGGATAACAACAACCACCAAAATAAATAATATGAGAAATCACTGACCAACAGCTAGCTTAGATGTTTTTATGTCGTTTAGATAAAAATAAAAGAGGACGTCTGTAATAAAGAAGTTGTTACACAAAAGGAACTAATACAGACACAAGATACAACAGGAAAACCTGATATAAATTAGGACTCCCACAAACGCATTCTGCAAATTTTCCAGCAAAGCCATCGGTTCCTTTGATAAATTGGCGCACTGTGTCCCTGTACTGCACATGACAAAATATCTTATATAAATGGTCCTTACTCATCATGACAAATATACGTCAATGTTAATATTGTCGATCATGACTTGCTTTAGAAGTTTGGCAAGTAATGCAACAGCACAGAGAAATACTGATAACACACACACACACATAAAAAGGACCCTAGTTAAAGGATTATCTAAACACATATAACCACTTTGGATAGAGGTAAGAAGCCCACAGAAATTGGTTAAGCTTTTGCATTTAACTTTGCACATGGAGGATGACGATGATTACAATTAAATCCATTGATGAGACCAGTACTTCCATAGTAAGATGGTAAAGAAAAGGAGGAAAGAATATGTATTTGTAAGACAGCACCGCGGTTCACAAAAGTGACATTTTAGGCATGGTTAATAGATTACCTTCCCATTCCATTCTGACCAAATACCCCAGTGAGGGAATGTGCCAACTTGGTACAGGCCACCAGTATCCCAGGCTTCAGCTATAAGCTACCAAGATGAAATTAAGAAACTCAGTTTCCTTGTTTGACAATGTTTGAGTGAGTACATATAAGCTAGTTGGTAAAAATAGTGAAAAATTACTCTAAATTAATGATAATGATATAACTGACCAATCAAAACATTTTAATATGAATTAATAAAATCATATATTAGTGCAGACCACGGTTCCTTGCCATTTGCCAAGGTATTCAATCTGGGAAAGGCGAGGTTTCATTGCATCTCTTAATTGTAACTCCCCCAACTTCAAAAGGTGATGAGCTAACAAGTGTCTTTGCAATTAAAGCCTCTATCCCCAAAATAGTTTTGCTTACCTCCTTTCAAGTATTGAATTTAAATATACTAGAACTAAATAGGTTAACTGTATTATTGACGACATCCACTACTATAATGCATCTACAGGTTGTGCAGTTGGCATTCTATAAATAGGCAAACCACAAGCCTAATAATTTATATTTCCCACCAAGATTCCGCTTCCTCCGCCCCCCCCCCCCCCCCCCAAAAAAAAAAAAAAAAAAAAAAAATCTCAATTTAAAAAAGATTCACCTATTACATCAATTGCTTCAATGACATCTAAAATACTAGAAAATGAGAGCAAATCCTCATCATCGCAAAGTATTTGTCCTTGAATGATTATCAATCAAGCCTTGCAACTGAATGATAGAATAATTAAGAAAACCTTCACTCTGCGAAGTATTGGATCATTGCTTATCAGGTCAATCAATGGTGGGCTGCTAAGAGGGGTTCCCGTTTGCAGCTCTTCGGCGTCTATTGAAGCACCAAAAACATTAACTCTATCCCAGAGACTGATTACAAACAGGGAGAGGAAAATAAGAACAGCAGGAAGCATCACTCTCCAGTAATATCTGAATATTAGTGCACTATATGGTATAACCTGCTACATCTAGTCAAAATTGAAGCAAGATCAAAGCGAAAACCATCCACATGCATTTCTGTCACCCAATATCTGTTGCAACAATGAAAGAAAAGTGAGATCCTCAACCAATATGATAACAATCTGTAACCCCGAGGAATAACTCAGAAATCTGGCCAGAATGCAAATCAATGGAATTTTATTCAATATAATAAATATAAAGGATACATATAAAAACAAAAGACTTAACAATGAAAAAGAGAACCCTGGATACGGTTTTAATTTTGTTGGTTATGTGTGTTATCCTTTGTTTGGATAGAAACTTGCTATTCCAGTTTCTTTAAGTCATTATTGTACTTCCTATAATTTCCTTGTGAAGAGGATGCCTGTCAGAATCAACAGACGTTTTTGCTTTTCATTTTCCCTCTTAACAAAGACAATTTTTCAATCCACTACCGGACTCCTTGGAGCCTTTTGTTCTTCAATATCAGTTTGGAATCAAAGTGAAAATTAGAGCAAGCTCAAGAGGGCTTAGACCATATATATGAGAGCATCAAGGAATCTCTTTTAGCTTGTCTCAAGATAGTTCATTTCAGAAACTGGAACTTGAATTGCAATTATTCAAATCCTTGCTTTCATAAGATTCCTTGTTTGAATTGAATAATTAATCCTCAAACTAGCATTAGCACATTTTGTAGCTTTTTGACATTCATTTTTAATTTCTAATAAATTGTATCATGCTTAGGGTTTATTAACAACTCTGTTAATGATATACTCGAAACTTGCATTTAAGTCAGTCTTGGTTGAATTAGGGGTACATAAAGCATTTTGTATTTCTTATGGTTGTGAGCTATGATATAGAATTTGAATGTAAGAAGTGTCTTAATTTTTGGTTTCTGGGTTCTCTGTTCCCGTTCTGCATTAACTGCTAAGGTATAGGATGCTGAAATTGATATGCCAATTATGTCTGTATGAAATCATCAACTATCTACGGAATGATATGCCAATTATTTCTTTTCACACACTACTAAACCTGACATTTATAAAAAAAATATGAATATATGCCTTAAGCAGTCACTATAGTATGCCATTCCCTAGAAATAAAAGTCAACAACCTTTTTATAACCAAGTAGGATGAAGTTTTCCATACAGAAACGGAACAGACTATTTGAGCTAAAAGAAGTTTAAAAGTAACAAAATATAGAAACTGACTTCGGAAAATCAAACCACTGATTATCATGATAGGCATACCTTAAGCAGTCCACTATAAATTGCCGTACAATAGGATGGTTGCAATTGAATGTGTTCCCACATCCTGAATAATTATAGAATTCCCCCTGTAGAAAATGAGTATTGTTCTAAATATCATGTGCCAAAAACAATTGACAATTGAAGTTAAAACATATATGAACATCATCTAGGAGACTTAAAACCAAGGAAGAAGCATAGTTTAAATGAGAAAATGCTTACCAAGACTAAGCAATAAACTTTGCCTGGCCAAAGTTCAGTGGAAACGTACAACAGAAATGAAACCTATGTAGTCATCTATAAACTTTGATTTTTTTCCCTTTTATAATTTGTTGTGCAGTCTCTTTCTCTCTCTCACACACACATCCCTGGAAAAGGAGCTAAAGAAAAGAAGCTGCCGCATTGGATATAATGGAAAAGATAGAAGTATAGGCTGAAAATTCAAGGAATCAGAAAAGGATTTTTGGCAAACATGCTTTTGCAACAAAAGATGAAAAGAAAAGACAGTTCACCATCGGAATTTGTTTGTCCACTCAAAGGAGAAGAGCATCTTCGGCTATATGCCTTTCAGTTCAATGAATGATACATAATTTGCACCTGGGCCATTGCCATACTGGAAAGACAACTGAGATTTACTTCTAGCTACTGGATTTTGGCAGCACTCTCTAACTGCTAGTTGTTTCATGCCACTTTCAAATTAAGTTTAAAGTAGTTCCCTTTATTTATGCTTAAAGTTTTTTGTCATCATCACATTTTTTATCCCCTCAAAAGTATCAAAAGTTGTTTGTAAGACGAATTAGTAAACATATATATTACATATATATATAAAAAAGATGATTCAATGAATAAAAATAAAAGCGTAAATTGCTGTGCTTAAAGGCAGAACAAAACCCAAGCATGCACATTGTTCACGTCCAAAAGGACTGAAATTTTATGATTCAGCAAAAAATGTGATAGTGTTGGTGGATTTTAAGTTCCATACGAGCCCAGCAGGCTACTGGACCACTTTACTTTCTTTTTCCTATCAGTTTCTCATTTTCTCATTTACTTTATTATTACTCTTTTAATTATACAATTAGTTTTAGGTTGCAGCATCTACTCAAATAAGTTAGGAAGACTAGATAGAGATTTCAGAGAGAGAAGCCAGCATTTAGTGGTGGCTACACTTCTTGATATATTTCCAGCTTATGCATTGAATTCAATATGGAATAAAATCCTCTACTTTCTTCATAAAGAAAAACGTTCAGTATAATGCAAGGAAAAACAGCATGTCCATCTCAAACTTAGAAGTAGAATGAACAACCAAAAAAATAGACAGAGTAGAAAACTTAAGTTCTCGTGTGCTATGTTACCAGTTAAATTGATGAAATCATGGATGAGTTATACATACTGTTGGAAGCCTTCTTTTTCAACCCCTCCGGAACGTCGAAAACTTCCAACAATCACATAAATCAAAAGTGAAAATATTGATGGGTATACCTTGGGAGCAAGCATGTAATAAATACTATTGTCAATGCCTCGAAAAGAAATTATGGGACCCTTCTCATTTCCTTCAGCTGTGTGATTAAACACAACATCCATCACAACCTGGTTGCAAAGTTAGCAATGAAAAGTGAAAACATAATCAAATTCAGAGAGCAAAACTACAAATACAAAAGAAACAAAATCATAATCTATGGTCACCTCCATTCCTCGTTTATGTGCCTCTTTGATAAGGAACTTAATTTCATTGATCCCATCCCGGCCACAATTTCGTACACCAGCAGATGAATATCTAGTCATTGGTGAAAAGTAATTGACAGTTGAATAACCCCAAAAGTTTACCCTAAGAGCAGAAAAGCACTGCATATCACCATAAGTTGATTATAGAATTAAAGAAAAACAAAACTAGAATCATAGAGCTGAAGTGAAAGCCAATGGTTTGGCCCGCAATATTGAAGGAAATTTTTAACAGCATAATATGCAGGATGTAATTGCATGTTTCAAAATGAGGCAAAAAAAAAAAAGAAAAGAAAAGCTAGCTCAAAGGCTTTTAGTAACAGCCAATGGTTTGGCCCGCACTTACACTTGACACTTCGACTCTTTCAGAACTGTATTTAGTGATAAAGATTGAAATAATTTCTTCAGCAAATATCAAATTAGGATTTTAGTTCATCAGCCGGATGCTCAAGAAAATGTAGGATATTACAATGAAATGTAATTGTTTCAAGAATTCTCTTACTTGTAGTCACCAAGTGAAGAATTGTAGCTGAAGTATTCCAACTCATTGAATTCATGACATGGCATTAATTCTATACAATTGACTCCAAGTTCCTACAAAAGGATTTACAGCAATTGAAAACTATCATCATGAATAATAAGTTAACCGTTTGTGTGAATTACCTATGCTCATGCAATTATGAAGATCCCTAGAACATGAAAAGAAATATAATGGGTGCTATAGGTTGATATATAAGCTTTATTGTAATTTTTTTTATATTATCATCCTGTATATCTATATAGATTTTTGACCTTAAACTATCTATATAGATGAGCATGCATAAAACAACTATTTTAGTTGTAGTAGACATATTATCTAAAGCTACTCATTTTATAGTTCTAAAACATCATGTCATAGCTGTGGATTTTGCTCATATTTTTATGGATAATGTAGTCAAGCTACAAGGTTTTCCCAAGTCTGTTGTTACTGAACACATCCTATTTTTTGTGGCAAATTTTGGAAAAAACATTTCCGTTTTATGGTGCTAAACTTCAGTCTTCATCCACTTATCATCCTCAAACAGATGGTCAAACCAAAGTCTTTAATCGTTGCTTGGAGTGCTGTCTTAGATATATGACGGGATTTTCCTAAGAAATGGGTCAATGGCTGCCCATTCATTTACCTTACATAGCTGGAGATCCACCAAACAGGCTGACCATTCATTTACCTTAGGCAGTTAGGCACTCACTTTTTGGTGCCTAAGTGAAGCTAGTATGGCATGAGAGGTGCTAGATTACCTGAATACCTTAGGTGTTAAGGCCAGTGCCTTTGACAACACTATAGATGAGATCAGCAATGTAATGGTATAAATAGCATAATGCTATAGAGCACAACACAGCCAATGATGGAGGCTCAATATTCGCTCATTGTATGCACTAAGGTACAGTAAGGTTAAAAGATAATTTAAATTTTCAATAACTATCATAGAAACTTTCATCATCTTGTTCATGGAAAATGCACATATGTCACGTGCCTTAAATCATGTCAGTAGTGTTCCTACGCAAAGACAGATAAACAAAACTCAGCAACCATAAATCTATATGACCCTGATCTCTGTACTCAATACAAAGCTCAGAAACACCTTTAAAAGTTCATATCACACATGCTTCATAATTCAAAATGGGAGCTGAACTTTAATCTTTAAAAGGGATACAACTTGATAGCACTATTTAAAAGTTCCATGTTATGATTTTCTAGAAGATTGCATCTATAACATGGAAACACTTAAAAAAACCAATAATAATAATAAGAGCAATGTAACATGCATCAAACATTCATATTAGATGTGACACACCTGGGGAAACTTTAGGTTATGGTTAGGTGTTCAAAAGGGAATGGAACTGAATAGCTCAAAATGGAATGGAATAGAAAACCCATGTCGTTAGCAAAATAGAAAGGGGTCTATTCTGTTTTTGCAAATTTCACCCATACAATAAGATTGTGATTCTAGCATGTATTTGTCAAAAAGGATCTAATTCTAATCGTATCGCCGATACATTTTATTCCCTCCCAAGAACCAACCCCCCCCCCCCCCCCCCCCCCCAAAAAAAAAAAAAAAAAAAAACCAAAGTAAATGGAGTGACAACGAAATTTGAATTTAAAATGGCAAAGAAAGGCCTTGAAATCTCCCAATTGCCATTCCATGCCATAAACAAAACTTATGACAAACAAAGTATACCCAGAATTGACCATTTCACCTCTCATGCCATCTCTTGCAGAGTAGCCACCCATCCAAACATGCCCTTAAATTACAAGTGGTAAAAGTCTGATTGACTCGTTTCTATGTAACTTAAATAACAGCGTTCTAGTTTTTTGCCTTTTAGAAACACTTTAAATCGGTGGCACATAAAAAAACATCACTAATTTTTTTAGCAGGCAATCAGACTATTTGCAAATACCCTTACATAGAAATGGAGGTTTTTAGAAAGTAATAACTCACCTTTAGGTGGTCAAGTTTCTCCACTACACCAAGGTATGTGCCAGGGAATTCGGTTCTGCTTGACTCATGCTTTGTAAAGCCCCGCACATGCATTTCATATACAATAAGATCCTTTTGTGGATATTTCAGAGGTAAATCTCCTTCCCAATCAAACTGCACATTTCACATCAAAATAAATAAATAAATAAAAATATATATATATATATATGGGGTTTAAACTTCTCATATTGCATGAGAAGAAGAAGATTCCTACACACACATGAAATGGTGGGACCTACATATATATATATAATGCTAATTATATATATATGTGGGTCCTACCATTTCATATGTATGTAATATGAGAAAACACTTCTCCTACAACATGAGAAGTGTTTTTCCCTATATATATATATGTATGTATGTATGTATATTCCATTCTATTTGCAGCAGACTAAATGAAAACTTGATTGGAAACATTTGAACTTCACTCATTTGAGATCACATGATACAATTGAAGGCTAAAATGTAGCATTCAAAAATTTCAAGGAAAAATAGTCAGACAGACATACAAACACAGATATGCATTGAAGTCATTTTTTCTTTTTTTGACTAGAATGAAGTACCTCATCATCAGAAGAAGGTACCATACCAGCCATCTGAGGCCAGCAGTTACCGTCAGGCCCTAAAGCACCAAATTCTCCTCTGCTTATAACTGCCTAGACAAGTGAGAGTTATATTAGAGCATACTGCAATTCAATAGTAAAGAAGACAAAAATTTGAAATTGGTCTTTCTTATTATATTTTAACATAGTTTTAGAAGAAGAGTTCTGGCCCACTTACTTTTGCATAAGGATCTAGTAATATACGAGAAGAATCATAGTAGTGTCCTTCTTCGGGCAAAAACTTTCCATCAAGTTTGTAGCCATATAGCATATCTTTGAAATCGCCTTTCAGCAATACATGCCAGACATCGCCAGTCTTATTGATATATGGATCGAGAGGAATGTGCTCCGTTACTCTATTCTGTAACAAATACATTCAAACATTAATACAAGTACAATCATATTAGAAATCAGTCGTCTCTGAAATCACTACAGCTATGTTTCAGTCATTCTTCACATGCTATGGCGCAGGGAGAAATTGTACTTTTGTGATATAATTAGTTAAATGAAAGCAAGAGATTGGTCCTAGGCTAGCAGTCGTGATATCTTAAAGTTTTTCTCTTTACAGAAGAATAACAATGAAAAAAAAAAAGTAAGAAGGATAAATGGGAAAAGAGCATCAAGGAGTAAAGAAGAGACATGGTGCAAATCAGAGAGAGTGATCAAACAGAGAGTGGCGGAGGTTGCATTGGCAGAATAAATGGCAAAATTAACGCCGCCATCGCGGAGAGTGGCCCCAAACGGCATGGGGTATCCTCTGGAAATGTGGAACCGACTCGAGAGGGGCTGCTCGTCGATCAAAGTAGCAGCAGCATTCACGACGAAACTCGTGGGGGAGGAAGCAGGGAAGGAAAGTGGGAATTGGGAGGGAAAGCATTTGCGGTGGCGGAGTGAGAAATGGAATGGGTACTTGGGAGGGAAGAGGTAGGGAGTGAAGGCATTGATGAGGAATGAAGGTGGAGAGCGGAGGAGAGTCATTGGAATGGGAAGAGCTCAGAGATTCATGGGGATGGGGGAGATCAAGAGGGATCACTGGTGAGTGGATATCCAGAAAATGAAGTTGTCAGATACTTGCTACTTTTTCATTCAGCTGATAGCATGACCAAGACGGTTTTGATTTAACACTTGTACACTACAGTACAGTTTATGTTTTTTGGCACACAAAAATCTCCCTCTTCTCGCGACTGCGCCACCTCTGCAGCCGCAGTTTTTTTTCCCTCCCTTTATTTTTTATTTTATTTTTTTTTTATTTCAAAGGGCTGAGGTAGATGGTTCTTCGAGGTGGATCAAGAAGTAGTTTTTTTGAGAGTTAAAGTATAAAGATATACATATAATTCTATTCAATGTTTGCCTAATAAGGAATGTCTTTCAGAGAGGTAAAAGTAACCAAGAATTTTGAAAATAGGGGCATAAATGACAGTGTAGTTAGTTGACCGTTAATTAGACTATGTTTGACCAAAAAATTACGATTGTCCTAGTTGGCAAACCTTATTGCTGACCAAGCAAAGGAAAAGAAACATGACCGGAGAAAAGAAATGGACGAAGAAGAATGTAGGGATTCACCCAAAAAAAACTTAGGACACGCTACTACAAAATAGAGCTTATGATAATCAGATTTAAAAAGTATGATTGGTGAAGAACTTTTTAGACTTATTCTTTTAATATAAGGTTTAAAAGATTTTATTTAGACCGATTTCTCAAACAACCAGTCTAAAAAGTTTTTAAAAAAATGTCTATTACTTTTTAAGACCTGTTGTTACAAATAAACGGTCTAAGAAGTTAAAAATAAAATAAATGTCTATTACTTTTAAGAATTGTTGTTATAAATAACCGGTTTAAAAAGTTAAAAATAAAAATAAAATGTCTATCACTTTTAAGACTTGGTTACAAATGTCTACTAGGCGGGAAGAGGTGTTACAACCTCGAGACAATGAAAAAGAGAATCGTTTGTTACAATTAATCGTCTTAGCGTTTGGTCACCGTCGCCACGACGAGAACCCTATTAATGACCTCAAAAACGTCAAAGCTCGGTGGCCAGAGCCTCTCGCATCCTCTACTCTTGTCTCTATCGATCTCGATCTCAGCCAGAGCCTCTCGTCGTCCTGTCTCTATCGGTCTTGAAGCTCGTCTCGCTGGTCTGATCTCGGCCTCTCGTGCTTGCCGTCAACCGTCGCTCTCGACCTCTCGCACTAGCCGCGACTTCTGCCTCTCGCGGTCTCACCGTCTCCCTCTCAGCCTCTGGTGGTCTCAACCTCTTCCTCTCGCCTTCGACCTCTCACAGTCTCACTCTCGACCTTAGGTCAGTAGGTTTTTGTTTGGAGGTTTCAACGCCAAATGTTGAATCTGAACTGTGGTTTGGCTTCCTATAATGAACCTAACATCTCTGGTTTGCTTCCCGTATCACACCGTGTCCATGAACCTGTCTAAGTTTTCTTTCCTTTCTTTTTATTTGGGGTTAGTTTAATCATGTGAAAAATATTGCTTAAACGGGTTCCCTGTACCCGTGAAGACCGTATCCATTTAACCCGTCCCGTTTTTATATGGGTTATACGGGTTCATCCACGGGTACGGGGTTCCCCTTACCCGTGCTGACAAAAACGGGCGAGACACGGGTTGACCCCCGGGGCAGCCCCGCCTGCTCGTTGCCACCCCTAGTGGGAATGATGAAATCCCCACTGCCTTTCCCTCTTTTTATATATATTTGGGTGGGTGTGTGTGTCATGTGTAGAAGTAGTGTGTGTGTCTGTTTTGTTTTCTTTGGCCAGTGAGACGACGAGTGGGTGAGAAGATGAGGAGAGAAGGAAATAAAGAAGAAAAAAAGAGTTTTGAAGATATTTTAAGGTATGTTATTTATTTTATAAGATCATTTAGGTAGTTGAATTAATTTCTTTTCAACAGACTTTCTTCATGAAAGGTATTCTAAACATTTTTCTCTTTTTAATGAGGGTAAAATAGTATTGATTATTGTAAATTTTAGGATTAGAATATTGGTAAAGTTTTGAGTTTTGATAATAAAAAACCGTATATATGAAGAACATGATTAATAAATAACTTTAATCGGTTTTGATTTGTTAGTTAGTTGCTGGGGAATTTAAAGTTATTTTCTATCTAAAAGAAATTAGGATTTATGCCATATAAGATGTTTTTACCGGTTAAATGAAAATCTAAGCATTTAGTTGGATTACTAGAGGTATTATTTAAGGTTTAATCGGTTAGTTTTGCTAAATCTTGAATTATATGAAATTATGAACTAGTATTTGGGATTTTAAATTAGATATTGATATGATTTTGATTATATGGAGAGTGTTTAATAAATTGGGTAAGTTAGTATTAGGTTAAAAATTGAGGAATAGATAAATTGTCATTTTTTTAGGAAAACTAAAGTGAGATAATAGTTTAATTAATTATTTAATTATGGTATTAGTGGTTATTTTTGTTAATTCTATTAGCATATAATTATATATTTATTTTTAAAGGGGACTATTTCTCTTACTCTTAGTGTCATGTCAAGAACTTGAGGTAACCACTTTCCACTCATTGTACTTGCTTATATGATTATTTGTGAGTCATTTTTAATCTATTAAAGCTATGTTTTGACGAAGTTGCCTTGTGGAATTTATTTTGGAATGAATAGTGATATTATATGTTTTGGAAAATGTACTTTTTATGGTTTTTTGAGCTGAAATAATATTGTTATCCTAATGATTATTGTGACGATGTATTACTGTCATATATCTTGTTTGGATTTCATATATTCATGCCAAGACTATGATGATGTGGAGCGGTGATGGATATGGAGTAATGATGAGAGTTATTGTGTATATAATACCACGTCGTATGCCACCACTTGGTGCACAGTGGATGACTTTGATATTTTCAGGGCCCTTGGTATCACCCTTTTCCTTTGGCCGGGTTAAGGGTCAGCCCTTACGACAGTGACACCTTTCCATATTCGAAGGAAAGGGAACTCATGGTCCGATGTGAGTTATGTAGTCTTTGGTCAGGCTAAACCTCATCATCAGAGAGCTTGGTGCAATCTTGTCATAAAGTATCGATATTTTATATTACAGCCTATGAGTTCTGTCACCGATTATAAGGATGGGGGTGATAAGGACTATCAGGGTATCGATATTTTACTTGACATGTTATATATGTGATTCATGAAATGAAATTTGATATAGAAATGTTATTACAAAATTTGTGATTAGATTTAACAAGTTTTTTGTAAATTTTATATCTAGTACTTTGTTCTGTAAAATGTTCCACTTGGCACCTCACGAGCACATATTAGCATTTATAATGAGCTGGATTGATTGTTACAAACATTTTTTAGGTGATAGTTCTCATGTGGGTCAATCAGGGAAGGCTTCAGAAGCTTAAACTACTTTTGCTAACGGTAGTGCTTCCAACTTTTTAGTACATGTTGAATTATTGTATATTGCCACATTATGGCTCACTTGGCATACTCTAGTATATTTTGAATATTTTGGCAAATTCTAAAGCAATATTTGGTTTAAAAATATGGGCCTAGTGGAATCTATAGCTTAAGTGTGTGCACAAAATATTTTCATAAATAGTTTAATCAGGTTAATAACTAATAATTGTCCTTTAAAATGGAGGATGCTACACTTTAGCCATAGAAAGAACCATATGGATAACAAGAGGCTTGCTGGTTTTGGGTACTGGAAAACTATAGGCGATGACAAGCAAATCACTGCCATTTTCCGATGTTAATGTCCACCATTTACGGAGGAGGAAATCTGTAATGATGGAGCTGTGTTATCTTATTTGGTCCAATGGCGGTTGTGGCTTTGCTAGGAAGGAGGAATTTTTTTTTCCAACTACTTTTAAGATCGAATGTTTAAAAAACCAGTCTTAAAATTTTTACTTTTAAGACGTCATATTTTAAAAATCTCATCTAAAAAGTATTTTACAAGATTGGTTGCGCAAGAACTGGTCTTAAAAGTAACAGAAGTTTAAAACCGTTTATATCAAGGCTGGTTCTAGAATCAATTTAAGAAGCATTTTCTATTTAGTCTAAAAAAACATTTTTTTGTAGTAATGAGCAGCTGAATTGGGAGCGCAATCATGATTTACCCTAGGGATTATGTCGTTGGTGATGCGCCCCGCCTTGGTAAACTACCTATTTGGGAAGGCATCACAATGCCTGAAATTTTAGTGGGTTTAGAAAAAAGAAGCTCAATATAAGTGAGTGGACTTCTCCGAAAAAAGCTGCTTCTGATGAGAAGCTAAAAATTCCAACTTTTAAGAGAGCGTTGGTGACCGTTTGCAGCATTGAATGAGAAATTAATTTTTACACCTGCATTTCGTCCTTTTCTGCGATACGAGTCTCACCTCCTCTTCTCTTCTTCATACCATGTCTTAAAGCGACCATTTGCAGCATTGAATGGGAAATTAATTCCCAAACCTTCATTTCGTCCTTTCCTGCGATGTACGAGCAAAATAATGATTGAGCAACTTGGGATGTAAGTTGCACAATGATTTTTATCGAATAATGCATTGAGCAAATATACAATAAACAACAACATGAATCATCATTTACGAAGCAAGGGTGGAAGAACATTTTGTCCAGATTTAATGAAAAAGCAGGAATATCATATGACAAGAAACAACTAAAAAATATATTAGATAGCTTGAAGAAAGAATGGAAGGCATGTGACAAGTTATTTTTGAAAGAGACTGATATAACCTTGGACCATGCAAGGAATATGATGATTGTAGAAGATGAGTGGTGGGAGAGGAAAACAAAGGTATAAAATTATTAAGCTTTTTTGGTTGATTTTTTGCATGTAGGTAGGGCTGAGCATGAAACCTATAATCCATGAGCCCGCTCACAACCTAATGTAATTAGGTTATTTTGAGCTTGCTCAAAAAGACCTATAACGTGGTGGGTTAGAACCCACCCTTTAAGACTTAAATGAGCGAACTATGGGTATACCTACGGGCTGCCCATACCCGCTCATTTAGTTTTTTTTTTTATTATTAACTATTCATCTCATTCCAAATTCTCCCTATCCTGAATAAATTTTTGTCATGATGGTACTTGTCTAAATTTATGTTGTTTTGTGTAAATTGTGATTATTGAACTTTGAAGATTCAGATTTCAGAATTTAGAATGTTGAATTTGAATGGATGTTTAATGCTTATGTATGTTTTTTTTTTTTCAAAAAAATAAACAGGTCAAATGTAAATAAGTTATCCAAAACCCGGTTAGCTCGTTCATTTATGTGCTAACCCGTTTATACGGATTTAAATGGGGTTGAGGTACGGGTATAAGTTAGTCCATACCCATTTAAAGTTAAATGGGTGGGGCTATGGGTTTAATCTCGAGCTGCCCAATCCACCCATTACTCTACTCTATATGTAGGAGAATTTCACGTATGCAAAATAACATTGATGTATTATTTACTTCCCTTTTTCTTGGCCATATTCTATTAACTTTATTTGTGTAATTATTTTCATTTTATTTATATGTTCGATCTTTTTATTGAAAAAATCCATCAAAACAAAGATAGACTTAATCTTAAGCCCAAATAACACTTCCAACACAAAACTTAACATTAGGCCAAAGACATCCTGTCGCTGTAGACATCTGCCCAAAGAGTCTTCAACCATCGCCACCGATCTTTACCCAGTTCAAAGTCATAAGTTCCAAACAGAATCTAAACCAGATCAAAGAAAGTGGAGCAAAAAAGCATACTAGATCTCAACTAGTGCAAAGAGACGATGAACCTTGGAAAACACCAACACACTCAAACTTAGTCATCCACGGCATCATTACCATACATCTGGACCCTATAGATCTAGCGCTCTTTACCTTGAATGCCTTCACACAAATCAATATGATTAAAACCATAAAAGGGGAAACAAAATCCCTAATTCTAAACTTTGAAAAACCAATGTTGGGAGGCGAACTCACACATAAAGATGGAAAAACATAGAACTCCTACCAAGGGAAGACAGCACGGGAGAGCCATGTACAAATTTTTTTATGGAAAAATCTATATGGGGGCCCTTTTAAGCAAAAAAAAAAAAAAAGGCTTAAAGATTCTACAAATCTCAAAAAAGGCCCCAAAGTCATTTTTGACATCTGAATGTGTGGTTAAATGACAAAAACACGCTCACTAACCTGACAAATGAGAGAAGGGCAATTTCAGAATCATTCCCTCACTCTCTCTCTCATCATTCTGCTCTCTCCCGTGTGCTCACTCTCACTCGGGAGAGGATTTGCTGATCGTCATTTTTTTCCTTTTCTCTCATAGGCTCATTTAGACCATTAATTAGAAAGATGAGAGAAAAGTTAAAGTAGTATTGTGATTGATTGGAAGGATATGATATAAAGATGATGAGGGATAATGAGAAAGGGATTAGGAGAGAAACCCAACCCCTCTCACTCTCGAATTCTTATCCGACGGCCATTCTCGTCTCCAACGCTATTTGCGATCATGTGGGAAAGGTAAAATCGTTAGGCCATTTATTCTCCCATGTGATTTCGTCCTTTCATTTGGTGAGGGCGTGAACCCTAAGTCCATTCGGCGCCTTGTTCGACTAGATTTGAAGCTCATCACTTCGCAGTCGCAGCTAGATTTGAAGCTTGAGATCAGCCTCCATTTACGTCCATAAGAACCAAACAGCCACAGTCGCTAAATTGGTAATTTTCTTTCTTCTGATTGACAACCTTTTTCGTTCTCAACTTGATGTCTTCGGCTATGCATGTTTTGCGTTCTCTTTTCTCGGAGGCTATTCAGTTTATGGTTTTGTTTAGTTGGTTGTTTGATTTTGCTTACTTCACTTCTCAGATTTTGTTCGGACTCTGTTTTCTTAATTTTTTTTGGAATTGATCTTCCATCGCATCAATCCTAAGAGGGATGTTTTGCGTTTTCTTGTGATCATTATGCTGTTGGTATATAATATTTGCTACTGTATGATGATAACTTGGGAAAATTATTGGAGCTTTTGTTAAATTCTTCAAAAGCAAGGAGTGGGTACTCGCAGACTTAAATGGGTTTTATTGTGATGATTATACTGTTGGCATATAATCATCTTTATTGTGGAAATGATATTTGACTTTTGAGCAAAGAAAAAAAAAAAAAATGATATTTGACAGTAGCAATTGGGTGGATTATTTGAGATGGAATGTGGGTAGTGGCCCATCTGCATCTTATTCAGTTCTTAACTGCTTGTGTATTATTTGGCTTGATGTTTTGGCTAGCTATCACACCTCTTAAATTTGACTTTGGCTAGTTTTTTGAAACTGGACATTCCAGGCTGGCTTCATTATGCCACAATTAGGGTGATTGATGTTCTTCTAGCCCTTTATTGTGTTCGGAGTGCAGGTGCTGAAGGGATGTATCAACTGCTTGTTTATGAACATATGCTCCTTGTAGATTCAGCCTCGTGTTGTGTCATTTGAAGAGCAAGTTAAGTTTTTTGGCATTAGTTTCTATAATAAACACTTCTATTTGCCCGTGAGATGATAATTGTTATTTTTAGTTTTTCAAAATAAACACTAATTTATTGGGAAGTATCAGATGTTGTTTACTATGGGCTAACTTTCTCATTTTGCTCTATTTTCCTGCCTTTGCTAATAATCAATTGTTAAGAATCCTTTTATTATAGATATTTCATACTTCTATATGAACCATACTTTCAAGGCTTTCTGGAAAATATGTTAGTTGTTTTAGTAGAAAAAAAAGCAGAGACAATTTAGCTATTACAACTACAACTTTAAAGGAATTTGGCTCTTCTGCATAAACCGCAGTGAGATGGTGATGAATGATAGGAGTTGAGAGTTGTGTTAAAAAGGGGGGGAAAGCAGTTTTATGTCTTACTAGTTCTTGTGTTTCTTTCTTAAATTCTATCCTCTACACTGATTGTTATGGTTCTTAAATATAGGTTTTAATTATTAAAGAGAAACTTGCAGAGTTATATGAATCTGAGCAGGAATGGTCGAAAGCTGCTCAGATGCTCAGTGGCTTTGTTTTTGTTTGTCAAATTTTTGCCAGGTTGATTGATGATACATTTTGACAGTTTTTACCTGTGGACTCAAATACTCCTATGTCTGATGAAAATTTTGACGAGTTTCTTCTTTCATTCTGTAATCTCAAGCGTGAATAGATAAAATGTTGAGTCTCTAAATCTTTTTTGGTGTTTGTTTCTATCATTTTATATGATGTTCTAAGTTTAGATAAATGTGGCTAATTTTGTTGTAGTTTTGGTTTGGTCAATTGATTTGCACTTCTGTTAAGTTTACAATTTGGCATCTGCTTTGTTTGGGATGATTGGGCATGGACTGCTGTTGATTAAATGAGGAAAAGGAGGACAAGGCTGAGCTTCCAATCTTTCTCTCTAGCTACAATCCAAAGTGTTGTCTTTGATTGAGGACTTCCACAAGTAGAAGAAGAGACATTAGGGGCATACTTGTTAGGACACATTGTAGTTGATCACAAATATGTATTATCACAAATTTGTATTCATGAGAATGACATTCACCATTTGTTCTTTTGTAAATTGTCTACTGATGGTAACTTCACAATTTTTATTCAATGGCAATAGCAAATTTTTGCTTATTTTTTATATTTGTTCACGAAATGAGAACAACAAAAGAATGGACAAGTTCGTTAAATTTTGTCTTATGTTTTGATCTTTGTTTATGGAATGAGAACAACAAAAGAATTGACAAGTAAATCAGACATTTGTATCAGCAATATCAATCATTTGTATCAGCCATATCAGTCATTTGTATCATAGGGCATTAACAATAATAGCAGTCTCCACTAACAACAAGAAAAGTGGCACTAACAACAAGAACAGGGGGCGTTAACAACAATAACAGGGGTACTAACAACAATAACAATGGCAGTTAACAACAATAACAGGGGTCACTAACAACAATATCAGTAACCACTAACAACTACATCAGCCCCTATTAACAACTACATCAGCCCCATTAACAATAATATCAGTAACCACTAACAACTACATCAGTTCCTATTAACAACAATATCAGTAACCACTAACAACTACATCAGCCCCCCCATTAACAACTACATAAACCCCCATTAACAACAATATCAGTAACCACTAACAACTACATCAGCCCCCGATTAACAACAATATCAGTAACCACTAACAACTACATCAGCCCCCATTAACAACAATATCAATAACCACTAACAACTACATCAGCCCACCATTAACAACTACATCAGTCTCCACTAACAACTAGCATCAGCCCCCTCTAACAACTAAAATAGCCCCCTTTAACAACTACATCATCCCCCATTAACAACTACATCATCCCCTATTAACAATAATATCAGCCCTCATTAACAACCATATCAGCCCCCCACTAACAACGACATTAGCCCCTTTAACAACTACATCAGCCCCTATTAACAACTATATCAGCCCCTTTAACAACTATCTCATATCAACGTTTTCACATTCGATCATTTCCACTAACAAACAGACCTCCCTCTATTTCTATGCCCAAAAAACAGAGCAACCTATCCTACAGCATTTTCACTTTCATCTCGTATTAACAAGTTAAACAGTCATATTAACAACTAAAACTGAAGGTATTAACAACTAAAACTGAAGGTATTAACAACTAAAACTATAGGTATTAACAACTATCGAATTTCAAATAATTTTTTAGCCTTCATTCCTTGATTACTTTCAACCATTCCCACTCAAATACAGACATTTCCCTCTAATTCCATGTTAAAAAACAAAGCAAGATTTTACTAATCCAACCCTACAGTGATTAAAAACGAAGTAGCATGCTGATTAAAAACGAAGTAGCATGGTGATTAAAAACGAAACAGCCTCCTTGGATGTTGGATGGAAGAATAAGCAGAAATATTTCTTCCTTTCACTCTTCTACTTCTTCCTCCTTCGTCGAAAACAGATTCCTTCTCCATTGCCGGAAACAGAGCAATAAAAGAGAGAGAATATTGATACAGAGGAGAGAGGAAAGAGGAAAGTGATACTAAAATTGAGGGTGTTTTTGTCATTTAACCACACATTCAGATGTTAAAAGGGTCCTAGGGCCTTTTCTGGGATTTACAGAATCTTTAGGCCTTTTTTGAGTTTTTTTCCTTAAAAGGGCCCCCATATGGATTTTCCTTTATATATATATATATAACTAGATTTTATCTCTTATGTGTTGCACGGGAAAATAATACTCCCTTGAATCTTTGAAAAATATCTACTTTATAATTCAACTTTTTCATTAGAATGAGTTTTATATTAAGAACCATAAAGAATATTTTATTTGATTTGAAAGAAAGCCATGGAAAGAGTAGAGATGAGAAGTGAGATTTTAGCGAGTTCAATTTTTTTAAAGGAGCACGAGTGGAATTTTCACTTCATTTAACTTTAAAAACTAATAATATTTAAAAATATTTAAAATATTGGTATTGAGTGAAAAGGACTCCATAGTTGTTTAAAAATATAATCACATTTTTATATCAAACACTTATTTATAAAAATAGGATAGGATATTATTACTACCAATGTTACTATCATTTTTCCACCGTTAGATCAGAATCTCATCTACCTTTATAATTTCTCTCTCCTATTAAGATTCTGATCTAACGGTGAAAAAATGGTAGTAACAAAAAAATGATAGTAACAATATCTTATCCCTATAAAAATATACTCATTTGGTTCTTATTATAAGATACAAATTAATAAGTCTATTTGATCTTTTTTATAAGATACTTATTTATTTTCAAAGAGCATTAAATTTTTCCATATATATCGATAATTAATAAATGTAATGTGTGAGAATAATAATTAATATGATATTAGATTTTAATACAATTAGTAGGGATAATATTAAAAATTATTTAAATTTTATGATAAATTTAATGACTTTAACTATTTTTATTAATTTATGAAAATAGTTAATCGATGTCTTATATAACAAGGCGGTACTAGTACAATATTACTCCCTCCGATCCTAATTATAGGAACACTTTTAGGGTGTGCATGGTAACGCTCCCAGAATAAGTTTTTTCTTAATTTCCGTTCCCAGGAACAAAATTGGATGGGAATCGTGTTTGATAAATTCGGTTTTTTTTTTCCTATTTCGGATGAACCAGTTTATTTTTTATCTTGAGAAATAAAAAAAAGAAGCAGAAATTTTCTGCTTCTCTATTCCAAGCCACAAAATGAGAATCATTTTTCTAAAAAAAAAAGACTCCTTCCTCTTCGAAGAAGAAATTTACCCTCGTTCACCACCACCCCACCACCACCACCACCCCACCACCACTACCACCGACCCACCGCCACCGCCCCACCACCACCACGCCCGCCACCAACCACCACCACCGCCACCGCCACATAAATAATAATTTTTTTAGGAAATTTAAATTTAAATTTATTTGTAAAGTATAATAATAATTATATTAATTATTAAAGAAAAGGACAAAATGGTAAAAATAACTCATTAATCCTCCATCTTCCTCCCTTACTATTTTTTTAACTCCTAAACAAGGGAGGAAATATCTTCCATTTCCCTTCCATCCCCTTCCCTCTATTCTCCTTGCCTCCCTTTCCTTTCCCTTCCTTCCAAACTCCTAGACAAAGTCTAAGGCTTGTCTTGAGTCAGAAATTCTTGTTTACACCGGAATATGAATTTGGATATGCCATTTTAGGTGAAATGGAAGAAATTTTTTTGTTTAAATCTCAAGAAAGTATATCCAAATTATAATATCAAGAAATAATTATTTTATTTAGTTGAGTCATGTGACTATATTTTAGTATTTGTTGTAAAAAAAAAAAATTATACAATAAAATATTATATTTTTTAGATATTTTTTAAAAATATGAAATGTTGGCATTTTGGTTAAAATTTATTTATTTTTATTGTTGATGAAATTTGTAAAAATAAAAAAAAAAATAAAGAAATAGATTTGTATTATATTAGGTAATTCTAATTCTCAGAACAAAAATAAAATGTGTTAAACGTAATTTTGATTCTCGGAATGAAAAAAAATATATTACCAAACGTAATTCAGATTCTTGGAGTAAAAATAAAATGGGTTAACAGACGTAATTGATTCTCGAACTCTTCCAAAGACAAAATCAAAAAAAACTGTTTCATCTCGAAAAATCTTTGGGTAATAAAATGGTTCGCAACTTACGCACACCTTTATAAGATAAATTACACTACGAAAGTATTCCTATAATTGGGCCCTGCTATAAATATGCTCTTTTAATAAGTCTGGTCTCATCCCATGGGTCATCTACCATGTGGATTAGACGACGATATTGGTCCAATTCTAAAGCGACACGCGGTGGTTCCTCGTCGGAATATCCCTTTGACTCACCGTTGTCTTCAACCTCAATCAGTCCACCCACCTTGCGTTCTGCCTCTGAGAGCGATCCTCCACCAAACAGGACTCGTCCAGTCGTCCCAGCCTTCCATCTCACTCCATTCTCCTCTTTACTCTCCTCCTATCTATTGACAAAAACACTGAGCCAAGACTGCATCTTCATCATCAACACCATCACAATCTAGCTTCCCAATATGGGTTCTGATCCTTCCGCCCACGTCCTCAATTCTACCAAGCCCGTTCCGTTACCTACCGAAGAAGAAGTCCCTCCTTCGACGGCTCTCCTCTCCCTAAACACAGATTCTTCTTCTACCTCGGACTTCAATCCTCACAAACCCTCCTATTCCATCATCTTCATCTCTCTCACCCTCATCTCCTGCATTGCTTTCTCCGCCGCCGCCGCCTTCGCCTTCCTTTTCTTCTCTACCTATTCCCCCTCCTCAACCGTCACCAACCACACCTCCTCAACCATCACCAACTACTCCTCCTCAACCGTCACCAACCACTCCTCCTCCTCCTTCGCTGCCCCGAAAGCGCGTCCTCTCCAGAAGCTTAATCACTCCGTGGTTCTCTTGATTTCTTCCGATGGTTTTCGATTCGGCTACCAATTCAAGACTGCTACGCCCAATATCCACCGTCTG
The DNA here is from genome assembly GCA_019022655.1 of Acacia acuminata. NCBI lineage: Eukaryota > Viridiplantae > Streptophyta > Magnoliopsida > Fabales > Fabaceae > Acacia > Acacia acuminata. The sequence goes on along the minus strand of JAFJYI010000112.1, from coordinate 2,163,602 downwards.
ATTGTCAACGGAACTGAAGCCGAAACCGGCTTGATCCCGGTTTTTCCCTCTCTAACTTTCCCCAATCACTACTCCATCGTGACGGGTCTCTACCCCGCCTATCATGGCATCATCAACAACTTCTTTGTGGATCCTCAAACTGGTGAGTTTTTCAACATGGCTAGCCACGAACCCAAGTGGTGGCTGGGCGAGCCCGTGTGGGAGACCGTGGTCAACAACGGGTTAAAAGCTGCCACATATTTCTGGCCTGGCTCTGAGGTAAATAAAGGTTCTTGGACTTGCCCTGCCAAATATTGTTTGCATTATAATGGTTCTGTTCCATTTGAGGAAAGAGTGGATGCAATATTGAAGTATTTTGATTTGCCTAGCGCTGAGATTCCATCATTTATGACTCTGTATTTTGAGGACCCAGATCATCAGGGTCATAAGGTTGGTCCCGATGATCCAGAGATCACTGAATCTGTTGCTGGGATTGATAGGATGATAGGGAGATTAATTAGAGGGTTAGAACAAAGGGGTATTTTTGAAGATGTTAATATTATTATGCTGGGTGATCATGGGATGGTTGGTACATGTGACAAGAAGCTGCTTTTCTTAGATGATTTGGCTCCCTGGATTGAGATTCCCAAGAGTTGGGTCCAGTCATACACTCCATTGCTTGCAATTCGTCCGCCTCCTGGCAATGTCCTGTCAGATGTTGTATCTAAGATGAATGAAGGATTGAAATCTGGAAAAGTTGAAAATGGCAAGTATTTGAAAGTGTATCTTAAGGAGGATCTGCCTGCCAGGCTTCATTATGCAGCCAGCGATAGGATTCCACCAATAATTGGTTTGATTGAAGAAGGTTTCAAGGTTGAGCAGAAAAGAACAAAGCGCAAAGAGTGTGGTGGTTCACATGGCTATGACAACTCAGTTTTCTCAATGAGGTCCATTTTTATTGGACATGGTCCTCAATTTGCAAGAGGGAGGAAAATCCCATCGTTTGAGAATGTTGAGATTTATAATTTGATCACTTCTATTCTCAAGATCAAGGGTGCAGCAACCAATGGTTCTGCCCCATTTGCAGAGTCAGTTCTTTTGCCTGGTGCATAAGCATATACTAGTTAGCAAAATATCTGATTGAGAAGCTAAGCTGCATGATTACGTGTTTTCTTGGATGGATGGATGCTCAGAATCACAAGTCAGAATTATGAACTTGATGAGGCGTTTCCAAGGGAAGAGACACCATATTCCTAGGCTTGAGATCCCTGAAAGAGTCTTGTATGTAAAGTTAGAAATTGAATTGCGTTAATTCTGAGCTGCTCAAGCAGTGGCCAAGCTTATCTTCATTGTTTCTGACCATATAAGTAATATACTCTCCCTAAATTTTGATTTTATTGAGATAGAGTGAGATTACCAATTTGATGTCAAACTCTCATGCTCCCTGACTATTCCAATCCTTTTGTTCATTCTCGATTAATCTGTTTCTGTTAGATTATCTTCTGTGCTAATTAATAACTTCACCTGCACATCACTGCCTTCTCTACATTTAGTAAATCCTGGCCGCATAATTTTCATGTTTAATATTGTATAGGGAAGGCGTTATAAACGTGAGATCTGGAGAAAGGAAAACTTATTTGCAATCGAGGCAGCTATAACTAACGTTTTTAACCAGTCACTGGACTTAATTAGGAAGAGCTGAGTTTCTTCATTTAAAAAGCCTCTCTTCTTCTAATTTCATATAACATATGTAGAAATTATATGCACTAGGCTTGGTGGCTAGTTCCTTATTTAGGAATGGAATCAAATGGACCGTTTAACTATTTGGAAGAGGAACACTATGATAAAGGTTCAAGTCTTAACAGCTGAAATGAAATGATTTTAAGCTGTGCCTCTGAAGCAAGAACGGTTCAAAACAGGAGCCATATCTTCGTCCCGCATATATCAAGTGAAATTCTCACGTCGCACGCGATTTGAATCTTCAATTTGCCATGGATCAATAAATAATTATTTGCTTCTTTTTTTGTTTTTCCCTTTTTGGACTGTAAAACAGTCAGAGCGTGAAACAGATTTACATATGCATCTGAATAACAAAGCCTGTCTTGTCATGAACGATCAAAAACCCCTCCTGCCTCCTGCGGCCAACAAGTTATCAGACCACAGCAGATGGCATATAACTTGACCTGAATTTGTGATATAACTTAATCTTTCTCATAATTTGAGGTTTAAAAAGCCTGGGATCATTCATGCTTCATCAGTAATGTAAGTTGCGATCCTTGCTCAATTGTGAGTAAGGATTAATACTCTGTTCCTTCCCCATTCCCTGCATCTGTCATACTCTTTCCCGAAACAAATTTTGTAACCGGAACGCTATGTTTGCCTTGCAAGCTCAACATACGTTTAACCATTCCTTTCTAAATAAATTTAAGCACGGTTTTGCATGTATAATCTCTCTCTCTCTCTCTGTCTATGTTGTAATCGGCTTGACTGGTAAACTAGTTGTCAGCAAAAATAGACCTGATGATATCTTTTGTTAGAAGTAACTGAATTATTTGTGTGAATTTTAAAGGTTGATACCAGACTTGCACATATGATGTGATTATCTGATTGATCCGATGGTCATAAGGAAGATATGTCACCTTGTACAGATGAGAATTACATGCCACCTTTTAGGCTTTTTTTTAAAGAGTAGGTGATGTATAGTTTTCATTTTTTTTTTGTCCAATTGGATTTGAAATTTTTTCCAAAGTATGATGAAAGCAGCCAAAGCTAGGCCAATAAAATTTTCTAGAATTTCAATCTATATCCCTATGTTAGCACCTGCAGGTGAAGAGGGAAGTACCCATGGGAGAAAGTGGGAATGTAATAGTGAAGGAGGAACTTTAGGAGGAGAGAGGTGAGAAGAGAATGAAAGTAAGATGGAGAAGACCTTTTTTTTGTGTCTGTGTGTGTGTGTCTTTTTTTTTTTTGGGGGGGGAAGGAGGGGGGATTGGAGGAGTAAACTTTCATTAAATTTGAAAGCTACTTCTCTGAAATACGAAATTATAGGTTTCAAAATTGTGTATATGGGCAGCATTTCTTTACTCAAACATCAGAAATGAAAGACGCCTTCATTATTTCCTATCACAGTGGACTTGCAGTGCCTTTAAGATTGAGTGAGGATTACTTCAACTACTTCATCAGCAATAAGAAATTGTTCTTTCTCTTGCTCTCCCGTGCGGCGCTCTCTCCTCTCCAGCATTAGGGTTTCTTCCTTGCCGGCGGCGTTCTAATCGCTGGCGAGCCCCAACCCGGAGATTCAGAAGAAGGTAGCACCGGAGTATTTTGGAGTTGCGATCCTCAGATCGGCCGCAAGCCTCCATCTTCTCCGATGCCGGCCCTCCTATGTTCTCCGCCGGATCTCGCTTTGCCACGGTGGCCTTCTCTCGCCTTTGGTGCGAGTTTTTCCTCTCCCTCTCTCGGAGCTTTCTTGAGGCGATGGGAGTCTTTTTCCTTGCCCTGAGAGCTGTGGTAACGGCCTCTTCCTCCTCGGCGATTTCCGACGGTAGAGGGGTCAGTCCTTTATTAAGTTATTTGTGTTTTTGGTTTTTAGTAGTGGTGTTGTCTGTTATGGTTCAGATTCACGTTTTTGGGGAAAGGGTTGTGTTGTTGGTCTTTGTTGCAATATGTTTTACATCTCGGAGGGCCATTGTTAGGATTTTTCGATGGTGGCGAATCCAAATCACCAGTTTTAGCCTTAGTTTGTTCGGTGGTGTTTGCCAGATTTGCTCGATTGGAGGAAAAGAAGTATTCTTAAGGAATTCATTTTTTTTCTTTCTGAGGTTGGGTTCTCCCCCCTGATTTTTGCCTCATATCGAGGTAATTATGTAGCTAATCAATTTGTAGCTTATCCTTATAGGAAGGTGTGCCCTGTGGGATAGGTTTTGCAACCAACACCTTCTTTCTTATCACTTCTAACCTTGGATGTTCAGGAAGCCGGTGCAATCTCCGACGTTACTTTTATTCCTATCTCTTCAGCGATTTTGATTATTAGTTTCTCTTTCATTTGGTTTGTAATGTATTATTTGTTTGTGTTCATGTTGTTCATGTTCTGGTTATTTATTTCAATTGTAATTGTTCTCGTTTATTTTATTTCAATTGTAATTGTCATGTTTTGATGTATCTTTTGATTTAAGTATTAATATAAGTATGTTTTGAACCCAAAAAAAAAAAAAAAAAAAAAGAGGATGGTTGGGAGAACATAAGTGTCTAGCCCAATGAGGCTAGGCGATGTTAATATAGGATCAATGAGCTCTCCGGAGACGCTTAAGAGTAAGCCCCGAGTAGAGAAGATTACCCACCGATATCTATGGAGAAGATACCAACGGGTCGTCTCGCATCACCGTGCTACACGGTGGTGGCTTTTCGCCAATGGGGTGGGGTGTGTGCACAGTGAGGCTGAATAGTAAATAATCAATAGAGAATGTAGAGGCGCACCTGGTGGGTAACCTCCTATTTATAGGGATTACCTAGGGTTCCTCTCCTTGCTGTAGTGAATCCGTTCTCCAGGCAAAGTGCGCCTCCCACGTCCTGGAAATGCCTGCTCCACTACCTGTACGGTTCTGAATCCCAGATACGTGGTTAACGGATGACTCAGCTCATACCGGGTAGAAAGGGTTCTAGAAAATACCCTCATTGGGCCGAATACTCACTAGGCCCAATATATGGGTCCATAACAATTGCCCCCAAGCTCGGCACTTCAGGCCATCTGTTGTGCCGAGGTTTATGAAGCAACCATCCCCGTGTCCATGACCGACATGCTATGCTTCTCTTTAGCCTTAGTCCGGCTTTCATGATTCCGAGATTCATGAAGAGAGATGGACTCCGTTCATGACCATCCTTATGAACCCCTGTCGTGCATACTTCGGTCATAACCGGCCCTATGCATTTCATCACAAGGCCGTGTTATGAACTCCGATGTGCCGACTTCGTTCATAACCGACATTATGAACTCCCGCTCCTACTTGCCCCCAATCGAGGTCATCATGGAAGCCTACGAGCGTCTGGATACAGGTAACCTATCACCTATATCCCTTCGGGAACAGAAACGCCTCTTCGCTTCGTCATCCGTGCGTACTTAATGGCCACGCTTTGGTTACCAAAGCACTTATTACTTCCGACGTTTACACTTCCCATCAAGGATATTGATTACCTCTAGACTTTCCATATGCCGTGCGTCCAACAGAAAGCCTATAAAATCGCTTACGCCTTCCTTTTAACCTATCGTCCCCAAATTCCTTTGTCTTTGAATTCTCCAGAAAACTGAGAATGTACTCCTCTTACTTCCGAATCGCCCTTAGTATGCCAAGGAACTCGCTTCCGGCACACTCGTTTCTGCTTTTCAAAGCGGACCTAAAATGCAGAGAATCCCAAAAGAAGAAAGGGTCAAAAAATGACGCGAAGGCTCCTAGAACTGAACACCATATTCTGATGTATTTGCCGCTTCTTCATTCGCCTACCCCAAAGGGCATATGAGAGTGCCGATGTATTTGCATGTCTTCACGTGGATTTCTCCAAATACATCTGGGCTCTCAACGGTGTTGAGCCAAACTCGCTCAACTTCGTTTTCATGGGCTCTCGAAGAACCTCCGGACCCTTTGCATGATAGAACCATGTAAAGGACACTTAACCCCGGTCAAGTTTCCCGTCATCCTGGTGGTGACTCGGGCGTCCCTTCACCGGTCGAGGTCGAGGCGCGGCGAGTAGGCCGGTTCTAATAAGCCAAACTCGGGTTCGAGTCCCAATTATCCGGCCGCAAGTCGAAGTGCCAAGTGCCGCTTGACGACGAGTTGCGACTTGAATTATTCGCTTTGGATCTTGCCATTGTACCTCCTTTATGGAACCTATTGCTTTCTGTATAAGCACAATGTAAACTATTTGGCTGTTGATAGAAATGGAAAATTGTTATTATAGATCCATCTGTCTTTATAAACTCTGTACTTTTGTGCACGGATCTAGCTCATGGTAACCGGCACATCACCGCACCTAGCTACTCCTTCTCTCGCTTTAGAATTGAGCGCCTTAAATAAGATTAAAATTGAATGTAACAACTCCCCAAAACTCGAAATCATTAAACTCAATTGCCGCCAATTTCGGTTGACATTGAAATTCATGACCTCCAAGTCGGAGTAATAATTAAAATCAAACGCCCCTCGGTCGGGTTGACGTTGAAATTAATGGCCCCCAAGCCGGAGTGATAATTAAAATCAAACGCCCTCGGTCCGGGTTGACGTTGAAATTAATGGCCCCCAAACCGGAGTAATAATTAAAATCGAACGCCCCTCATCTGGGTTGACGTTGAAATTAATGGCCCCCTAAGCCGGAGTAATAATTAAAATCGAACGCCCCGGTGAAAATTAATGGCTCCCCCAAACCGGAGTAATAATTAAAATCAAACGCCCCTCGCCCGGGTTGACGTTGAAATTGATGGCCCCCCAAGCCGGAGTAATAATTAAAATCGAACGCCCCTCAGTCCGGGTTGACGTTGAAATTAATGGCCCCCCAAGCCGGAGTAATAATTAAAATCGAACACCGGATTTGAAACTAAAATAAAACGCCGGTTTCGAAATCAAAATCAAGCGTCGGATTTGAAATCAAAATCAAGCGTCGGATTTGAAATCAAAATAAAGCGCCTTGCTGTCCAGACCAACAATTGGCATGTCGATTCGCCCGACGCGTTTCCCATTCCTTCGACGGCTACGTCCCTAGACTCCTCATGACGTACAGTCGCGATTTTTCGTGGAGTGATGATTTGAATCGCCTCCACTTTTTCGCAAGCATTTATTGCTTCACGCTTTTCTAGGGTTACAACCCTAATTACCGAGGCAACTTTACAGCAAAACCCCGGTGTTTCAAATTCCTAACGTATATACATTTGTGGAGGCGCGCTCTCGCCACCCATTTGCACTCAAGCCCTTTGGTCTTTCGAAAAGAACGTCATCCTCTTGATAGAGCACTCGACGATCCATCAACCAAAGCAACGCTTTTACGCACAGACATAGGTACCTCCCTCTTGCTCTTTTACTTATTCTTCCTGTGACATTCCTTATGCCAACGTTGTTTGTCTCTTTTGCACGCATATGAGTGTTTTCTGGGATCATGGGTGGTTCTTTCTGAGTAGGTTTCCGTTTTTCACCCAAAAATGGCCCGTACCATACCACATGTTTTTAACTTTAAAGACTCTTTACCGCGAAGAAATAGACATACCAGAGAACTTCAAACACCATCCCATTTCCATGCTCCTTCTGCCATCGTGCCATCTCAAGGACCAACACCGTGCGATGAGTGTTGCTACAAGAGCATCGACCTTGCTATGTTAGAGCGTCATAAAGAAGCCTACTTAATAGTGGCAAGCTGCCGATGTAACACCCGTCCGTCAGGTACCGTGTCTCTTCTAACTTTGGCCCTTCTTTTGTCTTTTTATTTAGGTATAGATGGCTTCTTCGTTAGACCACCTTGACCTGCCGAGATGGGAGAGTCCAGCCGCATCGACCACCGGGACCGAATCCCCGAACGTATGTCGTGAACCCTTGCGTAACCAGCATTAGAAGTACTATGGACGAAACGGACATTAAGCCCCTTGACTGCCCGTTGAGGAAGGGTATACAATCCGGCTTCCCTTGAATGTGAATCGCTTGCGTCCGGCGTCCGCAAAGTCAAGATCCCCACTTCTTCTTCCTCTACCGAGACATTATCACCATCCTTGGTGTGAGATTTCCTTTCACGGAATTTCAAATGAATTTGCTAAACCACCTGCAAGTGGCTCCTTCACAACTTCATCCCAACGGATGGGCCTTTGCCATCGCGTTTGAAAATTTATGTGAGAAAATGGAAATCGTCTGTACCGTTCTTGTGTTTATGTCTTTCTTCGCTCCCATGGAGTCTAATATGCTCCCACAAGGCACCAAAACTTGGTTTGGATGGACCTCTCTACGCAATATTCGCGATCGCAAGCTCTTCAAACCCTTCATGGACTCATGGAAACACTTCAAAAATGCTTTTATAAAAGTCGTTGCCGACTTCCAACGAGTACCTTGGTTTGTTCAGAGAATTCGCTCAGGGGAGACCGAGGAGAAATTTCCCCTTTACTGGCGTGCCGAACATCACACTCTTACGCCCGAGGACTTGATCCCAAAACCAAAAAGCTTTTCCGAGGCCGAAGTAACAGCCCAGTTACAACTTTTGGAACTTGCCGGTAAACTAAAGCAACCAATGGATCCGGCCGAATATATCACCACTCCCTTAGTTAGGAGACGTTCCACGACGAGTACGGGCACATTTCATGCTAACCGTCCTCCATCCTTTTTTTTTTAAACATAGTTTGGTTCCTTGCAGGCCGACGTATGGGTAAGCCCGACTACCTCAATGTTTTTGCCGAACTACCTGAAGGGACTGTCAACTCCCCTCATGTCGCCAACCTTGATGATCCAGCGCAAGCCGGTCCAGTAAACGCAGCCGCTGGACCCTCTCGCAAGCGTTCAGTGCCCAAGGGCGGATCCAAGCGCGGGGAAGGAACCTCAAAGAAACAAAAGAATAAACCTCCTCATGACGGGCCCACTGATCCGCTGGCCACCTCTGGGCCCTTGGTGGAAGCCACTTCTACCCCGTCCTTTACAGAAGCGGCTCCCTCCATAGCCGAGTTACCCGAGGGAGATTTATGGAAAGGCGGGGTGTCAACAAGTCTCTTGGACGCCGTCCGGCCTCCTGCTCGGTTTCACAAGTCTCTCGATCTCTCTGAAGCGGACAAAGTCGAGATTGCCGATTTGGAGCTTAAGGGCCTCAGAGCCGTCTCCCTTATCCGTCCGTATGCCATTTTAAAAGTCAAATATGCCAAGACTATGGCGCACCTGCACGAAGTAATTACGGAACGAGATGGCCTTAAGCAAGAACTTGCTCCTTTGAAGGATAACGCTGATCTAGCCAAGGTTATCCAGGAACGGAATCAAGCTCAAGACAACTTCCGAGCTTCTGAAGCTGAAATGAAAAGGCTGGAGGATAAGGTTAAAGGGCTCGAAGGCAATTTGTCTCAAACCGAGGAGAAGCTGGCCCTGGCGAACATGGATGTCATCCGGTTGGAGGAACTCCATACCAATGACATGCTGTTGATAGAGAAGGCACAATCCGATATAGACCATATCAAAGACGTGCTAAAGACGAAGGACGAGGAGCTTCTGGCAGCCGACAACATGCTTAAAGGGAAAAATGAGGAGCTTCTGGCGGCCAAAGGGCAACTGTCGAAATATGCCAGCGCTGCTGTACAGTCCTTCAACAATGCCGTGGCACAACTCCGAGTCCTCAATCCTGACATTCCTCTGAACACCTCCGGGCTACACTTTCAAGCATACGTTAGCGAAAAAGGGAAACTAATTCCCCCCGGAGCTGATGAGAACGAGGAAGAGGAGAATGAGGACGGTGAGGAAGAGTCCACCATTCCCTCCTAAGCCTATGCATGGCCTTCCTTCTTCCTGCCTGCTATATGTTTATTGCCGTGGTTATGGCCCGGCTTTTTTAATTGTAAAGGGATTCGGGCTTCGGCCTTGACTATAGACCTTTCGCTGCACCCTTTAATTAAATCGTCCGATTCCGTTGATATATTGATCGGTTTATTTAACGCTTATCAATTTCGTCAATTCGTTAACCTTGCCCGTTAGTAACAGTAATAAACCCGTCAGTTGTTTTCAACTCCGTTTTTCCAGAGCTTTAACACCCCGACTTGATCAAGGTCGGTATGCGTGTTTATTCAGTTACCCCGGATGGTTTGTTCAACGCCTGCCATCTCTGGCTTCGCGCGGTAACATGAGAATTTTCTGAAACCGGTTTGAAATTTCTCTTTAGTGTGGCTCTCATAGGCCTTGCGAAGACCGGTTTATTGACCGTGACTTCATGCATGCCACGAGAATTAGGTGTGTATGCCCAATAATTCGTGCCTTCTTACACGATATTCGAAAAACTGGTGACCGCACGATGAATCTCTACGTGTTTATTTTGCTGGTGGTGCTGAAAACTGGTGTGCGCACCCAGAGTCCAGACCTTTAAACTTTAGGCATGTTTTCCAAAAGCTGGCTTTTTGGCCATGAATTTATACATGTCCCTTTATCAACATGGTTTATGGAACCGGGCTTTCTAGACCTCGGGATCCTACACGTTTAATTCGATCATATCCACCGGAAACGGGTTTATGGACCTCGATTCCCTTTATGTTTCTTTGAACCAGATTTCCAGAAAAGGGTTTGTACACCTCAATTTCCTCTGTGTTTCTTTGAACATAACAACAATAAATTGCTCTGAAAATGGGCTCCTAGGCCCAATATTCATTAATATAGAGAAAATGATTCGGTCATGCCGTCATTACATAATGCCTTATGGGCTCACAGCTTACCAACGTCAATACCCATTAGTCTGGACTTCCTTCTAGCTATAATATGCCTTTAACTTGTCAAGCATTCCAAGTCCGCTTTACGGGCTTCTTCTCCAAATAAGTTTCAAGCTTGTAGGCGCCTCTGCCCAAGTTCTCCGTTACTCGATATGGGCCTTCCCAATTTGCCGCGAACTTGCCCTGACCGGCATTTTTGTTGCCTATGTCGGCTCGGCGAAGGACGAGGTCGCCTTTGTCAAAACTCCGGGGTTTGACCTTCTTGTTATACCGGTTGGCAATAAGTCGTTTAGCTGCCAATTCCCTGCAATGTGCCGTAACCCGGGCTTCATCTATTAGATCTAGCTCCACCGAAATAGCTTCATTGTTTTGGCCCTCCTCATTAAGAGCATTCATCTTCCTTAATGAGGGTTCCCCGACCTCGACCGGGATCATTGCCTCACAACCGTAGGTGAGTCTAAATGGGGTTTCTTTGGTTGCAGTATGCACCGTTGTCCGAAGTCCCCATAATACACAATATAACTGGTCTACCCAATCCGACTCAGCGTCTTCCATCCGCTTTCGCAATCCTTCAAGGATAACCTTGTTTGCAGCCTCCGCCTGCCCATTGGACTGTGGATGCTCCACAGAAGCGAAGTGCTGCTCAATATGATAGTCCGCCATCATCTCCTGAAAACCCTTGTCAGTGAACTGGGCTCCATTATCCGTGATAACCCCAGCCGGGATCCCAAAACGGGAAATGATATTTCTTTTTACAAACTTCTGAACTCGGGCCGACGTTATGGTTGCCGGTGGTTTGCGCTCTATCCATTTTGTGAAGTAGTCCACGGCCACTATAAGCCAACGTAACGCCCCGGCGCGCGGCTTAAAGGGTCCCAACAGATCCATGCCCCATTTGTAGAATGGCCACGGAGCCGAAATATGGGTTAACTCTGCCGGTGGGATCCGAATCACTTTACCGTGCTTCTGGCAGCTTTCGCATACGCGTACATGCTCTTTAGCATCTGCTGCCATAGTCGGCCAAAAGAAACCGGCCCGAACCGCCTTACGCGCCAAAGCTTTACCGCCCATATGGTGTCCGTTGATTCCCTCATGTATTTCGGACAGTACATATCTGGCCTCGGCCGTACCGAGACACTTCATCATTGGAGAATGAAACCCTTTTCGGTATAACTCATCCCCAATCATGGCGTATGATGCCGCCATCCTTATTAACTTCTTCGCCTCTGCTGCTTCAACCGGGAGAATTCCTCTCTCTAGATAATCAGCTATTGGCTTCCTCCAATCTGTCGCGTCTGATATGATCATTACGCAACTCGGTTCTGTCAAGTTTTGCTGGACCATTGTGCGATGATTTCCGGGACTCTTTGTACTTGCCAATTTGGATAGGATATCAGCTCTAACATTCTCTCCTCTGGGAATGTGAGCTACTTCTACTTTGTCGAAATCAGCCATGATTCGCCGTACTTTCCCCAAATATTTTACCATGAGAGGCCCTTTAGCCTGGTAAGTTCCGTCAATCTGCGAGGCTACCAATTGGGAGTCAGTAGAAACATGAACTTTCCTGGCCCCGTTCTCTTTGGCCTGAAGCAATCCAGCAATTAAGGCCTCATATTCTGCCTGATTGTTAGACGTTTTGAAATCAAATCGAAGGGAATGCTCCACTAATAATCCTTCTGGATTTTCAATAATTATTCCAGCTCCGCTTCCCTTCTCGTTTGAGGAACCATCTACAAACATCCTCCACGTCTCTGTGTCCTCTTCCCCCTCCTTCCGAAGGGGTAAGTTCCATCACAAAATCAACCAATGCTTGAGACTTGATTGCGTGGCGAGCTTCATAGGTTATGTCGAACTCAGACAACTCGATTGCCCAGCTAACCATTCGTCCCGCCAAATCTGGCTTGTGAAGAATCTGTCTAATCGGTTGACCGGTTCGCACAAAAATATGATGACTTTGGAAATATGGACGTAGACGTCGTGCTGTAACGAGTAACGCGAAAGCCATCTTTTCTAGCTTTTGGTATCTCAATTCCGAACCTTGCAGTGCCCGACTCACGAAGTACACCGACTCGACCTTCCTCGCCTCTCTCGACCAAAACGCGCTCACCGCCTCTTCCCCGACGACAAATACAAGATCAAACTTTCCCCGGGCTCTGGCCTTGATAACACCGGTGGGGAGGATAAGCACTACTTGATTTTTGCAAACGCCTCATCGCATTCCTAGTTCCAACCACCCGAAGCCTTTTTCTTTAATAACTTAAAGAAAGGGAGAGAATTTTTTGCCGACTTTGGTAGGAAACGAGTTAACGCTGCTAGTCTACGCTTAGTTGTTGCACCTCCTTCTTAGTTCGCGGAACCCGCATATCCAACACGGCTTGGCATTTCTCCAGGTTCATCTCGATTCCTCTATATGTTAACAGGAAACCTAAGAACTTCCCCGCCGGGACCCCGAAAGCACACTTCGTCGGGTTTAAACGGATCTGGTATTTCCTGAGCTTGTCAAATGTTTGTTGCAAATCCTGCACGTGGCTTGCTACATGCACGGACTTAACGATCATATCATCTATATAGACTTCGACGTTCTTCCCGAGTTGGTCTTCAAACACCCGATTCATCATTCTCTGATAAGTCGCCCCGACGTTCTTCAATCCAAACGGCATAACGTTGTAACAATAGTTAGCCTTGTCGGTGATGAAAGCGGTCTTTTCCTGATCCTCGGGGTGCATAGCTATTTGATTGTATCCGGAGTAAGCATCCATGAATGAAAGCAGTTGGAACCCCGAGGAACTATCCACCAGTTGGTCTATATTTGGCATAGGGAAGGAATCTTTTGGGCACACCTTATTCAAATCTTTATAATCAGTGCATACCCTCCACTTACCGTTTGGCTTTTTAACCATAACGACATTTGACAGCCATGTAGTATACTGCACTTCGCGGATGAAACCGGCTGCCAACAATTCTTCTACATGAGCCTCTAAGGCTTTCCGCCGGTCATCACCGATTTTCCTTTTCTTCTGAGAGACCGGTGTGGACCCCGGCAAATTGCCAACTTATGACAACAAAACTCGGGGTCTACCCCGGGTATGTCCGCTGGTTGCCAAGCGAAGACGTCTTTGTTATTCCGCAAAAACTCCTCCAGCTCCGTCCGGACCTCGGGGTCCAATCCCCTACCGACTTTGGTTACCTGGCCGGGCTCGGCACCCAACACTAGGTCCAACAACTCGCCACTTGGCTCTGATTTTTTCATCTTCTCTTCCTCACGCAAATCCAACTCCACCGAATTGACCGACTTTCCTTCTTCATCAACTTTGACCGACGCAGCCTTGTCCATATGGGAGGCTCTTTTCGAACCGCCCTTGGCACCCCTAACCGTATTAAAATAGCACTGTCGGGATTCTTTTTGGTCCCCCTTTACCGTCACGATTTGGTTCTTCCTTGAGCAACTTCAACTTCTGGTGCTTCGAGGATATCAACATATCCCAATCATGGATAGTCGGTCGTCCCAGAATGATGTTATACGCTGAAGGAAAATCAGCCACGATAAACCTAACTCGATCCGTCTTAAAGGCTTCCCTTGTTCCTAAGGTCAGCTTCACATCTATGTAACCCTTAGGACGAGTTTCCTGCCCATTGAATCCGGTCAAGGTCGTCCTACATGGCCTTAGATTCTCGGGGTCAAGCCTCATGCGTTTGAATGCGTCCCACAGGATAATATCGACCGCACTCCCGTTGTCAATGAATATCTTCTTAACACAACAATCCCCCACCATTCCGATGATAACCAGACCGTCGTGATGACCTGGGGGTACATCCTCCAAATCCTGCCTAGTAAAGCTGAGCACCGGGGATTCTGGTTTTGACATATCCCTCTTGAACTGCGGGCGGTCTCTAATGGAGAGTACCTCCCTCAAGTACCTTTTTCGTTGACTGGTGGAGTCTCCCCTCCACCGAATCCTCCGCTAATAACATTACAGTCAAACTTGGAATCAGGGAAATCCTCGTCACTGACGCCGGCCTTCTTACTTCGGCCCCGCCTCTTCTTTTCCGAAGGCGGGCTCTTGCTTCGATCCTCACGCCGCTTCTGGTTTCGCCGCCCCTGGGTTTGAATCACGTACTTGCGGAGTTTTCCCTCACGGACGAACTTTTCAACGGCGTCCCTCGGTCCCAGAAACTATCCGTAGTATGACCATGCCGATCATGAAATTCACAATACCGAAGTTTTATCTAAAGTGGCCCCTCTCCTCATAAGCCGGGGTCGTTCAACCTCTTTCATTTCGGTTGTCGAGACCTCCTTCCAGATTTGTGCATCGGAGACCTTCAACGGGGTATACCGGTCAAAACTTCCTCCCGGCTTCCCCCCAATCATTCTGTTATCATTACCTCGTCCATGAGAATCCTGCCGACGTCCGTTATGTCGCTCTTTGCCTCTTGGGGGGCTTTTGGCCCTCTCTCTGGGCACCTGATTTAGCATCTCCATCTGCTCGAGCTCCAGATAAGTTTTAGCCTTATCATGGAATTCCGCCAGGGTTACTGGACGACGCTTTAATACGGACCTCTTCAAATGAGACGAACCATTAAGACCGGCTATGACACAATGGAGATGCACGTCTTCTTTCAAACCGGGCACCTGCAAAGCCGTATCCTTAAAGCGTGCCAGATACTTTTGTAGAGTCTCCCCAGGCAGCTGCTTCACCTGGTCCAGCTGGAATTCGGTTTTTGGTTGTTTCCGACTTGTGGCAAAGTTTAGCAAAAACTTGTGCTCCAAAGATTTCATACTACTAATAGATCGCAACGGAAGAGAGTGGAACCAATCCTGTGCCGACCCCCTTAAAGTTCCCGCAAACAACCGCGGAACCATGTGCTCGACAATTCCTTTAACCCCGATTTCCAACTTGAAGTTGTTAACGTGATTAAGCGGGTCTTGACTTCCATCATATTTCAGCAACTCCCTTGAGTCCAATCCCTTAGGATACACCGCGGTCATTATTTCATCCGAAAACTGACTCAATACGTTCTCGCCACCGAGTCCTTCTCCGTCCGCCTTGGGCATGCCACTCGATGGGGGCGTCGCGCCCTCCTTATTGCCCTCCGGGTTCGTGGGGGTTCGCCGGGATGGTTGCTTCTCCTTGTTGCTGGCTAAGTCGGCTTTGTCCACCCGGCGATCGTTTTTATTGACCTCGGTAGCCGTAGTATCACTAACCCGACTTGGCCTGCTAGCATCATGACCGGTGTTTGGGGCGGGATGCTCCAACATCCTAACCCGCTCCTCGAGCAACAATATCTTCCTAGCTTCCTTTTCTTGGTTCTTATCTCGGTCATCAGCCGTAGGAGTTCTCTGTTCGCGCTCTTCACTGGGCTCCTCTATCTCGGTGTTAACCGACGTTGAAACGACGGTCCTGCTTGGGCCCGCTCCATCACACCCCGGATTCCGGACCGGCTTGTCCTTACGTGCGAAACGTTCTTCCAACTCCATTCTAATCCGCCTTTGTTCGTCTTGGCGCCATATGGCGTTCCGACGTTCCATATCCTCCCGGTTAAGCCGGGAGTCCTCCTCCCTCCGAAGTCGCATAGAAGTCTCCATGTTATCTATCCGCTGAGCCAACGAACTGACCGCCTTATGCAGCAACTTCGAATCAGGATGTTCCAACTGAAACTCCGGAGACGGAGGATGTGAATCCTGCTGTAACCCTTGCTTCTCCGGCAAGATATCTCGGTTAGGATGAGGGGAATTTGCAGTATCCTCAGTCTCATCCTCTACTCCCACAACCTCGCGGTGAAGGTTAGGAGCAACAGAATCTGAATCTTTGGACCGTCTCGCTCTACCCGCCGTTGTTGCGGGCTGTCCCTCCGTGCTCGGTCCCGTCGCGCAATGTGTGACTGCGACTTCGAGTACTTGTCACCATGTTCAGTGGTCGTTACTGGCCTTTTGTGGCTTGGGAATCAAAGTTTACGGTCCCCACGGTCGGCGCCAATGTTCTGTCGTAGAACATAAGTGTCTAGCCCAATGAGGCTAGGCGATGTTAATATAGGATCAATGAGCTCTCCACAGACGCTTAAGAGTAAGCCCCTGAGTAGAGAAGATTACCCACTGATATCTATGGAGAAGATACCAACGGGTCGTCTCAGATCACTGTGCTACACGGTGGTGGCTTTTCGCCAATGGGGTGGGGTGTGTGCACGGTGAGGCCGAATAGTAAATAATCAATAGAGAATGTAGAGAGTGCACCGGTGGGTAACCTCCTATTTATAGGGATTACCTAGGGTTCCTCTCCTTGCTTTGTAGTGAATCCGTTCTCCGAGCGAGTGCGCCTCCCACGTCCCGGAAATGCCTCGCTCCACTACCCGTACGGTTCGAATCCCGATACGTGGTTAAAGGATGACTCGGCTCATACCCGGGTAGAAAGGGTTCTCAGTAGCAAATACCCTCATTGGGCCGCATACTCACTAGGCCCAATATATGGGTCCATATTCCAATTCTCTACCTCGGAAAAAGTAAAGAGATCCGCAATAGTCGCGTACGGTAGGCCAAGTCCAAGTTATAGTGTTGGTTTATTGACATGTTACGGTTTTAGGAATGGAATGTGCCCCCTAAGGAACTTGTTAGGTGGTTTTGAAACAGAAAACATGTCAAACACGTCATACTCATCAGAGATCCCCTCTCATTCCTCTGAATTAAACAAATTAAAATGAGAACATCTGGATATGGAACGATCTCAGAAGATGACCCAGAAGACGCCTCGTCGTTGTCGTCAAACACACAGTTCCTATCGTGGACGAAAGAGCGGCTTCAGACAATTCCGGGCACAGCAAAACCATGGGAAGACATGATCTGCCCTTCTCGCCTCGCATTGCCACTCTCATTCTTCAACTTCATCCACAGAATCAAGACCAATGCACGTGTTTATCGCACAAACTACGTGGTGGTCATACTGTTGGTAGTGTTGCTCACGTTGCTGTGGCACCCCATCTGCGTCATCATATATGGCGCATTGGTGGCTGCATGGTTGGTGTTATATTTGGTACGAGAAAGCCCCCTGAGGGTTTGTGGGTACGAGATTGACCAGAGATTGGTGGCTACATTGTTGTTGGCGGTGACATTTGGGTTGATATTTGTGAGCGATGTGTGGGATAATATATTAGTGGGATTGTGTGTGGGGCTATTTATTGTGTTGGTTCATGCTGTAATGAGAGAGGCAGAGGAGGAGGATGAAGACGAGGCAGGCATTCGTCTCAGACACGCTGCTTCCTCTTCTTTTACTGTCTAGTTAATTAGCTACAACTCTATATTACTTGCATATATTTGAATCAATTTTGTTTCTTCTTCCACTTTCCTGCTTTATAATTCATTCGTTAATTACTCCACCAATCTAATCTATTTGACAGACTCGTTCCTCGTCATTTATCAAGTACTGGACAAATGCTCCTACCTGGTCTTGATTCTCTGCCTCTGCGAATAATGGCACTAAGAAATTGAATGAAACAGTATACCACATCATATGTGATTCCAATTGCATAATCTCCAATGGTTGGCCAACCAAAAAAAAAGCTTAATCTCCCATATATCATTTATTTTGCCTCCATCTCGTTATTATGCATTCTTCATTTATTTATTATTATTATTTTTGCCAAAGAGGCTACTGTTATTATAATACGAGCACTGTTTTTGTTTTAATCTTGTACAGTTAATTCTTTTCCCATCTAATAATATGCCCCTCTACTCTGTTTTTCAACCTCATTCCCCCTTAAATTAATATATACATATTTTTTCATATTATCATTTAATATTGGGTTCATGACTACTCCTTCTAATACATATGTCTCATCTAGGATTCAAACTTGAGTATCGAAGGATCTAGTAAGGCTTTGTATCACTAGACCAACTCTATATTGGTGCCTTGAATTAACATTTTGATCTTTATAATTAATTTTGATTATGTTGTAGCTCAATTACATTATTGAACTTTGACTTATTATAACTCAATTTCATAATTTTGACCCAGTTGGAATTCAACCTGCAAATTGTAATTCATTGTAACTCAATTGCTGTAATTTTAACTATTTAAAATTTTATTTTAATCTCTGGACTTTATGAAACATATTGACAAAGTATTTGAGGAAAAATATTTCTAATGATTTCATTCATTGTAACTCAATACTGGGAGCTTTTTGTAGTAGTATTAAATGCTATAAATGCTAACTTCTATCTACCAACTCACATTAACTATTATCTACCAACTACTAGTATTAGATCAATTAATACTCCTCTCGGAGAATGAATATTATCCATTCCAAGCTTGTATTGGATTTAGATGCCACATATTGTTTCTTGCTTCTCCATGTAATGAGATTGGAACCAAGAAAATTACAATAACCTGTTGTAGATCTCCTATGATCAAGATCTTCAGCATGATCTGCACCAGTGTATGCTTCAAGTAAAGCTATAGAATCTGACTTACTCGGAGTTGAAGTTCAGTCATTTTGTCAAAAATAAACTTAGACCCTATTTAAATTTGTCACAGCCCTTTCGTCTTTGGCCACGTGGGATATATACTAAATATGAATATAATTAAAAAATCATAATTAATAACTCTATAGGTAGCTTTTACAAGATTTTTTTTCATGAGCACCCCAAATTTTGGATTGGAGGAAATAAATTAAACAAGTGTTTTTATTATTTTTAGCGAACCTTTGTTATTTTTATTCATCTCGAGTATAAAACATAATAACCACCGGAATAGTTAAATTATTTTATTTTATTTATTAAGAAAAAGCGGATAACTCGTAGTCTAGTGAAAAAACAAAATGCCCGGGTTGTTACCGCGGAGCACCGGAACAGCAAAGCAACGCCCTGAACTGACACTTGGGCGCGATGGACTGAATCAGCAACCTCGCCGTTCCCTCCTGTTTCACCGTCGCTCCTTTCTTCTCCACCAACACCGCCGCCACGATTGCCTCGTATTTACCTCCTCCGCCTGTTACGAACGCCACCAACGCCGCCTGCACCGGCCCCATGCTCGGGTTAAAGGCTGCCGATTCCATATACGACCCTTGGTATATCTTGCCGCCAGCGTCCATCAGAGCCACCCCTGAGGGAAACCCACTATACGGTGCATGAGACTTGTTCGCAGCTTCTAACGCCGCTCTCTTCAATTCCTCATTCGCTATGTATCCATTGGCTAGGTCATGGGATTCCTCCAAGATGGACAATCCGTTGTGGCGCGGTTCTAAAAGCAGAGGAACCTCGTCGGGGAGAAGGTCGCGGGGTCCAAATCTGTGGGATAGGAATTTCGACAAAGGGGTAAAATCTCGGGATTCGTCGGAGGCGATGAGGAGTTTGATATTTGGGGCATCGCGAAGTTCTTGAAGGAATTGGCGGCAATGGCCGCATGGGGCGGAGGAAACGACTAAGTACTCCAGACGGGGCTCCGCATTGAGGGAGAGGTTGGTGAGGAGGAACTGCTCAGCGTGAACGGTCTGGTGGAGGGGGAGGCCAGGGAACTCGAGGTTAACGCCGATGAAGATGCGGCCGGAAGAACCGAGAGCGACGGCGGCGACGGGGAAGTTGGAAATTGGGGGGCGAGCGAGGGATAGAGCGGAGGAGACGAGGGAGAGGAGGAAGTGGGGGAGGGGAAGGGCGGAGGATTCCTCCAAGGATCTGGCCTCCGGTGCTTGGATGAGGAATCTGGGAGGATCCATGGCGGATGGCTTTGATTGGACGTTGCAATTGTCGATACGGATTAGTCCACAGAGGGGTCTCTTCCCGAAATAGCCTTTTATACCCACAGAAAAGACACTTAATTCTTTAATCAATAATTAATTAGTTGCTTCAGTATAGTCTGCCAAATCTCTCCACGCTGTCAACTTAACCAACCTTACTATACTATATTGTCCGTTTGGGAAAATGACTGTAGAAGTGGTTTTTATTTATTTATTTAATTTTCAGATTAGCCTTTTCATTTGTTTGAAGTTAAATTGTAGGTGTGATTTAGATTTGAGATAGTAATAGTAGGAGTGCCTTTTGAGCTCTTATTTAACATAGTGTTTGAAAAGTCAATTGGAATGAAAAATGTATGAATCTTATTGAATAATATATATGTATACACACATATTATGTGATAATTTGGAATAAAAAATTAATTCCTTTTTTCATGAAATTTGTTTGGAATGTTTTTGCCGTATGTGTTAATGTGTAGCAATAGAATATAATGAAGGTGTTTAGTGTTTAGGTAGATGGGAAGAGGGCATGGTGGGGAATGCAGCTAGTTTGACAAGGAGAGTAAAAGACGTACACAAAATTGAGAGGCAAGTTGTAGGGATGTGGATGACTGGATTGTTAAGCATAAAAGTGTCACTTTGGGTATAGAAGCGGACAAAAAGGAAATATGTGGGTGTGGGACATATCACATATATATATGCGTAAGGTGAAACAGTAAGAGAGCGTATAATATACTCCTCCCTCCCAGTCCCCACTCCCCAGTCACCATCCAATAATGCACGTATTATATTGTCTCACAAGAGAGATAAGGAGGTCACCCAACAATATGGATGGAATTGAATTGGAAATACAAAACGTGTGGAAATTAAATTTGGTGATATCATATACCTAGCTACATGTGTAGGATGGGATCCACATGTGATATTTGATCAAACTTACTTGCGTTTTGGAAAGGACAACTCACTGACGCTCATCATACTTGTTACCAATAATGGAGGGAAGGTATCCTCCACTGGGCGTGTCGTGGATTCCATTCTTCCATTTCCCTACTACACATGGATAGTAATTAAATATTATATAGAGTATCAAGTTCTACGTGTAATGACACCGCAGGAGCTTGCAACCACTTGCCTTCATTCTATATCCTATATCCTCTCAATGCTCAATATTTGTCACTTTTCTCCATCTTCAAACGTCAAACTTACTCCTCCATTCATCTTACATCTCATTCATGATAGGCCCTCCTCACCTAATCAACCACACTTCCGCTATATATATTATATATATATAGTTTCACAACTCTATTTACAATTCCTTATTCCATCAAAACCAAGGGTATAACACTTTTTTATTAGTTAATTCTATTGGGCTACTTACAAGATATTGTACTTTCAGAAGGTCCTGAAATCATAGTGATGTTTAATTTGGCATAAATGCCTTAGATGTAGAGTTCAAAAGCAAGAATCTACCCATGGTGTAGTGGTATGATACCAGGCTTTGATGACTTTGGTCCTGAGTTCAATCCCTGTGTCTACAACCATTGTTTGCCAATTCTAGGGAAGAATCTTGGTGGCGAATAAAGAAAACAAAGGGATTGGAGGAAAACAAATAAAAGTTGTACATTGGGAGAGAGGGGTGAGCAGGTGATATTCTGAACAAGATTGAAAATGGATGAGTGTGGGCATATAAATATATTCACAGGGGCGAAGCCAAAGGTGGAACCGCCCCGAATGGATAAGGAAAGTGAAAAAGAAAATGTTCAAGTTAGGATTAGACACGTGGCCAAAGGCGTGCCATTTCCAGATGTGGCCACAGTCAGTCTTAGTCGAGCCAATGAATGGGCCTCACATGGCCCATACTTGTTAGTGGGTTTTGATATTGGGCTTTAGGCCTCTTCTATCCTCACTCGCTCCTAACGTACATCCAACAAACTCAACAGTGCCTTGTGTGGCTTCTGCAAAACTGGTGCGGAAGATACGCTGCATATTTTACGGGACTGTTCATACGCAAAACAGGTCTGGATGTGTCTGATCTCTCCAAGGTATGTATGTCTCTTCGTTTTTTTCAGCAAGACTTAGAGATTGGATAGCTATGAACCTTACGGGTAAACTTGGCAGAGCTGTGGATTCTTACTGGCATATTATTTTCGGTGTTGCCATCTGGAAATTGTGGGGATGGAGGAATTTATCTATCTTTTAAGCTAATTTTGTGAAACCCATTAATCCTGCGGTCATTTTCCTTCACATCTGGAGGAAGTTTACTATGATTCAGGATTTGGTTTCGGACAACCCTGGAATTGTCCAAGTTACCTCTAGGAATCGGTCTTGAGAAAGTCCTCCTGTGGGTTGGTTTAAATTAAAGATTGATGGGGCGATGACTTTGGGTATGTCTATGGCTGGTTGTGGGGGAGTTTAACGAGCCAGTAGAGGAGAGTGGGTAGCTGAATTTACACAGGAAATTGGCATGTGCAATGCCAACACTAGGAAGAGTGGGCTGTGTTCGAGGGGCTGCAATTAGCGTGGGATTAGGGTTTCAAGAAGATAGTACTGGAATCCGATACAAATGACCTTGTTAAGAGATTATTAGATGTGAATTTCCATTCTACTAGTCTCCTAGTTGTTCAGAATAAAGAAATGATGGAAAGGGATTGGCTCATTATCTTTGTCATATCCCAAGACACTGTATTGCCGATGCTTTTGGGATACTGCCCTATGTATTTGAGGGCTTAGTTGAAGCAGGAGTGATTGAGATTAATTTCCCTGGTGCTTAATTTCTGTCTGTTGTACTTTGGCTTTTTAGCCATCTTTTATATATATAAAAAAAAACTCAATAGTGCCTGATCCTTCTTCCGTAAATGATCATATACATAAGGCTGCTTATTATGAATCTGAACCCTCCCAATTATAATGACAGCATCTTAACTTTAATAAATGTAAAATTTAGAATACACATGACCAAAGATACTCCTGGGCAGTAATGTAGGAAATGTTAATGGGAGGGAATACATGGATAGAAAAAAAAAAAAGAGAGCATGTACATGAGGGAAGAGGAATTGGGTTAAACCCAGCCCTGTTTGTAGCGGTTGAAGAGATGCTCTGTTTGGGCGTTCTTGAAGGCGCTGCAAGCAATCACATACACACATATCAGCACCACCACCGCCACTATCAGTATTATGTTGGCCTTCCTCCACTCCTTCCTCACGTTCCCCAGCAGCCCCGCCTTGCACGCGTTGCAGTTGTAACACAGCTGGTTCTGATCGTTGCTCCACATGTAGCAATCCGGGTCCGCCGTTGGATTCACCGGGTTCTGCCACGTTATCGGGTTCACGTAACTGTACCCGCACACTGTTGGAGGCTTGCAACACCCTGACTGCATCACCCCACAACACAACTTCCCTTCTTTATTCATATTCATACTACTGCTAAAACCAGAAAACAAATCCAACCCACTCATTTACAATGCCACAAGTTTTTTCGCTCTGTTTCTACTTTGTTTCTATTTATAAGTCCATTTTCGTCAAAAAAAATTGGGTTATATTTATAAGTCTAGTTTCATGTAATAAATGAGATTGTGATAATTTCATCTATATTAATTGTACTCATGAAAATAGAGAAAGAAGAAACAGTTGAAAAATATCTAATCATGAATGAAAGTAAAGTTAAAAATTTACACTATAATCATTGATGTAACTATCTCTCCTTAGTATGTGAGATTTAGTTAAATTAAACTTATAAATAGGATGAGAATCATAAGTAATAGTAGGTACTAACGACTAAGCTACAAACAGTGCCACCTTGGCAGCCAACTATGCACATGCATTCTATTATATATAATCCCCAATAACGACAAAAGTATTAACCTTAATCCATTTTATATTTGCATAATTTCTTTTCTGATGCCTTCATTTCAAATAGGGAACGCCACTCATGCCTATCTGTTCCGAGTGATGCGTCTAATGTCGTCTTTCAATGATTCCTGTTTGAGCCATCAAGATCTTTTTGAAAATGATATTGTGCTGCTCGTGGAAGGTCACATTATTGATTATAGTGTGTCCCGCGTCTTAACCTCTCCATTAAACGCTACCAATAATTAACCCATCTCTACTTCCAGGTGTGTGGCCTGGAT
Organism: Acacia acuminata; assembly: GCA_019022655.1. Taxonomy (NCBI): domain Eukaryota; kingdom Viridiplantae; phylum Streptophyta; class Magnoliopsida; order Fabales; family Fabaceae; genus Acacia; species Acacia acuminata. The sequence continues at coordinate 2,139,369 of JAFJYI010000112.1, read as the reverse complement.
TAAGCTGAGATACAAAAAACTAGGCCCCACCCGACACATCACGGACAATAACTCCACTAACACTCACTCACTCACTCACGGGGCTCTGTTATGGATCATCATCATTCCACTGCCAATTCTTTCTCTAATCCAGAATATGCCAGTTTCAAAATGCATAAAATAAATCCCGGTAACAAAATATTGCAATCCAGAAGCTCGGATTTATCAGCTATGTCTAAGGTAGAGGCCTGTTTTTAAATTATTTATGCAAGCAAACAGATCTGACAGGATGCAGTGTTCAGAAAAGTCAACGAAGAAACTCCGTGTCCACATGAAACAGGCATCACAGTTAGAGAGAGAGAGCAAAGAGCAAACAAATTTATGACCTTTTTGTCAGGCAAAGTACAGAGAACAAGGTAGAAATAAGAGATAAGTGTTAATTAGGAATTCAGATGGATGCATACAGACCTGTAAAGGAGAGAGATGAGAACTAAAGAACTGGTCGGCGGTGATATATTGCTGGGCGAGCTTAATGCATACATCAGATTCCGCCAAACAAGATCGGATCTTGGCCCAACTGCCAGAAGTGGTGATGTGGTTCCTCAGCCAGGAGGAGAAGCCGTCGAGTCGGGATTCGTCGTAGGCAGTGCCGGGGACGTGGTAGGTTCCGTCGGGACGGGTGACGACGAAGGCGAAGATGAGGAGGATGAGGAGGAGGGCGATCAGGAGGGCCATGGAGACGAGGTAGAGGGCGAGGAGTCCCTGCTTGTTCCAGTAAGCACCGACGAAGCCTGCGAGGGAAACGAGGAGAACGAGGATGCCGAGGATGACGAGGGGCCAACGGAAGTTGCGGATGCACTCGTTGTCGGGGTTCTGGGCGAGCCAAATGCCGGCGGCGATGATGGGGATGGAGGCCAGGAAGGCGATGAAGTTGAGGAAGGCGGTGATGTTGTTGCTCACTCCCATTTTTACAAGTTTTGGAGTATGGAAAGAGGAATTGAGGTGATTTGGAGTCCCTTTTTGGGATATGGAGATGCGGTGGCGGATGAGCTTGGTGGGGGAGCGTGTAGGGATAATTTTCTCACTCCTTGTGGTTTTCAGTGTGAAATATAGTAGTTGTGAATGGAATCTTCACTCTCTGGATTTTACTATTTGTGTATTATTACACTATTATTTTACGCCCTCCTCCTTTTCATGTACAGTGTCCACGATATTCATTAATCTTGTTTGATAAGCCAACTAGAGAGAAGACTTTGGAGTGAAAAAGCGACTTTGAGATGAAAAGCAATCTTTATTCACCTGAGGCTCCCGTTTCCGTTTGGATAGAAGAAAAAGTAGGAATGAAAAAAAAATTAAAAATAAAAAAATAAAACGAAAAGAACAGAATAGAAAGGGAAATATTTACCATTTTATTGTGGCACTCTCTTCCTCTCCCCAGCGTCGCTCTCTTCCTCTACTTATCGGAGATTAGCGAGATTTGCGTCGCAGATTGAAGACATACTAGAAGCTCACAATGCAGGGAGAGACTATACCAGCAAATTTTGTTATCTTCTTTGTGGATTGACGACATATAAGAAGCTCGCAAAGGGTAAATTTGTTTTCTTTAATTTTCTTGATCCGCTGGAAAATGGTTCCCACCAAAATTGGTGAGAACCCATTTTCCCATGTATAAGGAAAAATTCCCCTACCACCAGAAAATATTTTACGAGGAAAATGCGAACCAAACAGCCGCGTGCGACGGAAAATACCAATTTTCCTTTTCCTTCCTCAATTTTCTTCGATCCAAACAGGGTCTAAGTACAAAGTAATCAAATGACATATACATATTGGAAGCGGCTTAGGTCCTCTTCTCTTAGGATCCTCCTCCATCCTCTTCTCCTTAATTGCGCCATTTTGGCGCAAAACCAATGAACTTCATGCCTTTTTTTTTTTTTAATTTTAAAAAATATTTTAGGATACTGATGGGTGCTAAAAAGATATTTTAAGATATTGACCGGTATTAAAAAAATTTCATGATCTTTAAAAAATAATTCAGGGTACTGACTGATACTAAAAATATACATGGGGATACAGAATGATACTAAAAAAATACTTCATAATCTTGAAAAATTATTCTAAGATATTGAAAAAATATTTTAGGGTACTGAGTGATACTAAAAATATACTTTATGATATTTTTTTCAAGATCCTAAAATAATTTTTCAAGATCATGAAGTATTTTTTTAGTACCAAATCGAAGATCCTAAAGTATCCTTTTAGTACGGTCGATCTAAAATATTTTATCAAGATCCTAAAATAATTTTTCAAGACTATGAAGTATTTTTTTTAGTACCATTAGTATCTTGAAGTATCTTTTTAGTACCATTCGATACCTTAAATTATTTTTTTCAAGATCCTGAAATGATTTTTTAAGATCATGAAGTATTTTTTTAGTACCGGTCAATATCCTAAAATATCTTTTTTAAGCACTGTCGATCCCGAAATATATACATATATATTTGTTTTTTTTAAAAAAGGCACGAGGTTCACTGTTTTTGAGCCAAAACACAGTTTGGAAGAAGAGGATAGAAAAGGATCCTAAGAGAAGAGGACCCTAGCTGCCTCTGTATTTCTTTGTTGTTGAATAGTAAATATTGTATTTCGACCAAAAAAAGAATATTTCCCTCTGTCCTAATTTATACAACAAAAGTGTTTCTATAGTTAGGACTGGAGGTAGTAGTAAATATTGTATGCCTTCTCCTACTCTGCAATAAATTTTTTTCCCCGTTTTTCCTTCCACCTTACCCAACCTAAAGGAGCTTGAGTAAAAGTTGAATCCATCAATTTAAAACACATAATGCAATGTAAATATATCCAAATATAGCAGAGATTACAAGCTAAGAACAACAAAGGTGATCAAAGCTGGGACATAAGTTTCTAATATCAAATATGACAATTTTCATAGCAAAATGAATAGAAAAAACACCTGTAAAATAATGCATCAGAATACTCCCTCTAATCCTTATTATAAGGTATCAATTAATAATTCTTATAAATCGATAAAAACAGTTAAAGTCAATAAAATTTAAAATTTAATTAACTTCCAATATTACCTCTACTAATTGTACTAAACTCTAATATTATATTAATAATACTCTCATCCACTACCCTTATTAATTATGAGCATAAATGGGAAAAAAAATTTAATGTGCTTTGAAAACAAGTAAGTGTCTTATAAAAAGGATCAAAAATAATATAGTTGCTAGTTGGTACCTTATAATAAGGACCAAAGAGAGTATTTTGACAATTTGATGTACTAGGTAGAGAGATAGAATGTTATTGTGAAGGGAAATCTAAAAGAGGGAGAGACCCAGCGAGTTGAAGCTCACTCACAGATTAGACTAGAATCCAGTGCACCAAAAAGAAAGATTAAAGGAGAGAGATTGTTAGAAAATTCAAAAGCGGAGATTCAACAAAAGGAGGCACTTCTTATTTTTAGAGCCATGGTGATCACTGGTTAGGAAGACGTCATTTATTCTTACCCGCCTTCCAAGTTTAATGTTTAATTGTTTCCTAATATAAGATTACATGCTTCTCAACTATAAATCCACAATAAACGTTGATCTGATTAGGTTTCCTAATTCTAATAAAATAATTTGGCTCATCAAGTATGGATCTGGACTCAAAGTCCAACATATTGAAAGCGGAGTCGATGTGATGTGGGAAACATATGCTCTTTGAAGAAAATAGAGAGTTACTTTAACTTGACCATTTACCTTAAGTAATACTCCTTCCGTCCCTATGTAATTGAATGACGGAATTTTAAAAACACTAGTTAAAAATAATAATTATTTAGGATTTTTTCCTTTTAAAATGCCCCTATTTATAAATAGGTGATAGAAAGTAATAATGAGAAAATGATAATAAAAAAAACATGTATGTAATATAATAATTAGTTGAGGGCAAAATAGAAAAAGTGCATTTATTATTAAAACAAATTTAAAAGGGATGTTATATTTAAAAACAAGCCTATTAAAAATTAACTCTTATACATAGAGACCGATAATGGAGTATCTTGTGTTGTCGCAGACATGCCCGATCCACCAATCCCTTGCGGGATTCATCTGACGGTCCCTTGGAGTGGTTCCTTTCATCCTTGTCCATCTGAATGTGAAAGGGAACAATCTGACATTGGTACTGTCTGTACGTAACAAAATACGGTGCCCATCACTCACTCACTGAAACATACTAGACGATACTCCTGATTGTTCTTGATATTATTACTCAAAATATGCTTCCGTGGAACGCACCGGAAGGGAAGGATAGAATGCTAATTCCGTAACTAATTAGCAAGGATATATATTAAACAGTATGATAAAATATTCTGTAACTTATCGTGTTTCTATTTCAATACCCTGTTTCTACCCCAATTGAATTTGAAGGGACGCGTAGAAACCTGTGAGGAAGGAGCAAGATATTACCAAATTTATCATAGAAAATAGGAGTCGTTGAGATGAGATGATGACATGGCAGGATGGAGTACTGATTCGCTGATGTGTCTAACTGATAGACTGAGAAGAAATGACACGTAAGACACCATGATAAACCAGATGCGTGCCAAGGTGAAGTTCATGGTTGCTCATGGACAACCTTCAGAGTTCGGAGTGAAGGTGTAGAGACTTTTAATTTCAGAAATTTGCCAAATCTTAGTATCACATGCATGTTACAGACCCCATTGACACCAAACATTTTGGTTGCAAGTGATTGGGCAAAAAAGAGTTGAATCTAATTGTGAGCTTTATTTTTCTTCATTATTTACTGCGTACAATAATTTGTTGTTGTATGTATACACACAATTTTAAAGTAATTTTTAGCGTCAATAACTCAACTTGTCATATAAGGATCACATAACAGTTCAAGCTAGCAACTTTTGAATCATTGGAAGCTCACTAAATTAAGCAACTTGTGCTCATTTAACCAACACATGTAATTGTGGTGCTTTAACAAAATCTTAGGCGAAACTGTGCAGTTCTTGAGCAACTCATTAACATAATCCTCAAACTCACTCAATTGCTGCCTACTACTATATTACTAGCTATATGGAATTTCTTCATGTTAGAGCTTGAAATACCACCAACCTGCTCATCTTCTGTTTTTCTTCTACAAAACAGTGTTTAATTACCACCAATCACAAGAGGGGAGGCCACAAAGAAATGGAGTGTGAAAGATTAAAATAAACAAATGAATGCAAGCGCCACTTAAAAGAACGAGGATGCTAACGATTTCCAATATCTTGGAAAGTTACATGATTTGTCCCCCCCTTATACCGTGATTCAACTCAGACTCTAAAAATGTGTTGTGCCCATCACTTATCAGTTGATGACTTTTATAAATGGAACAAGTGACTTCTTTGAGTGAAGACAAAAACGTTTTAAAGTAAACCTGATAATTGCGAGATGCAGAAAAAGTCAGGGTTGGGCCACTTTTGTTCAACATTTGGCTCATACATGTCTTCATCATTTTCAGAGGACTCAGTCATTCAGTCACACTCCACTGTAATGGACCTAAATGCATTGGGCCTGGAGAAGCTTTCAAAAGAGGCCCAAAGTGAGGTGGGTGCTTGGTTGAGATGAGAATCAGGAGATTGCAGGATATAACTAGACCGAGCAGCAATGAAATGGGTGTGTAATAGTATTTGGGAATATTCTCTCTCTCTCTCTGACCTCTTCTATATTGCTTTGTGTTACTCTTTCTTCTGTACACTGTATTTTGTTACTGAGTGTAATGAAGATGCTATTTTGTAGCTCAACGTTATATTTAATTTGACATTACAGAAGTTTTATTGTTCTTTTATAAATCATGATCATAACAATGGTGCTTTTATTGAGAGTCAAACTCGAGGTGGAGAACACTATACTACAAGAATTACAAACCGAGCACAAGAAGGTTAGCGCGTTTATTGACAATTGCTAAGCGCCGCTTTACTAAACTGAAAAATCTAATGGAGATTGTGTGGTTGAAGTTGGTAAAGCTTGAAAAATGAACTGAGAGATCAACCTTAGGAGTGAAGATCGATTCACCACAGATTCAACAGAGTCCGTATTTTTCTCCTCGCTTTGAGTGTCCAGATGTGCAATGATTGGGAGATTTGAAATAGGACTTGCGTCAAGATGTTTTGGTACAGAAACCTGGTTTTGTTTTACTGAAATTGGACTTACGTCGGGATGTTTTGATACAGAAATCTGGCTCTGTTTTGTTGAAAGCAGACTTGCCTCGGGATGTTTTGATACAAACACCTGGTTTTTTTTTTTTTTTTTTTTTGCAAGCTATGAAGTTGGCAAAATTAATTGCGGTTTTATCGAGATTGAGTGGTGAGCCCCCATCTTCAAAGATTTCAAGCTCGACTCATTATCTGACTATGAAGAGGATGGCAACTTCAACTGGTGAGGCTCCTATTACTCAAATTTCATCTGTTGTGATCAATTCCAATTGTTCTAAGATTACTAGATCCTGGAGATTGCGAGTATTGGATAGGCTGAATTTTATCTTTGTTTATGATCCTAGAGACGTAGAAGCAAGGAGGAATTGAAATTGGTTGAAGCAATATATCCTATCATTTCTATCTTCTATGAAGTTCTTAACAATGTTTTGTCTAGCATAATCTCTCAAATTCCTATTGAGTTAGCCCCACTGGATTATCATATTGAGGTTGGTTATGGTGTCAAGAACTTGATTTCATTCCTAATCATGACCCCTCCCATTTGTTTGAGCATGCTTAACTCGGTCTATTTGTTCCCAAGTGCAAATGATCTATTGCAAGTTTCGGATGACTTACATTTTATCTTCATCTATGACCCTGGTCCTCACATCTCTAGTCACTTTTTTTTTTTAATTATCAAAAGCCATATAGTCGCAGGAATGATGCCGGTCTGGTGTTTGATAGATTGCTCCAGAGATTCGTTTGCTGTCCTTGAAAATTTTCTATCACTAATTATTGTGATATTTGACCCAGGGCAAGTTAAGAGAGATTATTACTTGTATGTTCTTGCTGAGATTTAGCCATATAGTCTAATTTTATTATTATTATACTCCTTCACATTGCCAAGTTACCGAGGTCACCACTGACCCACATTATTGGCTTGCATTGCCAACACCAGTGCTCTTAATTCATCTCTCAAGCCCCACACCATATCTTGCAATTCATCCATGGTTCTTGCTATTCTTGATCTTGTTTGTATCATCCACCCACCATGTCTTCAAGAATAACAGAAGGAAACAAAACCGGAAGTGTAGAAATGCAAAATTGAAAACCAAGAAAGAAAAATCAGAAAGAAAGAATGAAAAGAACAGAACCAGAATCTAGAATTGAAGATGACAGAATCCAAAAGACAGAGGATGGTAGAATCTAAAACCAAACTACCAAGAACCACCCGAAACCAGAATTGAACCATAAGAGAAACAAAAATAGAAACGAAATGAAGAGGAGAATAGATAGAGAGTAGAATCAGCAACGAAAAAGACAGCCAATGAAGGGTTGCTCTGATACCACTATTTTGGTTATTAATTTAGGGTTAAGAAAGTAGATGTAGAAGAGACACAAGAAAGGGATTAGAAGAGAAATAGAGAAAAGAGCTACTATGATGCTCACAAATCTATATTCATAGTCATAGCAAATCTGATCTGCATATACAATGGGAGAATGAGCTATTTATAACACTATAACTTCCTTCAAGTCCTAACTAATTCTAGTTTACAATTATGGACTAATTATCCTACTAACTATCTAATTTACAAATATGTCCCTAGATTTATCTCACAATTAAGTCCCTAAATGCATATTATTATCTTTACGTATCGGGATACGATCTCACCTGGGCCAGCTTTCTATCACGCTGACTTTATATATCCACTTTCTTACTTGGGACTTCCTGATCCACGCTAAAACTCCTACTTCTATTCCTATATCACAATCTCTCTGTCTTCCTAACCGCTTTCCAACATCATCTTTCTCGCTCAAAGATAAACGACTAACTAAGCACTAGGTACGGTCAGCCTTAGACAAGACAAGCCAATCATTCACACCTGACTTTCTCTATATAAACTTTTTCTATAGCTAGTCCTATTGAGTAAGGGAAGGGGTCGGTCATAACCACTCTTACACGAGGAACAAAACAACCTGGAAAAACGTAACATATCAGATTTTAATCCCATCCAAGCCGTGCACAATGCTAAACATAGGACGTTTTAGTATATTACAGAAAGTAGCCAACAATCTTGATCTTTTACAAACCTATACTCCTACTATTATTCTATTTCGCCATTTTACTTTTACATTAATTAAATATGAATATATTTGATAATAGTTAATCAATATTACATAGAAAAAGTCTAGAAATCCCTATATTTAATTACAATTAAAAACTCTGGTAAAAAGAAAAAAAAAGATACAATTTAAAACATTTTTTTTATAAAAAAAATCTTATATTTAGCACAGGGGATGGAAGTACAAGGAAATGGAAGCAAGGGCGATCTGTTTTCCTCTTCCTAGTGTCATATCATTGAGTCACCAGTGTTCCTAAGGTGCAGGGGTGCACTAATAAGGACTCAAACTTGTTTCCTTTCACTTGAAATAATTAAGCAACTTTATGATGTTTCATTAGATACAATTTATTTTCAAAATCAACTTTTCACCTAATTCAAGCATGCACCAAATATTAATTTTATAGTTGAATGATTGACATTGATGATTAGTCCATTCGCCACCCACGAGTAGTCTTGTGCGGATAACGGCTAAAAATATTTGGCAGAAACACAAATATGAAAATAATATTAACAAAACTAGGGGTTTAAAACAGCTTACCAAATTGTGGGTACAACATAAATAAGTTGCAAGGGTGTGATGAAGATTATTTTTTATGGGAGTCATCCAACTGAGTCAAATTTAAATATTGTCTTGCTAATTAAAGATAAATATTCTAGGAAAAATGACAGTTAGGTCCCAATGACCATAAAAAATTACAAAAAAGTCCCAACGAAATTTACATATCAATTTGATATTATTTCTATTAATAACAGGAAGTGTTATATTCACAATAGGAAGTGTCATATTCACAACAAAATTTAAACATCTGGATTTTATTTTAAACTCAATCCCTAAGCGTCGAGAGGTCATTTACGTGAGAAAAAAGCTAGATTCACAACAAAATTTTAAACTTAACCATTTACAACAAAAAGCCATATTCACAACATGAAGTGCTATATTTACAATAAAATTTTAAAAAATTAGATTTTGTTTCAATTCAAATAATATAAAAAATGTCCTTAAAGACTTTTTTGATGTTATGTGAATTTCATTGAGATTTTTTTGTAATTTTTTAGGGTTCTTGGAGCTTGATTGTCATTTTCCCAATATTCTATTGACATTTTTTTTTTTTTTTAATATTGAAATGGACGCAAACCTTGAGATATCATGTTTAAATCGGGAAAGACCCTTCTCCCTTTTTTTGTTGTTGTTGTTGGGGGGGGGGGGGGGGGGTGAAAGCAAGGGTGTGAACGAAGATGAAGATTGAGGTTTGTATATGCCAATGGGGGAATATATGAATGAGGGGTAGGTTGACCACGCCGGTGAAATAGTGCAATTCGGGGCATCCACCTACCAACTCCCAATGAAGGACCTCAACATTTGACTCATTTTCATTCTCACCTATCCCCATTTACCAATTTTCATCTTTCTCATTCTCTCCTACCCTGATTTCCTTTCATATAACCCCAAGCCCATTGATTCCTCCGAAACCATGTGCCGCCAAAACCCCCCATCCCCTCCTCTTATATAATCAAACTCACCTCCCTCTCTCTCTTCATTCCCCTCTCCGCCACCTTCTCTCTCCCCTCCTTCCCACAACATGGCTCCTCTTCTCGTCCACAAATCATCATTCTCTCTATTCACTCTCATCACCACCATCGCTCTCTTCTCCTTCATCATCGTTAAGTCCTTCTCTCCCTCTTTTTTCTCCCTCGCTGCCTTCGTCTTTCCTCTCACCATCCTCCTATTCCTTAAGTACTCACCAAGGCATTCCTCCAAAGTCCCTCCTGGCCCTTTCTCTGTCCCTATCTTTGGCAATTGGCTTCAAGTCGGCAATGACCTCAATCACCGTCTTCTCGCTTCTATGTCCCAAACCTATGGCCCTGTCTTCCTCCTCAAACTCGGCTCCAAGAATCTCGTTGTGGTCTCTGATCCTCAGCTTGCCACCCAAGTCCTTCACTCCCAAGGTGTTGAATTTGGTTCTCGCCCCCGAAACGTTGTGTTTGATATCTTCACTGGCAGTGGCCAAGACATGGTCTTTACCGTGTATGGCGATCACTGGCGCAAAATGCGAAGAGTCATGACGGTCCCATTTTTCACCAACAAGGTCGTCCAACAATACAGTATCATGTGGGAACAAGAGATGGACTTGGTGGTGAGGGACCTCAAAACGAATGATACCGTGAGAAACAGAGGGATTGTGATCAGAAAGCGTCTGCAACTAATGCTGTATAATATCATGTACAGGATGATGTTTGATGCCAAGTTTGAGTCTCAAGACGACCCCTTGTTCATTGAGGCCACCCGATTCAACTCTGAAAGAAGCCGTCTGGCTCAGAGCTTTGACTATAATTACGGAGACTTCATCCCTCTCCTCAGACCTTTCTTGAGGGGCTACCTCAATAAGTGCAGGGACTTGCAAACCAGGAGGCTCGCATTTTTCAACGATCACTATGTCCAACAAAGAAGGTAACCTATTATACTGCTAATTTCTTAACAAGTTTAATGTGTAAATTTGTTTTGGAAGTAGTTTTGGGAGCAATATTATTGTCCTCGAAGTTTTTTCAAATTCAATATTTTCTTGAAAGTTTTAAAACCTAATAATGTTGTTTTATACCCTTAAAAAAATAATGTCACATCGTTAAAAATTACATGTTCACGGTCAACTTTTCAAAGATAAGGTTAACACTTTCAACCTAACATTGAACTTAGGAGGAAAAAAAAAAAATTTCCAGAGCAACATCGAATTTAATAAAAAAACTTATAGGGTAACATTGCTACTCAGCGAAAACTTCCAGAGCAAATGTACATCTTAACCCTTTCTTAATATGGCGCGGCATCTGTAGGTTAATATCGATAGTTTATTGTTATTCATCATGTGTTGATGTGTTGGTTGACAGAAAAATAATGGCAGCCAATGGGGAAAAGCACAAGATAAGCTGCGCAATAGACCATATAATAGATGCAGAGATGAAGGGAGAGATAAGTGAAGAGAATGTGCTGTACATTGTGGAGAACATTAACGTGGCAGCAATAGAGACGACGTTATGGTCGATGGAGTGGGCAATAGCAGAGCTGGTGAGAAATCCAAGGGTTCAGAGCAAGATACGTGAAGAGATATCAGGAGTGCTTAATGGAGAGGCAGTGACAGAATCAAACCTACAAGAGCTTCCATATTTACAAGCAGTAGTGAAGGAGACGCTGAGGTTACACACACCAATTCCTCTGTTGGTGCCGCACATGAACCTTGAGGAAGCAGAACTGGGAGGGTACAAGATACCGAAAGAGTCAAAGGTGGTGGTGAATGCTTGGTGGCTGGCGAACAACCCGGCGTGGTGGGAGAAGGCGGAGGAGTTTAGGCCAGAGAGGTTCATGGAAGAGGAAAGTGGGACCGATGCGGTGGCCGGAGGGAAGGCTGATTTCAGGTACTTACCGTTTGGGGTGGGAAGGAGGAGTTGCCCTGGAATCATACTTGCATTGCCAATATTGGGACTAGTAATTGCAAAACTGGTGACAAATTTTGAGATGGAAGCTCCAAAAGGGACACAGATAGATGTGTCTGAGAAAGGAGGGCAATTCAGTTTGCACATTGCCAACCACTCCACTGTGGTCTTCCATCCAATCAACGCCTCATGATCATTTGCTCCGATAACTGTCATGTTAGCCATATTGTAAACTTCAGATTCTAGTCCTGGAAGGACGGTTTTTTTTTTTTTTTTTTTTAAAAAATTGTTGTGTGCTTTCATTGTATTGTTATAATTTTTTTTTTTTTTTTTTTTTTTTTGGTTTATTGTATCTTCATAAATAAGCCTGCATGCATAACACGCTTTTATTGCACACGATCCAACTTGAATCTGTGCCTTGTTTTGAGATATAATCATTTGATGGAACCCTTGAAATAAAGGTTAACCTCACATTTTAAAAAGTTTGGGCTGTTCTATTTCTTGTGGAGGTTTAGTACTTAGAGTTCGGGTTCAATAGTAGCAAGTAAAGTACTATAAGTCCAAATCACTTTTCTTACCCAAGACAAAATAAAAAAGTTAAAAGATGAAATAAGATGCATTTTGTATTAAAAGTGGCATTAATTTTCTTACACTACTAGAAAAGAACACTAGTGCAAAAAAGGGCTTTAAGACCGCCTCATTTAGAGCGGATAATCGACACCCCGGTCTTAAAGGAATGACCGTGGCGATTCCGTAAATATAAAGAACTTCTTGCACCGGACCAATTTCTCACCGTTCTTAAAAACATTATTGAGACTGACTAAAAAACAACCGGTCTTAAAAATTGAATTGAAATTTCAATACTTACTAAATATATCTCATATACCCGTACTTATATTTTTTGTGGTAAAACATAATAAGGAAAAATTTAAATATAAAAAGTCTAAATTTTTAAGACCGAACCGACGGTCTTAAAAGTTTTCTTTAAGACCGGGACATATGATACTTCCGGTACGAAAAAAAGTTCATTAATATTAAGACCGGCGTTTTACAAGGAACGGTCTTAAAGGTTAAACTTTTAAGATCGACTTTTAATATGACCGGGATTAATGTAAATATTAAGACCGTCTCTTTTGCATCCGGTCTTAAAAATCAACGCAAGATATACATTTCTTCGCGCGAAAGCTTTTGTTACTCGTGGAGAACCTCTTCACGTTCCGAAACCCTTCCCGTTGCATTACCTCTCTTCCTCGCCCACGTACCATCAGCCCCTATTACTCTCTCATTTGCTCAGGCATTCCTCTCTTCCTGTCTCGAAAATGGACGGTGAAAATGATTCTATTCGTGTTCCGGCAACGCTAGTTCCTGGTGTGACTGGTGTGAGTGAGAACGAACCCTCTTCATCTCACAATGAGGCTCGTAATCGCCCTGCACGCCGTGGTAGAAGAGGCACACGAATGATGGATGTGACCCTAAGTCGGACTTCCGGGTCAAAGCTCGAGATTCAGTTTGATGGAAGGTTGGAACCTGTCGGTCCTAATAAAAGCAAATATAATAGTTTTGTCGGTACATCTAGCACGCGGCAAGGTTAGCATCTTGACGGATGAGTGGAAAAGTGTGGACTCTAAGAATGTAAAGGATCCTATTTGGGAGACTATCCGGTTACATACACCGTCCCCGATCGCGAGAAGTTGAAAGACAAGACATTGTCTTATTGTGCTAATCGGTGGAGGAAGTTTAAGACCTTTCTCGCTAACACGTATATTTTCTCGAGGTTCCGCCGCCAAATATCCTTGGGAAGTTTACACATTTATTGATGAACGAATTTGGCGACAATTTGTTCTTCTATGGACCACTCCTGAAGCTCTGGTGAGTTTATATTTAGTTTTGTTTTCCCTTTTGTTTGCTTATTAACATGTGCGGATATGTGAATGTTATTGTGTTCATCTAATCTGTTAGTTATATAATGGTTCGATGTGTGAATAGAAGTATACATTTCCCGCCTTTGTCTATGCAAGTCGATATGTCAACCCCGAAAAGGTAAATTATTGATGAGAAGGTATTAATTGTGTAATGGTTTGTCTTGCAAAGGAGGAAATGAATAGTCTTAAAAGGGGAAAATTTTATATACCCAATTGTTACTATCTAATGGGGACTGCTGATCCCACTGGATGCCTTAAAAAGGATCAAGTTTGTATTATTTTGTAAGCATAATTCTCTTTTGTTTCTTAACCTATCTATCTAGCTAGCACTACAAAACATAGCTCCAATTTCTTCTACAATTCTACATCTTCCTTAAATAAAATGTTGAAACTTGATGAAGTGAAGAATTTGACTACTTGTTTGATTGACGTTCATATGAAGCGAAGTTTTCTAATTTACGTTAGTGACATGCATGGCTGGAATTCATAATTAATAGATGTTTTCAATCCCGATTCACGAAAAGAAGGGAACAAGCACGGGAGATAGGTAGAAAGAATGATTGCCCTCATAGGGCTTCTCGCGTGGATATCAAAAGGCCGAAAAAGATTTGATGGCGGCCAAGCGGAAGAGATTGGATGATGAAGCGGGAATCCAATCCTTCGTGATACATGCTCCTCCATCTCCAATACGTCGCGAGGAGTTGTGGTTGCATATTCGGCAAAAGCCAAGTGGCGCCTACACGAGTGAACAAACTCGTATAGTTCTTTGAAAAGAATTGTAAGTATCGTTATTGTTATTTTTTAGTTACTAAACATGTTTCATTACCAAGCTTCTCGTTATCTCGTATCTTACGGGAAGATCTTAAAAAGAAAGAAGCGAGAGGGATCTTTTGTGTCGGATGGGAGGAATGATGTTCGACCGTTGCGGCCAAAAACTGGATCACCGGGCGTGTAAGGGGGATTGGAGGACGGGTAGGCATAAAGCAAGTCTTTGGTATATCCAAACGCCATAGACAAAGTATGGTTACCGGGAGGAGATGGACCGGCGGCGGCTGCTAAAGAAGCTTCAATGATCGCAATGTTTCAATCCCGGATGAGCCGATGATGAGGAGGAACTGAGTCGAGATGAGGCTGCTTTTGAGCAATCGTCCGAGAGACCGGTGTTCCCTTCACACACTCACTCGCAACCGTGCAAAGAGCACTAGAGGGAGCTGCATTGTTGGACGATCGAGCAACCTTGTGACCTTTATGTGGAGGATCCCGATCATCATGATGGACGATTATTGGTTGCAAAAGGGACTGTTCACAACTTGGGATCAACTGTACACCACCAACAAATGCCTGATGATGAAGTCAGAGTGTCAGTTGAAAAGGTGATCATTGATGCACCGCTCCCTCTCCAAACTAATGAGCTGAAGCTTGTGAGTGATGTTAAGGGAACCTTCATCCCTTGGCCAGTGATGCTTGTACATGTCTCTACTGCTCCTGAAGATTCAACCCCTCCTCCTCAAGTTCCATCCCCTCGTCAAGCTCCATCCCCTCCTCAAGCTCTATCCCCATCGCTAAGTTGGTCAGGCTTTGCCCGGGGAAAAAATATCCAATCTGATGAAGAGTGGATGTTTTAAGGATAAATCGTGGCCTGCCAATGAAGTAGTAGGCGTCCCTCATCTTCAGCCCGTTCAAGTTGACACCGTTGATGTTGAGTCCCTACTGCTTCCTCGACAGGAGCTTACTGATGCAGTTGTTCAAATTTTTATGAAGTAAGTATCTTCTGTCTACGAGTACATAATTTAAATGCATCGTTTAGACATACATACATATATACTAATTCCCCGATCGATGTCATTATTGTAGGTTCTTGCATCATGAATTGGTTCAAAAGGCGGGATCAACGATTTTGGATTCTTGTGCCCCTGTCTATTCAAGTCAAACATCCATGGAGGAGAGATAGAAGTACATATCAAAGAGGTTGTGTGAAGTGAGAAGAAAGTTGTACTCTTTGCCATTCTTCCACAGGTACATATCAAAAATCTTGTCCGCAATTCACTTAATTCTGCTACATATATCACCGAGTATAGTTTACTCATTGTGAATTTTCAGCCGCCATCGGCGCTTGGTCCTCATGTGCATGGAGGAGCATAAAGTTATCTTCTTATGCTCCACTCACGGTGAGCCATTGCCTACGTTGGTGCAGACCATCAACGAGTAAGCATGTCATTTTGATTCTCTTGTCTCGAAATCTCTGCTTGTGAATTTTCGGTGAATCATTGATAAATTTGTGATTTTGATGATAGTGTCATTGTTAGTTCTATATGTGTTTTGATGATAATCGACAATTGTAAACATGTATGGATGTTTTTGGATAAACTAAATGGAGATTTAAACTTGTTGATTTCAACCCAAAAACATTCTCGGCGCCAAACTCGAGCCTAGATTTGGCAAACTCGAGTTTGCTTGGCCGACAGAGGCAAAACTCACAAGTTTACATTTTAAACTTGAGACTACGGTTTCTTAAACCTCGGGTTTGTTTCATAAACCTCAGGTTCGGTTCTTAAACCTCGTGTTTGCACCTCCAGAGAAAAGTTTCAAAGAGTTTACAAATATGTAAACTCGAGTTTGTGGAGACAAACTCGAGTTTGCCTCGGCGGGAAGAATTTTTCAAATGAGATTTTCATAAACTTGAGACTGCTTCCATGAACCTCAGGTTTGCTTCCATGAACCTCCGGTTTGCGTCAGGCCAAAAGTTTTCCAAAAGTTTTCTAAGCTGAGCAAACTCGAGCTTAAGTTTATGAACTCGAGTTCGTGCCTTACGAAAGCAAAATGATTTTTAACTTGAGAAAACCTCGGGTTTGCACTTTGAAACCTCCGGTTTGTGTTTTGAGAACTAAAACTGATTTTTGACATGAATAGTGTCAAATTCGAGTTCATCACTTATAGACTCGAGTTCATGTTTTATTCAAAATGTGTTTTGATTTGAAAACCCGATGGTTTGCTCGATAGAAGTCTAAACTCGAGCCTAAATATGCAAACCTCAGGTTTGGCCCTGAACAAAGTTTACAAACCTCGGGTTCTCTACGCAAACCTCGGGTTTGGTCCGCATTTAAGCAAAACTTCATTTTAATGTTCGAAACTCGAGCCTAAATATACAAACCTCAGGTTTGGTCCTGAACAAATTTTACAAACCTCAGGTTCTCTACGCAAACCTCAAGTTTGGTCCAGACAGAGGCGAAACTTCGTTTTTAATGTTTAGCAAACTCGAGCCTAAATATACAAACCTCGGGTTTGGTCCATACGAGGCAAAGATTCATATTCAATACTTGAGCAAACTCGAGTTTGGAAAAACAAACCTCGGTTTGTATCGGCGATTCGAAATTCAAATTCTACGAATCAGTGAAACCTTCTTGTTTGATCTTAATACTTCCTATGAGATTTTGATGATAGTGCCATGAAGACCTTCCAAATAGTAGAAAAGAAAAGGCGTGGTACTCGGGACAACCCCATATGGTACAGACGAGGTTGGTACAATATTTGTAGCACACCCTTGTGAACTTGGTCATTAAGCTATATATATATATGCTCTTATATATATTTCTTGTTCTTTTTAGACCCGTCGGCAACCACCGGCGTCCAACTTATGTGGCCAGAACATCATGAAACACATGTATGATATTACCACGCGAGGGGATACTAAATTAACTGCAAAGGTAAATGTATTTTGATGTTACATATTATGCAAGTTAATTCAGTTTAAACTTCTTGTTACAAATGAAATATGCACGCAAGTTAATTCATTCTTTGTCTTTGATGTTACGAGATGTTTCAATGCACTGCTCCTTTTCTCATGATGAACTAGAGCACATACGCAATGTGTTTTGTGAATATCTGTATGGTCGATCTTAGAGTCACAAAAAGGACAATAATTAATGTCCTAAATTCATTTGTAAGTATATTCGTAGCAACAATAATCAATCTTACGTAAATTTGTTTATTTTTTTGAACAATTCATTTGTAAATATACATAGGCAATGTAAAATTCAATAAATAAATTTAGTTAATTTTTCGAACAATTTTCTTGTGTCCATTTTGGGTTTCTCGAATGTATTATTGGATGGTGGATATAGCTATTTAATTTAGTATTTGAAATTTGAGACTTTTAGGACCGTTCGAATGAAAGATGTCCGGTCTTAAAGGTCCGCAAAAAAGTCTTCGGTGTAAAAAGTATGAGACTTTTAGGACCGTATATTGCTTTTAGTGTCCGCTCCTAAAAGCTTAAAAGTCCGCATGAACTTTTAGGTCCGGACGTATTATAAAAGGTCGGTCTTAAAAGTCACTCTCAAAAGCCGACTTAACTTTTAGGACCGTATTATTATAAATAATCGGTCTTAAAAGTCCTTTGCTTACAAGTCTCGCTTAACTTTTAGGACCGTATGTTTTTATTTGTGCGATCTTAAAAGTCAATCACCTTTAAATACCTCTTTTCGGACAAATTAAATGGATAGGGTTGAAGACAACCGAGGTTACGTTACGCTCAAGCTAGGTCCTTCATTATCGTCGTTTTTACCTTTCCATGTGTAGAGAAGCATTATCGGTGTCCCTTTTATTTTGTCTTTTGTCTTTTTGTCGGAAAAAGAAGGAAGATAATGAAAAGGACACTTTGTTTCTAACATGGGGAGGTAAAACCGACGATAACGAAGGTCCAACCTTGAGAAGAATAGTCACTTTGTTTGTTCTTATCCGAATAAGGTAAAAGATCCTTTTTTTTGTATGTTCTTAATCGTATTCTACGTGAATTTCTTTGTTGGATTTACACGAGGACAATGTTTTGTTTGTTTCCTTTTTGTCGAAAAAAGAAAGACGATAATGAAAAGGACAAGAGGCAATCGGATATGGAAACCAAAGCCGACAAAAACGGCGGTGTTTTTAGGACCGTCGATTTACTAACTAAAGTCTTCGTTCTTTTATTTTAGGTTTTTTAGTCTCGCCATTATCCATCCTTCATAGTTGCCTTGTTTATTGCTTTCCGGTTCGAGATAATGGATAAAGTACTAAACTCGCACGAGAACAAAATTTAAAATATTTTATTTGCTAATTTTTTTTTTTTATAGGGGCGCGATCACAAAAAAAAAAACAAAATAAAAAAGCAACAAAAAAAACTAATCCCTCTCGTAGTCGGAGAGGAGGGGGCGTCGGAGTCGTCGGAGTTGTCGAGTCGTCGGAGTCGTCTTCAGCGGGATCGTACTTCACGTCATTGGCGTGGAGTACCATGTTCAGCTTGTTGTTCATGGTATGAGCAAGCTGAACCAATTGGCCCAAATGTCGATCGATTTGATCGATGCGGGCCACTGATGATCGCACCAACCGCTTCACGGTCGGATTTGGAGGAGGCGGTGGCGGAGGGGGGGCGAGGTTGAAGAGGAGGAGGAGGAAACGAAGGACTGGGGGAGCAACCATTACGGTGGGGGTGAGGTTGAAGAGGAGGAGGAGGAAACGGAGGACACCGGGGAGAAGAATGTGAAGAAAGTACAGTAACAACGGGTTTAAATAGAGAACCCATCCCGAACAATGTGAAACGCCGAAACTTTAATGAGGAGACCCATTGTTCATCGAATACGAGGAAACGCCTAGTTGGGAAGTTTATCTCGGAAGCCGAAGAGACTCGCATCATTCATTTGAACAAAGTGTGTAAGTACGGGTAAATGATAAAAGGTCGGTCTTAAAAGTAAGACTTTTAGGACCGGACTTATTATAAAAGATCGGTCTTAAAAAAAAAATAATAGAATTTTATACCGCATACCTATAAGTACCGGGTTAATGATAAAAGGTCGGTCTTAAAATAAAATGAATTGCAAAAATATTAAATAATGGAATTTTATACCGCGTACCTATAACTCCTTATTAATTCCTCACTACCTCGTAACTCCAAACTACGTACGTGGCTATCTCGAGAACAGCTCTCGCCTTTATTAATTAACTCCTCATACCTCTCTCGCCCCAACCGCTCAAACCATGGTTAGATACAAGAGAACCGCTCGTAGGGGTGCTCTTAGTCGTGATGCTCGTGCCTTCCGTCGATCGTTATACGGTGCGCCTCCTCCATCGAGAGTCCGTCCTATTGTGACAGAAGAGTCTCGGTCGTTGGACCCATTGTTATTTCTTCGGATGATGAAGAGGTTCCCGCTCCCCCTCTCCAACCTCTTGGCCCCACCGCGACTACTACGACCCCTCTCCTCTTTCCTCTAATGAAGCATTGTGGCTGATTCGAGTAGACGTAAACTTGCGATCTCCGGGAAATTAATCTTTGTTCAAGCCGAAATCGCCAAGGCTTTGGAGGATAATAAGCTTTAGGAGATGTTTAGTTAGATTCTTGTTTTTGATAATTTTCTCGCTTGTTTTTCTTTTGTATTTTTTCTTGTGTACGTGCATATGCAAGTAATATATGTAATTAAAGAAACTCCAGTTTTCCTTTAATTTTTATTCATTCGATTCTTTGCGCTCGCCAAATCCTTTTTTAGAAATCACAAAAATGAGGAATTTTAGGACCGGAGTATTATAAAACGGCGGTCTTAAAAAATTTTATATATAGAACCGTCTACTTTTTAATGAACCGGTTTAATTGTCTCAATTTAGGTCCGAAGTATTATAAAACTCCGGTCTTAATAAAATCCAAAATATAAAACATGTCTCGCTCTGTCGCGTGGAATATTAAATTTCCCTCTCTGAACTTCTCTTATCGCACCTAAAGTGTTACTCAGGTTCTGTCGCCACTTCGTCACTGGTTCGCGTTGCTCTCTCGACAATCACTTTCTGGTTCCTTAGCTAAACTTCTATAGTCCAAGCTGTAAGAGGTGTTTCGGTTATATAACTTTATGATTTTCCTGCTCATCGTTCGGGTTTTTTTCTCGGTTGAGCGAAATCGATCAAATGTTCTTGTGGGTTTCGTGTTGTTAATGGATATTGTATTTTGAAGATTATAATTGCACTTTAGACCTACCCAACCGACCAATAAATGTTTTTAGGTTACTCTTCTTTTATCTCGCAACATCAACGTTCGTGGCGGGAGAAGAAAGACTAAGCAAACGCATTTGAATTTATATGCTACAGGTGAGTCCACAAGACCTTCACGTGATGCATTTAATTTCCTCGTCATGCATTTATTTTGGTTCTTGGATTCACTGTGATACATTTATGACCAAAAGCGATTCTTCGTTCTGCATTTAATGAGCAAGTTTATCCGGAAAAAAAAAAAGGAAAAAAAAGACATAACCGACATTTGAGCATATATATGTATGTTAAATCTTTCCGTCTATATATATAGGAATTCTACTATGGATCACGAGTTGGATAAATGCTAAACGGACGAGTGTTGAATATCGAAATGGGGTGAGGGACTTTATAAAATTTGCTAAACAAAATGCCCATGCGAGGGTGGGAAGTTTTATTGCCCTTGTGTAAAATGTTTGAATGAGAGGCGACTAAGTCCTGAAGTTATACACACACATTTAATTTGTGAAAGAATTTGTAAGACTTATACAGTATGGGTATGGCATGGTGAAAAAATACCAAGTGGGTCTTAACATAGGGAAGTGGCCTTTGATGATAATGACACGGATATGGATGATCACATAGAGGACATTATCCGTGATGTAGGAGAAGAGGTTTTTCATCAATCACATGCATATGGTAAAATGTGCGATGATGCGAGACCCTCTATACCGTGGGTGTAAAAAATACCAATTGTTGAATGCTTTGTATTGAAATTGGTAAGCTTGAAGGCACGTCATGGATGGAGCGACAAGAGTTTTTCAGAAATGCTTGAGGCTTTTAAGGACATGCTTCCGGATGATAATGTGTTGCCGCATCGATATTATGATGCTAAGAAAATACTTTGTTCACTGGGGATGGAGTACAAAAAGATCCATGCATGCCCGAATGATTGCGTATTGTATAGAAAAGAGTTTGAAAAGGAGCAGAATTGTTCGAAATGTGAAACCCCAAGGTACAAGTCAAATAAGGGGCCTGCAAAAGTGTTGTGGTATCTTCCAATCATACCAAAGTTCAAGCGGTTGTTTGCGAATGAAAATGATGAAAAAAATTTGAGGTGGCATGTAGATGAGAGGATTTCTGATGGAAAGCTTCGACATCCGGCCGATTCTTCTCAATGGAAGAAAATCGATCAATTATTTCCGAACTTCGGCAAAGAACCTAGGAACCTTAGGCTTGCCCTTAGCACGGATGGCATGAATCCATATGGAAGCCTTAGCAAAGCATACATAGTTCATGGCACATGTACTACGATTATTTACAACTTATCTCCAATGTTATGCATGAAACGAAAGTACATCATGTCTTTGTATGTTGATTTCGGGACCGAAACAACCCGGAAATGACATTGATGTTTACCTTTAGCCCTTGATCAAAGACTTGAAGGAGTTGTGGGCGGGAAGGTGTTGATGTTTTTGACTCTTTCAAGAAGGAGGTGTTTAAAATGCGAGCCATGATATTTTGTACTATAAACAACTTCCCAATATGGGAACTTGTCGGAGGTATAGTGTAAAAGGCCATAAAGCATGTCCGGTTTGTGAAGAAGACACACGCTACCATCAACTTCAACATGGAAGAAAGA
Organism: Acacia acuminata; assembly: GCA_019022655.1. NCBI lineage: Eukaryota > Viridiplantae > Streptophyta > Magnoliopsida > Fabales > Fabaceae > Acacia > Acacia acuminata. The sequence continues at coordinate 2,117,121 of JAFJYI010000112.1, read as the reverse complement.
CGGTTTATCTTGGACATAGGAGATTTCTTACACAGGGCCACCCATATCGTCGATTAAAGAAAGCCTTTTTTGGTGGCCAAGAGTATAAAGATGCTCCGGTGGCATTGAATGGGGAGCAAGTTTATGAAAAGGTGAAAAATATCAATGTCGTCTTTGGTAAGACGCAAAGAGTAGAAAAGAAACAAATATATGGAAAAAGAGATCTGTATTCTTCGATCTTCCATATTGGCGCAATCTTGATGTGAGACACGAGTATTGATGTCATGCATGTGGAGAAAACGTATGTGATAGTATTGTCGGCACGCTTCTCAACATACAAGGTAGTTCCAAGGATTGTGTGAAGGCAAGATTGGATCTGATAGCAATGAGAATACGCGAAGAGTTACATCCAAGGCCAGATGGGAAGAGAACTTATTGTCCCCCGGCTTCTCATACTTTGTCTAAGGATGAGAAACGAGGTTTTTGTGAGTGTTTACATGGCACAAAAGTTCCCACGGGGTATTCTTCAAATTTGAAGAGGCTTGTATCGATGAAGGACTTGAAATTAGTAGGCCAAAAGTCTCATGATTGTCATGTCTTGATGCAACAGCTACTCCCAATAGTTATTTTAGGCATCGCCGAATATGATCTTCGGGTCGTTTTGACTAGACTTTGTGTCTTCTTCAATGCGCTTTGTGGTAAAGTTTTCGAGATTGAAAAGTTGGATGAATTGGAGAATGAAGGATATCTTATCTTCTCGCCACCTTGAGAAGCTTTTTGTTCCTACATTTTTTGACATCATGGTTCATCTAATTGTTCATCTAGTGAGGGAGATAAAGATGTGCGGCCCTATCCATTTACGGTGGATGTACCCAATTGAAAGATCTATGAAATTCCTAAAAGGGTACGTGAAGAATGCATACCGGCGAAGCATCGATTGTTCGAAATATGTTTCGAAGAAGCCATGGAATTTTGTCAACATTATTTGGCCAAAGTAAGACATATTGGGCTTCCAAAACGTCGGCATGCTTTGATGGGGGTAGACGAGGGGCTTCCATAAAGAGTGTGGATCCGATGAATTGTCACAAGTCCACTTATACATCTTGAATAACGTCGATGAAGTTCAAGCCGATAGCTGCACATAAAGCAAATTGTAAGGAAAGAAAATCATCGAATGACCGAACAAAGGTTGATTAGGGAGCATAACGAGAACTTTTGCAAACTGGTTCAAACAAAAGGTCGAGGGAGAGGAATGTGTTTCGATACAATCAAATGGTTAGCGAGGTGGTCCCGAGGTTGATGTCATAAGTTGGAATTCGTATGTGATCAATGGTTATACATTTTACACGAAGTCCCTAGATGATACGAGCACACGTCCGAAACAGTTGTGTTATGTTAGAGGCTGAATCTATGCACTTCTCCGGTTCGAAAGACAAGAGCCCTTTATTGGCGTCATGTCATATTATGGGGTTATTGAAGAGATTTGGGAGGTGGACTATGTGAAAATTAGATTTCCCATTTTCAAATGCAAGTGGTCAATGTCAATAATGGTGTTCGGATCGATCGGCTAGGATTTACATTAGTCGATGTCAATGGTAGAAGTTTTGGAGATGAACCTTTTATTATGGCAGACCAGGCAAAACAAGTGTTCTATATCACCGATCAAGAAAATAAAATCTGGTCTCGTAGCTCTCCAAGGAAAGAGGGTCATTGATATTGATGAGGAAATGAATTCAAATTATGGTATTCCCGAGTACTCCTTTTTCAAGGGGTCTACCTGGACATGAACGAAGAAGATGAAGCGGATAATGAACCCGGTATAAGAAGTGATCATCAAGAAGGGATATGGGAAGATATCACTTTATAAAAGAGTCAATTCATAAGGTAATATTCATATGCAGATTTCTTTGAAGACTTTAAGGCTTTAACTATATATATTATATTCCTTCTATCTATGTTCATAGTTAATGTCACTGACTATGAATTTTGTTCTTGTTTTATTTTTGTGGCGGTTAGATCCAAAGGGGCATGTTATATAAGAGGATGTTACGTTGTTGGGTGGGGGAATCGGATGAAGGCATGGTGAATATTATTTTGGGCGCATGTATGTTGTACTTGTAACTTATTGTATTTGTAAGCAAGTTATCTTATTGTATGAATTAATTTAGGTGTTGTAGTCATAGTAATCATTAATTAAGAGGCCAAATAGCTCATGGTGAATAATATTTGTATTCTTTTTCCAATTCAATTTATTCAAATAATTGTTCATAGCTTGTAGCTTAAAGTATCGACTTTTATGTCTTGGATTGGGTGGTGGATTTGTGTATATATATAATCGGGAAGAACAAATAGGGAAAAATTTGGGAAAATTTAGACCGGAAATAATAAGCCGGTTTTAAATGTTCACTTGTTAAGACCGGATGTAATTATATGACCGGTCTTAAAGGTCAGGACGACTTTTGAGTTTTGATATTAAACCCGGTCTTAAAAGTTGGTCTTTTAAGACCGGTATATTTAGACGTCCGGTCTTAAATCAAAATCTTTAAGACCGGATGTATTTATCATCCACTCTTGAAAGTCGGTCTTTTAAGACCGTGTATAATTAGTCGTTTGGTCTTAGAAGCCGCTATTTTTCGGGCCGTATGTGTCTTGTCCGGTCTTATAATTACGATCTTTTAAGAGCGGCCTATTTTTTGGCCGGTCTTAAAAATTGAGCTTTAGGACCGAACAAAAAATATTTCGGCTTCATTTAGTACAACTTTTTAAGACCCAAGTTTTTAAATGTCCGGTCTTAAAAGAGTTTCTTTAAGACCGGTTCGAGTCGGTCTTAAATGGTAGACTTTTAATAAGGTTGGAACAAGACCAGTCGCATATCCGGTCTTATGACCCCTCTTTTGTCCGGTCTTAAAAGCCTTTTTTGCACTAGTGGAATGGAATACGGAATTTGTGATAGAAACAACTCCGTCACAAATTGTGTTGATATTTGCCACAACTACGCGTTCTTTGTGATGGGAAATAGTCCCGTTGCAAAATGGTGTCAAAATGGACGCGTTTTGCGACGGGTTCATTGATCCGTCACAAAATCAATTATGTTTGTGACGGATCTTAATTCCGTCGCAAAACGCAGGATAATATCTCTCCCTCCACCAACATATCCACATCCACGTCGTGTTCCCACTCTCTCTACCGATCTCCAGTCTCCACCGCAAGTCGTCGGGCTCTCGTCTCCACTGCAAGTTGCTGGTTGCTTGTCTCCGTCGTTGTCATCCTTGAGCGAGTTCGTCATCCTCTGCAGAAATCCGTCTCTATTCCCGCGTTCATGTACGGCCGTGTTCGTGGTAATTCTTTGCCGTTTTATGTGTATGATTTCTATCTTTTACCCTCTCTTACCCTCTGTCTTTTAACAATGTTTACAACGGTTGAACTGAGATTTAAAGGTTGTGTAAATATTCTTCTAATCTTCTAATATGCTTATAGATGAAATTAAATTAAATTAAATTTATCATAATGATGGTGTTGATAGGCTTCTAATGAAACATTGACCTCTTAAACCTCAAAGGTATGATTAGAAAAGTATTGACCTCACATTTCCCCAATTTTCTTGTAAAGACTTGTGTGCTACGCGTAAGTTATAGCTTGGTATCCTTGAAGATATGTGGAGTGGAATGTGGACATTGATGTCGTGGCAGAGGATCTCAATCTTGTTTAGAAAACGAGTCAGATTATATCAATTTAGTCAATCCTATCCTATTTATTTTCTAATACTGCAGACTAAGATTAGAATAAAAAATGGAAAAAGGTAATCAATATTGATTCAATTGATTTGTCTATTTCTAAATCTGAATTAGTTGGATGTGATTTGATTAATCAGCACTTAGTTATGGATAGAAATAATATGAATATAACTAATGCTAAAAGTGGGGGTGGGAATAATGTAACCAAGGCCAACATGTTAAAAATAATTTCAACTTTATGCATGCTAATCATGTTAAGTGTTAAAAAAACAGAACAAAACGAAAATAAAAGAAAACAAAATACTAATGTATAATAATATTTGTATAACTAAGATTGAAAATATTATATGAGCATGATTTATTATGAATAAATTATTTTCTTGATGACTAGGCATATATATTGTTATTTCAGCTTTAAAAAAACCATTTATCATAATGATGTGTTTCATAGTTTCTTAAAACTTAAGTGAAAATGTTGATGAGAGTGCTTTACTCTTATTAAGTGAGTTCTAAGAAAAATACTACTTGCCACTAGTTTTTGGCCCTAGTCTTGTGCAAAGGCACTTGGGTATTTTGCTTTTAGGCTATTAACTTGTTATTTGTTAGTTTCCTTATCAAAACAGTAGTAGAATGTACCAAGATGTTGCTCCCTGTTATTTCTTGCTCTCTTGAAATAATTAATAAGTGAGTTTGTAATAAGTTTCAATTCATGCATTGATAAGTTTACTTGTTATTACGAATCGTTTGAATCTGGTTTTTTTTGCTGGGATAGGTTGTTGGAATTGAGGTAACAAGCTAGAACCTTGATGTAATTGTGTGTTTGCAATGTGATGAAATAATAGTATATATGTTTTCTCCATGTTTTGTAATATGTCCCCATTTTCTTCTGTAACTTCTCATTCTTTGTCTGCCCCCTCCACATGCATGTCCCCATTTACTGGTGTACTATTCTCATTCTCTGGTTGCTTGTTGAGATCTGTTCTTTGTTGAATGCATGTATTTGTTAGCCACTTTCTTCATTAAGTGGCCAATTGTGTTGGCCAATTATATTTGTGGCATGTTGATATGTGAAGCATAGAAAATATATTAGTTAGTTAATTAGTAAGTAAGTTAGAGTTAGTTAATTAGGTTCATAACTAAATTAGGTAGTATTACTGTGTTATGTCATTCTGTTGCTGTCATTCTGTTATTACCGTGGCATAGTGGCTAAGGAAGTCTAAGTCATTATCCTATACAAAGGGTACCTTAAACTAGTGTGCCAACCAATGCTTGGGATGCAAAACATTGATCATAATGAAACAAACTCCTTGTGTAGGGTTAGGTTGAGGAAGTATTTGTTAGACCTGGCTATCACCCAAGAGGGGGGTGAATTGAGTGTCTGATAAAACTTTAGGAACTTTAAAAATCTTTTTGCAACTTACTAAAAGCAATTCGTATGACAGTAATAATTTATAAAGCGATAGTCGGTCATTCAAACATATATACTCGAAATAAAAGAGTTTAGGGAAAGAATATGCAAACTATGATTTATCCTGGTTCGACCCAATCCTTGACCTACATCCAGTCCCTAAGCTCCACTTGAGATTTTTGAATCCACTATCCTCTTGTTTAATCCGAACACAAGAAAAGCCTATACAACTTGATTACACGCTCTGTACTTGAAGTAATCCTCTCACTAGGATTCATTTCTCCTTACAAGTTGTAATCTATACACCCACTTGATTACACACTTCATACTCGAAGTAATCCTCTTACTAGGATTCACTCCCTCTTACAAGCTCTAATCAATACAATGGGTTTCCTACTCAAGATCACCTAATCTTGAGTAACTCTCAGATAAAGTGTTTACAATATATCTTCTCTCTTAGAAGTGAATGAATAAATACTGAAATATAATACAAATCATTTCACTCTCGATGATGAGCTATATAAGAATTGAGAACATAGAGTGTATGAGATAAATGTTGGATTTAGAATATCAGCATTTCGACAGGGTAAGCTTGTATGTCCTTTGTCCATTTTGAATCCTTCTCCTTTTATAGTTAATGGAGAGCATTCGACCGTTGAGCAATTCTTCCCGTTCAGGATACGATTGTTGAATGTCTGTTGGAAGTAGCCGTTAGACACTTCGAACTTCCATTAGGCACAGTTGATTTCTGTTGAGCATATCTACAGTTTCTTCATTAAATGCATTCGCCCGTCGACTGTACTTGTGTAGAGGGTGACTCAGAATAGTAGCCAGAATAAGTATGCCTCGAAGGAATGTTATCATCTGTCACGAGCTTTTGTTCCAATTGTTGGCTCTGTTTTTGAGACACGTTTAATGCTACTGACACGTAGGATCGCTTTTCAGCTAAAATCAATTTAAACAAGGTTAGTCAACTGAAACTCATTCAAAAAGATGATTAGATATGATATAGGTAAGTTTGGGTATAATTAAAAGAGATTAGTTAATAACCCAGACATCTTTAAGAGAACGATTAGCGATACTGAGAAAATGATAAATATGCCAAGAATATATACTCGAGAATCACATATATCATTCTCGAGTATGCCTCAAGAACAAGGCTTAATGGATGCCATCTCTCGATAATACTCGAGAGAAAATATTCTAAGGACTCGAGAATGCTATGATCAGAGGGCTTTTTAACATGAAGAATTAAGCATACTCGAGAACCAAAATATTAATACTCGAGAATTCCATGACCTGGGAGCATTTTACCATATTAGTCTAAGCATACTCAAGAATCAATTACCTATTCTTGAGAATCAATTTCTTAATACTCGAGAATTGCTCTGATAGAAGACCAACAATGTCAGTGATCAAACCATATAGTCGAGAATCCAGAACCCATACCCGAGAATCATATCAAAAGGTGCTTTGCGACAGCGAATTTGTCAAAGCATACTCGAGAATACTTTACCTTATACTCGAGTAATATCGTGGTCATTCATCTTTGGGAAATTCAGAAAACACATGCTCGAGTACACTTCTATCTTTGAGGCTTCTGATCATGTGTGAATAAGCATAATACTCTCCAGTACAAAGCTCAACTTCCAGAATGTAGAGACTTTCAAGAAACAAGAATATTGGCATCACGATAGTCAATTTCCAGTGAGCGTAACGTCTTCGATATGGCTCTAAATTTGGCAAACCATCCATTCTCAGAAAGCTCTTCAAGTCTTCTTTTCAATGCAAGAAGAATTAGCTCCAAACTCGTTGTATTTCGTCCGTTATCATCAGATGAATAGAGGTTGTTCTTGACCAGCGTTTTAGCAATATCCTGAACTGACCATCAGCTTCAAAACATCATATATCCTTCATTTGATCTTTGTTTTTCATGATATTGATTTTTTTTCCCGAAAGGTATGTGAGTCTGGTTTCATATGCCACTGATTTCAGCTCATTTGGATGTGTAATTTGTGAGATACACCCAAATTACCGAAGTTGGGTCTGCTGAGTGACGTTGATTATTGTAGCAACTTGAAAAAATCATAGCTCTATTATCTGAACTCTTTGGACTTGAATATTTTTCAAAATGACGCATTGGAAGTCTAGTTTCCAACAAAATTGGTTTTACCTCAATCCGATCTCTGGTTTAGGAGATATCATCGAATTACCAGACCTCGCCCAAGTGCAATGTGAAACAGAGTAGCTGAAAAATGATGTTACTCGAGTACCAGATTTTCTCTACTTGCATACCATACTTGAGAATGACATTTTTGTACTTGAGAATGACCCTGAATTATGCGAGCATAAGAGTTGGAACTGTAACATATCACTGTAGCAAACTACTATTCATCGAGAAGCTTGAACTTGCTTATTTTAACTTCGAATTGAGCCGTTCCAACTTCTGTTTGATCATAGAGACTTGAATATTGATATTCACATAATATTTAAAAAGTTCTTCTTTCTTCAATCTCCATTCTTGATCATTCTTTATTATTTAAACTTCACATCTACATTAAATATAAGAATTAGTCAAAGTAAAAGATAAATGTAGTATGCAAACTTTTTGCTTTGGATAATGACATCTATATAAGACATCATCAAAATTAATCATATCCAACAGTATTGAAAGCAATCGTGATAGGAGTTGGATGTACAAGAGTGAAGGCTACAAAGTGCTCATCCAGCCATATTGGAGGTGTTTTTGCAGGTAAACGTAATACTTTTGATATTAATTGTTACATTTTCATTCCCTCATCCATTTAAATGAAATACAAAAAAATAAATTGACTTCCTAATGTTTTTTTGCATATAAGATTAAAAGAGTGAAGACGTTAAAACAACAACTCATTGCTACCACACAGCAGCTAGAGACTACGACACTGCTGGTGAATCAGCAAGCAGAGAAGATGAATCAGCAAGAGCAGTTGGGGAATCATCAAGCAGAGAAGATAAGTTACCAAGAGTAGATGATACAGCAGGGAGCAGAGCAAATGAATTAGCAAGCGGAGATGGTGAAGCAGATGCAAGATCTACGATCCAGTCCTTAATGAAGGACAAGAAGGATACAGGGTCGGCTCCTGGTGATGATGATGACCATACTGCTGTTGTATAAACATTATGTATGATTTTTTTGTTCTTTGTAATTATTCCATCTTGTTCGCAACATTATTGTTTATATTTCATTTTCCCTCTGTATACTCTTTTATGATTACTATTATATATTTTTCATCATATAAACTTCTTTTTTATTTTGTAATTTTTTTTTTCTGGTTGCTGCTGAGGAAGAGACGTAATAAATATATTTTTATTTATATAATTTTAATATTTGCGACGGATTTTTACATAGTCCATTGCAAATGCAGAATTTTGCGACGGACCGAAATTTTGTCGCAAAATTCAGAATTGCTACGGAATATTTTCTTTTTTCCGTTGCAAAATTCCATTTGCGATGATATTTTTTGCAACAGACGTTGATCCGTCGCGAATGGTTTTTATGGAAACTCGTTATTTTGCGACAGATTTCGTCCGTCATAAATTCCAGATTTTTTTGTAGCATTATGTAAAGGGTAAAGGCTTACATTTTTTCCCATATATATATATATATATATATATATATATTTATTTATTGTTGTTAGATAGAAAGTGACTATAATTCGAAATAAAGAAAAGACGACCTAAGAATGTTTTGTGGTATCCCTATGTTATTCTTCTTTGTTCTTTTGATACCACACGCTACCTTAGAAAGAACAATAAAAAGCTGATCACATGACAAAGGATTATTTTGGTGGGGAAGATAGATGATGAAACGTTGAAAAAGTCAAAAGTGGGTAAAATGTGGAATTGGAAAGCAATTAAAAAAGATTAAGAAGTACGGAAAGGTGAATGACGCGTAATTACTAATTAGCGTTGGGTATTTTATTTGAGCACGTATAGACCAATCACTGCCTCAACCCTCAAGAGTTGAAAATGGTAACGGAGATTACTTCCAAGCAAATGAGGACATGAGAATGTTGATTAAGGAAACCTAGCACCACTTCACAAGACTCCAACCAACTTTAATTTGCAGCCACATTTGATAAAGAAACATTCACTTTCTCAAAATTACTTTTTCTGTTTTAGAGTAATCTAGACTTATAGAGTTTATAGAAGGAATTATATAATATATAGATTAAAAATTTCAGTCATATTATATTAGTGTTCCATTTTATTCCACAAGAATATTATAAAAAATATTCCAATAATTTGAAAAATGAAATATAAATATATTATTAAAATAAAAAAAATCTTATTATTTATCATTGTTATATTACAATACCTTCTTTTTCTTTTTTGTAGCCACTAGTGAGAATTTATTTAGCTCTCTTGCAATTGCTTTACAATGGATATAGTTGATCGGGGGACGGCCAGTGAGGATTAGATTAAATAAAAATAAGAGTATGCAAAGTGACTTTTATATTAATTGATTTTATATTTGTTTTGCCTTTATTATGATTTTTAGATGGTAAAATTTTACTATTATGAAACTTAGCAAAATTGATATGTAATAAAATAAACAAAAGTAGTTGACTTGTCGCGTGTATATTTTTTATTTGTAGATGGTTTATTTTTTTATTTTTTATTGAAAAGCGCCCAAAATTTAGTGCATGGATATTTTTATCTGTAGCTTACTTAGCTCTGCAAGTAAATTTCAAGTGTTCTATTTACTTATTAGATTATTAGATCTGAAAATTTTTGGAATTGTTTATTGCTGCAAGGGTCTCTAAGTCTTGTCCTTTTGTGATTGATGACACCGTCCGTTTGAGTAGCCCAGCTCAAGATATTGAACTTCCAGTCCTAAGTCCTAAATATAGTTAGGATAAAATTTATAATACAATTTACACTACAAACTTTACCTTATATATATCTAGCACCAACGCAATGAATTGAAAGAAGTGCTGACCGCTGAGAGGGGAAAAGGAGAATAGGTGCAAGTAAAGAAGTAGTACATAAATTTTCTTGTTATTCATGCCAAAACGAAAGAAACAAATAAAAAGAGAAAGAAAAAAAGTGTCCTGATGATATATCCTGCAAGACATTTTCCTTTCTCTGTTTTGTGGCAAAACATATATGAGAAATGCAACTGAATAGACAAATGATTAAGGGCTATAATTTGTATATATAATAATGGTTTTGTTGGGGAAGGAGGTTAAATTTTAGTGGCCATTGGGCATAGTCTTCAAGGACTCAAACCTGGGAGCCTTTTCACCAAACTTGGTGCTTCCATAGAGCTTGAGATACTCTCCGAAAGTGTAGCCAGTCGGATACAGCAGCTTTGGAGCAGGAGATATAACGGCCTCCCCAACTGGGTTATAGAATGTGGCAATGGACAGTCTGCTTCCATTCTTATCAGCCATGACTCTGTGAAGCACACTCTTGTAAATCCCGTTGCTCAACACTTCCACTTGGTCTCCTATGTTCACAAATATGGCATTGTTCTTGGAGGGAGGAATCTCCACCCACTTGCCGTCTCTGAAGAACTCAAGGCCTGGTACCTGATCGTCCTGAAGCAGCAGGATTATCCCTCCCGCATCTGTGTGCTCTCTCAGCCCTCTCACCACTTCTGGTTTTTGACACTGAGGGTACATTGCCACCTTTGTTCCCACTCTCGCACCTTTATCCCTTCCGGCCGAGAATGCCTTCTTCATGTGATCCTTCTCCAGTCCCAGATTCTCGCTCATCAGCTCTGATAATGTCTCCGCCACCTTAATCAGCTGTCCTATGTACTCATCCACTGCTTCGCTGCATCCGTAGTTTGTGTCTGTGTGTCAAACATATATATTTCAGGAAGTGACGTATAATTAATGTTGAGTGGACTTACCAGAGCTCGTCAGAGACGTTGGGGATTTCCTTTATGTTGGAGGTGGGACGGTGCCAGATGAAGAAGGTGGTTTCCCAATCAGCATCAGTGATGGAGATTGACCTGTCGAGGCTCTTCGTCATCTCAGACTGGTAGAAGCTTTCTTTGAGGTATTCATCGTAGTATGTATTTACCAGCTTCTTCACCTTCTCCATCAACTCTGCGTCAATGCCATGGTTCTCAATCTGCATATATATATACACACATACATACAAGCAATGTTGTCGAGCTTCATATATGTTGTTAAAGAAGGAAGATGTAAAACGGGAGATCCAAAACACAGACAAGTTGTAAGCTTTACCACAAAGAAGCCTCGTTTCTCACAGGCATCGTGCAACAGAGCCATGGCTTGGCCACGCTGCTCACCGCAGAACTTACTGAAATCTATCACAGGCACCTCCATGATGATGACCTTCTATACTAATTATTTCTGTAGATGAGAACAAATGAGTTTTGGTTGGTGTGGATGATATGCGGGAGGATGTAGGGTATATATAGGGCAAGGCAGGGGTTGCTAATTTAAAGAAAAGGGGTCAAAGAGATTTTTCCCTTGGAAAGCAAGTATAGTTTATTCCAACGGTGAAGTGAAAAGTTAAAGTCTAAGTAGGACCCGCCTTCTGAAATTGTCTTGTTAGGAGTTGAGAGAGAGAGAGAGAGAGAGAGAGAGAGAGAGAGATGAAGTGGGCATATTGAGAAAGAAAGGCATAATTAGGAATGGAAACCAGGGGCAGAGGAAGAGGGTGAAGAAGCGAAGAAGAAATGAAGCAGTGGGCGGTGTTTTCTCCGCATGCTCTTCCAATCACTCTCACCCACCCCTTCTTATCATTGCCACTAAACACCTTCCTCTTTATGATCATTTGCATGCCTTTTTATTTATTTATTCACTTCCCATTCTTATTTCTCTGCAACTAGTGGGAACAGAGTTAATCTATGGTCAATTTGACTTAGAATATTCATGTAGGGGGCATACAGCACATAGAATCCCCATGTTTCAGAACCAGGTTTTGGAGGATTCTATGGTTTCATTTCAAATCATACCACTGTCACTCATAGTTGTTAGGGAAATTTAGCAGCCATCTATCTTTTTATGGACACCCTACACAACTAACCTATTTGTAACTGTAAAAGTAGGCATAATTAATTTATTTGAGAGTAAATATAACAACGTTGTTAACCTAGCTTACTTCTCTTACATTTTGTATTGTAGGTCCTATCAATCTTATCACTCCCTATTTTTTAATATATTTTTAGAAGGGTTAATATGTAAATTTAGTAATAAACTATTTCTCTAGTTATGAGCACCAAACACAATTATTTCTCAGAAGAGCATTTACAAGACAAATATATGCACTTACATAAGATTAAGGGTGAATATGCAAATTTAACAATAAACAATATCGCCATGCACATCCATAACAATTGTATGTTTTCGGTTCACAAAGTAGCAACAATAAATTGTTTTGATAGCAATTTTAACAACGATGTTACACAATTGTTACTTATGGATATACATAGCAATATTGTTTATTGGGATTAAGTGTCAATTTTGTCCCTAAAGTACGCACCCATAAGCAATTTTGCCCCTGAAGTTTAAAAACGTAGCAATGTTGTCCCTCCGATTCGTTAACAACCCTAACGGTCAACTAATGTTGACCGTTAGTTGACCGTTAGAGTTGTTAATGGAGGGGTAACATTGCTACGTTTTTAAACTTCATGGGGCAAAAAATTGCTACTTTTTTTTGGAGTAATGTTGCCCCTAAAGTTTAAAAACATAGCAATGTTGCCCATTCGTTAACAACTCTAGCGTTGACCATTATGGCAGTTAATGGAGGGGCAACATTGCTAAACTTTATGGGCAACATTGCTACGCTGAAAACTTCAGGTGCGCACTTCAAGGGCAAAATTGATACTTAACCCTTGTTTATTGCTACCAAAATTGTACTATGTGAACCTAAAATATGTAGTTCTTATTTATGCATATAGCGATATTGTTTATTGCTAAATTTGTACATTTGTCCTTTAAATTAATGCTCTTACTATATATATATATATATATATTTTTTTTTTTTTTTCATAAGAGCATTTATAAGACAAATAAAAATATTTACAAAACAAATAAAAGAATTTAAAAAAATACAAGGAGTTAAAAAAATTTGGTCGTTCAAATATTTTTCTTTCCATTGACAAAATTTATTTTTATTTTGACCCAATGGGGCGCAATTTTTTTTTTTTAACTCACGGTATTTTTTTTAAATCTCTTTATTTTTATTGTAAGTGCTCTTATGAAAAAAATAAAGTAAGGGCATTAATTTAAATGCTCTTACTTCAATGCCTATATTTTTGTCTTGTAAATACTCTTATGAAAAATAATTGTGTTAGGGTGTCAATAGGAAAATAGTATATTGCTAAATTTGCACATTAACCTTTTAAAAAATATATTAAAATAATAGAAAGCGAGAAAACTAGGAGTACAAAACGTAACGGAAGTTAAGTCTTTTTAACGCCATTGTTATATCTGCTCTCATATAAATTGTGTGTGTCTATTTTTACATTTGAAAATAGTTAATAGCGTTGGGTGCCCATAAAAAAATAGTTAGTTGCTAAATTTCCATATTCACCCTAGTTTTTAACCGTCTATAAATCACGCATGCTAAAAGTATGCTCTTTACCTTATTAAAAGTTATAGTTAAATACTTTAACTACATTTCTATTTTATCTAAATTGCACAAACCTCCCCTTTAATTTAAAAACATATATAGACTTCTCTTGAAATTAGAATGTATACTACAAAGCTAGCGTGTGCAGTGGCATGGGAGCTTAGCTCCCTCCCCCATGTCCAGGGTTCGAACCCTGCCCTTTCCCCTACTATGTGTATCAAGAAAAAAAAGAATGTATACTACAAAAACTTCCCTTACATATTTAAGATTCTATTTCCATCCAGCCAACTATTAGTTGGCTATTGAGTTTGACTATTAAATATTTTATTTGGCCAAAATACCCATCTTTCAACAAATGAATAAACTTTTATATTTGCCTAAAAATAATTTATATACTAACATAAATCATTCTAATATATATGTTCAAAATTTGCAATATATTATAAAATTTATTAATTTCTATTATATTAAATTTTAATTTTTTTTTCATTTTTATTGAGATTTATTTATTTTGTATTCTTTTAAATAATTAAAAGAATTTTTTTTTTTAGCCATGAAACCATGATTGGTTCACCATATGTTATTAATAATGTATATTTGATGCATTATATAACTTATATTATTTGTAATTTTTCAAATAATTTTTTCATAATCATTTATAAACACGTTTGTTTAAGTGTACATCTATTAAAATAATTAATCACTTTTTTAATTAAGTTTCCTTTGTTTTCATAATTAAATTAATGAAACCTTTATCTCAATATGAAAAAAAAATTTAGCAAATAACTATTTACAAAAGTAAGAAATAAATTAAGGGAAAGAAAAGAAAAAAAGATTAGTTAAATAATTTTAGCTAAAATTAGAAAATTAGTAATGATAAAGGGAAAATTAGTAAATAAAATTTATTTTAATATAAAATTTAATTAAAAAATCAAAATCCTTAATGGAGTTAATGATTTGGACCTAACTGTATGTTTTCAAAATAGAGGGGAGGTTCATCTAATATATCTGCTTAAAGTGATAGTGAAAATCCCAGAGTGTCAGGGACTGGACTAGGTCAAGAGTTAAGGTCGAACCAATATAAATCTTTTGTGGCTAGTTTTCTCTCTATCTCTTTGTTATACCATGTTCTGTGAGCCTTTATTCTGAAGTTTTTCAAAAGAATTTTAAATCCCTAATTCACCCCCTTATGGTGATTTCCTTCCATTTACTCATTGCTCTTGGGCTTATACTTCCGGTGCAGATTTGCTACTGAACCCTTATATCTAATATAATTTGATGCATGTACCGACTCAACTGATATTAGATAAGATTCAGCATTAATTTTTTGATTCATCAACATTATTTGTTACAAGACCCTTTATCACCCCAATACCTATATCAAATCTTATCCTTAAGATTTTAAATTGTAAGACTGCCAAATTTAAGAAAACCATAGAAACAAGATTTTAAAGCAAACAATAAAAAAAAAAAAAAGGAATCAATTCAAACTTTTAAGAATTGAGTCTTCATAGAACTCATTTCCACCTTCCAAAAAAAATACAAGTAGCAAGGTAATTGATTTGACAAAAATAAATCACAATAGAATGTCTCTCACAAGTCAAATGTTTATACTCATCTCTCAAGATATTCAAGGGCTTATATTTCACTCAATTCCACCTATTGCAATCCATTTACCATAAGCTTGTTCCTTATTTCAATCTCCACTATATTATCCCACCACATACACAAATCAAAAGAAGTTTGGTAATAAATAAATACTCTAGTTAGTGCAAAGCAATGCAATGAAAGATATGAAGAATGAAAGGATATTTATACTCTCTCTTCCCCCCCCTTTTTTCCTTTTAATTTTATCTTGAGTCATTATAGATCCCCTTTTTACGTGACCCTGCACATGGATGGGTAACACAACACTGGTTACTCAGTTACTTCGATCCACATGCAACTTAAAAGGCTTTTAGCCCAACTTATAACCCTCTTTGACTTAACCATTTGACGTAAGTGCCAACATTGGCAATGACATTCCCCCGATTACTAAGTCAAGTCTAGAGATGTCAGTGAAGTTTTTGCAATTGTTTTTAGGGTTAAGGTACGATTTGGCCAATAAACTATTGGTTTAGGAGTATCCAACACAATTAACTATTAGTTGGACCTTAAATACCAACAAACTATTTAAAATGTTAAATTTGCACAAAAACTAATACTGTGTATAGCATATTTTATTCTCCATTATCATTCATTCAACTGCCTTTCATTAGAAAAGAGACTGAGTTGGAGTGAGAAATCACAGCAATTATGCATGCTTTTCAGATAGCAAACACACACCCGTCTCTTGCATTTTCAGACAGCTCACCGTAAATGTTAGTGCATATTCCACTGTCTCTCTCGGAATGCAGCATGTTAACGCCATGCTCCACTATTCTTATCCATTTCCTTCGACCTTCACAAAACAGCAAGAAGGAGAGGCGAAACCGAGATGAAGTTGAGGGCCGAGAACTTGCAAAAAGTGAGAGCGTAAGAAAGAAAACTATAAGAGTGACAACAAGAACACAACAAATAGAACGAGTATGAGAGCATGAGAGTTTCAAGAGTGGCTCCTGCCACAGTGATAGACCGAGAGCACCGAAAGAAAGCTGAGATCATTTGTGGGTGTGAAGATCATTGAAGGAAGAAGGGAGTACCGAACCCAATAGGCTCACACTTCTCCATTTCTGGTTCATTCACTTCGGTCAGTCACCTATAGAAGTGATAACATGGAAGAGACCAAGATTGAATAGAAACGAGAACATGGAATAGATGAAGAAAAAGACCGGCGGCGGTGGGTGTTGGTGAGGTTGAGAGTGAGAGTGAAGGAAAGTGGAGCTCGTGAATCCCAATCCCAAAACCCACTTCTCCCTCTCTTCCTTCTGTCTCCCACTTATATTGTGCAAATTTAACATTTTAAATAGTTTGTTGGTATTTAAGGTCCAACTAATAGTTAATTGTGCTCGACGCTCCTAAGCCAATAGTTTATTGGCCAAATCGCACCTTAATCCTTGTTTTTATTCGTTCTCTTTTTTTAATTTTAATCCCTTCAATTTTCTTTTTTAATTTCACTTTGCACTTACTAGAGTAACAAATAAAAAAGAATGACAAAATCATATTTAAGTATGCAAAGGAAATTTTTTGCTTCAAAAGAGATACAATACAAGTTCTAGAAATTAAATCACAATAAATACACTCTTTTTCAGAAGAATAAATATTTAGGCTCAAATTTCTCCAAGGTTCTTTGACATTTTAAGTGAAGTACCCAAACCAAATCTTCACCAATTTATTAACATTCAAAGAACACAAAATCAAATGCTAATCAAATTCAATCCTTTTCAAGTTCAAATCAAACCAACTTTGAAAATTCTCATGAATAAAATCCAAACTTCCAAAATGAATAAATTTTATTTTGTTTTAAAAAAAATTGAGGACAAGTCATCAAATCAATGGCACCCTCACCCCTACACTTAAATGTCAAATTGTCCTGAATGTGAACATGCAACAATAAGTAGTAGAAGATGATAAAGCAACCATGCCTAAGCATAGAGATGACAAAAATTTTAATCATTATCTAACATCACATCAATCAACTTTAATAATCTCTTATTTCCAACCAACATATCATCAACAATCAAATGAAACAAATCAAAGAAAAGTAGAGAAAAAAACTCCCCTTTTTGTCCTTGACTTGTCCTTTCAATTACTCTTGATCTTTGTTGCCATATCACAACACATCATTTGGGGCTCCAAAAATCCTATTAAATTGGGAAAAAAAAACATTAAACTAAAACCTTGAGTTGCTTCCCAAGAAGCGCTAAGTTTATAGTCTTTAGCCAGAATACTCAAAAAGTATTACTTATATGGGGTGACCCACTTCTACTTACTCTGATTCCAAAGCTGCTCCCATTCCTCAAAGCCCGGTAGCAGAGTCAACCCCTCCTTCGGTCGATTCATGAGCTGCCAAAAGCTAACTCTACGCTCGGTAGCTACTGGAAGTTGCTTCCCTCCCCAACTCGTTTAAGTCAACTGATGCTTTTATTTAAGGTCATTCCCTTGTTTATGAAACTGGGCTATTCAAAGCATCAAGAAAGAGGAGTGGAACAACTATCTTTAATCATAAGTATCAAACATCTGAATTACCTTGCCTTCATTCATTTTCAAGCAACAAAGTCTTAGACATAAAAAAATATCATCAAGTTAATTACTTGCACTTTTTTAATCATAGACAATCTCATAGTACAAGCATTTACTGAATTCAAAGAAAGCAGAACATGCACATCCCTACAAATAGAGATAAGAGCATCCAAACAATTAGAGCATTCCACAAAATCCATTTGACTTTCATCAATATAATAAGAGTCAAAACATCTATAGAATAATCATGCATAACAACTATTGAGATATTCACATAAATTTGATCATCAAAATCACAAACTTTAGGCTTTGTACAGTTGGAACCTCTTTTAAACACCTACTATTCTCGTCTAAATCAAATTCAAGCTCATAGTGATCTTCTACATTAACCATAATCTCATGAAATTCTACATCCTCAACTTCCTCACAATAATAATAATCATCAACACAAGAAGTGATCATCATGCTTAAAGAATTATCTTGCCTCATAGTCTCAAGGGATGAAACAATTTAACTCATATATATTCCAATATTTTGGACACTTGACTCAATTCTAATGGAAAATTCTTGTTGTTGATAACTAAATCTCTCTAATGATTCCACATATTTCTCAAATAATCTTTCTAAATTTGACGTTTCCTTTTTTTAGCATACTTTTCCTTATACTCAAGGTGTTTTCTTCAATATGTGGATAAGCGTATAAAGGAGGGATAATCTCATTAGAACAATACTTGACATGTGGATCCCAAAACTGTTGTTGCTCAAAACTTCCAATAAGACAACATGAATGGTCAAAACAAGTTTGGTTCCTAACAAAATCATCTCCCACATAATGCTTAGTTGTACTATATGGACAATGCTCATATAACTGAATCTCTAGACACAATTAGCAGAAGGCATGTAAACATATTGAGAAGAATCATGGAATATAACCATCATTTATGCTCTTTTTATATTCCCTATATTTGTCAAAGAATTAATGAAAGCAATCAGTTTATCTTGTGTTGAACACATGTAATTCATTTCATTATCAATATTAAAACCTGTTGGTTGCCAAGTAAAAGCAATATTTTTTAAAAAAGAAAATTAAGAAAAGAAAACAAGAAAATTGAACAAGATATCTACAAACCCAAACTTAAACTACTAATTCTCAAACAAATTCAATCAATAAGTGTTGGTACACAAGTCTTTGGCAATGGAGCCAAAAACTTGATAGGGAAAAAAAGTTATAGCCTAAAATTTTGCAAGTGCATGGGCCGTATCAAATTATAAAGAGTGATTAAGATATTGTTTACACGAGGACTTGACCCTAACAATTCAGTTGAGAAATGATTTTACATTTTTAATTAAGTTGAGCAACCCAAATTGACTTTAAATAAGTGAAAAGAAGTTAAAATCAAATCAAAATAAAGAAAAAACCACAATTATCAAATGAGCAACCTATAGTTACTAATCTCTTATTAACTTTATAAACCTTGATTTCACTGATTTAATTAGCCTTAATGTCAATTTTGTTAATCTCGACTATAAATAGTTATAAGTATTGTTGGTCACTTACAACCCTCTCTTAAGTATAAGTTATTATGTTTAACATAATTACTTAAGAGGCAAGATAACTCAAACACAATCTTCAATAATTATATAGGGCTATTAGGTATATGTATATCTTAATCGCAAATTAGATCGCAATCTAATTCTATATGATTTAATCTCAGAGCTTAATTAAAATTTCTTTCGTCAAGGTAAATCCTAAAGCTCAAATTCATATTAATGATAGTCAGTCACTAGATAAATAAAGCTAAACAAAATTAAGTAATCAAAATTAATATTAATTATAACTAAACTGTGAAAACAAAGTCTAATCCACCCAAAAATTTATAGCTTTTCTAGGTTCCACAACAAACTAATTAAAGATAACTAACATAATCTCAGCAAAATAACAAAAAGTTCATAATCCAAAATCTCAAGGAAAAGAGAAAAGAAAAAGGGAACTAAACATTGATTCAAAGCTTTATCTTTAAGCTTCAGCTACTCCTTTATCCAAGCGGCTAC
This sequence comes from Acacia acuminata, assembly GCA_019022655.1. Taxonomy (NCBI): domain Eukaryota; kingdom Viridiplantae; phylum Streptophyta; class Magnoliopsida; order Fabales; family Fabaceae; genus Acacia; species Acacia acuminata. The sequence goes on along the minus strand of JAFJYI010000112.1, from coordinate 2,097,189 downwards.
TCTCTCCTCTTCTCCATAATCCTCTCGTGAAGAAAAGGAAGAATGGAACCCGAATACCTTTTTCTTTCTCTCTTCTAGTTCTACCTTCTTACTCGCGTCCTTGTGATTGAAGGAGATGATGGACGATTCTCCAAAAATGCTGCATCCTCCTCCTCTGATCTATTTATCCTCAACTCGTGACTTATGGTTCCTGGCTAGAAAAAGAAAAGGAAACTATTATTATAATAATATTATTAAAATAAATTAATCTTTTTAGAAAATATCTGATATTTTTTTATTATTGTTTCTTTCATAAACTTAAAAATTTATATTCTAAGTTGAAATCCTGCCAATGATGTACCCAAATTGATATATGTTAAAATCTCAACAACAAAAAAAAAAAAAAAAAAAAAAAAAATCTCTTTAATTTAGTATCGATAGCATATCAAAATATATTTCGAATGTATTAAAAATGGAAAGTCATCACATATACCTTATAATATACTACACCCTTTGATTTTTTTGCCAAAATATAAGGCTCTGTTTATCTTAAATATTTTTAAAACTGATTGATATATCCAAAAATAGGATTTTTTTTTTTAAAAAAAAATTATTGTTGTTAGCATGTAATATCAAATATATGGCTGTGGATGGTTTTGCTTCCTCCAACTCAGTAAAGGACGATTGAAACACAAGCAGTATTCAAAGAGGATGAAAAAGGAAAAATCAAAACAAGGGAAAAGGAAGCTTGAGCGGCGGGCAGTTAACTAATATTAATAGTAGTAACAGTGGTAAGGGATTAATATTAGTGCTCAAATTCTAAACGTAGGAGGTAGATAACTATCGGGCAACAAAAGCAAGTAGACAACTACCTTGTATAGATTATATTTTCATTAAATTTGTCAATCACATATTATCGTGTGTCCTATTTTTTTTACGAGTTTATAGTTAAATCATAATAATTTAAAATAAGACACATGATCATATATTATATTAATGAAGAACTTGTTGAAATTGATATAAAGAACTTGACATCAATATTTTAAGGAGAACATGTTTCTTTGGTAGTTAACATTTAAGGGTCACATGAATTGGATCAGCAGCGTCGTTGTAATTAATTAGAACCATTGAAAATTTAAAACCATTTAAACTACATTTTTTAAAAAAAATATAATAATAAGATAAGGATTGGTATCCTTAATTAATAAAGTTCTAGTTTAGGTATTTAAAATGTCATTACGTACCTTTCCTACGTAGGTTGAAAGTGTCAACATGCCAAATCAAGGCCAAGGAGTACGCCACGCAATGACTTATAACAAATAATTGATGCACGTATCACAAATAAAAAAATTACATGTAATTTCCTAATTTTTTATGATCATCTTTCTTTTAGCAGCAAATTAAAGAACTTGCTTGAAGCTTTGAACTTTGGATTGCATACTTGATGAGTCATATATATATATATATATATATAAAGGGATGACAAAACTGAAAAGTCACGTGCAACTACATTTTGTAGAGGGTGTTATTGTAAAGTCCAAATATGGACAAATTAGATGAAGGAATAAAATAGGAATTTGATTGGAATAAGCAAGTAGGTTATGTTACGTGTATTGTCAACGGTCAACGGCAGCATTGGCAAACCCCTTATCATGCTTCTGTCATCCTCAATTATATTCCTTCACATCTCTCCAACTTATCTTTCTCTCTTTATGACTCTCTCTCTCTCTCTCTCTCGTGTTTATTCAGATTCATATCACTATCAGCATGTAGCTATCGGCACACCCATGAGGGGCAGAGTTTTTTTTATTATTTATAATATATATAGAAAAAGGAGTTGGACTTTTCAAAGCTGCACCTCAACGAATATGGATATAAAGAAAATAATATAATAGGAAACAAGAGAGAGACTACAATTGGATAATTTATTCATTAGTTTGATAGTCTTTTTTTGTTGTTGAAGAAACAGAAGCTATAATGAATTCCTTATGTTTGGTTGCGAAGCAAAGTGGAGAGGCCTTTGAGTCCAAATAAGTTTGGCAAATCTGACCAAGTTATCCATTGCTTTCCACATCGATCTTGCTCTGCAACAGTTGTATTCCATGAAAGAAAAGGCTTAGGAAGCATTTATAAACATTTTTTGTGACATCATCCGTGATGTTTATCTTGAATTCTTTGGACCAACCGTTGATTGCAACTTTTATAAGCTTTTACATTAACTTATTTTAAGTATTTTTTTATTGTATCAAATAAATATATAAGATCATTGTTGTTTCTTAAAGTGTAAAAAGAACCCTTTTTTGAGTGATTGTCTTATTTCCCAAGTCTTCCTTTCGGACACGGCAGGGGAGCTGGATTAGCAGTGGAAAATATATAATTCCTCTTTTTATCAACATAATTTGCATATAAATTTTTTTCCCAATTTTAAAAAATAACTTAAATTATAGAATTTATGACTTATTAATAACATGAATTCTAATTAATCTTACTAATAGTTCAATATCATCCGAATAAATTATATGTGAGCTGAAAAGGTGAAAGTGGTCATTCTCCTTATGGGCCAACAAGAGAAGTCATGTTGGTCCAACGTATTACTAATCCTGTGGGCTTTCGAATCTGCGTTTGTCCGAAATAGAGTTAGCTAGTGTGCGCGCGCACAATAACATGGTTGCCAATTGCCATGGCAATCTGCGGAGCACGTTGTGATTCAACTAGAAAGAATAACAGAACTTCTATGGGAAAAGGAAGGAAAACAAAAACGTAACAGAACTAGAAACACAATTTTCATTCTTCTCACGGAACTCCGGTCAAAGTTACTGCGTTCTTGAATCATCGGATCTTTCCATCCATATTGGCTTGAACATATAAAAAACCATAGGTTTTATAAATTGAAGCTGAAAGGGCTGCCATTTTAGCTTTCAAAACCTCTAGGGAGGTCACTTAATTTACTTCATCCAGAAGGAGTTTCTATTTACTAATAACTGTGAAAGCTGATCAAATCATTAGAGGAAATCAGATGTCACATTGTCATCACTCTCATGCAGCATTATGAAACTTCATTGAGCAGTAGGTTGCCATGACTCATGAACAATAACAACACACGAAATTTAGCTAAGGCGGCTTCAGATCCTCAACAAAACCAACTTTAACCATCTCGGATCTACACTTCTAAATGGGACACAATAAAGTTTTTCAATTAATTCTTGATGGAGTAAAAGAAACTTCAACTTCTGTTTCTTAGTGAAGTTGAGTGAAGAATTCTTGTTGATGTAAAGTTGAAAGTATTAATCCGTTTCTTTAAAGACATTTATGCATGATATTATTAATCCTTCATAAAGTTGCTCCGAGAGAAACTGTTTTCCCCCCTTAATTCATCTTATTTTCATTAAATTTTTTAAACTGAACATTTATTAAATAGCTTGCTTCATTTTGTTTGCTTTTAGGTCTCGAAATCAATGTCAGGTTATAATTGGAACTCTTATTCTACAAGCATATGTACTATTACTTTTAGCATCAGAAGTGCGGGGAAAGAGTGTAAATTAATTAAACTTGACTGAAATATTTTTCTTCACATACCTAACTGTATTTAGTCACAACGAGGAAGAGTTTTTTTGTCTCATTTTAGTGTCTGAGTACTGACTACTATCTCCCAACTCACTTTTCCACATCCCTGAAGGCAACTGAATGCAAACATGCAATAAAACTTAAGTACATACATCACGCATGTCCAGTAACTTGAGTTCTTATGTATTATTTCATTTATATGTATTGCTAATTAAGGTAGGTTTAGGTCTTGAACTTGGTTCTTTCGCTGCAGGAGTGAGGAACTGATGATATCAGTCAACATCCGCTTGAACAAGTAACACATTTTCTTTATAGATTATGCTCTCGGGAATCACAAAATTTTCTGATGACTTGGCATAAAATGTTTTTACCTGAAGTTAACATTTCCAAATTTTTCTTGAATTGGTATATATAAGTTTGATATGCATCATTCTTCACAGTATTTGTTACTTTTCCTACTTCTGTTCCCCCAACCCAATGTGAAATCAATTGTCATAAGAAGTATTTAGTAAGGGGAATGCAATGTGTTAATATTATTTTCCAATAGTCAATAGCCTATACTGCCTCCTATATCTCCAATTCTCCATGGATGTAGCAGTTTGACGGTGATTTTGATGGAAATTCTTACTGCTTAAGGCCATAATGCCCTGTTACTATTTATCCATTTTGGCAGTTTAATTGGAAAAGGTGTGATGGAATCAAATGGAAAGTTTTTTTATTATTATTTTTATTTTAAATTCTTCATGAACATGCCGCTGAAAACCTGAAACAGAAAGTTGCTGCTTGTTTTCCCGTACACAGTTGGTTGATTTTTGCTGCTTTGTTCTTGGCCAGCATTGTGATGCTCATACATGTCCATTTCCTTTGGAATCACATTGACATCTTATTCGCAGCTGTGATATTGGTGATAATTATTATAACTCTTGTAACTGCATCTGTTGTCAAGGGTTTTGGATCCAACAAGAAGGCTTCACTACTTGTAAGATACTACCATGACATTACTATTGCCGCTCACATTTGTGTCTGCTTTTGTTGATTATACTGTGGGTTCACATTGATGGAAGAGCCTTAACTGAGGTTCGTGATTCTGCATAGTAACACTTGTTTTTTATTGGATACACCAGATTCAAGATAAAAACATATTATCTCGATTCCGCAAGATATTTTTTTAACATTCTTATCATATATAATTGACCTATCCTCTGATGTTTCTTTATCTGACTTGTGTATCTGAATATTACTGACTATGTAAAATTTATCTTCCTACACATTTAAAGCGTCCTTGCATTTGTTTCTGACAGTGTTCCACTTTTAAAAAGTGTTCAAGTTTTTCTGACAATGTTCATCCCCATAGCAAGTGAGTAATTAGTCTTCAATTTCTTTTACATGTTACGGTTAACACTGAAGGCCTGACTTCAGGGGAGGTTGTATTTATTGCTGCTTGGAACAAGAGTTCTAAGTCTGATATGTATGCATAATTTATTTTATAATGATATTATTATTACTTGAAAGTTCATGGTCATAAACCAATGACGAAGTAATGATGTCAGATTTAGTCAGAAGTCCTCACTGACAGAAACAGTGCAGGTGACTACACCTTTGCTTGACGAGGTAATCGCTACTGTGATGCATATGGCTACACTATTGCGGTGGTTCCATCATGATAGTCCGTCTTCCTTGGAGTTACCTTACTCAATACTACCTTCAATCTTTAGTATAAGAGTCAATTGACTTTTTATTTAGAGATGAAGGAAGTTAAATAAATTATTTAATCATAGCATGCATATGTTGTGTATCATTAGATTATAAGAAAAAAGATAAATATAAATACTTTAATGTAATCTACTAGTATCGGATGGAGTAGCTTATTCAGGGGAAAAAGGATTTAAAGATCTTACTACCACAAAGTAGATCTTATATTAGTGACCCAAGGTATTATAATTTTTGTTTGGACTAACTCAAGGATCTTGAGTATGACTGTCCTCCCAGGTTGCATATAAAGGGGATGGCTTTTGTACAGAGAGTGGCAAGCGCGTGCCCATGATGATTCAGGGTCCTCACAACTCAAGATGATGATTAATGAGATAATGTGCAACCCAGAAATACTATGCAGACTTTCACCTGATGCCTTCTCGTGTACGTTCTGGAAGGACAGGCCCCAAAGAGCGATAAGGGTGTTTGACTATGGTAAAACTTTTATTGAAAAACAATTCTTCATATACTGCCTACGTTTCTGATGAATAGACTCACAGAAAGCAGTGAATACGGTGGCAAATGCAGATGGGGTTTGGGAATTCAAGCGCCATCTCTCGACTGATCTAGTAAAACTGGGCCTTTGTATTTTCATTCGAATGATGGCCTATATATTTTGTGTAAGTTATGGTGTCCATTTTGTGATGCAATTCATTTACAATGTGATCTTATTCCTCCCTTTTCATCTCCTGGGTAAATATATTAATAGTCTTTTGGTGCAAGTCTAGAGAAGTGAAGGAGGCCATCATGACCAAATGTAATATGATCATTCAATTACCGCTAATATCAGAATGTAAATTGATATTGTTAGTTAATTTCTTCCAAACCACTCACAAATGGATAGAGTGTTGCATTTTGTTATTAACAAGTTGGTTTCTTTCTCAAAAAATGTCTTGTATAACTAATCAGTTACTGACACGGATGCAAGCCACTTGCAAGGTGCAGACAAAACATACTTCATAAATATGGCCAGCAATAAAAACAATATGGTCCCTCGTGGCCACACAAAGCATAAATGAGTCCTTGAAATAGTACATGGTACTAACGTGTCAGATAAATATTCATATAATTGAATGAGAAGAATTAAATTTTAGGGGGGCAAGGAATTTCCTTAAAACTAGGTACATGGTTGTGGGTCAAGTACTGAAATAGTGAAATTAAATTGATGCTGCTAACTGGATTACTTTGGCAGTTTCTGTTAGTCACTAGACAAAATCCGCTTCGTATCTTTTGGTGGCCTATCGATTTGATCACAAAACTATTCCACTTCATGGGATGACCCAAATGCTTTATTTATGATCTTCCAAATGCTTCTATTCTTAATAATTCAGTTGAAGCGTGGACCAAACTAATTGAAGACAAATACAAAGAAAATAATTAGAAAGTAGCTGATATACACTATTATTCTGTGTCAGCTGTTTTCCCTTAAGATTTTATAATTGAATTCACTAAGAGGGTAATCTAATTAAATATTTATCATTCGTTCACCACCGTGTGATTGTATAAATAAATCAAAATCATGGGGAAAGTTTTCTCCTTTTTGTTTGGGTGTGTGTGTGGTCCTTCCTAAAAGTCCATGCACATCGATCCAAACACACTTGTTTGATATTATATATTCCACACGCCAAGAAGGAAAGAATTTGTGAATTTGTGGCATGTGTTTCTGCAAGTTGCATTTGGATACGTCTTTCGTCTTTCTTGTGCCTCTCTAATTTTCTAATCTATATTTCTTTTTTCCCCCAAATTTTCATGTGATGAAGAGAGCCAGCAGGGGTATATAAATAGAGAGAATGAATAGTGAGGTTGGCGTGGCAATTCCAAATACAGTTGAAGATATTGGCATATTTATATTTGTTTGAAGAAAAGGGAATACAGATGGGATATTAGCATTATCCCCACTCTAATGGTCCCCTAGTTCTTTCTCTATGATCTACTTTGTCTCAACTCTAAGTGAATGTTTTGGTAAAAAAATAAAAACTGAGTGAATGTCTGTGCATTAATTAATGCTCTTTCTTCGTTTTTTGTTTCCACTTCTTTGTTTTTTTAAAATAAGAAAGCAGTAAACTAATCTATATTATAAGAAAGAAACAAATGAAAATCATCTAAAGGGACCAAATGAAAACAAGGGGCATCTTTAAAGCATGTTTGGATAACATATCAGCTTCAGAGTTCTTCTCTCTTTCAACATGTTAAAGATCAACCAAACCAATCACATTTAAGCATATTAATGACATTCTAAGATTAAATTCTAATTGTCACGAAGGCCGTTAATTATTTCCATCTTTGATGAGTTTAATGCCATTTGAAGAATCATTTCTTAAACAAGTATATACAGTTTCCATTCAAGCCCTTTTAAAACCCAAAAGGCATGCCCAAAGTTCTGTGATCAAAGGATCTCTCCATTCGGTATATGAAGCATGAAGACCTCAAATGTATTACCTCTATGTTCTTTGATAATACCTCAACATCCCACCATGCAATCCTTATGGGAGTAAGCTCCATCAACAATGATAGTCATCCCCCTTTGCCACCCCTTTCGTGTATAGTCTTCATTCGCCCTTTTAATGCCTTGGATTTTGGCCTTGACTCATCTATAGCCTGGCTACATTAAAGCTACACAATATGGCTTTAACCTTTGGAAGAAGTCCACAAGTGCTAGAGTCGACGTTCTCAAAAACTTTATCATTGACACCCACTACTACATATTTGGGCATTTATTACACCTAATATATAACGGTTACAGCTAATTAATAAACGTTGTGTATGTCAAGGTGGAGGTCACACAAGGACATATAATATTTAAATGTAACAGTGAAATATGCACACCGTCATGTATTGTAAGGCAGAATTTGCGAAAATACAAACGTAATGGTTGTAGCTAACAATGGTCATGTAAGTATTACAAATGATTCATATTCCAAACACTTATATTAGCAAAGACAAAGCATAACGATATTCAGAAACAACCGTTATCTAACTCTTTCATAACTTTGTATAACATTCAAACCGTCAATATAATGTCATAACTCATCAAAACCCTTCGTAATCCTGTTAGACCATTATAAGTCATAAGTCATAACCCTTCACAATCCATTATACCTCCATTGAAACTCAACTATTCATTGTGATTCTTACTACTTTTCTTTATCGGCCTCCTCCTTCTCTCCTTCATCATGTTAAGATCCTAGGGAACTCCTCCGCCGATGCCCCCTCCTCCAACCCGTCCTCCTCTTCAAGGCTTGTTAGTGGCAACAAATGACTCATGTACTGAGAATCCCAACCACATCATTCCCTCCGCTACAACCAGCGCCTATGCCCCCTCTGCCAATTCATCTATTGCACGTGAATGACGAGATGACACGAGAGAAAAGAGCAACGTGAAAAGGTCTTATTCATCCTGCACTTCCTTGTCCTTTTCCTCACCCTTATATCCTTATCCTCCTCATTGAAGGAGGGACATGAAGTTAAAAAAAGTTAATAGTTTACAATTATTAATTAAGAACCGTAAAGTCTTTTTGACAACATACTTAATGATTCTAAGTTATTGTGGTTGATTATGCAACTAACATAAGAAACCAAAAAATTAAAACAATTGTCAAATAAATCATAGTTATTAAGAATTAACCGACGTCATTTATAAAATATAATGATGTTAAATACTAAAAATAATGACATCTTGGTAATCCACGAAACCTTCTCTATTTAAACATCCGGAAACTAAACTCCACTTATCTACTTCCATTTCAACTTCTCAAAGTCAACTTCTGATTCAACAAAACATCATGGACAAACGTAAGAGAACTTTTGATTCATCATTTGGTGAAAAACGAAAGACGAACTCCCTCCGCTAACAAGCATTGAAGGTCTCATCCACACAAACTACAAGCTTCATCGTATGATCCAGGTTTACTTGTAAGAGCAAGGATGCATGGACCAGACCTTGAAGGAACTTATCTCTCTCATTCACTATTTCAACGAGAAGGTGGACAAGTTATTAGAAAATGAAGAATATGATGATGCATCATATTCTTAAAACATTTCTATAACTTTTTTATTTTTAGTTGTTTATTTACTTTGTCCTTTTTTTTTTCTAAAATGGTGGTTGCATAATCAACCACCAATATTTAAAAGTTAGGTGTATACATTATGTTTATTAAATAATCACCATTACTTATTAGAATACCATGAAAATACACATAATGGTTGTACTTTGTAACCGTGATATATGTATTTGTTAAAACAATAACATAACTCACGGTTATTACCAAAGAATCATAATAAATATAAACAAATGAATAACAATTTTATTGATACAACTGTTATGTAAAGTTTTTAGCATGACAACCCAAAAAGTGTTACCCTTCCTCTTCTATTTAAGCATATGAAACATAATATACTTGACACTTGGTTTGTTCGAATGAAATCCTCCAACATTGTAACCCTAGTACTCCTAATGTCTTTTCTAGGCGTCGAGAGTTGTTTTCGATCAAGTCCTACCATAAAAAATCTTCGTCTTAATTCTCAGCAATAGGCGCTCTAGTCAATACCTTCACACTTGTCTCAACGACTACCAAGTGAGTTGCTTTCGCTTACCCTAACTCGCGTTTTTGTCATTCGGGAGCCCTAGCTAGGTTGCACTCCTTTGGTGCTCTATTCTCCTTATTTGATTGAGGTGCCTTTGTGAAGTCACGACACGATAAAGCATTCAAGGTGACATTAATTTACTTTTGTGAAGTTATGTTTTTTTGGAAAACCTATTATTGCTTTGATTGAAGGTTCATTTCCTATTATAGGAAGTTGTCAACCCATTTCTTTGATTAAATGTTTCTACTTTATTGATCTTTTTTTAATTAACTTCTGGATATATGATCCCTAAGGAAAATACATCTCCTTTTTTTTTTTTGAAAGTATACATATCTCCATAAGTTACTTCAAAAAGTTTAATAGGTGTGATGAATAAACTAGTTCATGTGTACGGATGAGAGTCATACATGAACAAGCTCTGTAAATAAACTAGTTCATGTAACATATTGAATTTATTGTTGTGAAGTTATCTTTTTTTTTTTTTTTTTTTTTTTGGAAGTCCCATATTACTCTAACTGAAGGTTCCTATCCTATTTTTCTATTGAGCATATGGCACCAAGTTAAAAATTATGAAATTTAACATTGTGATCAGTTATAGACTCTTCAATATGAGAGTTTCTAAGCTAGTTGGTCTCGTCTCTATATATATAATAGAGTAGTACTTCTAACATTGGGTAGCCATTCAATTTGGATGGATCAAGATTTTCTAAACTTTGTGACTATAATCGATCGTACTATTGATCTATATATATATATATAATATAAGTATTTACCTATTCCTTGTGTCTCTTTGGCAATTAAGCTTGTAAAGCAAAGGAAGATGACGGAAAAACAAATTACCCTATCAAAATATGCAAACCCTTGAGTTCAAGGGGATGCATACCATCTGCCTTTTTTGATAGGGGTATATGTTTTTTTTCCAAAGGCATTTGCTTTTCAGGGGTTAATTCTTTTGAAGAGGCACAATTATATATAAGTCACTAGATACATTATCACCTATACAAATCAACAATTGCCATTGATTCTTCCCAAAAAGCCTGGAATGTGTTGATTTATGCCAAATTGCATAGCTACACGGTGTTGAAGGTACTGATATCATATTATATATATAGGAGGTCAACTAGCTTTGAAACTTTTACTTGAAGGGTCTTCTATCCATACGTCACAATTATTATATAAAAATCATCATGTATTATAAATATTCACAGTTCTTTTTTATAAACTGTTATTTATGTACTTATTTCATAACGATTGTCTACTTGATACTGTTATTAAGTTTATTAAAAGTCACAATTCTTATATACAAATCGTTTTGTATGTTACTAAATAAATAACATTTGTAAAATGAGACCATTATGTATCATGTAAGCATTACTATATATTATAACAGTTGTTTATGTGTGCCTATTAATTATTATCACAACAATGGGCAGATCATGGTCTCAACAAACCTCAATACATAACGAGTGTTATATTATAACCTTTATAATAGGTCTCAAATAAATAATGGTTCAGAACCACAATGTATACGCGTCAAGCTTTTATAACGCCCACATATATGTCTGTTCAAAATTGTGATGTATGACAATTGATAATCATTATATATCATGATTTCTGTAATAGTGTCATTTCCAAATAAACCGATAGATATAAAGTAACAAAAAACTCTTTTCATGGTCCATCACATTATCCCACCTAGCTTATCGTTGAGATTCATACAACACCAAGTCTAGAACTCACAATTAAAAAATCTCTCATCAAGGTGATAAGTATATATTTTATAATTAAATAAGTATAGATTCTAAGATATATTTACATTTATTAATATTTTATACTTATTTAATTATCTTTTATATTTTTTTATTCTTTAATTAATTATAGGATAAAAGAATATTTTGATATAAAATCTATTCATATCTTAATTTATTTTGCAGGGATATTATAAGATTCAAATGAGAACAAAATATCAATATAATATATCTATATTTTATGATAATTGGTAAAGAGATAAATCAAGATATCCCGATAGAGAAGCACACAAGAAGGCAATATATACCCATATATATGTTAGGTGTAGCAAGAGGGAGGAGTGTTCTTTTTTTGGATATAACATGGTAGGGGAGGGGGACAGGGTTCGAACCCTGGACATGGGGGAGGGAGGCCAGTTAATACTGACTCCCATGCCACTGCGCTACTAAGGCGCTGGCGAGGGAGGAGTGTTCTAATTCCTTGGTTAGTGAAGGGAACACAAGAGTTCAAAATTTAGATGAAACAAGGGAAATTAAAGTTTGAAAATGCAAAAGATCTATAGCACAGATGAAATTCAGCAATGAGTTTGTTTCTCCTTATGTTTCTCTTCTATCTTTTGTCTTTTATTTTGTCTTTGTTAGCTATTATTTCGATCATGACAATATTCATTTTATGTAGCTAAACCTTCATTTTGAATTATTTAGTTTGATTATGGATTAGTGAATGACGATTTCTTTTTTTAATTGCCTTAATATTATATTTGTTGATTAATTACATGCTTGATTATCCTGAAACAAAAGAAATATGATTATATTGTCACTGTTTTGGTATTCTAATGGAGCCTAAACATAGGGAATTTAGACTTTATCTTCAATTAAATCGTGTAGGATTAAGTTTCTGACTTTATTTGCTTGTAAGATAGACATATACCTACCGGCCCTACGTAGCCTTATTAGGCTTGCACTTAAATTAATCCAATTAAGTACTAATCACCTAAAACATTAGGGATTAATATAATTGGAATGTATTTTTAGTGAATCGAAAGACACTCTTAGATAAATAAGAGTCATAGACTAACAAATACAACTTTAAATGCAATTAAATGGAGAAATTAGACACTAATAAATAAACAAAGCTATAATCTATGTCACTACTTAAGATTTAGAATCACCCTTATCTTTAGTTTTAATTATATATAGTTAGATTTATTTTTCTTTCTTTTTTTAGTTAGATTTTATTCCTATACCTTCTATCCAAATTATATTGACTCAACTTAAGCAAAAGTATAATGTCATTGTTTAACGGTATTGTTGGTACCAAGTCCTCGTAAGAACGGTGTCATACTCATCACTCTTTATTATTTGATATGATCTGTACACTTGTGGAGGCTTAGGCTCTATATTTTTTTGCCTATCTGAAGGCATGGTTGAACAACTGAATGTCACAGGGATTTAACCTTAGCGCAGTCGCGGAAAACAAGTAAGGAATCTTCAGTATTGAAGTTACACCAAGTACATGAGGTTAATTATCTCATTAATGCCTCGTTTCATTTTCACTTCATTGGTAACTAACTTGTTGTGTAGTGTTAGCCAAAGAAAAGACCTGCGCCTCTGTGACAAACTCAACTTCCAAATTTTGTTCTATATAAGATCCTCTCTTTTCCTCACCTTTCAAAAGATTTTATGCTGAAATTTTTTTTACCAAAAAAGATTGTATGCCGATTTGATGGAGAAGTTTCCATCTATTTCCACTTCTCTTCTGCTAAGCATATCCATCCATCTATGAAGGAGGAACAAAACACCCGCACACGCACACACATATAGCACCCTACAAACTAGCTGCTTAAACTCTTCTTTCTTTATACCAAAAAAACAAAATCGAAAATATTATGCTACCTATGAATATGGCATCATGAACGCATAATCAAGATATATATACCTTGCCTCACCACTTGCTTTTCAGTTGAAATTGAAATAGAGGCAATGAAGCGGCGAGCTCTTATGTTTTCATATGATGCATGACTTCTCTCGAAATGAAGTTATTTGGGTATTGGGAATACATTATTACACTTAATTAATTAACTGCCAAACTTCCCTTAGCTCAACTCGTTACCCGTAAAACATGTAAGACAAGCACATATAGTGAAAATGAGCCGAGTCGAGCAACGGTTCACTCAAATTTCAGTACAAGAAAAGCGATGGAAAAACTGAACTCATCATCAATTCTAATGTACGTAAATCTAAGCTAGGTTTATTAATTAGCTTTATATAATCCATATTACTTATGTGGACCTATTTATAAGGAAAAGAGAGAATATTTTTTTGTCCTATTAATCACATCATTAAATTTTTCATATGATTGTATAATTTTACTATTAATTTATTAATATGTAGATTTTGTTCTTATGGATATAATATGTAGTAAATAGAGTTAAAGTTTTGTAAAGTTGTTAAATCTTGAGGAAGGCCGATTTCTTATAAACATTTGATTACATGGATTTCCATAAACTCTCCTAACTCTTGACCTTTTATATCATACACTCCATGACCCCTCTAAGAAATCGTTTTTAGGAGTTTTTATTTACATAATTAACTAAAAGGTTAAAATTAGGTTAAAATTTGTAGTACACTCATGAGGATTAAATTTGCTATTCACTTTATGACTATCCACTATACATTTAGTGCATATAATTGAAGAAGATATTACCCCCTCTTTCTCTCCGATTCTCTCTTATCTCGCTCCGTTTAATTTTTCTCATCCCAAATCTCTTATTTTCATAATAGAGTTAAAGCTGTTTAAGATTTTTGTAGGTTCTGGATGTTAGAAGTGACTTACATTTAACATTAGAGAAGCAATTCTAATGGAATCACCTAAAGAAAGAATATAATGTAGTACTACTTATAATTAAGCATACTCCTATTTAGGTGGAATATATGATTCCTGTAGGTAGGTAGGTATAGGTAGGGTGGGTTTGAAGAGTGGGATTGAGAAAATGTTGGTGTTTGAAGTAAGCAATGGAAATGATTGGCACAGGATGGGCCATATATATAGGTCATCAGTGACATAATTAACATAATAATCAAGTAAATTAATTGAGGGAATGGAGCCTTCATAATTTGCTCATTTCGTACGTGTTGTGTGAATTAATTGCTTTGGAGCGGGGTAGCTAGTGGTGTGGTAGTTTTCTTGAAAATGGAAGTGCACATGACCAATCATTTTAATATCCACATGTTCCACATTCTTGTTTACTTTAATTACTCTTCTATTCATCTCATCATCTTACCCCCACTTACCTCTTTAATTATCCAAAGCGTAACCTGGTCGCAACATGGGATTTAAATTATATTAAAAAAATAAAAATACTGCTATAACACTGTTCATTATGAACCGTTTACATGAAACACAGGTGTGTATATATTATGGACGAAGGAAGGAGAATAAAGCATCTCGAAAGATTCATTCCATATTTTTGGGCATATGAGAGATGAGACATGTCTGCTCTATGCTCAAGACAGAGCCTTAGCTATATATCTTACTCGCATTTATGTGATCTTGTCTGTGTTGAATATATATGAAATTAAATATTTCTTTCGTATTTGATATCTTAATAACTTGGTTACATACATATATATTTATCTCATTCCTTTATATATCCTCCCACATGAGTTTGAAAGATTTTACAGTAAACATCTTGTAGAGATCTTTGTCCAGATGCAGCTGGATCTATATGCAGTTCCAAAGGAAAAAAACAAATGGACATATGATGATGATGATGGTGAGGGTTGGCCCTGAGTGATATATATATATATATAGTAGCTAGGAGTAATTAATAAAGAGGCATTAATTAGTATGAAAGAAGAAAACAAAAACTTCAGATCCCATGTGGACTGGAGGCTTCCACATAGAGAGAAGGGTGGGGGGAGAAAAGATCCGAATAAAATTGGGACCCCTCACACGTCGCAGCAGACAGTAAATTAAACAAGACACCGACTGCTTGGTTGAAACGTCCATTTCTCCGAAAAGCGCACTTTATTGTCACCTTTCATGTATTCACTCTTCATCCTTCTCTCACATACACTTTTCTATATATATATATATATATATATATCCCATTGTTCTCGTCACCAGCTACGTGACCTCATCATTAACTCCTAATTTATTTCCTATCCCTTCTCTTGCTGCCATTCTAAGGAATACCCACATTAGTTCATTTTCTCAAGTAACTTGAGGCTTGTTTTCTCAAAAACCCAAGGCTTCTCATCCATCACCGTCCACCATGCTTCTACCAACTAATTAATTAGCTTCTTCTCTTTACTATATATGTATCTGTACCTTGTGATTAGTTTGACAAACAGCTACCTACTACAACTCTTAATTTAGTGTATAACACAAACACGTGCTCTCTCTCTCTCTCTCTCTATATATATATATATATATATGTTCTATCTGTAGAACATAAGTGTATAGTCTCGAAGGATTAGAATATTGATATAGGATCAAGTAGCTTTCTTCTAGGTATCCATGGATGAGATACCTAAGAGGATAGAGGATGACAGAGCACAAATATAAGGGTTTTCACCCAATGGAATGGGGTGTGTGCACTATATAATCAGAATAGTAAAGAGGGAGAGTTGAGAATCCGTGTACCTTTAGGGTTTACCATTTATTTATAAAGGGTACCTTAGAGTTAGGGGTTGGTTGCCTCTTGTAGTCTTGTTGAGTCACACCTTGAATAGGTCTAATATTTGAATCCATAACAATATATATATATATATATATATATATATGAACAAATTTTAATTTGTAGGAATGGGGAAAAATAAACATACACTAGCATACCTCAGTTACAGAAAATGATTTTTATATAGTTTTCCCTAACTTGAAATTTCTCCACGGCTCCTACTTAATTTAGGCAGCTGATAGATGAATTATAGTTGGAAGAACGTCCGCTACAAGAATGACTGGTGGAATATAATATGCATGATAATCGAGTGAATTGAGTTTTTAGAGAATTTGTTCAAAGAAATAATACTCTTAAAAGTAGTGCATAATTCATTGTCCTCGGGTAAATTATTTGACTCAGAAGCGACTAAATGTTGCACAACTAAGAGAACCTCTAATTTGTGACAAAAATTGTACCCAATAAAGATGGCACAGGTGAATTAGCGATACATGGCGTGGAGATGGATGCGGTTCCATATAGCAGAAAGACACGAGCCCTCCCTCATATTAATCTTTGTGGACAAGCTTCATTTTCGTTCCTATATATCCTTATCCTCAAACACACACACATATATTTATATAAAACAAAAATGTTCAGAAACGCAGTACTGTGTCTTCTTTCTACTCACTCAAACCTCAGATTCTCTGTCAATCCTATATATATGTGAACACTGCTAATTTACTCTCGGATATTTCCTGGCCATGTACAAATATAACGCTACGGCTACTTTGAATATTGTGGTTACATTTCGTTAAAGATGACTAGTAATAATAAGAAGGAATCAACTTAAGTACGTACAGGGGCCAAAATAACAGAAAAGCAAAGTTCTGAGACTGAGTTCTGACGACTCATCAGCTCATTGGTTCGTAGAGATCCTTTTACAAAGTTGTTTGGACTCTCCTTATATATGCTTCAACACCAAGACAGCCTGTGGTTGAAACTTGAATCTAATATTTTAATAATAATAATCAAACTGAAAAAGCAGACAGCTTCATTGTAAATGGGAAATTATATAATTAAAAATAATGACCACATGATTCACGGGTTTTGTGGACTAGCTAGTCATTCATATGTAACAAATTACGTTTGTTTTGAAAGGAACCATAAAGACCAAACACAAAACATCATTTGACTTCATTGACTTATTAGGAGCCTATTCCTTAATTCATTACTATTTTCAGGCAACTACAGCTGAGCTTTCTCTCCTTTGTTGAATTTGGGATAGATATCCACAACAAAATGCTTGCCCCACCATGTTCAAAATTTAAATTAATGACTATTTCTTACTTAAAAAATATTTGATGAATTAAGACGTAGACGCTGTTCCACAACAGCCCCAACTACTTGCAGTTTTCTACCTTTTTAAATTTATTATTTTTTGCCAGAAGTTTTCTACCTATTTGACTAAGAATGTAAACTCAACATCTATACGTCAGAAGTAATTTTCTTCTGGGAAAAAAATTGAAATGATCTTAAAGTATAGTTATCGTACTTCTCATCAAAGGAAATTAATATGTTGACCATATATATGAACATAAATAAAAAAAAGTGATTAAGTTGAGAACAAAGCAGTCACGGTGACTAGTCAAATATGTAGCATTGATAATTTCCATGTGGACGCATGTGATTTCAAAGCGTTTATAAATGAAATCAAAGTTGACGTAATGCTAATTACTTAATTGGAAAAAAAGTTGTAGAGTTTAAAAGTAAAAGGTCCACTCACATTTTCTTGAAAGAGCGGATTAACGGAGAATCCCATATCTATCACCCTCTATTTTAAATAACTTATTTAAGTTTTAAATCAAAACATACAATTGCTCATATTTTAAAAAGGGAGAATTATATTGAGGTCTCAAAAAAGAGACTTAATTACCAAAAAGTTTCAATAACAACTGATGAGGATGCAATAACAAATTTCAGAGTAAGAAATGACAGCACGACTTCTTAGTAATTAAGTCCCTTACTTATGACCTCAAAGTAACTCCCCCTTTAAAAATTGATATAAATTATGAATTATGTTTATATCATTATATTCTTCATTACTAAAAATAATGATGGGTGAGGTTTTTCTTTTTTGTGACCTGAATAATAAGTGGAGTTTAAGTACCGCACACCAAAAGAATTTTAGTTAACTACTAATTATACTTTATCAAAATTTAAATAATTTAATAGTTTTCTTATATGTGCATAATATTTTTTTCCAACCTGCATGATCTTTAACATCTTTTATTTCGAAATATAATGAAGTATATATTTTTCAGAAAAATAAAATACATTTTTGTCACCAAATTAATAATACTATAGATATTTTTTGGCTTTTTATAATCATATGGTTTTTTAATGTATGAGAGCCCAATTTTAATTTTTAATTAAAATATCTTGTACTATTAGCTAAATATAAATATTCGTGAGAATGTAAAATAAGGTCCGAGCATAACTTATATCTGAGCTAACTTTCATTATCAATGGAGACCATTCTTTTGAGTTGTCTGAATATTTTTAATGTATTAATATTTTTCAAAAAAAGTATATGTTAAATTTTTTAGAAAAATAACATAATACAATTTGTACCGATCGAAAATATCTAGGGAAAAGACCATTTAAAATGATAAAAGACATAGAGGTGATTCCAATTTCAACATCTCTATGAGATGCTGTATCTTTTTGAAATTGAAAGCAAATGATAAAAATGCCCTCACACTTGTTTCAACCTTCCCACCTCGTTCGTTCAGTTTTCCGGCGTTTCATCGCTACCAGAATTCTGACATTTCGCCTTGAACGACACCAATAATGAAAGTGAAGTCTGGGATGAAAGAAGGAAATGAAGGAAGGAGAATCTAGAATGAAATTTGTTTGGAAGAAGGCACTATATGGTGAAAGAGAGAGGGCTAGAGGTGATTCGACAGAGGTGGTCGAAAATGTTAGTGAAGGTTCGATGGTGGTATAGGAAAGAGAATGAAACCGAAGGTGAAAGTCGTGGAGTGAAAGGGCGCAATATCCGATGACAGTGGTATGTGAGAACAAAGAAGAAGACGGTGTGGTGGAGAATCTCAACAATGACATCAATGGTGGTCCGATTTCCTTTTTCCCTCTCCCTTTCGTTCCAAAATCGCACCTCTAATCTCCATGTCCAAGATGGGTTTGAAAGTCTGCTTCCTCTCTGGTCGTGAAGATGCCAGCGGTGAAGAAGGTAACCGAAGATGATGGTGGTGGTCGAAGATAGTGACATGTCCAAGATATGGGTTCGAAAGTCTACTTCCTCTTTGGCGGTGGAGAAGACGCCGGCGGCGATGAAGAAGAAGGTAACCAAAGATGGCGGTGGTGGTCGAAGATAGTGAGGCTTGATGATGAAGTTGATGATGATTTTTGTAAAAGATAACAACTCTAGATATGAAAATGACAACTATATAATTAAAAAGGCTAAAGTATATTTTTAATCCTTTAAATTTACATGTAATGTGACACTTTTGGCCCCTTAACTTTATAAAATATACTTTTAGTCTATAATTCTAACACCGTTAATTTTCTTTAACTAAAAATGTTAACTCAAGTGATAATAGTGTAAATTTAAGTTATGATTTTGTAATTAAATACTATTAAGCTTATGGGTAAATTAAAAAATATATAAAATTTGTATAATTAAATACTATTAGTTATCATTTGAGTTTGTCTTTGCGTCATTTTTTCCGTTAGCATATTAACGGTGTTAGAATTTTAGGACCAAAAGATACCTTATGTAAAACTTAAAAGACCAAAAATATATTTTAGCCAATTAAAAATGCCAACTTGTGAAAATAAGAAGACAATCATAAATTAATTTCTATAGTTGATATGGATTTACCAAGTTTGGTTTTGAAAATAATAACTCCAGATATGAAAATGACAACTATCCATTTAAAAATGACATTTTAATCGATATGAGTTTACTAAGTTCAGATGTTGAAATAAAAACTCCGAATATAAAAATAATAACTATACATTTAAAAATGACCACTTGTAAAAATGAGAGGCAAACATAAATTAATTTCTAAAATTGATGTGGGTTTACCAGGTTTGGACTTGGAAATAACAACTATCCATTTAAAAATGATCACTTAATGAATATGAGTTTACCAAGTTTGGATGTAAAACTAACAAAGTTGGATATAGAAATGACAACTATCCATTAAAAAATGATCACTTCTAAAAATAAGAATGCATGTATGGATTAATTCTTAGACCCGATATAAGTTTATCAAGTTTGGATTTAAAAATAACAACTTCATACATGAAAATGACAACTATCCATTTAAGAGTGATAGATTATTCTCATCATCATTAGAGCTCTGACGCCCGCTGGCCAGCCACCGGATCTTTGACGTGGTATGTCACCTGCCGCTGGCTAGTAGTAGTTGGAGACCGGCCAGCGGCGTTCAGAGGGGTTGGGGTTACTTTTTTTTTGGAAAAAAAAAAATTGCGCTAAGGGCATTCATGTCATTTTCTTAATTTTACTAAAGATAAATAAACACTAACATGTTATAGGGGTTCTTAAAATTGAAATTACCTCGCAATTCTTTACTATTTCATATCTAATTACAGTAGTATATATGCGAAGGGCATGATAGCGTATATACGTTGCTTCATTCTGAAAGTTGCAGACTTTTTCTGCCAAATTTCCATCATATGGGAGCCGAACAATAGGATATGGGACCCAATGCACATAATTGAATTTTGAGGGTCCTTCTTTCAATTTCCTATCAGTTTCTTTAATTAAGACTCCTCCCAACCAAAATATATATATATATATATATATATATAGACACTCACACAATCTCTGCATTAGAAAACAATCCAATATGCTCAGTCAAGCTCCTCATCAAAGCAATTTTTTTTTTCGCAGAATGCTCAATTGTGGCAATTTTTCCCCAAATTGTTTCTTGGCTATTATTCCTATAAAAAGAATTTTCAAAAGCTCAGTCATCAAAAGACCATACATCACTTGAAAATTTTTATTGTAAAAATTTGATTAACAAACACTAAAAGTTTGTATTGAAATTTTTGTGATAAAATTTTAGAATATATTATTTGCCTAATTCTGCGTGTTTTCTAATTATTTGATGAGGAAACTTCAATCCCTTCTTTTCTTCTTTCTTTGTTTAGGAGAAAATTAATTAAGGCTAATGAACTTGGGATCCATGGTGGATCATCATTGGATTAAAGAAGGCATAACTTAATCAGTACTTTTTTTTTCCCTGTGTCTAATTCATGCATGTTACCTATATCTTTTGGTTTAATTTATAATTTCCTGTGTCCAGGAAACTCGTGAGACAAAACAATTAAAGAACTGTTCTTGAAAACCACTAACAATATTTAAAGACCAGACGGCCATCTTTCCAGCCTTAATTAATTCGATTTTCTCTCTGGAATCAAGTATGTACAGTAATTTGCTTTTATCAACCCCCCCCCCCAAAACAAAAAAAAAAAAAAAAAAAAAAAAAAAAAAGAGCTTTGCTTTATATAATGCCAAAAGCAGGGAGTGGAAGAATCTTTATCCAATCAGTTGCTTTCGTTTCAACAGCTGTCCTTATTGTCATCGCAAGAAACGTCTCTTAGCATTTGCAGATTAATTTTTTTTTTAAAAAAAAATGAAAGCTGAACCAGGTTTTATCTTAATTATATAGGCACATTGAGCATATTCTTAATTATTAATCAAAGCATAAAATAGCTAGGGCAACACAGGAAACTTTTTCTTCAGATCTCAAGTCTGTTTCCTCATAATTAACGGAGCCATCAAGGGATGTAAGTAAAGTTTCTCCACCGTTTAAGAAACAGATTAATTAAGATGAATACTCTCAATGAGTTGTTATTCATTGGTTTGATGTCCAGAAAAGATTGCTCCGAACAAAAAGAAAACTTTGCAGTGATGAGATGCACTACAGATAGAAGACGTACTATAGCTTGTATTAATTATATGAATACAAATTAATGTAGTTAGAGTAGTAGTCAATATGGGGAAGGGATGATGCTGAAATAAAGTAGGTGGCTAGCTAATAATTGGATGCATCGATTATGAATGCCTAATAACATTAATGAACACCAAGAGAAAACACGTTTTTTCTTAACTATCTGGTGATATTGTTCGTCAGTAGAGAAAGAAAGCTAAAGGGGTACAATATATATAGATGGATATATATATGAATAAGTGAAAGAGATTGATTAAGGAGGTTGGTTGAAGCTAAGTGACGGTGATGATCGGACCAAGAAGGGTATTTTGGTGCTGATGGAGAGTGTTATTATTGTTGGGGCCTGCAAGAGTGAGCTCCAGATCAAGTGCTGATGCACTGGAAGATTTTTGAGAATCATCATCATCCGTAAGATCTTGTATAATTTGCTTATCATCTGATGATTTTTTGTTGGCTTCCATTTTATTTCGACCAAGCAGCGGCAAATCAGTCTCCCCTGATGAATCTCCTGCCATATTAGGATGATTACGATGCCCTTCGCTGCTGCTTCCAACCTGCCATATGCATAATGAAGCCAATTAATTAAATCATAAATATATATGTGAGGAATTAATTAATGGGAAGATCGAAGCGAGCGAGAGAATGAAGAAAGAATGAAAGAACCATATCGAAAAGACTAGAGCGTCGCTTCTTCTTGTGAAGGGAGGCAAGTCGGAGGAAGTATTTCTGAGCATGGCTAGCCACCTGAGTAGGGGTTCTGGTGGTGACATAGTTCCTTGAGATTCCCCTCCAGTCTCCTTTTCCCAGCTTCTCCAGCCCTACCAGGAATGCTCGGTGCTCCTCTTCTGTCCATGCAACTCCTGTGTATATATTCTTTAATTAACCCAGCCATCTTAATCAAATGAAAGAAGAAATAAATGAATGTGGTTGGGAGTGTGGAGATGAAATTAATAAAGATACCTTTTTTCTTGTCTTGAACTCGGCCGAGGAGGCCGTCGGAGAGATAGCCGAGGGAGGTTCTGTCGGAGATTTCGTCGATGGTCAATCTGGAGGAAGAAGAAGAGGGTAAAGAGTCCATGCTGAAGCTTTTCTTTATGGCAGAAGAAGAAGAGGAAGAGGAGATGTCGAGATGAACTCCAAAGAGTCGAAGGCGTGCAAAAGCACCTCTGGTGGAAGAAGTGCATGTCCTTGAATTGTGGCCTATGTTGCCACAATGCGAGCATTTCCTCGCCATTTTCACAGTGAATGAGAAGGAGAGAGGGAAAGAGCAGAAATGAGAGATATGTTTGGTTGGTATGTATATATTATGATGGGTGATGGGGGAGGCGAGGCGAGGGCTCATTGGATGGACATTGTTTATTCTTCCCTATTTTCCCAATTCTTTTTTTTTCCCTTTTTTCCTATAAAAAATGAAAACAACAATATATCTCCACCTACGATCCATACCTTATCTTTTTTAGAGTATTTCTGTCCTCTGGGATTATAAGCGCTCTATCTCTCCCCAACCCCCCCCCCCCCCTCTCTCTCTCTCTATATATATGGGGTATATATATATATATATATATATTATATAAACAACCTTCCCCATATACATTTCGTAATTTATAAATGCGTACTACTTCACAGCAACTTTATTTTACTTTACTTCCCTTCATCTCTACAAATGCATAATTAAACGGGGGAAAAAAGGAGAAAATCTATCTTAGCTTCTTTTTTATTGCAAAAACTATATTGTTTCTAGGAGACACTTAATATAAAATATGAATTATAAATTAATTAGGTGTCTCTCTCTCTCTCTATATATATATATATTAGGTTTGTCTTTCTATAAAAATAGTTTAACCCAATTTGATAGGACTTCCTTGAAAGTATATACCTCTATTTATCTTTTAATAATTCATTCCAACAATACGTATGTACTCCCTCTGGTCTTTAACATAAAACAAATTTAGGAAGTTAAATTTAGTCCTAAATATACGATATAGTTTTTATATTTATTAATCTTTTCCTAATTTACCCTCTATTGATGTTCCCTCAACAATAATTAAATAGCATAGGGAATCCCAACTGGGAAATTCATGTCAGGGGAAGAAGTAACTACGGTAAACTCTAAACTATCTTTCTTCTTTAAGAGAGCGGGTACCCCTTAGGAGAGATGACTTAGAGAGAGAATTAAGGAAGATGATTAAGGTGTTTTAAAAAATGTATGTCATACTAACTAAACTAACTTCTTTAATCTAATCAAGTTATATAAATATATATGTCTTATATTAACGGGAGTATGTTGTATTAAACATACGGTAGACAAAGTCAGAATGCACCCTGCATATAGATTCCAATGTTAAGGAGGAAGTGTAGGTCTAAATATGACTTAGCTTAGAGAAAGAAGAAGAAAAAACATGATTGGAAAACGAATGCTTTGAAAGTTGTGTGGAAGCGACATGATATACAGTGAATGGAAATTACTAAGGCTATTAATATTACAGAAGGCGTGAGGAGGACGAGAGAGAAGAGAATGACAAATTCAAGGTATCTCCCAAGTTGAATTTTGAATCAATTGAAAGTGTCAAATTAAAAAGTGTCGTTTTGTGATGAGCCATCTGGTATTAATTCCAACCAGATATGCTGTGTTCAAAGTCAGAACTTCGTCGATTACTTTTACTTTCTGCGATCCAACCAACTCTTCTACGTACGGATTCTCCTTTTTCCACATTATTATTTTCACCAAACTCCCTTCTTTCGAACCTTCACATGCGACTCTTATATTTTTATTATTATTATTGCCCCAATTATTATTATTTAATTTGTCTGTCTAATTAAGTTCGCATCTTAGTCTTCTTTGCTCGTTTCCTAAACTTTTGCTATTTAATTATCGAAAACACAAAGGAAAAAGGAACAACAAAGAACTCCAAGGGCCAAGGTAGGGTAACGTATGTATCATGTGCAAAGAATTTATGTAGATATTGTCAGGGGTACCATTGCCATATTTACTAGAGCATATGGACTTGAATTCAATAATGGAGGGATAAGGAATTGATTAAATAAGCGTATATACATTTTGAAAAATTACAAAAACTTCAAAATGATGCGATTATTTAATTTGAAAAGGGAGCATCATATCATATCCTTCTATACAATATATATGGGCCAATTATATATTTTGAAAATAATTTCAGAGTCAATATAAAGATGATATATAATATATAGTTTAGTGTTTGAATATCTCTATGTAGCAGAAAACCACATCCATAGGGTCAGACTTATCGAGACTCGATCATTTGGCATTATCATAGAAAGGAATCTTGTTGATGGAGCCATTGATGAGATACTATTGTATATGATCATGATGCCCCTTTTCCTTTTTCTTCTATTATTTCTTTATTCTTTTTAAATTTTTTTCGGCTTTACAACCTTTCTTTACCTGCTTACTATACATATGTATATTGCTAATTATTTCCATGCCTTTATGGTCTCAATTACTCTCTCTCAGTAGGATTTTCAAATAAGAATCGCTCAATTATATACTCTGTATGTATCTCTCTCCTCTATTAATGATCTATATATAAACATATATAGTTACAGTAGTTTTCTGATCATATTGATAGTTCAAAACACTAAAATTACCAGCTGTTCACACTAATTAAATCAAAAGATTAAGAACCCACTGAAATTAAGTGTTTGTTTGATCAGCTTACATCTTCTTCTGTTAGTACAAATTAATAGATACATCCTCACATACTTATATATAAGACATATTTATCTAATTTGATTAGATTAAAGATATTACTTAAACAAGTTAATATAACATATATTTTCTAAAATACATTGGTCAATTTCCTTAATTCTTTCATTTGCACTCTAACTTGATTATTGTTAAAGGAGCACCAACATTAATAAATTAGGAAAATTTTGACAAATATGAAAACTACATCTTATATTTAAGACTAAGAACAACTACTTAAATATGTCTTATATTAAAAACCGGATGAAGTATCTTATAATTTCTATATGCCCCACTTGCTAAGTGCTGAATATATAGAAGCAGTAAGTATACAATTAATCCATTCAATTCACAGATATACGTATTGATCAATAATTGTGTGTAAAGATTTCATCATGACCTACTTCTATCGAATAAGCCGCTGGTTAAACAATTCATTGATTGTGCTTAATTAATTATGTCTGCACTGAGCTTGGTCTTGCCAAAATTGGGCTATATAGCTATAGCTATGTAAACAGAGTTATAATTAGTGGCACAAGATGGTGATATTAATCAGTGATTGGAAGAAGCACTGATGGCTTTCAAACATGGTACGTGGGAAAAAAAGGTAAAGAACGGGCTAGGTTAGTTCACAGGTCACTATCAATCCAAAGGATATGTATATCTAGATCATTATTAATACACATAAACTAGTAATTAGTCTCCCATATGCTTTTTTTGATCATATCAATCAGTATTATTATATTAGGGTTAATCACAGCAACTTAAAGCCACTCAAGCTGAAAAGATAGATTACATCACAAAAATCCAGTGCAATAATAATGCTTATTATTTTACTGAATTTGCCCAATGTACAAGCACTTGCTTTTCAACCCAAAATATGATTCCAAACCATTGAGTTCTTAACAGCTGCACATAATATTCTTCATTTTTTAAAAATATCAATCCAAAGAGGCACCACTTGGTGGAAGTGAAAGATCGATACATGGATCACAATCTAGATAATTAATTAATTGATCAATTAGCATATATGTACATTATGTTTGTTAAACTGGAAGGATCATGGAGTTTTATAATGCCTGAGTGGCTTTCTAATTTTGCAAGGAGGTGTCGTCCCAAGGAATCGCTTTCTTTAAAGTCAAAAGCAAGAGGGGAATTGAAGCTATATAAATACATGCAAAATTAAATAATAATGATTATGCTGACGAGGAGACACATAAAGTAAGGACATGTTTGAGTTGGTATTGGAAAAATGCGTTTACGCAAGTTGAGACAAAATTCCTTTATAAACTTACTTCGTATACCGTGAATCATATTGAAAAAGAAATTTCTACCGTTAATCCTAACCGTTACAATTGTATTCAAGAGCCCTTTAATTAATTTCCTGTACATTTCATTTCTTTTTGTTTTTTTGCCAATCCTGTGCATTTCATTTCATACAATATAATACCTTGAATCACATCTTGTAAGTGTGTAATTATTATGTATGGATATTAATTTTTAATCCTACACTAACATTCATATCTGTCTAATCTGAATACTGTAGAAAATTGTATGTGAAGAAAAGAAGAAATATGCAAGCGAATAAGACAGGTACTGTGGAAAATTAGCAAGTGCGTCCATTATTCTTTTGCCGAGTCTAATCAATATTCCCAACCATCGTACTACTCACGACAAATTGACAGAGTTTGGTCTGAGAAAGTTTTGATAATTTCTTCTATGATGGAAAATATATAATCAAATATACAGAGAATGGAATCTTATTTCGTATACAAAATACGTAGTGTGAAAGGAAAGATCACCTTCTACCCTTTTGACTATCCAAGTCAACGCAAAATTGCAGTGCAGCAAGTTTCTAGTGTTTGTATTTGTCCCCATTCTGTTCAATTTAGTCACCATTTTCTTCTCCTCCTTTTATATGCATGGGAAAATGATACTATCATAGTACCATGTATGTATGTATGTATGTATGTATGTATGTATGTATGTATGTATGTATGTCATCAACATTATCAATATATCAACAAGTATAACAAATTAGCCAATTTTCAAATCATAAATAAGTGTTATGATTCGTTTTTTGAAATTTATGCATTTACAGAAAAAGTCTTCATTTTTGTTTCGAAATGTCATAATCATAAATAATGAACGCGCAATTGCTCTCCAATTTTTTCTTTACAGTCAAATGTAAAATGAAGGTCCCTTTTTATGACAAAAGAAGGTACGAGTACAAGAAGAAACATCGGATAAACACTTGCCTGAAAATCCGAGTTTTTTTTTGTTTAAAGGGTTAAGCTCTATGGATCCACGAACTAATGAATGGGCCTATGATTAGTAATGAGGAAATAGCCCATGAAACTGAGGGTCCAAATGCCAAAGATGGGTCCAGTGAAGAAGCATCTATTCTGCCATGTAGGAGTAACAAAATACGACCCCTCGTCCTCAGGCTCAACTGGCAAAGGGTTCAGACACT
Source organism: Acacia acuminata (assembly GCA_019022655.1). Taxonomy (NCBI): domain Eukaryota; kingdom Viridiplantae; phylum Streptophyta; class Magnoliopsida; order Fabales; family Fabaceae; genus Acacia; species Acacia acuminata. Next base: position 2,068,702 of record JAFJYI010000112.1, on the reverse strand, counting down.
CTCACTAAAGGGAGGAGGTTCGATCATCCCAGGTTAATTGGCCAAGCGGAGGAGAGATTCTAACTCCTAGGTGCCAGAACACCGAGGGTAATAGATGGGCACATTACGCCCAACATCGATATCACCTAGAAGGAAGGGAAATTTCATCATGTCCTTGGATCATGGGTGAACCCAACCCCTTTCCTAAAATTTTTTATCAAAAAAAAAAAAAAAAAAAAGAATACGCAGGACCACATGGAAACTAAAGTGCGTGAGAATGGAGAATAAGAGGAGAACTGGTAAGGCAGTACACAAGGATGGTTTTGGAAGATTTTCTCTCTGACGATTCTTTGTCCTTTTCTCTCTGATATTTCTTCCAAATTTGCATTTTTGTTTTCTCTTAATTCTATTATACTGCTTTGACAGTACTGGTTATTTTAGCATTTCATATTGACATATGCAATTAAGGATTCTCTGAAATAGTTGATTTCTTCTTTTGAATATAATACAGAGATAGATTTCATTTTTCCATAGTTTTGTGTCCATTATACTTGGTATTTATCACATTCAGTGCTTTCATTCTCCGCTAATGGCTGATAAAACTCGTTTTCAAACTATGAATGCTTTTTAAGCATTTGGGTCAATCTTTGGCAGAATCGGAGCACACAACTTCCACTTATATGACTAATGTTGAACGTCCATGACAGAGGCGACCACACTTTTACAGGGTGTGGAACATTCCATAGCTTCTTTATCTCGTTCTATGGATGCCTTAACTAGGGACTTTTGAGAATTGGAAACAGACTCATTCCACTTACTCTCTGAACACTTACTCTGGTTCTTTCGGCGGTCCTACTACTTTCCAGAGTTATGGTCGTCAAATTAAATTGGACTTGCCCCGTTTTGATGGTACTGACAGTAATACTTCGCCTTTTAGCAGATTCCAGATTATCAACGTATTATGGTTGCTTCAGCTTATTTTGATAGATCGGTGGTTCCTTGGTTTCAAATGTTATAGAAGACCCATCAAGTTCCAACATGGCGTGTGCTGGCTCAGGCCATCGATAAGCAATTCGGCCCTTCTCATTTTGAGAATCCTCACCTCCAGTTGTTTAAAATGATGCAAACGGGTTCGGTTGCTAATTTTCATACGTCCTTCATGGCTATGACAAACAGAGTGGACGGACTGTCTTTCTTTTTTTTTTTTTTATACAAAAATTTAGGAGTGGGGTTGGTTTACTCACAATCCAAGAGCAGCCTTCCCCAACACTTTGACCAACTTTAGAATCAAACTCCCTCCCATAGATGAGAATGTTCGACCCCTTTGTCAGTTGAACCCAAGAACAACAAGGGATAGTGGATGGACTTTCAGAGGAGGCTACGCGCGATTGCTTTCTCAGTGGACTGAAACCATCTCTTCGTCGTGAGTTTTTGGCTCAGGAACCTTTTATTCTTCATTGGGTTGCTTCTTCAGCCCGTTTATTTGATGATAAACCTAACCCTACTGGATCAGGTTCAAAGGGTCTATTTAGTACGAATTCTTGATCCACTTCGGGCCCTACCAAACCCACAACTTCGATGGTGTCTTTAAAATCTTCATCGGTATCAAAACCTTCATCAGGTTTGCTTCCGACACTGCCAATTAAAATAAGCATCTGTATCGAAATCTTCACTTCGAGCATATCTGTTTCGCATGGCTTTGAAAGTTAAAATAAGCCCACTACGAGTCCACTAAAAGGAGAAGCAAGAAATATGATTTTTGGTATGGCTTTAAAGTTTAATGGACTTCAGAGTTTGAAGTGGCTTTTTTTCATGAAGCCACATTTGATTGCTTATTATCCCATCAAAAGCCACGTCATTTTTTTACGGTTTGATTGCAAGGAAATTCACAGTTTGATTGCTAACTTTTGGTGGGATGGTAATGCCTTTGGGAACCGTACTCATTGGAAGGCTTGGGATTTCCTCACCTCTGGGAAAGATAAGGGTGCCATGGGTTTTAGAGATCTTATTGTTATGAATGATTTGCTATTGGCTAAAACAGCTTGGAGACTCTTTATGCGACCTGATGACTTATGGGCCAAGGTTTTGAAAAGTATCTATTTTCCCAAAGGGGAGTTCATGAAAGCAAAAAAAGGACACAAAGCTTCTTGGTGTCGATCGAGTCTTATTGGTGGCAGGGATATTCTTAAGAAAGACCTTCGGTGGGATATTGGTACGGGTACGGCGATTCGTATTTGGGACAATCCGTGGATCCCTAGTAGTTCCCTGCCGACCCCACCAGCTAATAGTGACAATCCCTATGTCCAGAAGGGCCGTGTTTGTGACTTGATTGTTGATGGCACCTGGAATCTTGAACCAATATCACAATTTGTATCAGAGGAGGCTAAAAATGCTATCTACAATATCCTCATACCTACCAACGGTTTGGAGGATAAAGTTGTGTGGAGCTATGCTAAAAATGGGGAATATATGGTCAAATTGGAGTATAATGTAGAAAAGGATAGACTTGCATTGGGTCCTTCCAAGGCTGGAACGTCTATTGTTGTGCCCCCAACTAGCTGGAAATCCGTGTGGAAGCTTAAGGTAATTCCACGTGTGCAACAATTCATTTGGAGGCTCCTAAATAATGCAATTGCTACCAATGCAGCCCTTTACTAAAGACGAAGATCTACCACTAATCAATGCCCTATTTGTGAAGAAGCGGAGGAAACTCTTGAGCACCTATTCTTCCACTGTGCATGGACTCGCTGCATATGGTTTGGTTAAGATTTGATTTTGCAACTGTATCAAACTTTAACAGTTGGTGGCTCCACACCTTCGGTATGTCTTCTTTGAGCTCATATGACTTGTCCTTGATTAGCTGGATTTTGTGGTTAATTTGGAAGCAAAGAAATGCAATGGTTTTTAATTTCCTTACCCCAAACCCCTTTGTGGAGCTTGAGATAGCTAGGAAGAATGCTCCTGATTTTCTGGTTAACACTGTTATGAAGCAACCTGAATCGGATTTACCTAATAAGACTTGTTCCCGGTCTGTCTTTTGGGTTCTGATAGTGTGAAAATTAATTGTGATGGAGCTTTTCATTTGGGTAGCAAAGATGCACCAATTGATGTGGTTTGTAGAAATTATTTTGGCACTTTTAAATGGGGTTTTGTTGACAAACTGAAATCTATTTCTGCTTTTATGACTGAGGCTTTAGCGCTTTAGCGCTTAAGCGAGCTTTGCTGATAGCTGTGAATTTAGGGCTTGACAAAGCCATTTTTGAATCTAATTGTCTCATTCTAATCAATTGTGTTGTTGCCAAGTCACCTGCTTTACATGATTGGAACTGCCGAGGGATTATTCATGATATCATTAACTTGTTTGCTTCCAAAGTTGGGTATTCGCTCTCCTTTACTCCTCGCGAGGGTAACCGTGTTGCTGATCATCTTGCAGCAATTGCTTATAAGGAGGTGTGCCCTATTGGGTGGGTTCCACAACCAACACCTTCTTTATTGTCTCTTCTAGCTTTGGATGCTAAGCAGGTTTCTTCAGTCAGGAATGATGTCTCTTCCTCCAGTTATGTTAGGGGTGATGTCTTTATTTAGCTTTTATCTTTAGTTGTATTTTTCTTGGCTATGGCCTATCTCTGTTTAATTTTATTCGCCTTGTGGACGCTGTCTCTAGCTGCTGTATTGTTATGTTTTATTCTGAAGTAGTAATGAAGTTCCCTTCTTCGAGAAAAAAAAAAAAAAAAATCAAGCGATTAACGACAGCTGAGATGCAGCTTCGCCGTGAGAAGGGTTTATGCCTTAATCACAAATATTTGTTGCTCTTGATGGGTGATGAGGAGCCTCTCCCTCCTCCAGTCGTGCCCGATGATGTTCTGCTTCAGGAGTCAGGACATAGACTATGAATTCAATTGACATCAGTGTGCCCCATGTCTCTTTTCATGCTTTCCATTGATTTTCTAGTCAGACTACTATTCGATTTTGTGGGTTTATTAATGGTACTACGGTGCAAATTTTGCTCGATGGTGGGAGTTCAGATAACTCTATCCATCCTCGAATCGTTTCTCATTTGAAGCTTCCATTGCATTCTTCTAATGATAAAGTTATGTTGGGTAACAAACAAATTATGCATGGTGAAGGTATGGTTCAAAATCTAGTGGTTAATATACAGGGTCATAGTATTGCTCTTTCTGTTTATGTTTTGGACATTGCTGGGTCAGATTTGGTTATGGTTCTTTGTGGTTAGCTACTTTAGATCTTCATGTTGCGGATTACAGTACCGGCACGATTAAATTCTATTTAAACAATTCTTTCATCACACTCACTGGCACTCAACTTGCTTCAACTGAACCTCCAGTACCATCATTTCCGCCGGTTTCAAGCAACCGATGCGTTGCAGGAGTTGTTTTTACTCTTGAATTCATTTCAATTGATGCCCCGGTTCCAATTTCACTTCCTAATGGATTGCCTCTTCAGTACCATCATTTCCGCCGGTTTCAAATGGCACTCAAATCCCATGATCATTCCATTCCACTCCAGGAAGGGGTCCAAGCTGTCAAGGTGCGACCATATCGCTCCCCTTTTAATCAAAAAGCTATTATTGGACAATTAGTTAGTGAGATTCTCAATCAAGGAATTGTTCATCCTAGTACTAGTTCATTTTCAACTCTTGTCTTGTCCGTACATAAAGATGATGGAACATGGCGATTTTGCATGGTCAGGTTTCTCTTCTCATCTTTTTCTCATCATTCCTTATAATTTCTAAATCATATTCGTTCAATCAATCTAAAAGATCACAATACTTTTTTCTCATCTTCCCAATCAACGGTCCTCTTCCCGCTTATGAGAGATAATGAGATGATCTTCTTCCGATTTTGCACTGATTATCGTGCTCTGAATCCTAAGATAGACAAAGATCCCTACCATATGCCTACTGTTGATGAGTTACTCGATAAATTAAAGGGAGCGGCATTTTTTCTAAACTTGACCTTTGGTCTAGTTACCATCAAATTTTAGTCAAGGAACTTGATTGTTACAATGCTGCTTTTTGCACTCATAACAAACTTTACAAAAGGTTGGTTATGCCATTCGGACTTACTAATGCCCCGACCATATTTCAAGCTCTTACAAATGATATATTCCGACCATTATTATGTCTTTTTTTTTTTTTTGTGTACTTTAATGATGTAATAGTTTATAGTTTGTAGTGCTGATTGGAATGTGCATCTTCATCATTTGCGGTTGGTCCTTGATTGTTCGTTGAAGCATAAGCTTTATGCTAAATTATCTAAGTGTTCCTTTGGTTGTGACCGCATAGAATATCTAGGCCATATTGTATCCAAAAATGGGGTTGAAATGGATCCTACCAAGCTGTCAGTCATTGAAGAGTAGCCTGTTCCAAGTACAGTTTCTCAGCTTCATGGATTTTTGGGGCTAACGGGGTATTAAAAGGATTTTATTTGCCATTATGCAAGTGTTGCTCCACCTTTGACTAATTTTATTCAAAAAGACGCTCTTCATTGGTCATTAGAGGCCCAATCTGCTTTCCAAACTTTGATGCAAGCACTCACTTCTGCTCCGGTTCTATCATTGCCAGACGTTTCTCAGCCTTTTATTATTGAGGTTGATGCTTCATGTTCTGGAATCGGTGCTTTCCTTAGTCAACAGAATCATCCCATTGCTTTGTTTTAAAAAAATAAATAAATAAAGAAAAAAGAAAAAAGAAAATTGCCACCCATAATGCAAACTCATTCTGCCTATGTCCGTGAATTATATGCTTTAACTGAAGCCGTCTCTAAATTTCGGCATTATTTAGTGGGACATCCTTTCATTATACGTACTGACCAACAAAGTCTTTGCCACTTGGCTGATCAAGTCATTCAAACACCGGAGCAATTAGAAGCGTTTTTACCACACCGCTACTGATGCATATCTCGTTCTTATATGGCTATTTCATTTGTCACCAATGATCTTTTTGTTAAGATTCAATCTACTGTTAATGCTTCTTCAGTTTTAACTGATCTTTGTCAGCAAGTCCAACAAAATCCTGCTGCCTATCCTGATTATAGTATTCATGGTGGTCACTTATTCTATAAACAGGGTTTAGTTTTACCCTGTGACGATAAAGATCTCATTCATCTCATATTATCGAAGTTTCATTCCTCTAAATCTGGAGGACATGCTGGTACTGTCCAAACGCATGCTCGAATAGCCGCTGAGTTTTCGTGGAAGGGCTTACGCAAGGATGTCAAGCATTTTATTCAGCATTGTTCTGTGTGTCAACAAGCGAAGACTTTACAAGCCTCTCCATATGGTCATTTACAGCCGTTACCCATTCCTACTCAAACTTGGGAAGATATTGCTATGGACTTCATTACGGGATTGTCTACTTCTAAAGGTTATAATGTTATTTTCATGTTAATTGATCGTCTTTCTAAATTTGCCCATTTTTTGCCACTGGAAACTTACTGTTGAGTCTGTTGCTGAGGTTTTTGTCACTCACATTGTTAGTTTGCATGGTTTCCCTCGTTCCATTGTCTGAGATGGAGATTTCCAGTGGCGGAACCAGAAAAAAAATTTAGCCCAGGCCAAAAAACTAACATATTGAACTACTCTCTTTAATTCTTATTATAAGCTACCAACTAACAAATATATTTGGTTCTTTTTATAAAACATTTGTCTGTTTTCAAATAGCATTAAATATTTTTTTTTCATGTATACCCATAATTAAAAAGGTATTTACTAGAAAAAATAGAGATAGTAATAATTAATATGATATTAGAGTTTAGTGTAATTAATAGGGATAGTATTGAAAATTACTTAAATTTTAGGACAAATTTATTTACTTTAACTGTTTTTATTGACTTGTGAGAATTGTTAGTTGGTTCCTTAAATAAGGACCAGAGGAAGTATTTACTAAATAGTATCAAATAATTTGGAAAATACAAACTAATAATAACAGATAATTATAAATTAAAACAATATATAAGATGAAACTAATCTTTTCGGTGTCTCAAACAAAAATTTTACTTTTCTCTCACAGCTTAATGAGTAATGAAACAAACATTATCCTTACAGAAAAGATAAAAAATTAGCTGAAACCAAATTTGTGGCCAAATAAAATATCATATAATAAATGCATATATATTCTAATAAATTTTATAAGATCACCCGGGGCAAGCTGCATCAAGACATTCCGCCACTGGAGATTTCACAGGCTCCTTCTGGAAACATTTATTGAAATTACAGGGCACTTCCATTTGCATGAGTTCTTCTTATCAGACTGATGGTCAATCCGAGGCTTTAAATCACTGTCTGGAGATGTATTTAAGATGCTTTGTTCATCATCAGCCTCGGTTATGGGTTACTTATTTACCATGGGCTCAATATTGTTACAACTCCTCTTCTCATACCTCTATTTGTATGACTCCCTTTCGGGTTGTGTTTTGGCCGCGATCCTCCCATGCTTATTCGTTTAGATCAGTTAATTGATGCTCTAGTAAAGGTAAAGGAACAGCTGGAGTTGTGAGATGCTATAATGCTGCAATTACAGGCTAATTTACAAAGGTCTCAGCAAGATATGAAGTTTCATGCTGATAAGAAGCGTACTGAAAGTTGAGTTTCAGGTTGGTGATTATTGTTTTGTCAAACTTCAACCTTATCGCCGGCACTCCATTCGAGGCCATCATAATCAGAAATTATCATTGAGATATTTTGGTCCATTCCTGTTGTGGAACGCATTGGTATATTTGCTTATAGGCTTCTGTTACCGTTGGATGCTCGCCTTCGTCCAAAAGCCTAAGAAGTGGTCGCCAGTAGCTGATGAGTCCAAACCTGTGACAATGATAATACCTATTTTCTTAGAAGAACACAAAAGGGTAGATATAAAGAACTATGTGTGACTGCATTACATGTAAAGAAATATTGTTCAAGTCTGATATTTGAAATCCAAAGCTATATATCGGTGACAGCACAAGAATAGTACCTGGTGCAATTGTATTGTACACCACAATATTTAACTTTTATGTCATTAATGGTTCATTTTATACTTGGGAATTATATATGGCTGCAAAATCATTTGCGTCGAAGAACTTTAATCTGACGCTTTTTATTCATCATCGATGGGTCATTTGGCAAGATTTAAAAATGATATCGTCGTACCCTCTTTAAATTCTACTAATTCACCTCCCATTACTTTATCAAGACTGTCCCTATTATAAAGGGACCCCGTAAACTTATCATTTTGACTTTCATTCAAAATGAATGTGTGTGTATATATATATAGTCCTATTTCGTGTTTACTGAGTCCCTTTTGCAGCTCTGACAACGTTCTACGATTTTTCTGGAAAGATAACTCATTTCTTTCTCCAAGTTTTCGTCACAAATGAAAAACAGAAGATGAAAAATTCGAGCAGTGTTGTTCTTTCTGTACAAAAAGAAAAACATTACTAACAAAGACTAGTTTCATTGTTCTATATGTGACCCCTCCCTAAAATTTAGAAAACAGAGATATGTTTAGCTGTACTCATCTAAGCTATTTTGAGCAAAACTTAATGCTACAGTAATAAACAAAACTCTGAAAGAACCCCAACTATATCTTCATGTTGCCCAGATTTCTATAAAATCTTCTTCTAATGAACCATCGAGCTCAAGCACTCGTCAGCTTGTCCTCTGCACATTGCTATAATGGTCCATTATTCTTGCGTTTGTTCTTTATCGATCTAGTGCACTATTGCCCTCAAGAAATGGATATATGCGAAGCAATCACAAGGGAATGTCATCATCTTCCAGCATCCGAAGCACCTATATATTAATTTGAGAATTTATATATATGAGTGAGGGTAATTAAGATGAACTAGTAAGCATCAATGTTCCAAAGAAGAAAATAGACCCTAGAACGAATCAAATTCTCCATAAGCATGTTACAAACTATGGGTCTGTTTGAAGAGAGCTTTAAGTAGCTTAAAGCCCAAAAAAAGTAGCAGTAGAAAAAAAAAAATCAGAAATGGAGTGTTTGGTTAAGCCTAAAGTTCATTGGGCTTTTTTTAAAAAAAAAAAACCCATAAAAGTCAGTTAAGGAAAAAGCTCCATAGGGTAGCTTTTTCCAAAAAGCTCCATCGGTAGCTTTTTGACGTGAGCCCCACTACTTCTACCACCATCAATCTAAACACAAATCATATTTACAACCTGACTTTTTTTCTACCGGGCTTCTAAAAAGGTCAGATAAAAAATAAGTTACCGCTCCCACCATTAACCCAAATAGGCCCTATACCTTCTTACCAAATGGCTGCCCAACTTAATTTGTTTCACCAATTTTTGTCACTGTTGATTGCAGATACTTCTAATTATACAACTGTGTCAAAGAATATCACTTGTGGCAAAGCATATAAACCACATATCACTCTCACCCTTCTACATGGTGATTTTACCTAAGATATACTCCCTCCAGTCTTTTCCATAAGAGCCCAAAATTTGAATTGTCTTAGTCCTTTTTATAAGCACCCGACAAGAGTTATATGAATATTTAACGAGTTTTTCTCATTTTTGCCCCTCATTAATTATATCCATTGGTGATACCTATATTTTTTTTGTATTTCTCTCTCTTGCTTGCCCCTTTATGAATAAGGGCATATCTGAAAATAAAATTTTATTTCAAACAAAATTATTATTTTTAACCATTTTCTTAAGCGGCATAATTCGATTATTGGGCTCATATAAATAGGACCAGAGGGAGAAACTCTTTTCTTGATAACATAAATCAGTAATGCAAATCTGGCTTCAAGTTATCCCTAACACTCCATTTTAGAACAAAGAGAAAGTTGAATTCATTTCAATTACATCACTGATTTCTGCCGGTACCCCATTCTTTTCTACAGTTCTCCAGAACAGGTATGTTGGTTAGAAATCCAGGAGCATTTTAATACGCATAATTTGGGTTTAGTGGAGAAATGCTTTCAGGTACCCATTAATAATGATTATTTAAGCTATAGGAAGTAAATAAACGAAAATTTTCTGACCTGTGACATTCTAGGCCTACAATGAGGACCCTGCCGTAGACACATTGAGCAACATAACATCATGCGACGAACCTCTTGATCTATATAGCAATTTTTCAACCTTGGATCAACCAGTTCATGAATGGCATCTCTTTCAAGCAATGGCCGTGCCTATCCAAATAAGTGAACCATGAGCAATGATGAAGAGAAGTTTTTTTTGGGCTTAGTACCATTTTTCCAGAAAAAAAGATAGGCATGCAAGTACCCTGTTCTAACCAAAGGGATGAAAATCACATTACTAAATTCATTCTTGATCCAATATTTGAACATTCAATCAACATTGTCATAAACATAGTACATTGCCTACTTAAAATCGGTTATTAAGTCATGAAGTTCTTACCCATTCAGTGAGGCATTGCTGACCTCTAGGCCGGTTTATATCAATAGCTTTCCATCCTGTGACAAGTTCCAGCAGTACTACCCCAAAGGAATACACATCAGCTTTTTCAGTGATTTGGCCACTTTGAGCGTATTCTGGGGCCAAATACCTAAGAAAGTGCCAGCATTCTATCATTAATTATGTCAACATATGCAGGAGGGAAAGCAATAAACAAATAGGAATTGTCATTCTCCTAGTATTACCCAAATGTTCCGATCACCCTAGTTTCGACAGCTATATTTCCATCTGGTTGCCATCTAGCAAGTCCAAAATCGCCCACCTAAAATTCATCAGCGACAGATACTTGAAACATTTCACATTATGAAACAAACATAAAAGGCAGCATTGCTTCTAAGGGTACAAACAAGTTTACAGGATTTGTAACTAAAAACTTGTACAAAGTTAGTAATTAGAGGGAAAAAATATTATGGTCAATGACGAAAAAAGGTATGCATATTTTAAAATAAAGTATGAGGCATACCAGAGCTTCAAAATCATGAGTTAGGAGGATATTATTAGGCCTCATATCTCTGTGCACGATACAACCCACTCGACATTCTTCATGAAGGTACCTCAAACCACGAGCAGCCCCTACTGCAATCTTTTGCCTTTCAGACCATCCCAACACATTCTTGTTTCGCCCTGCATATTTCAAAATGATTTTTAATTAAGGAAAGCATCTTGCAGCTCGGACAACAACAATAGTTGACGTGACTATGTGAGTCATCTGGCAGAATCAAACCCACAAAAAGACGACCATTTAAAACATATTTTTACAAGGGTCATGGTGACAAACTGTCAATCAAAGTTCACTGAATAGCTGCAGCTTAAGCTAGGGGACGGAATGACTATTAACATTTCATCAGATTAGTTAAAGACAGTTAAGTACACCAGAAGCTGGAAACAAATTTTGAAAAGGGAAAATTTCAGTCAGCCCCTCTCTAACAAATTAATTTCAGTCAACCCTCAAAACTTTCTGAAATTTCACTATGCCCCCATGGTTAAAATGAAATTAATTTTTGTGGGTGAAAAGACAATGATGCCCTTCTTTTATTTTCTTTAGAAGAACATTTACAAGACAAATAAAGGGATGTGAAAGATCCAAAGGAATTAAAAACATTTTGGCCATTTAAAAGACAAATATGAAAATTCACAAGACAACTATAGGCATTTACAAAATAAATAAAGATATTTACGAGACAAATAAAGGGATTCAAAAAAACCTAAAGAATTAAAAACATTTTAGCAACTTACAAGACAAATATGGAAATTCACAAGACAAATATGGATATTTACAAGACAAATAAAATAAAGGCATCATTGTCTTTTCACCCACAAATATTAATTTCATTTTAATCATAGGAGTGCAGTGAAGTTTCAGAAAGTTTTGGGAATTGACTAAAATTAATTTGCTCCATAGGGGGCTGATTGAAATTTTCCCTTTTGAAAAAATTACTTCGGAGAAAGAGAGAGAAATTCCCACAACCTACTGTCTTGTTATCAGGGATATCAACATTTAGCAATATAGTGTACAAAACTACACAAAACTGTCAAAACATTTAAAGTATCAATAGGAAGTTACCATAAAGATGAGAATCTAAAGAACCGTTGCAGATATATTCATAAACTAGCAATCTTCTTCCATCCTCCACACAAAATCCGTTCAGCATCACAACATTACGGTGCTGTGCACAGCTTAAGACGTCAACTTCTGAGCAAAATTCTTTATCACCTTGAGTACTAGCCAATTTATACTGCTTCACAGCAATGACCTGTCCATCTGGTAGGACACCACGGTGGACAGAACCAAACCCACCTTCAGCTAAGAAATTTGCTTGTGAAAATCCCCCTGTGGCAAGTTGAAGTTCAGCATATGAAAACCACCTCGGAGGATTCCCAAATGCTGGCCCCTTGTGCTGACAAATAGAGCACAATGGAGGAGAACCAAGGGGTGCATTCCTTGACAGCGATATTGCCTCTCTAACACTTTTGCTCAAGTTTACATCAAGTTTACAACGAAACAATCCTATACCAGGTTCTTGATCCAAGTTGGAGACTTTCTGAAGCAAGGTTTCATAGGCAGACAACAAAGCCTTATCACTGGATCGATGTGTCCTACCACTGTGTTTTGAAAATTCTCCATCAGTGCTCATTACGTTTGCAACCCATGGTTCAAAATATGAACTTTTAGATGATAAGCTCATCTTTTCACTCTCAGAGTCAGATTCACTTTCCTCCAAATTTTTAATTTCATCACGAATAAAGGTTTCTCTCCTTCGTGTCCCATACGTGTCAGAGAGGAAAAATGGTGACGTCCCAAGATCTGAGCTTGATATTGATGATGTTCCAATATCAGTTGCAGTCAATGGTGACCCATGTTCTGGACTACTTGCAGGAGTTACAGAAGGACCTCGGATCATATCTAGATGCTCAGACTTTCCTTTTAAGTTTCGTGGATATTCATTCAGCTCTGGTGACAGTGGAAAACCCCCTTCTAGTTCCACCTTTGGTGAACTGATCAAATTCAAACGAAGAACCTTTGCCTGAGATCCCTTCATGATTACAATATTGCAACACAGCTCCTCCATGCAGTATTTTTTTTCATGTTTCAATTTTCTGCAATTGTGGAAGAGTGAAGAAATGTTTTTCAGACCCCAAGTAATTGTCCAATTTTAAACCAAGATAAAATTACCAACAAATGGCATTTTCCTTAGGACCAGATAACCACTTGAAGTGGTTATTTGGTGAGTGTATCCTAGAGGAAAATATCTCCATGAAGAGTTCCCTTTTTGAAATTCTCCCTAATATATTTTTTTCAGCAAGAATGTTGTCTCTAACATGACACTTAAGATGCAAATTCTATAAAATATGTGTTTTTACCTGTCCAATATAACCCAGCTTGATTGAACTCTCTTCGCTTCAGCAGCCACTCCTCCACATAAAGAAACAGAAATAATCTTTATTCTGATCTTTATCTGCACAAAGAACCGAGAGGTGAGAAACAGTAAAAAGGAATGCATGTTTGGAAATTATCAATATATCATGTTCCAACCTTTTCTGGATCATAAAATTCATGGAGTTCATGCATCATTTCTGAACATGAAGTGGCAATTATTTCCTTCTGATCTGAAGCAGTTTGGGATCTCCACTGGCTGGTTGTACAATCAGTGGTAAATTTCGAAAGGACCCACATCCTTTTACCTGATAATGAAGAGATTATATTATAATCAATCCTAAATGTTGTTCAACTTTCCCCTTGGCAGAATTTTCTGTTTGAAGTCTAATTTTCCCACAGGAATGTGCATCTGGACCTAGAATGGGCAGCTATCTTTTAACCCATGCAATAGCCTATGTACGCTCCAGTTGTTTTTCCTATATAATTAGCAGATACTAGGACTCGTTTCATAGAATGATATATCAGAGCCTTGTTACTTCTAATCTACAAGATAGATGCTAATATAACAAGGCCGGAAAATATCAAATACAACAATGAGACAATGGATCATTCTATCATCCTCGTGAAGGTCAATCTTTGCAATTTCCTAATGAAGTTATTTGAACATAAACCACAGAAAATGAATAGAGAGAAGAATGCATCCCTAAGAATAGTGTTTCAGCAGATGTCTAGGTCTCTCACTGAAGACTCCTGAACTACATATCACATATGCAGATTAGAACTCAAGCATTCCTTCACTCTGAAGTATGCTGCTTAAGCATCTAAAGACACAGTGTAATACCATATGACAAGAAAAAATTTGCGAGGACGAAAGAAACAGGGAAGAGAACTTCAGGGCAAGGTCAGATAAGTTGAGAGATATAAAGGAAATCAAGAGGGGAAAATTACTTGTGGAGTGAGCCGGAATGAGGACCAAAAGCTTAATGCAATCTCCGGGTTGAACAACATGAGTCAGAGCCCACACTAAAGCAGTCCTCGAAATCTCCTTCGACGCTCTGACCGCCACCACCACGACTTTTCCGGCGACATCTGAAGAACCCTTCTCCTCCTCACCACCACCATGACTTGGGATCATCTCAATTTCTCAACTTGCCCAATGATACTAGTCTCACATGTGAAATGCTTACATCAAAGCCACCAATCAGGTAAATGATTGCAGTTTTTGGTAACCCAGTAGAAAAAGTTGAAGCAATGGAAAGAAGACTACTCGCGATTCAAGGTACTTTAACGTTGGTGGAAACGAGGAAACCCACACTCTCCCAACAGGCTCTTGCCACATGCAATGCGAGAGGCTGTCGAAACTTGAAACAGAATCAGGACCATCAACCCTATATTAATTTGGAAGCTCTATCAGCATATTCTTCAAACAGTTACTGTATGATGATGATGACTGCGACGGAGCCACGCCTACAAACAAACAGAGGAAGAACAAGCAGGCGGTCACCCCAGGCAAATAACGACCCAAAGAAATGGACAGATCAAGTGAGCAAGAGTCGGATTAATTAACCGCCCTGATTACATTGCTCTCAGTTTCGTAACCCATATGATCAAAAGTGAGACATTTTTTAGAACCCAGAAAATTAAAAAAGTACAGGAAGGTAAATAAGACAAAAGCTTTTTTTTTCCAATTTTGCTGTGCTGTATATCATGTCAGGTTTCGCTTGAACCAAGAGAAATGAATATTTAAAGCAGGAGCAGGTAGTATTATAAGCAACTCACATATAGTAATTTACTTAGCAATCACTCTAAAGATGGTTTTTAACTTGTTATAATGCCACTATGTATATAACAAGGCCTGGAAATGTCTTTGGAAGTTACCGATTGCAGAGGAGATATAAAATTTACAGAGACATGATGAGGGAAGCGAGGGAAGTTTCAAGTGTGATTTATTTATTTATGGAGTTAGAGAGAAGCTTTATTAGTTATTTAATGCAGAGGAAGGGAATGGACAGGATGAGGAAAGTCATGCAAACGAAAACAAGGGAAGGCGTGTTTTTCACAAATTTGTTTGCTTGGGGGGCAGGAACAAGTCCCAAACTGACAAGACGGCAATTATTGATTAATTAATACCAAAAAGGAGCATAAGAATCACAATTATTGACTGAGTAATGCTTGTTTCCTTTTACTGAAAAAGGAAGCTCCTCTGCCTTATGCCCCATAGTCTCAGACTTGCCTATTGCTTGTGATGGAAAAGCACATTCGCTTATAAATTTATCTCGTAAATCATATTAAAAGCGATCTACCCGTGAGTTTAAACAAACACGTATTTATTTCTTTTTCCTGCATTATTTTTTGTTATTATACTATTTTCAAAGGTATTAAAAACCAAATCGATCAATAAACTGTAGTGGTTCAAGGATTAGTCATAATTAAAAGATATATTTAAAATAAAATGTATAAGGGTACCTACCTTCTAACAATTTGTATATGTTACAGTAATATATTTACATATAATCAATATAAAAATTTGAATATTGTAAAAAAGCACACGATAGAAGGCATATTTTTTTTTATATTATCAATATATTTTTCCATTTCTTTTTTTTTTTCCTTCTCTTTTTCCTCTCCTCTCTTTTTCCCCTTGGTAAACATCTTTCTTCTTAAATTTCTTGCATTTGAGGAATTTTTGAGCAATTTCTTTAATAAAAAAGAGTAGTCACAGGTCAACTCCCAACCCAACTTGTTTACCTGGGCTCGCGTCAGGTCAATTTCCTCCTAATTTCTCTATTCACCCGAACTAAACATGTGGCTGAGTGATCAGTTTATAGGCCAATCCAACCAGTCTAATCTATTTTTTACTACTATGTCATTTACCACTCTACTTTTTAGAACGCATTTCTTTGTACAAAATTCACTTATTATGCTATTACACCATTATTTGGCACAACCTTTCTATTATTAAAGAAAACTTACAAATAAATCGCATCTTAAGCTGAATTATATTATATAATAATATATCTAACTATGTGTAATAGAACATTTATGAAAGTTTTACTTTTTCTACCTCATGAATGATATTAGTTCAAGTTTATAATTAAGATCTAGTTCATAGGGCACTTAATAGTTATATCTATTGTACTAAAATCAAGGAAAGCAGCGCTAATTTTCTTATCATGAGCAAAAAGGCTCAACAAAAACATTTTTATGTAAAACATGGTTTTACAATTTATTTTTACAGTTAGTTAGAAATTAGTTTAATTGAGAACTCATTTATAAAAAATGATAAGACATATCGTTCTATAATAAACGTAAGTAAAACAAAGAAGTGGAACGCCAAAGCTGAGTGGAGTTATGTTACGTACACGTAAATAGTTCATACAAACTAATTCTAAACGTTTCATTTTTTAAAACCACTCGATCTGATAGTACTTATTGAAGCGTTCAATCAAATGGTCGTGACTTGGCCCAATAACAAATAAATAAACTGTTTTCTTATATAGTAATTGAAACTCATACGTTATCATCAATAAAATAAATACAAATTGAGAGTGGCGTTGAATGGGTTTTCTTTCTTAAATATAATATATGATGACAGATATGTCCTATAACAATCTTGGATATGCATCCCTTTTCTTAATTGAGACGGCTCATGATCCAGTCATAATCTTGCTTTGCATTTGGATGTTTTAATTGTAAAATTAGTAGCTGACATAAGGATGGTCCGATGGATAAAAATACTAGCTCATAACTATAAAATTGTAAGTTCAAATATCACCGATGTAAGTATCTTATTAGTAGGCAATTTATTTCTAAAAACAAGGTGATTTATGGATATATGATTGAGAGATATGTGTGATTAATCAGACTTTAAAATTGAAAAAATACATTAAATATTCATATATCTCAATCAAGTGTAGGTTAATTATAAAAAGAAAGAAGCATAGTAAGTATAAGTATAACCTAACCAAGATGCCGCTACTTTGCAGCAGATACACACATGCATGTCGTTACTTGGTTGTCTTTTGATATAAGTGGTCCATGAATCAATTAAAAAGGTAGCCTCAAACAACTTCATTTAATAATTGTATTTGATTCCTAGATATAACTAACGATCGAATTCCTCAAACTCCTTCCTTTAGTGTTCAAAATCGAGCTGCAATTAATTGGAGCCACCCACTCCTGTTTGGCACTTCCTCGATCATTGCTTGCTTTATCAGAAACCATATTATTCCAAGTTATTTTATTTCTTTATTGACATAAAATAATTCCTAAAGATTTGTTCTGAAAGTCATAACATTTATTTCTTTTTTGTAATTTTTAGGAATGAACAAATGTGTAATTTTATAAAAGTATTCTGTCTTTTTCATTTGTATACTCTCGTAACAAATAAAATGAGTTTTTAATGCCGACCATACAAATATTTGAATATAGTTGGTATTTAAGAAAAGTTGTGATGGAAATCTCCCTCCTTTTCTCTTTCATTGAGTTTTAATTATTTTAAAGAAGAAATCCGTTGGAGAATAATAAAGGCGATGAAAGGAATATGCTGGCCTTAGTTTGAACTTTGAACCCAGCCTGCCCAACATATACTCACCATCTTCTACAATATCGTTGTTAGTCTATTTCATACGTTCCTATTTGATTTACCTAGACTATATGACCCGATTCAGACAACTTAACTAATACGGAGTATCTATTTTCTAGACTTTTCATACATGAGATGTTCAACATATATATATTCCTACCCTATTCAAGTCTCTGAGCACACACACATATAGCAATAACCCTGGCTTTGTTATTTAATTTTTGTTGCTTCCAAATTTTTTGAGCGCTCACCCTGCAGGACATGGAAATTAAAATATCTAGTTACATATACTGACACTAACTAATTTTTTTATATATTGTCATCTGATATCTAGTTTGAGATTTGTGACTGCCCTTTCCAATGGCAGATTCAGTCTATTAGAAGGAGGAATTGGGACTTGGAACTGAATGAAATACATCCCACAAGAGGCTAACACGATAGCAGATATACTAGCAAAGAAAGGAATCTCCTCTACTGAATTTTTGAGTTTTACATGAGAGGCTAAGATTCAATTCCCTTTTGTATTTCGTTTAGTTTTATTTAATTATGTCATCAGTATCAACAAAATAATAATAATAATAATAAGTGACTCTTCTTAGACTCAAACTTCAAACCCAAAAAGATCTGATAGAGCCTTACACTACTAGACTAACTCTATATTAGTTATTGACACTATCTAGCTACTTTAATTGCAATTATTAAAATATTTTTCAATATATTTAAGACCGAAGAAAGCACATTTTGTTTGTATATTGATCTTTCATACAAGTGAAAGATTTTAATGTGTTTATTATTCATAGGCAATGGCATCCAACTCCGAACCTACTGATGTACATCATATTTCCATTGGCGCAATTTTTGTAGTCACGGGTATATATAGACCCTAGTAAATATGCATCTATTCGTATGGTCAAATAATTTCCAACAAAATGTTCCAAAGATAAGCCTCCATCCGTCCTTGTTACGCCTGGGCGATCCAAATTCCGGCCAAGGGATCATTAATAGCCACTCAGAAGGTAGTGCTTCATTGATAGCCACAGAATTGTTCTTCAACCTCTAGTGTTAAATTTAAAACACATTTAATTTTGAAAACTAATTAAATTATTTTACAATACTTATATTTATCATTTTTTCTCTAAATTAATTTGTCTGATTTATAAACTAAAATATTTTTTAATCATAAACAACATATAATATGATTAAGAACTTAATTAAACTTCCTTAATCTTTCTAAAAAAAGTCAACGAAGTCATATATTTAAAACCGAACATAGTAATTCTTCAAAGGCTGGGCCACTTCCTAACCCAAGGCCAATGCTTGTCTTGTTCAAACCATGTGAAACCTTGCTCCTCGTTGTACGTCAATACTACTACTACTACAAAAAGCACTTTAAAGAATTTGTATACCACGTACGGTGTTCCTTTTTGTGAAAACGGACATTGTAAGTGTCTTACAACGTCTATTTTTAGAAACAGTCACTAAAAGATATTTTACCAAATAATTAAACCCTATAAAGAAACAGTAATCAACACTGCTTCATAAACCAAGTAAGCAAACTTAATCTTTCAAATCTCTAATAGACATCTTTTTCATCATCATCATCATGAAGTCATAAGACTTCCATATTCAATCAAAACACAACCTTCAACTTAAAGAATCAAACCATTATTATTTGGTTATACCCTCTCTCCCAACCCATTAATAACTATACCATCACTTTACTTTTCTAAACTCCCTTAAGTCATTTGGCACCAATTTTTAATAACCCAACAGAGGATTATAACCATCAAAAATTTCAAATATTCTTCGGTCAACTAAATTCCTTTTTAAATCTTAATTCAGATTTGCACCCATTCTTATAAAATCTTAAACGTATAGCTATTAATTATGAATGAGAGTATAACATATTGTCCATCAAATCTACATAGCACACTTGAAGGTTCAAGTAGGGATGGAAATAAGTAAAGTGCCAAAGCCAGCTTTTAACTTTGGCTAAATAGGTCCGAGCTATAATGAGGGTGAAAGGCCCGAGCCTGGGCCTACGAAAAAACCATATAAATGTAGGCTTTTAATAGAATATAAAAATAAAAACAATAAATATTATTTTAGTTATATTATATAAATATAATTATATTTATTTGATGTTAAATAACGGCCAGGCCCGGGCTTTACAGTTCGCTTTAACTAAATAGGCCTGGCCTATTTACACATATAAATAGTTAAATAGGCCTTGGCCTCGCTTTTTTAACAAACAAAGCCAGCCGCATCAGCCCTAAACAAAGCAAAGTCAGTAGGTAAGCCTGAAAGGGGTCCGCTTATTTCCATCCCTAGCAAAAGCAAAGTTTCCTCGATTCCTCTTACACCTATAATTTTTCAATCATTTATTTCATCAAACACTTTATGGGCATTTATAATAACTCATAAAACACTTTATGGGCATTTATAATAACTCATAAAACAAACATTCAAGTACATAATCTACCATAAAACAATTTTTAAGCATCAATGAAATCTCATAAAATTCCTAACTCTTTTTTTCTTTTTGATCAGCCCTTCGGCCACCATAATTTTAAATATCAATGAAAGCAACTATTCCATAAAGATAGGGCCACTCAACTATGTACCAAGCTTCTACAGAATCAAAGAAGAGGGGTAGAGACAGTCACGGCAAGCTAGAGTGAGATCACAATGAGAGAGGGAAGCAGTGGTTGGAGTAAGAGAGCGAGGAGGACGACGCAATGGAGGAGCAGGAGGAGGTCGCGATGGAGCTCTAAGCCGAGAAGGGGAAAACCGGGCGAGAGAAGAGACGAGGAAGAGCGCTAGCTAGTCGGATATGAACACACAATTGAATGATAATGAATAAAGTTGTTAAAAGTTTTTTGCGTCCGTTCTTTTAAAACGAAGGCTTTTAAAACGAAGGCCAAGGACCATGTTTTGTTGTCCCTTTGTATAAACGGATGCTAAAGCCCACGACTTTGGCATCCATTTTTGCCAAAGGGACACTAATGCCCATAATTTGGGCATCCATTTCATAAAAATACATGCCAAAAGCCCTTATTTTTGGCATCCATTTTTTGAAGGGTACAACAAATATGGTTAGTTGTTTATTTTTTCATAAACGGACGACAAAAATAATGTAGAAAATTTCAAAAATGTCACTGACTATATTTTTAACTTCATTTTTTGAGTAATAGAATTTATATATTATAGTAGTGTACAATGAATTCTCCAGATTGTGCAAGGTTCCAGTAGCATTCGCTGGCTCCATTCCAAGGCTAATCTTTTTTGAATGAATGAAAAGTTTTGATAAGATGTATGTGAACTTCTGTTAATTTGTTAACTTTTGGGCGATCTTGTAGTATAATCTATTTTTTTGGTTGAATGTATCGTTGGGCTGCATATGAACATGCCTTGGCTGAATTGGATGTTAATTTCCTATTTTCATGCTAGGTCCCATGTAAGTTAGTGTTATATATGATGATAAAAGAAATAAACAATAGAAAACATATTTCAAATATCCTCACTTAGTTTGAAAAATAAATTATTCATGTCTTATGAATAATATTATTAACTTGGTTTAAGTTTTATTATTTTGTCATCTCACTTTTTTTTTTTTTTTTGAATTAAAGAGATAGGTATTAACCACGGCATAAGATTACAAGCTATTTTAAACCAGTTATCTCACATTTTATATAAAATTTAACGTGAATTACAATCTTTATCATATTATACTTTATAAATACTACTAATATTACTATATAGTGAATGCCCTACAAAATTAATAGGTGTATTGAAGGAATTTGACTTCAAGAACTTAAACTTAATTAAGAAAAATAACATTAGAGAAGTCTTATAATTTATCAATAATAAGTGAGAGATGAATTAACTATCATTGATATGAAGTTTTTCTAATATATATTTATATATATTTTAACAGGAACATGATTTCATCTTCCCTGTATTAAATGCTTTTTTGTGTTTTTGTCGCCACAAAACCATCCTCATCCACTGTAGATATTTCTGGTCATCCACTGAGAAGTGAAACTTCTCCGACTCCGTTTCGCCTCCGAATGATACCATATCGATCTTCTTCCAACTAGTGTTAACCATCTATAGGCGACGGCATTCAAATTCACTTATTAATGGCTTCCCTCGCTTCCGTCCCTACCCCTGGAAGCTGTGCGCTGTCTTCCCACATAAAATCTGGCATCCCACCCAAATCTCCTTTCTTTCTCGCCCTCGCCCTCGCAACTCCATCTTCGTCTTCTTCCACTATCAACTCCAACAAGCTTAGTCGCCGTCGAAATGCCTTTAACACTCGTTCCCCTTACACTGTCCCTCCTCTACGGAGCAATGAACACAATTTGAACGGCGACCAAAGGAAACAGCAAAATGACAACGCTCAATCGGCTGCAAGCCCATTAAATGTCGACTTGATGCGGTTGTGTGAAGGGGGTAAGCTCGATGAAGTGTTAGATTTTATGGGTCAGGGTGCTGCTGCTGATTATGCTGTTTTTCTTGCGCTGTTGAATTTATGTGAGAATACCAAGTCGCTTGAGTCGGGAAAAAGAGTTCACGAGTTACTCAGACGCTCGCCGTTTCGCGGGGACATGGATTTGAATAACAGATTGATGAGAATGTATGCAAGATGCGGCAGTATGAACGACGCGCGCAGGGTGTTCGATAAAATGCGGGAGAGAGATATCACTTCGTGGCATTTGTTGATTGATGGATACTCAGTGAATGGTCTTGGTGATGATGGTTTATTGTGCTTTAAGAAGATGAAGCAGGAAGGAATAAGGCCTAATGGGGAGTCTTTTGCTTTGGTTTTGGCTGCTTGTGCTCGAGCTGAAGCTGTGGAAGAAGGGTTCATGCAGTTCGAATCTATGAAGAATGAGTATGGAATTGTTCCTGGCATTGAACATTATTTAGGGGTTATTAACATTCTTGGCAATGCTGGTCATTTGAATGAAGCCAAGGAGTTCATTGAGAAAATGCCATTTGAGCCTACAGTGGAGGTTTGGGAGGCTCTTCGAAACCTTGCACGAAATCATGGAGATCTAGATCTTGAAGATCATGCAGAAGAGCTGTTGGTAGATCTTGATCCTTCAAAAGCAAAAGCCATTTCTAATAAACTTCCCTTGCCTTCAAGAAAGAGACAGTCTGCAGTCAACATGCTTGAGGAGAAGAATAAAATCACTGAATATCGGCATAGCATAACTTATAGAGAGGAGGCAAATGAGAAATTGAAAGGCTTGAGTGGGCAAATAAGGGAAGCAGGTTATGTTCCAGATACAAGATATGTTCTGCATGACATCGATGAGGAAGCAAAAGAGAAGGCCTTGCAATATCACAGTGAACGTTTGGCAATTGCTTATGGTCTCATCAGTACACCCCCAAGGACTACCCTTAGGATTATCAAGAATCTCCGTATCTGTGGTGATTGCCACAATGCCATAAAAATCATGTCAAAGATTGTCGGAAGAGAGCTCATTGTGAGGGATAACAAGCGATTCCATCATTTCAAAGATGGCGAGTGCTCCTGTGGAGATTATTGGTAGCGATTGTGTAAAAGTAAGCATGGATGGTCGTAGATACTCAGTCTTCATCTGTAATGCTTTCTTGTCTTTTGTGCTGCCAAAACCAGTACATAAATCTATCCTTCAATGACCCGAGGCTTCTTTGTGTTGTACATTATTCGTTGGACTCAGGGTCACTGGAAGTTTTTGGGTGAGGTACCCCCTGAATGTCATAGTTTCTATCTAACAATGACAATATCTTGTGAGCTGCATGATATTTATTGGCACCCGGTTGGAGTTATAAAGAGTTATGGCAAATGTACTTCTCTTTATATATAGATTTGTTATTCGTTGAAATGGCTTAGAATTATGTCAGTAGAATGCGGAAAATCTTGCCAATTTTTATGTAACACATGACAAAAGATAAATGCTAGTCATTTTTCCTTCACTTGAATGCCCTCCAGTCGCAAGCTTAATGGTAAATCTCATTTAGTCATTTATAAGTCGTATGTTGAACATAAGAAAGGAAAATACTAGTAAGATATAAGAAAGATAATAGCAATTAGGGGACTGCTTGCGAAAAGTCAATGTAGTAAAGGCATTAGGCATAAGCTCAGCTAAGAATTTATAATCCTTTCTTTATTATTGCACATTGCAAGTCTAATTTATATTAAAGCTGTTATGTACATGATACATGTCCAATCCTCCCAAGAAACATGGTTTCTCAGGAAATGATGAAATCAATGAGATCTGCCCTGCCAGCCGATCGCTATCTATGAGGGAGTACAAAAATACATGTAAGCCCTCCTTGGAGATGGTATATAACCTCCACCTCGCACTTGAATACTTGAAAGAATGCAATGTATATCTAAGATCGTGTTGAAATAGAATCAGACTAAGAAGCCATTCTGGCGCTTCAGAAGAATTCCGAAGGGAAATTTTTATTACTACTACTGATGGGTTGGTTGGCTGATTCTTTTGTTGGTTACCATATCAACTGCAGCTTCATCTCTTGATGGAACTTTGAGGCATGACTTCATCATATCATAAACTGTAAATCCAATGGCCACAGATGGGACAACCTGAATCATACAAAGCAAGCAATAATTAAGCAGCAAGGTTCTGGAGAGTTTGTTTCTTAAATAAAAGGTTTCAGCTTTCCCACCTTTATGTAGTTGATGCTCAGACCTGAAAATAGTTGCTTCCAACCTTGGTTTTCAGCAATCATGAAAAGGGTTTTCAGAGTGCCTTTCAATTGTACATTATCAGATGCCCGAAGTTTTTGAACCTAGCCAGGTATGGTTGTTCACTCTCTATCAGGCCATGTGACATCTATAAACCATTATCCGAAGAATGAAGACATAAATGAAATAAACTACCTGCATTTGCCTCCGAACAACTTCAAGGGGATATGTGAAGGTCTGTCCCAATAAACCTGCTACGGATCCACACGTAAGTTTGGCCAGAATGCTTTCTCTGTGCTTCTCGGGGACATGGCATTTCATTTCCTCATAGAAGTAGAATTTTAAACCCGCATACGGAAATATCCCAACCAAGGATGGAGCTGTTGCCATGAATTGAATGCAAAAATTTCCGGAATATGAACCCAACATTTAAATTCAATCGTACTGGTACTAGTAGTATGAGCAGATTTTATAGGCATACCCACTCCCCGGTAGAGACCTCTAATGCCGCCTGCTTTGTAAGTTTTTGCAAAACAGTCTAGGATCCCTCTGTAAACTTGTTCACTATTGACCATCCCTGGAGCATTGAGCTTTGTTGTACTTACAACCTGCAGGATCAGATACAGCTTAGTTCACACTTATATGAACAATTTTGAACCACATGATTGACTCTTTGAAAGGCATTAAACAATTTCCCTTCACTATTTTATGCTTGGAAAACCTGACAGTAACACAAAAAGACACAAGATACCAAACCTGATAGGCTAACTTGGTCCGAATTAAGTCAAGGGGGTAAGTAAAGAGCACAGCTGTGCCTCCAGATAAAGAGCCTGCTACAAGGTCAAGGGTAGGCCCTTTCCAGACATCAGGAAAAGAGTGCTTTATCCATCTACGGTATTGCTCGTAGGACATGTAATGAAGGGCTGCATAGGGAATAATCCTTGCAATACTTGCTCCATTTCCTCTGAACATAAATTTGACCTGAGCGGTTTAGTCATACAAAAATCAAGGCAGCACAGACATTAATGGATTCAGGATTTCGTCATTCACCTGTAGAATCCCAAAAAGCCTTCTGTTGTAGCAATCCTTTTCGCTGATCCATAAAGCCCAGTGCTCTGAAATTCAGCTCCTCGTGTCTGCAAGGAATCATAATAATGCAAATTACAGGAGAGAGTGATTTTTAAGACAACTGATGGAAATGGATTATCAAACAAGTATATGACGGTTCTCAAACTTCTTTCTATAATCAACCTGATCACATACTCGAGCAAATCATATAGGTAACTACGTATAATCAAAGGTAAGAAAACTACAACCAATTATCCATGCGGCACTTTCTAAAAGAAATGCATGGTCCTTATTATAACTCAGTCACTAAGTGGGATATTAGTTACATTTTTCAAGATTGTTCTTATTTGAAGTTAGATGCAAATTTTCCTTTAAGCTTCTCAAGATGCAATTCATGATTTTAAATATGGTTAAATTTGAAATTTTATTCCGTCTTCAAACAAAATTAATGACTCAAGACTTAACCACCTCTTCTTGGTTTTGATTAAGTGGAGGGAATATGTGATTTCAAAAACCTTGCAAAGTCTTCACTAGTAGGTCTAGAATTACTGTTTGTTGACCAAAACAGAAAAATAAATTAAAAAGGTCTAGAATTCATTGAACTAAATTTGTCATTGCTGTTGTTGCTGCCACCTTAATTGAATTTGACTGTTTTAAACGTTCTACCTACCGCTGATATATTATTGAGAAATTCAGGAATGAAGTGGCTAGTTAACAGTTGTCAAAGTTTCTGGAGTTCGTGCAGAAATTGCATAGGGCAAAAGTTTTCTTAACCCAAAATGATGGAATAAAAATACTAAACCTCAACCAGTGAAATGTTCCAAGGAATAGTGATGTAATAGTCAATAAAACGTAAATATCCTTGCCATTGCCACAAGTGAATAGGAAAAGAATAAGAACTCGTCGACCTACCAAAGTCACTTGTTTGGTATAAACGTGTTCAAGAACAGTATCTACCAGTCAGATAGCAGAAACTGAGTTCAATTTTGAATAAAACAAAGATACTTGTATCTTCTCTCTTCCCAGCTGTTTTTTTTCAACCAGACTTATATAAAAGTAAGTGGCTCCCATTATAAAAAGAAGAGAAAAATATTAGTCGGACTCTCTCATTTTTATAATTTTATATGAGTAACAGAAAAAATATTTCTACAAAAAAACAAAAATATTAAACCAAAAATAAATAGGAAAATATTGCTTGCACTTCAGCATCCAAGTCTTAAACAAAACAAGCGATTGCCATTTATTTGTTATTCCACCCAGGTACACCTCAAAGTTCTTTGGAGTTAAATTCTCACAGCAGAGTAATAGACATTCCTCTTCCTCATATGTGCCCGGTAATCTGACCGAGGAATATGCCTCTAGACAAAACATTTGGCATTTAATTTGCAGGAAAAGTATGAAAATTTACATTTTCTGCAAAACCCACTGGCCAGCTCAATAATTCAAGCATCTTTAATCCTACCCATCCTCAATAATGACTGATAACTCAAGCAGGACCCATAAAGAAAACAAGCAATAAACGTCAGAGCAGACAAGCCAAGAAAATGCAATTGATGGACGATATGAACCTGAATTTCATGATGAACAGAACAGAGTAGCTGAGAATTAGAAAAATGGGAAGTGATAAATTGAAAGGAAATACCTGAAAGAGAATTTTGACCCGATCGAGTGGGGCAACGATGGTCTTGGCAAAGCCACCAGCAACACCTCCCGCAACAAGCTCCTTGGCGAAGAGGGGCATAGCCTCCAATACCCCATCAAACAACATCAGCTTCTCTCCGTCTTCGTTCTTGTTTCCCATTCAACATATAAACCAACAGAAGCAACTGATGCGTGAGATTGAAGGTTCTTTTGAAGCGGGTGTTTTTTTTTTTTTTTATTTGGGAGGCTTCAAATGAGTCAGAGAAAGTCTGCTCAGTCTTATTCCATTTTGGATGGATTGGACAAAACTAGAAGCATCGGCTCGGTAAATTCGTTGCCCCTTTCTTTTATTATGTTTATGATTCCGCAGTTTTACTTGGCTCAATTGCATAAGGAAGAAGAGAGAATCCTGAAAGATTAGTCAGAAGAAGACAGAAAGAGAGACTTTTTTTGTCATTTCCTTCTTTTTCTGCCAGATGGTAGAAATGTCTCGTTTTACTTTTGAAACAGGATCTTATTCATAGATATCGTCTGGGTAAGTTCCATCAAATTATAAATTTCACCATTATTATATTACTCCCTTCCTAATCCAGTTGATTTTTTTTTTTAGAGAAGTTAAAAAAACTAACTAAATTACTCTAGAGCATTTTTATTTTTATTTTTTCCTTCAAATTAATTAGTTTGATTAATAAACTAATATATCTAAGGATACACAACATATAAAATAATTAAATATCTTATTTAGCTTCCTTAATCTCTAAAAAAAAATCAACTAAGTCTTACAATTAAGACCGGTATAATATTATTGTTATCCATGTATCAATATATAGTCATGACACCCCTCGTCCTTGGGTTCAACTGGCAAAGGGGTCGGACTTTCTCACCTAAAGGAAGGGGTTCGATCCCAGGTTGGTCGAAGCGTTAGGGAGAGCATTTAGGGGTCCAAGAAGCGGTTGAAACGCTGAGAAGAGGTGGAGGCATGTGTACTCTCTAACCCAGTATACCTTGCGGATTGGGCTCCAAGTGCCCTGTCCTTAGACTGTGGGTGAACCCAACCCTTTTCCTAAAATTTTATATCAATATATATATATATATATATATATATATATAGGCTTAACATTTCTCAAGCAAATTTGTGGCGTAAAAAGAATCAACAAGGATAAAACGCCACCGTTTCTACCTCATTTTTTATAAAATATACATATAAAATCATCACGACACTCTCTTCCCCTCTCACTCTCCTCCTTCCTTATCCTCACTCTCTCTCTCACCATCGTCATCCTTCTTCTGTCGACTCTTCCGCCCACCGTCGCAGTTTTTTCCATACCTCGTCCCACCCTTGCCATGCCTAGTTGCTGCTGTGGTAAGGTCACGGCTCCTCTTCTGCAACAACGGATGAGTACAGAAACATTTTGGATGTGAGGATCCAAGATGATGAGCCACGCCTCCCAGGCACTTCAATGCGCTGTCGGTGGGTAGCACATTATGCTCTAAGAGTTTCCAACGTTGGTTTCTGAATTTGAAACTTAAGATGACGTGGTTCATTTCTACATAATGTGCTCTGTTTTTGGGTCCCGAAACAGAGAACTTTTGAAGCAATGGTCACTAGGTTGATCCAGTTTGAAATGAACGAGGAGGCTATGTTATTGTTTTCAGAATTGAACGACTTGGGTTTCATGCCAGATGAGTACTCCTTAGGCAGCATACTCAAGGGATGTGCATATTTGGGAGCATTATTAGCAGGAATGCAAGTTCATGCTTATGTTATGAAATGTGGGTTTAGTTTAATTTGGTTGTGGGAAGCTCTTTAGCTCATATGTATATGAAAATGGGAAGCATGCAGGACGGAGAAAAAATTATCAAATCAATGCCAATTCATAATATTGTTGCTTGGAATACACCTATTGCTAGAAAAGCACAAAATGGTTATGCTGAAGAAGTTTTGAATCTCTACTGTTGATGAGAATGCCCTGCATCATCATGAGCAAAGAAAAAAATGAACATCAGCTGAGGAATAATATAAATTGATAAGAAACGAGAAGGAGAAGAAGGAGAAGGAAAAAGACCTGTTGTTTAAAACCAAGGGGTAGATACGCCGTAGGAGATGTTCCAGGTGAAGAATCTGTAAGGGTCCTCGGCAACAACCAGAGGAAGAAGCAGCAGCAACCATAGAAAGCAAAAGCGAATCATCATGGTGTAATGGTGTTAGAGTGAAGACGAAGGCGAACCAAATATTAACACACGTCTCACTCTCCATCCAAAAAAAGGAAAATTAATGAAACGTTGTCGTTTCTGATTTGCTGTAGAAAAGTTTTTCTGCAGTTGAAGCAGAAATGATTTCCCCATATATATATATATATATATAGGGGTTTAAACTTCTCATGTTCCATGAGAAGAAGAAGATTCCTACACATGAATTATATATATATGTGGGTCCCACCATTTCATGTGTGTGTGACATGAGAAAACACTTCTCCTACAACATGTGCCCACCATGGACGCAGTCGCTGCCAGCTTCGTGGAGATCGAGCAAGCAATTCTGGATGACGGTGAAAAAGGGGGAAAAAACCATCGTTGTAATTTTTTCGATCGCGTTGAAAGATTGGAAGAAGATGATGATTTACATGGTAACGGAAGAAGAAAAAAGGAAGAAGAAGAAGAAGAAGGAAGAAGAGGAAGAAGAAAAACTGCGAGAATGCCTTAGGCATTCTCGACGCACATTCTCGAGAATGCCTAAGGCATTCCCGATAATGCGTGGAATGCCTAAGGCATTCTTGGGCATTCTCGAGAAGAATGCCTCAAGAATGCCTTAAGGCATTCTCGGGAATGCCCAATTTCTTCCCTTTTTCATTAATTACAAAACATAAACTTCATCACCATTTACAAAACAACCATCGCCATTTATAAGTAAACCATTTACAAATAAACCATCGTCATTTACAACTTTTTTTCTGGCCTTTTCCATAATTACAAAACATAAACTTCATCGCCATTTACAAAACAACCATCGTCATTTACAAATAAACCATCGCCATTTACAACTTTTTTCTGGCCTTTTCCATAATTACAAAACATAAACTTCATCGTCATTTACAAAAAAGAACCATCGCCATTTACAAATAAACCATCGTCATTTACAAATAAACTATCGCTAGTTTTTATTTGTAAATGGCGATGGTTGTTTTGTAAATGGCAATGAAGTTTATTTTTATAATTAATGAAAAAGGGAAGAAATTGGGCATTCTCGAGAATGCACGTTGAGAATGCCTAAGGCATTCTCGCAGTTTCTTCTTCTTCTTCTTCTTCTTCTTCCATTTTTCTTCTTCCGTCACCGTATAAATCATCATCTTCTTCCAATCTTTCAACGCGATCGAAAAACTTACAACGATGGTTTTTTTTTTTTTTTCC
Organism: Acacia acuminata; assembly: GCA_019022655.1. Classification (NCBI taxonomy): domain Eukaryota; kingdom Viridiplantae; phylum Streptophyta; class Magnoliopsida; order Fabales; family Fabaceae; genus Acacia; species Acacia acuminata. Next base: position 2,038,000 of record JAFJYI010000112.1, on the reverse strand, counting down.
TTTTTCACCGTCATCCAAAATTGCTTGCTCGATCTCCACAAAGCTGGCGGCGGCGGCGTCTATGGCGGCGAGAGTAGCACCCACTGCGGCGGGAGCGGCGTCCAAGGCTGGGGGAGTGGTGGCGAAGCAGTGGGTCACGAGGAGGATGACGCACGCAAGGCGGATGAACCCAGAAAACCTGAGGGGCATTGTGGTCATTTTGCCTGAATTTGCATATCCCTCAAAAGTCCTTGTCACCTCTCAGTCCTTTTACAAATTCGGTGGGTTTCTGGAGATTTTGCAAATTCAGATGGTATTTTAGTAGAATTTTCCTAATAATAAAAGCATCACTAAACATGGCTAACTGCCTAAAATGAATGGACGTTGCTTCTAGCCATCCCTCCACTTGAGTGGCGCCATCGCAAACATACGCCCAAAATATGACCCATACTCCAACGGCCCAATCATGTTTGACTCTATCGATTCAACAATCAGTAGGTGCCATATTAGACTTATTTTATAGCGTGAAATTTAATGTGGTCCATGAAATGAATCCATGAGGTAACAAATTTAATATCCCAACTGTGTCACAAATTCAAGTAACCTTCACATATTTTTATACACACAAGCATGAAATGAGACCTATTGCTCTGTGAATCATGCAGCTCCAGTAACAAATTATATTTTATGCTTATTCATGAAGATACATACTAATCTATTTCTGGCACCAAGTATTCATCCATGACAAGTCATTCCTATATTGTGCAAGTTAACATGACTTTACAGACCATGCCATCCCTTTTTCTTTGTTGTGAAAAATAAAATATGAATCATATAATCCACCTGCCAAATTTCATGCAACATACATATTATCAAGTGTTCTATGTCCTTGGCAGCCGTATTAGCTGAGGAAGAAAGAGAAATGTGTGGAAGTAGCTGTCCCTTGCGTCGGCCTGTTCTCACATACCTTGACCTCATTAGAAAATAATGGCTGCCCAACGACATGCCTTAATTCATTTTCATTATCTAGAAGTGATCAGTATTATCCTGTTACAATTGCTGGAGGGGAACATCAAGAGTCTCAGAGAATGCATCTTGACTCGGCAACTGAGCACTTGCAGCTACGCGGGAACGAGAATCGCTAACAGCATCATCAGCCACTGCTAATTTCTTGATGAGATTCAGTAGGACGCCCTCTAACTCCTCCCCACTGCTCCACTCATGAACTTGTGCCTTCATTTGTTCTCTGTTACTCAAAATCCGATTCCACAGAGGATATTTCTTCCTTGGCATCACAAAATCACCTCCCTCCAGCCTCAATGTCGGGCAATAATCACCTGAACCATCCCCAATGTAGATCACTCTGCTCTTTTTCTCAGCTAAACAACCACGGATTTTGTCAATCACCAAACCCTGCAATGAAAATCACATAAGAGCCCATTCTATGCAGAACAAGTTATCCAAGACAGTTAGGTTGGCAAGATGGCAATGGATTTAGTCAGGTAGCAACATATGCTGAAATCAGACTTTGGCTTCAACAATTTTGTAAAGATGCAGCAACTAAGACAAATTTTGTTAATAACCAACCAAGGCTGCAAAACAGAGTAACAACACCCACTTTCAAGCATCAGCTAGTCACTGCTACTAGATATCCTGACATAACTTTTTGAAACGTGTGACCTATGAGTTTTGCGCAGATAATTTTCTCTTAAAAAATGAAGGAAAGAAGAAAAAATTAAAACTTTCACACAGTTTTAATAAAGAAAGAATAGTCCGGCTTAAAAAGGCCAGCCCTTTTATTTTTGAGCCCATTTAAGCCCGATTTTCTTCTGAACCCCCTAAAATACAAGCGGGCTCCACTTATATGGGCTTAAACGGGTCAGCCCGAGGTTTTGACGGCTCTGCAAGCAAAAAGTCCCTCTCACAGTATAGGACCTTCTGCTACTTGGAAAGGATAATCATGGTCATCAAAATCCACGAATCAATCTGGCTACACCACATAGAAATCGTGACATTTGACATGTTCCAGATGTTAAAGTAAGTACAAGTACTTGATTACTTCAAATATTGGATAACCTTTTTATTGATTACTATTTAGTGATTGTGTTTCTTGAGAGAAAATCTCGACTAGAAGGAAATTTCAAAGAAGGATAAGTTAGTTAACCCTATATTTCTACTACACCTAATCCATAAACTTCTAGTTCTTATGGAGCAAGAAACCATTCCATCAAAACAGTTAACAGCCGGGAAAGAGGGCCGTTCTTCTCAGAGGTAGAAGTTTTTGTAACAAGAAGGCAGAATGATGAAGAACAATGATGTTTAAGTAATACCTTACACATATTTGAAGGGCAGAGATGGCAATTATGAGTAGCCATGCTTGAATTATGGAATGGAGTGATATGAAGACGTCCCTCTTCATCCACATAAGTTGGGTTTGTATTGACTTGAGAAAAGCACCCTAATATGCCATGATGTTCCAATATTGTCTCAATGAAAAACTTATTTGCATCGCTAATTATCCGCAAGTCACATCTGAAAGAAACAAATTCGCAACATGGTAGTAGAGTCAATTATCACAATGGTTAAAAAAGAAGGCGAAATCAAGGACCAATAATTATGATCAAGAAACTAACCCAAGAGCATGGGCTGATTTAATAGCTGCAATGATGCTTGGATGCAATAAGAGCCTTTTCAGGCACTCTGCAATGTTGGTCGTGCTAATTCCTTGTGAGTGGAGCTCTTTCATCATCCTATCCTATCAGATTAGACGTTTTAAACAGTCAAAGAAGCAATTGAATAAACTTAAAGATGATCTAACTTCAAGACCCAAATATATATAACAAGACTTCAAATCCATTTGAACGTGATTCAGGTTAATAAACAAATTAGCTGAAATTACAGGAAAAAAAACTCAGCTTGAACACTAAAATGTCGGACATTTTCATGGGCTACAAAAAGAAATCCCCATCTGATCTTCAATTACTTTCCATATTTTGCAGTAAAGAAGGACTGAAATTATAAGCATATTTCCTAATTCCTAATCCTACGAGAAACTTTGATACTTGTTCAACCGTCGAATTGAAATGATTAGTGAGTACAAACCATGAGAGGGGTCCAAGGCAGGGTAGAGCGAAGCTCATTGAAAATCTGCGTAAGGCCCATCTCCGTCACGACCCATCTGTCACTGTCATCGTCGATTATCGTCCGATCAAAGTCAAAAACCACGACGATGTTCACGTCCATTCTGACACCCAAGATGGTAATCCTCCGAGCTCCGACTCCGAAATGAGATTCCCCAGCAAAATTGCAGGGAATTCTGCGCGGCACCGGCTAGGAAAAAAGAGGGGGAATTGCGCTTATCCCAGGCAAGAGAAAATATAATAAAATGGCGATTTAAAATTTAAAATTGTATCTAAATCTCATGCATCTTTTTTACAACAAATTCTAAATTTAGACTTTGTTAATGGACTCCATGTAATTATCAACAGAATTGGAATTTTTTTTTGATACATCATGGTAGAGGAGGGGGCAGGGTTCGAACCTTGGACAAAGGCGGATCCAGAAATTTATGGAAGGGGGACACTATTAGGGTGTGGGGGTTCAGGGGCAGCGCCCCCGAAATTTTTTTTTTCCACTTGTCATCAAAAGCACAAAAAATAATATAGGATTCAAAAGGTTTTCACTTATCATCAGTTGCAAGTTTGATCATCATCAATCGAAAAAAGAGCAAGTGTTAGCTATAAAATGTTCATAACGGAAAATTAGCAATCTACACGCTCCAAGCAATTTTTTTGTCTTTGCAAATATCCACATAAAATACAAAGAAAAAGGCAACAAAATGTTAGGAAAGTATCTCAAAAAAGGAAGTAGATCTTTCCCAGGTTGAGGTCACAATCTTAAAATATGTCCACAAGGTGAACCGATTGAATAAAATATGTCCGCAAGGTAAGCCGTGCCCCCTTCTTTAAATAAAATATGGCGGATCACCTTTGAATAAAAGCTTTGAATTTTTTTTTTTTTTTTTTAACAAAAATCAAGGGGGGGCACGTGCCCCCCTTATCTTATACTTCCATCCGCCTATGACCCGACATGGGGGAGGGAGGCCAATTAATACTGACTCCTATGCCACTGCACTACTAAAGCGTTGGCCAACAGAATTGGAATTTATTGCAACTAGTTTCACAGGACTCAAATGTAATTTTGAGATTTCAAATGATAATTTTATTGTATTTTCTCTTATCCGGGCTTAAGCTCAATTTCTCAAAAAAAAAAAGCAGGAATTAATCATGTAGATTTATTTTGGGGGGAAATCCTTCTAAAGTTTCAAACAACTAAGGAAATGTCAAAAAAGTCTTATTGACAACTCTTTTTGTAGATGATTAATAACTCTATCTGTGAATTTTAACAATTTCTTAAGACTTTTCTTATATCAGAATTTTTTGTGAGACTTTATTAATATTTGTTCGGCCCCTCAAAACCTTTGAAGATTTCCCCTTATTTTTATGTATTCCAGCCCTCACGCCTAGCTTGCACGGAATTATGCACGACATGAGGTACCAAAAGATAACCGGGGACGAGGAAATTATTATTTTTTTTTTATTTATTTATTTATTTTTTTTTTTTTTTTGAGAATGCACACAGAAAGGGAACTTTTGTAGGATCATCAAGCATATCTTTGCTTGAACATTAATTAAAAAGCTGCAGGTGGTGAAGTACATTACAACTTGTACATTAAGTCTTATACTCCACATATAGGAGAATGATTTGTTTAGTTTTGTTTAGTATGCTGTTTTAACTATAAAATAGCTAACATTATGATGCATCTTTACATTTAGTGAACAAATTGCACCATGGAGTAGTACAAGACTGCTAAATAGTCACTAATTTGTTTAGTTTCGTTATAAGTTGCTTAATCTAGTCATTCTTAGAAGCAAGTTATAAGATTTCTGATTAAAGAATTTCATCATATGGTTTTATATTAATTTAAAACCATTGAGGGTGTTGTATGACAATAAAATCAATAGGTCGTAAACACATAAAGCATAGATTCGACGAATGAATTGCATGCATTTAAAGATATTTAATGATAAAATACCTCACTTGTGAGATAGATCATATTGAGTGTTTTAGATGAGGTATTATCAAACGTTGAAATTCAAGTTTGAGATGTTGTCTCAAATTGGTACCAAATATTACCAGATTAACAAACATTGAAGTATGAACCAAGTGAACATTTAAGATTTATTCATTAATTTTTAATCCATTAAGGAAGGGTGCAGCTTATAATACATGGAAGATCATATGTGACTTAAGCTAAGTATGCTTATCACCATGATTCTAGTAGCATATCCTTAATTAGCTATTCATGCCAACTGACATATGGTATATGGGCCAAGTGAGAGGAAGTTACACACACACTACTTTATTTTATTTTATTGGTTTAATTAAAATATCCAGAGTGTGGCTAGTTAGTAAGAGTGATAGATTTTTCAAACTCGTGACAATATTCAATAAACCATCATTGTGCCTATCTTCCAATCAAAAGAGACCTTAATTCTTTTTAACTAATTGTGTTCCGTGTTTACAATTATGTAGTAGATTGTGATTTTGTGGATCAAGAATTCAGATCATTTAAGCATGGTTAGAGGTAATTATAATGTTAAGTTTCCGCTGCAACTATGTTTTAGAATTCTTATATGCTCATATGGATTTATTTAGAGTAAAATTCTAATATTTTAATTTAATTAAATATATATAAATATATATATATATATTAAAAAGTAAAGAAAGTATTCAATGAGACAGAAACAACACACTGACAACTGACCTACATACATTACACGAGAAGACTACAGTCTACAGCAGTAATATTTAGGGTATAGCAGTAGTGCTAGTGGAAGGAGCTGCCTTGAGGCTTGAAGAAATGTGAGGTGAGAGGAGATGGGTGGCCTAAAGACAAGACCAATCCAGAAGGCCATATCTGATCTCGTTTTTCTGTAACAGTTTAGATATAACCCTTAGTTAACTTTTTTGAAAAAGGTTAAAGAAGTTAAATATATAATTTAATCATATTATATGTTATGTCATTAAATTATATATCAATTTATAAATTAGACTAAAATTTGAAGAAAAAATCATACATATATCCTTAACTTCTTACAAAATCAACTGAATATTATATTTAGGAGTAACAATTTATTTATGTCCACGTATGATATAACCCCAATTCCCCAACACCTGCAAACTAGTAATCTGTCTGCATCATGAATCCTCATCACTGACAAATGATTTATTTATCTACAAATGAATAGGAGACGAGATCGGATTCCCCTGTTGTAGCAACAATTTTGGCAACAAATTATAAGGCCCCATCTAAGAATTCCAGGGGCTAGCTGACATGGGGCACCATACACCTCGAATCTCACATGGTCTATTTTGAAAATACTGACATTTCCACTCCTGTGATATTCATTGCTTCTGTTGAATCAAGTTCCAGAATCCATCATTCCAATGGATCTTTGAGATATTGAACAGCACTGCTCAACTTCGTCTTCATTACATTGCTGGCACTGTGCAATTACTTGACACAAAAAGTCTTTCTATCTTCATTCATTGTCACATCTACATCAAGCCAAGCCCATTTCATTTTCAAGGGGATTATGAACACACTGGCATGTAAAAATCAATTCTTCAACCTCATCATGCTTTTGTCTAAAACAAAGGCTCTTGTATGTAGGTATTTATTGCTCTTTCATTTCCAGATCCACCACCAAGATTCTCAATATATATTATTATATTCCTGCCTATTATTTTACAATTTTGACAATCCAATCCTTAGTTAGCATATAGTTTTTCCCACTTCTAATCCATAACTACATGAATAACGGTACCCCACCCTTGCTAGCAATAATAATTTTGGGAAAAATCTTTTTAATGTCCAAAGGGACCAAAAAATGTCAAAAAAATCATACAGAAAATTCTGATATAAAAAAAGTCTTATTAACAACTCATTCAAGAGATGATTAATAACTCCATCTGTGGGTTTTAATAACTTTTTGAGATAGTTTTTGCATTAAAATTTTCTATCATATTTTTTTGACATTTTCTTAATCTCTTAGGAAAAATACTTTTTCCAATAATTTTGCCAACTACAACATATATCCCGTTGTGCAACTTATCATCAACTACGCGTAAAAAATTTTAAAACAAAAGTCATTTGCCCATAGCTGATTGAAAAAGAGTTACATCACACTTAAGTTCTCACTAACCCATAAAATTTTGAAACATTTACTTTTAACCAATTCTCCCTTCCCTTCATGTATTACAACTATTTTGGATTTTTCCAAATTTCTTAACCAAATTTGTATTACTATTTTTCAATCTCGTTATGATCCTCCAAGTGATTTGGATAAATGATCTTTTTCTTCAAATACGCCTTATGGTTGCATTTGTTTTTAAAATAATGATCACTGTTCTACTGCTTTTTACATGAAAATTGTCTACCATACTACGAGATTATAAAAAATTAAATAGCACAACAATAAACGTGTATGGCATCATTAATGTCTGGATTTGGAAAAATCTTGTTCTTCAAAGACATCTTACCGTACCATATTGCAATCTTTAAAAAAAAAAAAAAAAAAAAAAAAAAAAAAAAAAAAAGCATCTTCCCGTTGCGTTGCTTTTTACATAAAAATTGTCAAGCACTGAGGTCATGTAAAATAAGTGATATCGCATCGAACGTGCATGTCATTAACGTTGTGATTGACAATATGAAAGTAATTTATATGTACTATTTCATCTTTCTTTTTAAAAAACAAATAATTATCATTACTTAAAAGGAGAATTGAAATTGATTAAGACACTCACAATAATACATGCACATGACTAAAAATTCAATAATTGCTTTATTCTATTTTGGAATGATTGCCGAAATAAAGGTGTGTGTATATGTAAATATACATATGCATATGTATGTGTGTGTGTAAATACAAGTATATGTATATGTTGTATGTACACATATATATATACAGACACAGACATAAATATAGATGCTACTTGCCACACATTATAATCTTAAATTAATTTATAATTGTGACGCAACAATAAGCATTTTAAAAAAAATATGTAGGGAGACTGCTAGGAAATTTTCAAAGAAATTATATCCGTTAAATAAAAGATATTAAAGAATACGGAGTTATAATACATAATAACATAGATCTCATGTCAGCCATTTTTTCCAGCAAAATCACAATTTTTTTTTAAAAAAAACATGACCATTTTGCCACTTGATGCTATGCACGGTAATAGCCACACCCAGTAACACGTATTGCAAGTGCGCCGACTACCACTATGGCATGTGTTGTTCACCCCTCTAGAAGATTTGTTCTCCAAGTCTAAGGATAAGTATGTGCTTCTTAGAGACTTGGTAACCATGTGTACTTAATTAGATGTACCTAGTAACCAAGTGACTCTTAAATAATGTATTTATTGTTACGGATTTGTACTAAGGCCCAATATCGGGATGGTCCAACTAAAGATATACTGAATGTCAGGGCTCACATATAATATAGGAAGATCCTATCCAGCGATAATATGGGAGTATCCAGGCCGATATCTTCACAAGATACTCGCACCAAGGATCACGCAGGGCCGAGATACCCGACCTACGGTAAACTCTATAAATACAGAGGCTAAATCCTAAGGTGTACACATTCTAACTTAATACTATTTACATTTCGCCACACTATGCACACACACCACCCTCTTTTGGCGAGAGCCTAGTTTGTGCACAGTGATCCCACGCTCTCCTGAAAGTTTCCTCCATAAATATTCAGGCAGAGCCCATTGATCCAAGATAAAAACACTAGCCCTAAACTGGATATCTGTGTTCTACACCAGAACACTTATACTTCAGATTGTAACCTCGAGTTTTTGAGTATATGTTACTAGGTGGGCCGTTACACCTTGCAATTTAAAGTGCATATTAATTTTTGTAGATAAAATTGAAAAACTATATAAAATAAGTTGAATTTGCCAAAAGGAAAGCAGCAAAGTAAAGAAGAATAATTTAAATGTGATTGAGTGCTTTACATTGTCGTTGTAGTCAAGATGACAGCATATGTGAAATGCAATATAGCCGTAGTTTGCATATCGCTTTCGACAACTTTAAGTAGAAAAGGAGCAAATTGTAGGTGGGGCTTTGTTTAATTACAATAATAAATTGTGTCATTTCGGAGATTTAAAGGAAGAAAACTAAGCAGAAAAAACAAGGTTAGCACAAAGGTATTTGTCACACAGCTATATAAATCAATATCAAAATTAAAAAGAAATTGACCATTGAGGTAATAAGTCACATTGATTGATAAAACCCATCAAACACAAAATATATAAAAAAGGCAAGAATGATTTTGACCAAGGATCCAACGAATGACACGTTCTCGAGTCATTTTCGGATTCATATTTTTTAAAACCTACTCGTATAAATTAGCCTAAAAGCAAAGGCTGCAATCAAATAAGACTTGTATGCTCACAATAGGCCTTTTTTTTTTTTATTAGGAAAAATTTTAAAAAAATATTACTTGAATTTTAACATCTTAAATAAGTGATTTTTTAATAAAATATAGTTATTAATTGTTTTACTATTATTGTTAATCTCATTATTATTACAGTTAATAAGATTTTTAAGAGTATTTTTATATCGTTTTTCCTTTTTATTACTCCCATGAATTATACGATTTGCTGGTGAAGTATATCACAAACAAATGTTAGTTACAGTCAAAGAAATTTACGCATCGAAGTATGAGATTTCAATTTTAAATCTTATTAAACATGGGAAATGCCTTCTTAGGAGAGCTCCCTAATTGATTATGACAATATTTTGATTTTTTTTTTCTCATCCAGTTTATTGGAGTTTTCGATTCCGACTAATCCGAATTTATCCCGAATCAGACCAACGATCGTGGAGAATAACTCCTAACACTTTTCTCTATTTCTACACTTCAAACCAATGATACGATTAAGGGAAAACAAGTCTTATTAAGATTTTTTTTTGGGGAAGGGGGGTGAACGACATCATCCCACATGCAATCTTTTTCGACTCACTCCTGATATAAAACTAATTTTTTTTTATTAATTTTCCGTTTGGAGCCAAACTCGAATTTACCAACTTTGGTTGTAGAATCTTCTTTATTTTATATGATTAATCTAAAAAGAATAACCACGTAGGCAAAAAGAGCAAGGAGGCAGGGAGATGATTATTAAAGCGGGCATGATTAATGATTGGAGTCAAATGAAAGGCAAGCAACCAAACATTTTTTAACTTCTAAGGTCCCTCCACTGACCTGTCCATCTCTAAAACGCCTGCTATTACAAATGTTTAATCCTAAATTAAAAAAAAAAAAAAAAAAAAAAAAAAAAAAAAAAAAAAAAAAAAAAAAAAAAAAGGTCACACTGATTGCCAATGACACGTGTACACGTTTTTATGAAATACCAACCCGGTCTCAGTCAAACCAACAATGATGCCCTTCACTCCCAAAAAATGCCAACAATGGTGCCCTCATCCCCACTCCAATCATCAAACGACGTCGCTGCCAGCGTTTTAATGTTGACCAAAGTGGTAGGTTACATCCATTTACGTCACTTGCCAAAAAAAGAGTATTTATTTAACCCAAATGAACTCTACCAATTTCATCATCAAATCTACAAATTTATTCAAATTTTCTATATAAAATTTTCAAAATAAATAACATTGAATAAAACATCAAATGCAAAATTATTCATAATAATAGGTGAAGCATGCAATTCACGTTTGATTGCTTTTTTTTTTCCCCCCCCCCCCCCATGTATCCCGACCTATTTCTTTTTAATTTAGAGGATTTATCGTGTCAAACTAATCTCAATTTGCCCCGCGTTAATCTCACTCGTGAAAGAGAAGAGCTACCAATGCCACTTCCTCTATTCATACCCTCAAATTGAGGACTTGCTTAAGGGAGAATGAGTTTTTTAGCACTTGATCCTAATGAGTGTTGGTCAAGTTTGGTTGCTTTTTAATTACTCCCTCTGGTCCTTAATTATAAGACCGAGTTGACTTTTTTTTAGAAATATTAAAGAAGTTAAATAAGTTATTTGTATGCTTAGATTATCTATTTATTAGATGCTAATAGACTTTATCATGATAATGTTGATTTGCCGTCATGCTTCACCTCCCTGAAACGAGAATTAATGATTTGCAAAATGGATTCAAGCACGTTCGCGATTTTGCTAATAAGGAAGGCTCCTGCTCACCAGCCATCAGAGTAAGATTAGAATACTGGACAAACCTTGAAATTGACAACACCCTCGACAATAGTATCCAGCATTAGCTGAGTTTCAGTTTAGCAAAAGTGAATTTCGCAAGCTAATTGCTTAAAGATAACTATTTCTAGAAAAATTGTAATATTCCGATTGGACTGTTCAAATTTGAAAAAAGAATAGCACCGTGTTTGTTTGATTTTCATAAAGCCATAGGAATTTGATGACCGTGAACCGCCTCAAACCAGATTTTTTGGTTTGTTTAAAGAAGACGATGGTAAATCTGGAGTTACCCATCAGTGATAGCCATGGAAGTGGTGTATGTGATTTTTGTTGAGGAAGAAGATACTGAATCTGGAGAGTGAATGAATATGGAAACTGGAAAGAAAGAGTGTTTTTTCTTTTATTTTTATTTTTTATTTTTAATTGAGGGGTAATATAGAGTTTTCATTATTATTTTTATCTGACTAAATATAAAATTAAAAATATTTTTTTCCTTGATCTTCTTAATAACCTACCACACATGTTGATGATAAATGATAATGAACATTGCATTACATCTCAATTGTATTACCATATCTAGGCATATATGGTAATTGAACTAAACGGGCCTAAGTAAAGCAATAACAATAAAATGCCGAATTATTGGTAGTATTAAATACTGAATGGTTTATTATAAAACATTTCTTATTTTATTATACTAGATATGTAGATATTAATTCAAAATTACAGTTTATAGAAAACCCACAGTTTTAACTCATTTTAATTTTAGAATACATATCGATAATTTGTTCCTTGTATAATTTAGTTGAAAATCAATTAAATATCTCAAAAAATTGTTATGTGTTTTTTTATTTCTCCCTATATATATACATATAAAACGTTCTTTTTTTTCTTTTGACAAAAAAAAAAAAAAGTTCTTTTTCTTGTGTTTGATATTTCATAATATAATATAATTTACAGAAAACAAACATTTATTACTGACTTTACTTCAAAATTCAAATATACCCTTCATTTGTAAGTTATTAGGAAGTGAAAAAAATAAGGTTTTTAATTGTATTTAATGAGATTTATTGGTCTTCTCAGTTTTCTCCAAAAATATTATATATATATAATTTATAAATTGAGAAAGGGGCAGTATTATTCAAAAAATAAAATAATTAATTTCAATATAAATTTCACATACCATAAAGTAAAAAAATATTTATAAGTTCCCTTTGATTAAATAAATGAGATTGTGACAATTTTATCCATATTAATTGTACCAATGAAAATAGAGAGAGAAGAAAGAGTTGAAGGTACCCAATCATAAATAAGGGTAAAGTTGAAAATTCACCTTATAATCATTAAGCTAACTACCTTTTTTTGGTATGTGTGATTTCGTTAAAAGAGAACTTATAAATAGGACCAGAGTGGTACTATATTTCATTTCAATACTTTAGATCAGTAGTAAAATAATCATATGTTGCTTCAAATGATCAAATCAAATTGCCTTTTTTTTTTAAAAAAAAAAAGGAACCGGTTGACCCTTGTAACCCGTCCGGTTACCCGGGTTGGCCGTCGTCGACCGGTTTTGCCCTAAACCGGACCGGTTTCATGGCCGGTTCCCGGTCTGAACCGGTCGGTCCGGTCCGGTTTCACAAACCATGGTATTCTCATGTAACTCACACATGAAATGGTGGGACCCACATATATATACAATTAGCATTATATATATGTGGGTCCCAACATTTCATGTGTTTGTAGGAAACTTTTACCCCATATAATATACCTCGTAAATCTATGCATGAAATAATATTTTAAAAATTCAAATAAATTTAGATGCTTAGATTTTATAATAATTCATCAATGTAAAAAAATTAGGATGGCAATCCATTTGGAAATTAATTAAAAATGCTACTACAAGTTATTTGAGATTTTATATCAATGTAAGGATCCCATACTGATTAAATTGAAATGAGTTTTGTGCATTGCTTGGACCTTGAGTCTAAAATAATATGAATTTTTAAATTTTTTGACATTGGTTTATTAAAATTAATATATATATATATATATATATTTTTTAAAAAAAAAATTTACATGAAGAAAAGCGGAGGAGAGTTGCAAGCGAGAAATCATCGCTCTGTATATAAGCCATTAAACGCAGGGGCCTATATTTCCTGAACCTGGCACAAAGAGAGAGAGAGAGAGAAAGGAGAGAGAGGAGAGACGAGCTTTTGGGAGCTTCCAGACACACAGAGCTTCGGCCATGGCAGAGCCAAATGATTCCATTTCGGTTGACATGGAGAAGATCTATCTAGGCGGAAAGGTTCCTCCTCTTCCTTCCTTTACGATTGTTTCATTGCTAATATGGTTTGCGTTTGAAGGATGAAGTTTCAAAATGGATCAATTTCAGTTGCAACTTTTTGAGCTGCATTTCTATTTTCGGATGGAACCATCTAAATTTGTGCACAATATCTGTGCAAAAAATTTAATTGGAAGTCAACAGTTGCCTCATTTGCATTTTGCATAACTGAATATTGAAGATTATATATTTTGCATTGGGATCGAATTTGGGATTTTAACAAGAACAATAACCGTTTTACTTGCGCATCACATTGTGGAGCAATAATTAAAACGAAAATTTTGGGGTGGACTTCTTTTATCGTTTGCTTTATTTATGTTCTTCTTTTATTTATTTAGTTTCCCTGTCCAAGCCTTTCGCGTTGTGAATATTTGGACATAGCAATCAATGGATCTGCACATTCTTATTCGCCCTTCTGTCATCCAGATGTTGGATTTTGGGTTCTTTCTATATTTCATCCCGTTATTTTTTGAAGTTTATTGCTTTCATATAACAGTTATTTACAATGTCATCGACATCTTCTTTTGTTCAGGTTGGTTTGCAGTTATCTTATACTGTTTTCTCTTGGACCTTTATAAAAATAGAAAAACAGAAAAAAATTTATATGGATTAAGTGGATTTTTGATGAACTGAATTTCTTCTTTGTAATATTAGATGCACTTTGAGTAATGGAGGATTTTTAACGATCCCCTTACCACTTTATCTTACGTTTCTTTCTATATTTCATCCCGTTATTTTTTGAAGTTTATTGCTTTCATATAACAGTTATTTACAATGTCATCGACATCTTCTTTTGTTCAGGTTGGTTTGCAGTTATCTTATACTGTTTTCTCTTGGACCTTTATAAAAATAGAAAAACAGAAAAAAAATTTATATGGATTAAGTGGATTTTTGATGAACTGAATTTCTTCTTTGTAATATTAGATGCACTTTGAGTAATGGAGGATTTTTAACGATCCCCTTACCACTTTATCTTACGTTTTTGTTTTGAGATCCCCCCCCCCGGCGGGCGCCTCCCTCCTTTCTTTTTTCCTTCTCTTTTTCGTTTTCAGGGGAGGCCTTTCATACTGTTTCTTATTTGGCCGTCTTGATTTTAAAGGAATTAGATCCTTTACTTAGTGTATGGCAAGCTATACCACAATACAGACCTTAGTATGCTTTATTTGATATCTTGTCCTATCCCATTAATCCACCGCCGAGTACTGTAAACGTATCAAATTTATTGTACCACATTTTTGTTATTAGATCATATAAAGTCTTTCTACTTTTATGAATAGGTGATTCCCTGTCTGTTGTTCACAACTTGTATTTGTTTACTTTCCAGACCATATAACGATTGGAATCTTGTAGTACTTTTTCATTTTTCTTTTCCAAAAGTGATATTAGCATGCTGTCGATTGTTAGTTTGAGTTGTTCAAAAAGAAATAGGGGCACATGGGGACTGGAGCATGACGACGAATAAGTTATCTGCTCAAGTTGAATTTATAAGTTTAAATGCCCTCCTGTCAATTTTTGGATAACTAAATTCGAAAGGTTTTCTCCAATAGCAACATTCAAAATCACAGAAATTGTAATAGCTGTAGTACATAACTAAAAGTCTCCAACTTTTTACATTGTCTAGTAGCAACAGAAGAGTTAATAAGAGTTCCATTTTTACATTATATATACATGATATCTTTCACTTCCCATGGTTCAGTTTCATCCCCCATAACATCAAACAAACTGTACATATTTTTTTGGGAGTGGAACCAAATTAAACCTGTTTGATCCAATTTGCCAGTTTGGTTTGAGGTTGACCTTCCAACCAAACCAGACTGGATAACGAAAGCCTTTAACTCAAATGTTATATGTTGTGATTTTCTTCGAGGGAAGGTTCCTCTTCATTTCCTAAGTTGAAGCTTTGACTACTCTGCTCCTCTCTCTACATAGATTTTGGCTGTGTTTGTGTTACAATTATTTTTGGATTTTCTCATTTCAGGAACATCATATTCAAACCGGCTGTGGCTCTGTGTCTGTCATTGTCTATGGGGATCAGGACAAGCCAGCTCTCATCACTTATCCAGATTTGGCACTAAATCGTAAGTGCATTTGTGATATTTTCTCATTTTCGTTGCTTCTTTTTCTGGAATGTCAATATTCAGCTTTAATTCTTTATGATGTCCTAAAACTTATTTATATTGTTCTTAGATTAGATCAACAATTTCATATGTTCATGCTTTTCTCTTGCTTTAATTTGAAATTTTTTATCTGTCTTTGTCCTGGGGCAGATATGTCATGTTTCCAAGGATTATTTTTCTGTCCTGAGGCAGCGTCTTTGTTGCTTCACAACTTCTGCATATATCATATAAGTCCTCCAGGGCATGAGGTCTGTAATTTGATTGATTTGAGTGTATTATTTATTGCATCTTTGATTGAATACTATTATTTACATAATGCCTCCTCTGGAACTTCCACAAGAGTTCTTGCAGTTGGGAGCTGCAGCAATTTGTCCTGATGATCCAGTGCCTTGTGTAGATGACTTGGCTGATCAAATTGTTGAGATTCTCAACTATTTTGGGTTAGTAAAATATGATGATCATATTGTTGTTTAAATTTAAACTGGAATATTTTGAAAGTTAGAACACTTCCACTTGCTTTGAACACTCGAATAAGGCTGCTTGTTGTACTCAAATAAATGAAAGTCAATCTCTAACTGTGCTTCTCTCAGCTTATCACTGTCCCTCAGATCAAGAGGAAAAGGCCTGCTGACAACATATCTTGATGCAAATAGTGTTTCCCTGTATTTAACTATTTATTAATTACAAATTCTTACTAATTTACTAACGCTGGGAACTATTTCCTTGTACAGGCTTGGTGCAGTGATGTGTATGGGGGTAACAGCTGGTGCATATATCCTTACTCTATTTGCAGTATGTACCTTATATAAATGATGAATAGAGGTTACTATATGCAGTCAATCGTTTTTAATAGATTT
Source organism: Acacia acuminata (assembly GCA_019022655.1). NCBI lineage: Eukaryota > Viridiplantae > Streptophyta > Magnoliopsida > Fabales > Fabaceae > Acacia > Acacia acuminata. The sequence goes on along the minus strand of JAFJYI010000112.1, from coordinate 2,021,411 downwards.
GCTCTTTGATAATTTGTTGCAGATGAAGTACAGGGAACGTGTTCTTGGTTTAATTCTTGTATCTCCATTGTGCAAAGCACCTTCTTGGACTGAGTGGTTTTATAACAAGGTTCTTTTTCTAGACCCTCTGACCTTTTTGTGCATTTTAAAATTTAGTTATGGTACCTAATATCGCATGTAATTTTAGGTCATATCAAATTTGCTATATTTCTATGGCATGTGTAGTTTGCTGAAGGAGTGTTTGCTCCAGAGATACTTCAGCAAGGTATTGTAATCCCAGAATTTAAGCCCTTTTCAAGCTTTTCTCTTCCCATTTTGTATTTTATTCAATACTTGATGTGTTTTTCTTTGGGGTTTAACAGGAAGTTCGTGGTGATGCTGAAATTCCTGAATCAGAGATAGTTCAAGCTTGCAGAACTGTCAGTGATAAGCTAATTCTTTCTTTCCTCCATATTGTCATGTGGCTGACATCTAATTGCTTTTCCTTTCTCCACTTAGATTTTTCACAAAAGGGGGAGTAGCCCCACATTGTTTTGGTTTTGAATACTTTTGATGCTTTGTTTTCAGTTGCTGGAGGAGAGAAAGAGCACTAATGTCTTGCGGTTCCTTCATGCAATTAATCGGTAATTTCTGCTGTAGAATTCCTTTATCAACTTCAAATGTGTTTGTTTGTGTCCTGCCCTTAGTAAATTGGCATACTTAGGTTTTTCAACTCTGGTTTGCCAATTTGCAGGAGACCTGACATTACAAAAGGACTGAAGGGGCTAAGATGCCGTACACTTATTTTTGTTGGGGACAGCTCTCCTTTTCATTCCGAGGCTCTGTACATGACCTCAAAACTTGATAGGAGATACAGTGCCTTAGTGGAGGTATGAGTTGCAAAGTAACTTGGAAGGGTGTATATGACATGCATAAACTCCACTGATCAAGTTTAGAAGTTGCATAATAGGTTAAAATACTTATGAAATTTGATAGTATTGCTTTGTGATGATATAGTATGAAACATTGGTTGATTTTGCAGGTGCAAGCTTGTGGCTCAATGGTGACGGAGGAACAGCCACATGCAATGCTGATTCCGTTGGAGTACTTCTTCATGGGGTATGGCTTATATAGGCCAAACCAGTTAAGTGGGAGCCCTAGGAGTCCGCTGAGCCCATCATGCATTGCGCCGGAGCTCCTGTCTCCAGAGAGCATGGGATTAAAACTAAAGCCTATCAAGACAAGAGCATCTCTGCAAGTTTGATGAACTGAGTTTTGTAATTGAAATCCTTTGTCTTGGTATTTTAGAGGGTAGAGAAGAGGCTCAAAAGTTGGAGGAATGTAGATATAAAGCGGAGTGAGTGAGGAATTATTGGAAATATATATATATATATATATATACAGAGAGAGAGAGAGAGAGAGAGAGACAGACATGAATATAGGGAGACTTGTATTCATTCATTTGTAGTCAGTCATAAAGGAATCATTGAGCTGTCTCTTTAATCTGCAGGCGAACTCAACATGCAAAAAAAAAGGTGACGAGCAATCAAATAATTGAGAGGGTAGCCGTACCCCAAGCAGGGTCCGCCGAAAGGACCAAAATGAAAAGAAAGACATGGTTCCCACAATGCCATCATTGGAATCGGCTCTTTTTGAATTGATGCACGGTTACAGCTGTCAGTTTGAATTTGTATGCTTCATGCAATTTAACTATTACAGACAGCTCATAATGAAAATGCACATGTGCATCCCCCCAACATTTCAAACTAGTCTCCTACTGAAATACGGAATCTCATATGAATGCCTTGGCCCATACGTAGGAACGCAACCCTATTTTGCCATGCTGATGCTCTCCAAAAGTGCCTGCAATATTCATGTTTAAGTGGAAGGATTCCAAATTAAATCATCGACTTGATGTTCCCTTTGATTTTAAATTGATTTTTACCAGTTTATTGACTTTCAATGCTTTTGAGGGAAAAAATTATCTGTCCTTGCATTTTGTGGGGATGAATATTAGTTTATGATTAAACTTGGTAACAAATCATTAGTGTGCCTCATGTATTGAATTAAAATTTTATGCAATTTGACTTTTTTTAAATCTTATTAAAATATTGAATATAAAGTGAAAAGTCGCAAAAAAAAAAAAAAAAAAAAAAAAAGAATAGGAAAAAAAAAAATAGAAAAAGTGTGCAAGTTTCCATACCTATAAAATACCATAATGTCACTTATGAGTTATTTCATGTATAAGGTAATCATGAAAAAAATAAAAATAACCAATTAGAAAAATCGCGTGTTAGAATGTTTATATTTGGGGTTCTAATTGCACTAGTTTTATGAGTCCGGTTTCTCTCATTGGAGGTTTCCTCCTCATCCTGATCTGGACCGTCCATTTTTTGATCCAACAATCCAGAGGGCCGTTCCGAAATACCGCATGCGAAGGGCCCTCTAGATTGTTGGATCAAAAAATGGACGGTCCAAATCAGAATGATGAGGGATGAGGAGAGAATTGCCAATGAGAAGATCTCCTTCCCTAGTTTTATTGGTTTTAACCTTTTCTCTGACATGGTTTTTCCATTTTATTCACATGATTTTTTGAGGTCCAATATCGACACGAGTTTATATCGTTGGCCAAAAAACCTCAGTATTGTCGAGAAATAGATCACAGAGAATCAAGAAAGTGAGCAAGGAGGGTGACAGTATGGCTTCTTTGTAAGAGCCGTGATTTCAGGATTAATTTAATGATGTTTTCAGTTACATGTCCGCTAAACTCTCCATCAGAGGAAGGATGTACTCTAACGAAATTTGGTTGTTATTAAGCTTTTTGATTGATTCTGTCGTAGATGTGAATTTTATGTACGAGATTCTCAAAGTGATAATGAAATTTGGTTTTAAATCCACACCTTGTGGAGTATGAGTTGTTTTTTCATCGACAGAATCAACATATTCAAATTCTCTCCTGCATAAACATCCCAATAACATGTCTGTTCCAACAACTTTTTAAAAGCTATAGATAGTCGTTTTAGCTTTAGTCATGCCTTATTTTAGCCTTGGTCATGTCAATCTTATGTCAACTTTATATCATGAATAGTGGATTAAGGATTGATGTTTGAATGTAAGATAATAAGGCTTGATGCCTATACAAGGAAGCGTCAATAGTATCATTTCCTCCAACAAAATATGGGCGTGTTGTAGAACAGTCGTCAAAACCTCATATTCTTCCTTTGGAAGAATGGACACCATACAGTGAATACCTCACTACTATTGATGGAAGACTGTTCATGAAACCTCATATTTTTCCTACAATTTGTAAATGTTTAATACGGTACAGGACACGTTATATAGAGTATATGTTTCTAACTTTAAAAGCTTGACGTGAAACTCTATCTATATCTATATTTTGATGACTGTACATATATAAGCAAATTATATACATACTCATGTTTAAGCTTCAATCATTTGGCGTACAGGGGTTGTATCTATCTGAACTGGAGGAAGGTCTGTGAATTCAGACAAGATAGCTCTGAACTCATCACCAGCAAGAGTCTCCTTCTCCATGAGCACATCCACCAACTTATCAATAGCCTCACGGTTGTTCCTTATGTGATTCTTAGCAATCACATAAGCCGTCTCTATGATTTGCTTCACACACTCATCAATGTCCTCTGCTAATTTCTCAGACATTGAGTTCCTAGCCATCATCCTCAGAACCACATCACCACTTCGTACGGAAGGATCAATCAGAGCCCATGGTCCTATCTCTGACATGCCATACGTTGTAACCATTTGTCTTGCTATTTGAGTGATTTGTTGCAAGTCCCCAGCAGCACCTGTGGTTACTTCTGATTCACCAAATATGACTTCCTCTGCTGCTCTCCCTGCTAGTCCTGCAACTATTCTTGCAAACAGTTGTTTCCTAGAGATGAGGGCTGGATCTTCACCTGGCATGAACCATGTTAGTCCTTTCGCTTGACCTCTCGGAACCAGGGTCACCTTTTGTACTGGGTCATGACCTGGTGTTAATGTCCTGTAATATCATAGGTTCATGATGAGCGTTTGATGTTCATGCAGATTTTCAGTTAACCTCGTAGGAGAGACTATTTCAAATAACTCATAAAGATAAAGGAATTACACAGCAGGATTAAAGGACCAAATTGGAATTATGTTGTAATGGTAAATGGAATTCCTTCACATGGACTTGTTAGTTGTTAAAATACACGAGTGAACTAGTAAAAAAGATGAAGAAAGGTCATTTTTAGTCACTTACCATCTTTATTTAATCAAGAGTATCCACTAGTCATTTTGACTGACAAATCCCTTTTGAAACTTAAAGCACACAGGATTCTTCCAGCAACTCAAACTTGTATTCTCCTTCTAAGGAAGATGAGACAGCTTGTTGATATCAAAACATAATTTCAGTTTGATCCTTTGATCCTTTAATGCTGCAGTTAATTTCAGAATTCTTTGGATTATTTGAAATAAGGTCACTTTATTGGGGTCTCTCATGTTTATTCTATGCATGGATGAAGATGGGAAAATTTGAGATATATATACTTACGCACAGACAGCATGGCCAACTTCATGGTAAGCGACGAGAATCTTGTTCTTGCCATCAGTCATCTTGGTTCCTTCCATGCCAGCCACTATACGGTCTATGGAGTCATCAATCTCTTTCATGCTGATCTTCTGCTTCCCCCTCCTACCAGAAAGTATGGCTGCTTCGTTCATAAGGTTTGCCAGGTCTGCACCACTGAACCCCGGCGTACGCATAGCAATCACACTCAGACTCACTTCCTTGTCTAGCTTCTTGTTCTTGCTGTGAACTTTCAATATTTCTTCCCTCCCTCTTATATCTGGTAATCCAACGCTCACCTATTCCACCATTTCCAAAACCATTCACTTCAAAACCTCAGATTAAAGTTACCATTTTAGAAGTATAAGGTGATTAGTTGGTTTAATTGAGTTACCCTAGTCATAGTTAATGGGTTGAATGCGTTAGGACAGTGAAATCCAGAGAGGATAATTTGACTCTCTCTCTAAAAAGGGAAGTCTCTCTCTAGTCCCCAAGTGTGTATGAGCATGAGCATGTTTCTTCATCTTCTCCGTAGTGTTTCTCTAATCACTATTATTAACAAGCATGCTATAAAGAAGTTGAATATGAAACCAAGGCAACGTACCTGCCTATCAAACCTGCCAGGTCTAAGCAATGCAGAATCCAGAATCTCAGGTCGGTTGGTGGCGGCGATAACTATAACTCCGGTGTTGCCGGTGAAGCCATCCATTTCAGTGAGCAATTGGTTCAGTGTCTGCTCTTTTTCATCGTTGCCTCCTCCAATGCCTGTCCCTCTCTGTCTCCCTACAGCATCAATCTCATCAATGAATATCAAACATGGTGAATTGGCTTTTGCCTTGTTGAACAAGTCTCTGACCCGGGAAGCCCCAATCCCCACAAACATCTCAACGAACTCTGAGCCTGACACAGAGAAGAAAGGAACTCCAGCTTGCCCTGCAATGGCCTTAGCCAACAATGTCTTCCCTGTTCCGGGTGGTCCCACCAGCAGAACCCCTTTTGGAATCTTTGCACCAACGGCAGAAAACTTCTCTGGGGTTTTCAGAAACTCAACAATCTCTTCAAAATCCTGTTTCGCTTCATCAACTCCGGCCACATCATCAAATGTTACCCCTGTATTTGGTTCCATCTCAAATTTTGCTTTGCTCCTGCATGTCATATACAACAAATTAAAGTCCTACGTGCCCTTTTTTATCACCTCCTTCAGTCCTTAATATAGAAAAGTTACTATTATAACACTTTGGAAGAATTATACTCAATTATTCTCACTTGTGGGGTGTGGGTGTATTATATCTAGAATTATGCTTATGTTGATGTTATATGATTTTCTAATTTTTCATCATAATGCGTGTTAACATTTAAGACATGACTAGCATATAGGCCAAACCAATATAACTTACACAAGTCCAATGGCAAGCAGTCCTAGTGGTAGCACTAGCCATCACAATGGGATGAAAGTTCCAGACTTGTTGACATGTTTGTGTGTGACTGTTTTTAAATGGATTGTATTAGAAAAAGAAGTTACGGCCCTCGATTGATCATACATACCTTGAAAGACCAAAGGGCAAGTTGGGGCCCGCAGGATTATTGGTTGATGTCCTGAAGAACAGAGATGCGAGTAATAACAAAGGAAATCCAAAGTTGGCAAAGAAATCAAATAGTGCTGGCCACCAACTCAATTCCACGGGATGAGCAGCCAAGTCAACGTTTCTCTCTTCCATTTTTCTCAGTAACGTCTCAGGCGGCCCTGGCGGTAACTGAACCTTCACTCTCAGAATTTTGTCCAAGCTAGGATTGTATATCTCGGCGATCGCCACCGTGCCATTCTCAAAGAGATCCACCTTCTTCACATCACCTTCGTCCAAGTACCTCAAGAACCTCGAGTATGTCAGCCTGCTTGAAGCGGAAGCATTTGGGCTCTCTGGCTCTGCTTTTGCAGGCCTGCACAATCCCAGAGCAGCAGGGTATAACAGAAGCTTTCTCTTGCTGAGTTTCAAGTCCAAAATCCCAGATTGTGAATGTGAACTCTCTTTGTTGTTCCTTTGTGGCATGCAAGCATGAGTGTGATCCCTGGAGGAGTCTCGAGAGTTGCAGAGTAGAGCTGGCGCAAAAGGGAGAGAAAGAGAAGATGGCATTTCTTTAAGTGCAAAATTTGAGTACGCGAGAATGGTCATGCGGGGAAAGAAGAGAGCTTGGTTATTAATATAGTACAAGAAATGAGATAGGAGGCTTCTAGTGATTTTTGTTTTTTGGCAGTTTGTTTGTGCCATGTTTTTGTCCTCTTCAACAAGGTTCCAGATTCGTACTTTCCTCTGTATTTTTCCCACTTTAGAGTTTTCTAGCGTTCAAGTGTAATTTCCCTCTTTCCTACACACTCACAGCCACACACGTGGAGAAAATGGAGTGAGTGTAAGGGGTCAGCTGGAGATTTTTTTTAAAGTTTGTTTGGGTGGCCGGATGAATTTAGATTGAGATGGAGTATACCCTTGTGTGGGACCAAATTGTGGTATCGGATAACATAGTTACCAGCTTTATGTAGAATTGGGAATATGATTTTCAGTGAACATTGGACACAGAGCCGCGCCAAAAATAGAATTTTTATATGTTTTCTTCAAAATAAATAAAAAGAAGAAGCATTCATTTGGGTTCGAGGAATAATGGACGCTGCGCTATCAATATGATAGAATGCATTCAGTCTGGGAAAATCCATATGGGGCCTAAATAATAAAGAAAAATCTAAAAAAGATCTCAAAATTCTGAAGATTTCAAAAAAGGTCCCAGGGTCTTTTCTGGTATAAATTCATTAAAACGTGAGTTGTTAATGATAATATAGTTGTTAATGCTAAGACTCGATATAGTTGTTAATGTGGGTGATTTAGTTGTTAATGACTTACATGTTAACAACTATATCGGTCATTAACAACTCACGTTTTAATGAATTTATACCGAAAAGATCCTTGGGCATTTTCTGATTTTTTTTCCTTTGTTATTTGGGCCCCCACATGGATTTTCCCTTCAGTAAATGGTAGTCCCTCCGGTCCTTTTTATAAGAATCATTTTTTCTTATATTGGTGGTCCTTAATATAAGTAATAAATCATTTTTATCTTAAATTTCAAACTAGCTTTTTCCTCTTTTTTTTTTTTTTTAAACTAGTTTTTCTATTTTTACACTCATTAAATATATGCCACATATTATCTCTCGATAATAAATTTTTACCAATTATCTCTCATGTACTCTTTTTTATAAATAAGGATAAAATTGAAAAGAATAATACAAATTTGACATTTATTGCTTTCAACTAATATTTTGACCTATATAATTTAATTTTTTATTTTTTATAGGGATAAGGGTCTTAAATGCCATGGAAGTTTTCACTCAGGAGCACTGGTAAGAAGGAAGTTTTTTTGGACCAAAAATGCCACTAAGGAAGTTTTTGATGAGCAATTTTGCCCCTAAGTTTTCACTAAAGAGCAATTTTACCCGGAAGTTTTCACTAAGGAGCAATTTTGCCCTTTTGTCCCCAAATATTAAATTTGACTATTAAATCACAAAAACCACACATGTTATGCCTTGAAAAGGTTAAACTTGAAGCCGAGAAGGAGATCCTTGAGATGTTGAGCTCAAGGCCCGGAACTAATTTGTGCCGACCTGGTCAAAGGACCGAAAGGTCGACTATCACAAAACCCAAAGGAAGATCACTTATGATTTAAGCAAATGATCAGTCTATACAAACATAAATATTATCATTATTGATTTGTTTTATTGAACCAATTTTTGGAACAATTCATTTCTCGTTTTGCGTTTCTTTAGCGTTTTTGTACGTGACCTTTTAGTCTCTTTGACCAATTCGCTTCACAAATTCTCGATCGCCTTGATTTCAACATCTCGAAGGATCTCCTTCTCTCGACTCCAAGTCGACCTTTTCAAGGCATGACATGTGTGGTCTTTGACCGATTTAATATTCAAATTTAATATTTGGGACGAAGGAAAAATTGCTATGTTTTGTAAACTTCGAGGCAAAATTGCTACTTAGTGTAAACTTCCAGGGTAAAATTGCTCCTGAGAAAACTTCCGGGCAAAATTGCTCCTCAAATAAAACTTCCGTGGCAAAAAATGATACTTCCGAGGCAAAATTGCTACGTTTTGTGAACTTCCGTAGCATTTTTTGTCAAGAAAAACTTCCGTCTTACCAAAGTGCTCCCGAAATAAAACTTTCATGGCATTTAAGACCCTTATCCCTTTTTATAATAATGATCTGAGGGAGTATTGATCTCAAGATTGACTTTGTATTAAAAAAAGGAAAATAGTAAAGGAAAAATCACTGTTAGGTTCTACGGTACAAATATAACTACAAAAAAGTCTCATACCAAATTCTCCTAACAAAAAAGTCCCCATAGATTTTTTTTTTTTTTTTGGTGATTAGTTGTCAATGTAAAATGATTAAGTTTCCCTCAAGAATAAACAAGGAAAAGGCAGAAGAAGGAGGCTCATCGTCCGTCTCCCGTCCGTCGCTCGTCTGTGCGTTTGTCGATCGTCCATCGCTCCTCCGACCCCCCAACCTTCATCGAGGATGCAGACGAGCCAAATGTTACACCAAATTTTGATGAGGACTTTGGAAACCAAAATGTAAAGACCACCTTTAACAAGTCTATGCATTAATTAACTGTTAACACTCATATAAAATCGATCGAATTTAAAGGTTTGAACAATTGTGTGATGTTTGAAGGCACCTCCGACAATAGCCATGGTTAGCTCCTTTCTTCCTTCATGCTTGTCATTGATTTGCCTATCAAAGTAGCCCTCATGAAGTTGTCAAAATAGGCTTATGATGTTGTCAAAATAGACATAAGAAATTGTTAAAATATGTATAAGCTACTGATGTGAAATTTGGGATAATAAGTATTGAAATTTCAAAAATGCTCTTGGTATGAAAATATTGTTGTCAAAATGGTTGTTGATGTTGTCAAAATAGGCATGAAAAGTTGTTAAAATATGTATAAAGTACTGATGTGAAATTTGGGACATTTAGTACTGAAGTTTCAAAAATTCGCAAGGTATGAAAATATCGTTGTCAAACTAGATATTAATGTTGTCAAAATAGGCATAAAAAGTTGTTAAAATACATATAAACTACTAATGTGAAATTTGGAACAATAAGTGCTTAGTTTCAAAAATTCTCCAGGTATGAAAATATTGTTGTCAAAATATACTCATGAAGTTGTCAAAATAGACATAAGTTAATGATGTAAAATTTGAGATAATAAGTACTGAAATTTTCAAAATTCTTCACGTATGAAAATATCGTTGTCAAAATAGGCTTATGAAGTTGTCAAAATAGACATAAGAAGTTGTTAAAATACATATAAGCTACTTATATGAAATTTGAGACGACAACTATTGAAGTTTAAAAAATTCTCTAGGTATAAAAATATCGTTGCCAAAATAAGCTCATGAAATTGTCAAAATAGACATAAGAAGTTGTTAAAATATGCATAAGCTACTGATGTGAAATTTTAGGACAATAACTATTGAGTTCCAAAAATTCTCCAAGTATAAAAATATTGTTGTCAAAATAGGCATAAGAAGTTGTCAAAATACGTATAAGTTACTGATGTAAAATTAGGGACAATAATTACTGAAGCCTTAAAAATCTTCAGGTATGAAAATATCGTTGTCAAAATCGCTATTAATATAGTCAAAATAGGCATAAGAAGTTATTAAAATACGCATAAACTACTGATGTGAAATTTGAAACAATAATGACTGAAGTTCCAACAATTCTCTAGGTATGAAAATATTATTGCCAAAGTAGCAGTTAATGTTGTCAAAATAGACATAAGATGTTGTTAAAATACGCATAAATTATTGATGTGAAGTTTGAGACAATAACTACTGAAGTTGTTAATATGAGTAACATAATGTGCTTCTAGAATTTAACATAAACACTAATATGAAGTAGATAGAATCAGTCTTCATGTAACAATCACAAAAACTTTCCATCAATAATAAGCCTAGACACAATTACAATTGCGAATAAATAAGTGATCAATACAATCAGTATATATGATATCTTACTTCACAACTAATCCTAGCTATAATCAAATTTAACAACATATTTGTTTCTCTTCCTCTGGCAGCTCTCCTCCTTTAATTCTCTGTGCTGTTGATCTTGATAAATTTTTAGATATTGACCCGAAGAAGGATGATAAAGCTTGTTGGTTTATAGGAGTTTAAGCGAATTTTGCATAAAGCTTTCAGTGTGTTGATACAAAAAATTATGCACCGGTGACTTTTGTTGGATATCTTGAATTATTTTAGCCTCCTTCAATGTGGAGCTTGCTAAAGACTGATTCAAGATATTTTCTAACTCCACAAGTGTAGTAGGTAATCTCAACTCTTTAGCCTTAATTCCTACTTCATGTGGAGCAGAAGTAGCATCTGTAGAACAAATAAACAGTGCAGAAATACTAAAAAGCAAGAGTATTTTAATTGTTAAAATATGCTTATCAATTCTATAGAAATTCCACAATTGTTACTAGACTTCCGAGAGGTACACATTCAGTCAGTACAAGTAAGTAAAATAAGCAAAGAGTCTAGAAATGCATAGAATCAAAATACCACTAAATAATATTGGTAATGTCACGAATTGTAAGAGATCTTCATATTTATCTCACAACAATGAATCAATCCAGGTTAACATTAAGTAGCAAGGATACAGTGATATGCTTATACATAATTCAAAATCCCGTAGAGACAAATAGGGTCTAATATAAACTCCAATGATATCCAATACTCCTGACCATAGCATAAACATTCTACAAGGATACACTACGTACAGAGGCAACATCGATTCTTTATCGCAATCCCAATGCAACCAAAACAAGAAATGACAAAGAGAATAACTCCAATGGTAATGAATAAATAAATAAACCTGCGAAAACGGAGTTACATAATTAGTTACATACATGCTAAAACGACATTTGCTGAACTTCACTAACTTCATCTCATAAAGCTATCAGAATTTGGTAAGTATTAGGCTTTTTTTTTTTTTTTTTTTGCAATGAGTGAAACAAAATGCAAATAAAAGCAACAAAATATGGAAGTTGATGAATTCAATATAGAAGTCCAGTCAAGAATAAAATTAAAAAGAAAAAAGAAATGGATTAGGCCACACAGGTCCATCAAATTGCACATGAATGGCCTGACACTAGCTACTCAGAAACCAACATGAGGAAGAAATAACGGTTAGTTGAAATTTTCACAATACTTAGCTAGTTAGCATATTATAAAATGCAGAAAGAAAATTAGTTGAAGTTAATTTTCTACAAAACTGGAAAGAAGAACCATTAGACATTAGTGCACCAATTTCAACAAATAATAAACCGTGATCACTCAATCAGCCCTAATCTTAACTTTTGAACTTCAATTATTGCATATCTCAATCAATTAATCACATAATAGAAGTTCACTTTGTGACTGTAACCTAAACTCGTCCAACTAGGACAGGGCAGGCATAATCCAACATACAGACCATATCCCAAAAGCTAATTGAAGATTCTGATTGCAAAAACTTATGTACTCCCGCCATTGAGTCTCCATTCCAAGTAACCAAAAGGTATTTTAAAGGAAGTTGGGACTAGTGCTCCTCAATAAACTATGATTTGCTTTCTATGGTCATGGCTTGCAAATATAGGAGAAAATTGACCTAGAAAAAATAAAGAAGAAATTTCAACTTCATAAAATCGTTGTACTGGATATAACGGCTAAAATTAATGCAACAAAAATTGTTCAAAACATCAACTTTGTTAAGTTTACTATAGTTTACAAGAAGGAATAATACTCATTTACTAAGCCTTATAAAAAGCCAGGAAAAAGAGCAGCATTCATACCAAGCCTTGGGCAAGCTGATACTATCTGATAGTGACACAGCCGTAAGGATGGGTCGGCCAAATTGAATAACAGTTTGATCATAACTGGAAGGAGAAACGGAAGGTTCATCCGAAGCTCTTTTATATTCAACCAATAGATAAATTCCATAGCCCACCATGGCCAGACCAGCAAGGGTCATTAGTAAGTTCAGAAGCTTCAAAAGGCACGCCCATAAGCCCCTACACGCCATCCTCTACGACTTTTTGTACTTCAATTTAACAAGCCGATTAAAATACAAACTGGATATGCCAATGTTCGAAATGTCTCCAATATTTTCTGCAAAATCCGCAAATTCTTAAAACTGATCGATCACAGAAATAATGAGTCCCATTATTAGGATTGAAAGGTAACATATATGCTAAATTTTGCTTCTTGCACATTCTCAAAAAGACACATAGGAACAGTAACTTGGTCGTCAAATTTACGTGTTGACTTTTTATTCTCCTCCTCTCCAGAATCTCATAAAGGAAAATATTTCGAGCACATCAAAGGAAAATAAATGTAAATCCTTAATCTTATTTTGTCTTAATAATTTTAAGAGAATCCAAAAGGATGGGAAAGACATCCAAAACTGAGAGATTAACAATTCAGCAAATTGTCCATTGATATCTCTCTCAACCTCCCGGCCGGCCAAAACAGGAAAACAAATATGGCCTAATCCAATTGACCTGAATTTTCAACCAACTCCGTCTCAGAAAATGCTTCAGAAAATTGAGATGATTAATTCAAGTAACATAGATAGATCAACTGACCAGTATAAAGTAAATTTCTGAGGGAAACACACCTAAGTTTGACCAGAATTAACTTCACTTCTATGCAATGTGCCTGACCTCATGAAACAGTAAGCAAAAAAATCGATAACATGGTTTCAATAGCAAACACAATTCATTGCTAATTTCTGAACACCCTTTGTTGAAATCTGAACACCCAACAAGCAAGACATCTAACCACAAGTAACAACAATAAACATGATCTTAAGCTTCAATCCACCCTTTGTTGCCAATAAACCACTTAATTGCAAATTTTTTTTCTCTTCAACGCCAAGTTTCAATCGTAAACTCTAAACCAAAGAACGAAAATATGGGAAGAGGCTTACCTTAGTTTGAGACCAGTTTTGACTAAAGGAAGAGTAGGGAACGCAATATCCACTCTACTACGGTGCAATAATGGGGGGAAAAAGACAAAGACACTATAATTGTCACAGAATCATTTATTATTAATATACAAAGTTCTGCTTTCACATTACATTTGAGAATACGATAAGAGCTTCACAAATGTAATTTGAAAGTAAACCTTTGTATATTAATAATGAATGATCATATGACAATTATAGTGCCTTGTCTTTTTTCCCATTATTATATTGCATCGCAGCGTTTCCTACTCTTTCCTTGGTCAAAACTGGTTTTTGACTTTTTTCTGACCCAAATTTCATGTGTAATGTCCAAATTTAAATTTTTATCTTTACCTTTAAAAAATAATTATTTTAATAGGTATAAAATATAAAATAAAAATAATCCCTTAACTTTCTTATCTTTTCCACAAAAAAAGAAGAAGATGTATTTATTTAAAAATCATCAATTAGAAATTATTAAATATGGAAGAACCACATCTAATATGTTTGCTAGTAACTTAGATAGGACTACTTCCGAAATATTAAATGTAGGACAAAGTTTGTAATGTAATTTACACTATATCTTATATTTAAGGCAGTGGATGAGTAGCTTTCATCCTTCATTGATATCTCCTCTCACAGACTCACATTCACTTTGATACTATCTAAAGTACTTGCAAACTGTGAAGACAAGTCACAATGGGCCTAGGTTAAACTATGACAGGCCCAAGTTACTCAAACAATAAGCCCATGCGCTGTCTTGTATTATTGTGTGTAAATATGAGACAGATGTAATTTCTAGGGTATGTCTACCCTACTATAAATAGAATACAATCAGCTGGCACATTTACGCCACTATTTCACAAATACACTATTCTATTTTCCTTATCTTGGTATCAAAGCCACCAAAGGCAACAGCCATGGCAGATCAGACCCCACCATCCTCTGCATCCTCGGAAACCTCATCCCTTTTGGTACTTGCTGCAACTCTCTCCAAAGGCACGTCAGGAAACACTATTAACCAGGCCTGTTCCATCAAGCTGGATGGAACAAACTACCTAGTGTGGCAATTTCATGTTCTTCCCATCATCAAAGGGAACAAGCTTGAGGGATTTCTCCATGGAACCAAACCATGCCCTCCACAGTTTATTACTGAAAAAGATAAAACCAGTATTAATCCAACATTTGAAGACTGGGTGGCTACAGATCAGTTACTCTTCGGCTGGCTTCTCAACACAATGCAACCTGAAGTTTCCTCTCAAATGGTCTCTGTTTCAACAGCTGCTGGACTTTGGGAGGCTGCTCGGCTACACGCTGGAGCACACACAAAATCAAGAGTGTTAATGCTGAAATCTGACTTTCAGCGAACCAAAAAAGGCACCATGAAAATGGCTGAATTTCTAACTAAGATGAAAACCATTTCTGAGCAATTAAATCTTGCTGGTAGTGTTGTCTCTTTACCTGATCTGTTTATTCAGATTCTTGCAGGATTAGATGCTGAATACAACCCTATCGTTGTGCAACTTGGCAAAGAGGTTGATGAGCTGAGTTGGATTGAATTTCAATCCAACCTCCTCACCTATGAAAACCGTATGGAACAACTGAGTCAGATGTCACAGCTGTCTGTTAAAGATAATTTTGTCAACTATGCTAAAACTGAACAATCTTACCAACGTAATCCCTGGCGTGGCAGTCGTGGCTCCAATGGCTATCGTGGTAGAGGCCTCTGTGGTGGTCGTGGCAGGTATAATGGTGCCTCTGCACCTCATTGTCAGCTGTGTGACAGAGTTGGGCACACTGTAGAAACGTGCTTCCACAAGTTTGACAAGCTTTTGTGAAATCCAGCAAGCAGAAAGACAACAACTCCACAGGATCAGAATCTGGATTTGTGTACTGGGCCTCACCAGAATCTGTGAATGATGATGCTTGGTACCTGGACAGTGGAGCAACAAGTCATGTAACCAATGACCTTACACGCATTGACAATCCAAACAGTCCCAAGGGTAAGATGAATGTTATTGTTGGAAATGGAAATAGAATTAAAGTTGAGAAAATTGGTTCCTCCACAATATCTAATGTTCCTTCTAAAACAGTTCAGTTGGACAATATTCTTTATTCACCTGGTATTCAAAAGAATCTATTGAGTGTGTACAAAATAGCTAGTGACAACAATGCAAATGTTGTATTTAATCAACATGGATTTTGTGTGAAGGAACAGGAAACGGGGAGACAATGCTAACAGGAACACCAACTGAAGGGGGCATGTTTAAAGTCTCTAAAGATCAAGAAAGTAGCAGTAGACGTACTGAGCTAGCCTTTACTACTCAAGAAGCTGTTTCAACATCTAAATTGTCAAATAGATTTCTATTACATTGTAGGCTTGGACATCCTAGTGATAGGGTGTTAAATCAAATCATTAGTGATTGTAAAATGAAAATCAATAAGAATGAAGTTGTTTTTTGTGATTCTTGCAAGTTTGGAAAGTTTCACTCTCTCCCATTTCCTATATCTAATTCACATGCCTCTAAACCACTTGAGCTAATTCACACAGACTTGTGGGGACCTGCTCCCCTAGCCTCTCAAAATGGCTTTCGCTACTATATACTATTTTTAGATGACTACAGTCGCTTTTCATGGATCTTTCCTCTGAAAACTAAAGATGAAGCTCTTAGTATGTTCACTCAGTTCAAAAAGTTTGCTGAAAATCAGTTTTACAACAAAATAAAGATTGTGCAAAGTGACTGGGGAGGTGAATACAGAAGTTTTTCAGGATTCCTACAAGAAGCTGGGATTCATTTTAGACATTCATGTCCACACACATCATCTCAAAATGGCAGGGCTGAAAGGAAACATAGACACATTGTTGAGATGGGTCTAACTCTACTGGCTCAAGCTAAAATGCCTCTTCATTATTGGTGGGAGGCCTTTCATACAGCTACAACCTTGATAAATCAACTACCGTCTACTGTTCTACATGGCATTTCACCTTACTCTAAGTTATTCAACAAGACCCCTAACTATGATTTACTTAAGGTGTTTGGCTCAGCTTGCTTTCCATGTTTAAGACCCTACAATCAACACAAACTTCAGTTTCGCACCACAAAATGTGTTTTCCTAGGGTATAGTAACTCTCACAAGGGATATAAATGCCTTAGCCCGACAGGAAGAATTTTTGTGTCTAGACATGTTGTTTTTAACGAATCTGAATTTCCTTTTACCACAGGCTTCATCAACAAGAAACACATACATGAGGAGCACATTATCTCTGGAGAATCCTTTCAGCCCATCATTTCCAATGCTTGTGGTGCTCCCTCTGGGGCGGTTGACACCTCTCTCACTGTTCCAGATTCCTTCATCGCCCTAAATAGTGACATCTCCACCTCTGTTCAGCCTTCTGTGCAGTCTCCTTGTGAAAGTCCATCCTCTACTTGCAACAACAGTCCTGTCAATGATACAGAACCAGCAGATGAATCCACAAGTCAATCAGCAGAAACAGATTCAGAAAATCAACAAATCACACTCAGAAATCAACATCCTATGCTGACCCAAAGGAAAGCTGGTATTTCTAAAAATAAGACTCCTTACGTTGGCTTAACTACAACTGAATCTGCTGAGAAGGATGTGCCTCTTACGATAACAGAAGCACTAAGGGATATTGATTGGCGGAAAGCCATGCAAGAGGAATTTCAGGCACTGACCAAAAATAGAACATGGAAATTGGTTCCTTACAATGGTAGAGATAACTTAGTTGATTGCAAGTGGGTCCTAAAAAAGAAGTTTAACGCTGATGGTACATTACAAAAATACAAAGCCAGGCTTGTAGCCAAAGGCTTTCAGCAAAGCCCAGGTATTGACTTCGAAGAAACCTTCAGCCCAGTTTTAAAGTCTTCAACACTCAGATTCATACTCAGTATTGCTGTGACATTTAATTGGCAACTTCGACAGATGGACATAAACAATGCATTTCTCAATGGTGATTTAGAAGAAACAATTTATATGAAACAGCCTGAAGACTTCATAGATTCAAGGGCTCCTAATCATGTATGTCTTTTAACCAAGGCCCTATATGGTCTCAAACAAGCACCCAGGGCTTGGTGTGAGAAGCTAAAGTCTACTTTGCAAAGTTGGGGCTTTATACATTCGAAGTCTGACTCTTCACTATTTTTCCTAAAATTTCAACAATATGTCATGTTTGTCCTAGTCTACGTCGATGATATAATCGTCACTGGAAACTCAGTAAACATGATCGATTTATTTGTTCAGAGACTTAACAATCGGTTTGCCCTAAAAGATCTAGGACAGTTGCGTCACTTTCTGGGTATTGAAGCATACAGAGATGAGACTGGAATATACTTGAAACAAGAAGCCTACATACAAAGTATCCTACTGAAATGTGGAATGCAAAACTCATCTCTCGGTACCTACACCGATGGTTGTAAACAAACATTTTTCAAAGGGTGAAGGAGTTCCAGTCACAGATCCTACGTTTTACAGGAAAATAATTGGGGCCTTACAATATTTAACTAATACTCGACTAGACATCATGTTCGCAGTCAACAAATTGAGCCAATTTCTAAGCTGCCCGACGAATGTCCACTAGCAAGCCCTAAAAAGACTACTCAGATATTTAAAGGGCACCATGGATTTCGCCCTACACATGAAACCAAGTTCACATCTTACCTTGCAAGGCTTCTCGGACGCTGACTGGGCCGTGTGTCCAGATGATCGGAGATCCATAGGCGGCTACTGTGTCTACTTCGGAGACTCGTTGATCTCTTGGTCCGCCAGAAAACAAAGGACGGTGTCGAAGTCCAGCGCCGAGTCAGAGTACCGGTCCCTCTCTGATCTCTCGTCGGAGCTTGAGTGGTTGCAGTCGCTGCTCGCCGAGATCGGTCTCCATCTCAAGCAACCTCCGATTGCCTGGTGTGACAATCTGAGTGCATCAGCCCTAGCATCTAATCCCGTTCTTCACGCCCGTACGAAACATATTGAACTGGACATCCACTTTGTGAGAGACAGAGTACTTGCACGACAGCTTGCAGTCAAGTATGTTCCATCGTCTGAGCAAGTCGCTGACTTGTTTACAAAGGCCCTATCCCATTCTAAGTTTTGGGCTTTTAGAGACAAACTTGGAATTATCAGATTTCCCATTCCAAGTTTGAGGGGGGCTGTGAAGACAAGTCACAATGGGCCTAGGTTAAACTATGACAGGCCCAAGTTACTCAAACAATAAGCCCATGCGTCTGTACTGTATTATTGTGTGTAAATATGAGACAGATGTAATCTCTAGGGTTTGTCTACCCTACTATAAATAGAATACAATCAGCTGGCACATTTACGCCACTATTTCACAAATACACTATTCTATTTTCCTTATCTCAAACTAATTAATTATATAATAATTTAAATGCTTATATTATACAATGCTAAAAAAGAAATTTGCTTTAAACTTTTGATTGAGTGAATTGTTTAGTGACTCACTTTTATATGTATATGACTCAGACTACTTTTCATTACATTACGCGGCACACCATAAATGAGACAGGGAAAGTTGGCTCCCGTCTTTTGTATTGGTAAAGCGTCTAAAAGTTGTTGCTCACGTGCCATAAAAAGATAACTCATCCAAACAATATTTGTGGCTGAAACTGGCCATCAACAATTGAAAATAGCAGTGATTGATGATTCTTGTTTTGTTGTGGGTGTTGGTGGCGAGCTCAGAGAAATTGACAAAGGATGAAGATAAACACAGAGACATTGGTGGACTAAGAGGAACTCGGGGTGGTCCCCACTCTTTCATTCACGGCACGTGTTCAATGCATGATTCATCTCATTCTCTTGCCACTGCCATCTCTTAGCGGTGCTCGCACGCTTCTTCCCAATTTCACTGTAATCATCATCAACGCCTGAATTTGTCATCTCCCTCATCTTCCCAATTTCACTCATTTTCCACCTCAAACCCCTCCGTGATTTTTCCTTCTGTGGGTCCCCTCCAAGACATCTTTCTTCTTTCTATAGACCTTCTCCTTCTTCACTACCAAAAATCCCCAGCTTCTCTTCGCATTCCCTCTTCACCCACTGTCTTCACTTGAGTTCATTCATTTCTCAGTTTCAACCACTGCTTCTCCTGGCACCGTTAGCGTCTCCGCCTTCATGGCATCATCCATTGCCTCTTTTTCCTTTCTTGTTGAAACTAATGCGGAGGCTTCCATACTACTTCCAATTAAAATTAAACGCCCTCTTAGATTCCCTTTATTCGTTTATCGGCCCGGCAAGTGTGTTGAAATTAGCAACTTAAATGCTCCCACTTTTGGGCATTCAGATTCTACGTCGCTGAATTATGGTAGGCTGCTCAATGGGCGCCGTAGGGGTTGGCTATGGCGGACAAACGACCTTCGAGCGATAGGTAAGAGTACAGGAATAAGTCAGGACGACGATGACGCGGAGGATGTGCTTCAGAGCACCATTGAGAAGAGTAAGAAGGTTCTTGCCATGCAGAGGGATCTTCTTCAGCGGGTATCGTTCTACCTATGCTGTACCATGTGGTTTTCGAGTGTTATCATCTTGTTCATCAGTTTGTTAAAACATACGAAATTAAACTGTTTAATAATGAATATATTTTCTTCGATAAGTTAAGCAATCGCTGGTATGGCATCATTCTATAATCGAATGTTGTTTGCTAAGGCTCTCGGGCAAATCACTTTCCTGCTGTATTCATATCCAATCGTCTGGCTTTTGGAGCCATCATTGAACAGTGATGCACTCATTGTGTCATATTTTGCAACCAACATAGGCGATGATGTGGATTGGTTACATGACATGAATCACTGATCTTAACTTGATTTTTAAGGTCATCATTGGGGATTCTTGTACCAGACTAAGAATTTATGAAGCTTCTTCATTATGGTTCTGCAGTTTATGCCAGTTACAACTTACATCTACAGTTTCTGTGTCGGCTTTCTTTGATTGGTTTTTTTTTTTTTTTTTTTTTTTTTTTTTAAATGCTTTTTAAACCTTTTTTTTTTAAAAAAATACTCAAAGCACTCTTATGATGATCTTCTTTATCCTTTATTGTCCATCACAGATTGCTGAGAGAAAGAAACTGGTTTCTTCTATAAACAATGACAGCATTTTTGAACCACAAGTGGATGGCAATATTTCTTATGAATTTACTGATGACGATTCTCTGTCAAATGACTCAAATCCACAAAAAACTTTCATCAGCAGAGATGAGGCTGTTGTATACCAAAATGGCGGGATATCTTCTAGCAATTATATCGATTCAAGTGAAGAGGAGTTACCAAAAGCCTCATCTGTAGGCATTAATCAAGGTTTTGAATTTGATAAAGGTCTGCCAGAAAATGATAACATCTCAACTCCTGAAAAGGCTCCCTCCATGTTACATGTTGATGGACAATCGGAAGATGGTAAATATGAGACGGTCACTCTGGATAAAGCCTCAGCTGTAGGCATTAATCAAGGTTTTGATAAAGGTCTGCCAGAAAATGATAACATCTCAAGTCCTGAAAAGGCTCCCTCCATGTTACGTGTTGATGGACAATTGGAAGATGGTAAATATGAGACGGTCACTCTGGATACCCTACCAACCTATCTTGCAAATAGCACTGAAACTTCCTCTTTGAAAGTCAAAAATCAGGATGGTGTGACGGAACCAAGTTCACTTGAGACCACTACTGAAGCTGACAATGTTGAGAGTGAAGGTGAAAAACCTCTACCTTTGGCTGGGGCCAACGTCATGAATGTCATATTGGTAGCTGCAGAATGCTCTCCCTGGTCAAAAACAGGTATCCCATCTTTTATCATTTCTAGAGAAGGTTTTCCTTGTTGGATAAAGTTAATGAATTTAATTGTCTAATTATTAGAGAAAGGGGAAAAATAAAGATTTAGAGAATATGTGTATTAATTGTAACCCTTTTAAACCTTCATGTTTCTCTGGGGTGTTTGAGAATTTTTAGTATAAACAAAAGTGAAACAACAATTAAAAGAAAACAGATACTGTGAGATTTTTCATTTGGACTTCGCATATTTGTTGCTGCAAATCCATGCTATCACAGTAGTCTAACATGGCTTTATAAACAGGCATATACATGTCACAGGCAGCTGCTACTTCTACAAAAAATGAATCATTGCAACTCTTGCAAATAATTTGTTATGTCTTATTATTGCCCTTCAGTGTATGCTCTTTTTTTCTTCATTCAATCTGATGACTTGCACTTAAAATCATAGGTGGGCTTGGAGATGTTGCTGGGTCATTACCAAAAGCTTTGGCACGGCGCGGGCATAGAGTTATGGTAATGATTTATTCCTTTACCTAATGGACTGTTTTTCTGTTTTAGCTTTAGCTCAAGGTTGACCCTTGCAAACTTTGTAATTATTTGTCAAGTGGATGGTGAAGCACATTGGACTTTTTGGTATTTGTTGCTGGTTTCATCTTCCCTAAACATGTTAGAATGTTGAAATTTGATATTAGTATCCCTTTTCTTACAGAAGATAAGAAGCTTTGGGATTTATATTAACTTTTACAATTATTTCTGTCTCTATCTAATGTTTAAAGTAACATATAATATGGATCTAATTATCAATGCATGATAATATTTAATGGCGTCAAAAAGGTAATGCTTTACTATTGTGGATGTCAAGTAATTTTTTCAAGAGATGTCCATTTTCTCATTCCATTATACACATCTTCCTTAGGTTGTGGTTCCTCGTTATGATCATTATGCTGAACCCCAAGATACAGGAGTAATCAGAAGGTACAAAGTAGATGGTCAGGTATGTATTAGATTTTTTAGTAAAAAGTTGCTTTGAAATTGACTGTGATTTGACCTTCCAACACCTTCATTTTCAGGATATAGAAGTAAGATATTTCCAGACATATATTGATGGTGTAGACTTTGTGTTTATTGACAGTCCTATGTTTCGGCATATAGGGAATAACATCTATGGAGGAAACCGATTGGTAATTTAACAAACATATCTTTTTCTATTTTTCTGTGTTGAGGATCAAGAATAAGAAACTTTTTTCATTCGTCATTAGTTATATGTTCACTGGACACCTTCTCCCTTTCTGTTTTGTGTGTTCTCTTTTATTGATTCTGAGGGTAATTACAAAGTACTATGCTATTCTAATCTTTATTTTCCTAGTGACCCATATTGCATTCAACATTTATAACTGCTCAGTTGCCCTGTTATAATTTTTTGCACACTTTGCATTTGTTTTGACTATTGCCCTTTAATGAAACAGGATATTCTAAAACGCATGGTGCTGTTTTGCAAGGCAGCAATTGAGGTACTTAGTTATAACACTTATTGTACCTAATGTGCCTCATAGTGAATTATGCGGTACATTTCATGTTTGTTAAGAAACAAACAGGCTTGGATACCAGATTGTGGACAATAAATAGTCTACCCTATCTAACTTGAAGTCTCATCACTCTACATTATAATGGGGGGATATATGAAATAGTGTATGGCTCTAATAAAATTTGTTGTTCAGTGTCACTTAACATGTTATAATGCATGCCCTGTCATGTTAAACTTCTCATAAATACAACATTTGATGTTTCCAACTTAATTTTGACTACAATGCTTTGACTATTCTATTATCCCCAGTAGCATATGTTGAAAACTGTTTCTGTGGCCCACTGAACTTACCATCAATGTCATATGAATATCAACACGGAAAATTCTGTAAATATATGATGCACCTTCACCAGGAGCACTATAATCTGGTCCTCAAGAAAATGCTGAAGTTAAGCATTTGCCAAAGGGAAATGATCCAACCTGCAAGGATGGATGCATCCTAAAAATTTATGTTCACTGGAGTATCTCACAGATCAGAGTGGTTATGTGGTTCATCAAAATTATACTTAATGAAAGTCAAAGCTCATATTAGATAACAACTTATCAAATGATATATTAGTCGACTTATCATATGAATGAGTTGAGTCAACGTAAGTGAACAATTTTCAGGTTCCTTGGTATGTTCCATGTGGTGGTATTTGCTATGGAGATGGAAATTTGGCCTTCATAGCAAATGATTGGCATACTGCGTTGCTGCCTGTTTATCTCAAGGCATATTATCGTGACCATGGTTTGATGAAGTTTACAAGATCTGTTCTTGTGATTCATAACATAGCTCACCAGGTGACCTTTCTGTCTTGTTAATGATTTTAATTTTGTTTTTGTTCGTTCTATACAGTAAAGAAGGAAGCAACTAAAGTTTTATACATTTTTATCCAGCACATCTGGTGTACTTGTTTAATTGAACTAGAAAGACATACTTGGTGATCTTAATTACATGTAGAGCCTTATATTCTTAATGAAGAGAATCGGAGTTAAATGTTCTATAATTGCTTGCTTATTTTTGGTAGAAGGCTTAGGTACATGAAAGGGAGAAATTGCAACAATCTGCCACTCAATCAAATCTATGCTCCCATAAAATCCTAAAATCCGGAATATCAAACAAGCAGAACAAAAATTGATTATTGTGGCAAAAAACAGAATGGAAATTTATTATTGCACTTGTAAGACAGTTCATCTATGCTCCAAAATGTTGCCCCAACCTCATATCTTATGACCATTGTGTGATTCAAATTGTTGTGATTGACTGGAGGGAATTGCCAAATGTTATGTATCCCCTTCATCTGATGATATAGGTTCCATAATTGAGCATTGAGCATGCATATGCCCTACCGATAATCAGGATTTGAACTAACAACCTTGTGGGCTATGAGCCAACTCTTTACCGTCTGGATCAACCTTTGTTGGCAAGGGCTCCATTCTTACTGCTGCAAATGTTCAGAAGAATTCAAACAATTTTACTCAACAGAAGAATCTAATTTATTGTAATGCTTGTGTGTTATATCTTAAAGCAAATCTGTGTCCAGAATGGGAGGTTCCTAGCAGTGGAGCCAGACTGAAGCTAATTTTAAATGATCATTAATCAAAGAGTTTTAATGGCCTTCTCTTTGTTGTAAAGGAGTGTTCACACAATTATTTTCTGTGCAGGGTCGTGGACCAGTTGATGATTTCTCATATGTGGATTTACCTGAACACTACATAGACCTCTTTAAACTATACGATCCCCTTGGAGGTGATCACTCCAATATCTTCGCAGCTGGTTTAAAGACTGCTGACCGTGTGGTCACTGTCAGTCATGGATATTCTTGGGAGCTTAAAACTTCTGAAGGTGGTTGGGGTTTGCATGGAATGATAAATGAGAATGACTGGAAGTTGAGAGGCATAGTGAATGGAATTGATAACAAAGATTGGAACCCTCAGTTTGATGTTCATTTGAAATCTGATGGTTACACTAACTACTCCCTCGAGACGCTCCAGACTGGCAAGCGTCAATGTAAAGCCGCCTTGCAAAAGGAGCTTGGTTTGCCTGTTCGTGAGGACATCCCAGTAATATGTTTCATTGGAAGATTAGATCACCAGAAAGGTGTTGATATCATCGCTGAAGCAGTTCCCTGGATGGTTGGCCAGAATGTACAATTAGTCATGTTGGGCACAGGTAGACCTGACCTAGAACAAATGCTTAGGCAATTTGAATGCCAGCACCACGACAAAATTAGGGGCTGGGTTGGTTTTTCCGTGAAGATGGCCCACAGAATAACTGCAGGTGCAGACATATTGCTCATGCCTTCAAGATTTGAGCCATGCGGGTTGAACCAACTCTATGCTATGAATTATGGAACAGTTCCTGTGGTGCATGCTGTTGGTGGACTGAGAGATACTGTGCAGCCTTTTGATCCGTTTAACGAGACAGGCCTTGGATGGACATTTGATAGAGCAGAATCAAACAAGCTGATAGATGCATTAGGGAACTGCTTGTTGACCTACAGGGAGTACAAAAAGAGCTGGGAAGGGCTTCAGAGACGAGGGATGGCCCAAGATCTTAGTTGGGACAACGCTGCTCAGCAGTATGAGGAAGTCCTTCTTGCTGCCAAATACCAATGGTGAACCTGTGTTTAGTGATTTTAATCTCGGGCAATTAAATTAACTAGAAGAGTGGTTTTAGGGTTGCGATTCTGTCAAAGAAGTAAAATATTTTATCAATATTGATTTAGTCATCTTCGACTTTTCATTTACTCGTGTAAGTTTAATAACCTTCTAGTTCCATGAAAAAAGCATCTAGAGATGTGGCTCATCAGTCGTCTCGTGTATATAACACCCTGATAATTTAAGCCAATAAAAGAATGGAAGACATTTTCTGAAACATTAAAAGGTACGTAGTATTCTCTAATCAAACGACACAACGTATCAGAGCAGCTTTGGTGGATTAGCTGAAGTTTAAAAGAGGATTTCTGAAGCCAGTCACGTGGCATCCAAAACAATGAAATACGCCATTGCATTATACTTGTATAAACTGTTTGTTCTAAGCTTCGACCTGAAAGTTGCCTTCACGGAGCCCTCAGTTTTGAGATAACCCCAAGTTATCTAATCCTTCGCATTGCATGCAGCTCCGTCGTCCTTGAAAATAAAATTAAAGCGTACGTTTCTCTTTCCTACGCTTAAGATGGCACTTGTCCAAGTGCCCCGGTACACATTTGCCAGTCATTCGCAAATCCATATGAATATATAATGTACAATCTGTGTATAATGGTCGGATTCCCATTTCTTAAGACGAGGTTGAGGCTTCAGATACTGTCAAACTCAAACTGATCATTTATAGTTCAACAAAATTCAGGATCAATGCTATATACTACGCTGCAATAGCTCTTATCAGATCTATTCTCCCTTGTAGAATTTCAAAATAACACTTAAGCTTTCCTGTATCCATTATAATCCGTATAAATGTAATATCCTGAATTTTGGATCTAAAAATTTGAGGATAACAATATTATGAAAGGAATTTTCTCAAACGAAATAGTGGAATTTACTCGAACATTTAGCTTCTCCAAAATTTTAAATTTCAGGATATAATGTACAAATGTTTATCATGGAATAAATATTCTAATGATCAATAGAGGTCAT
This sequence comes from Acacia acuminata, assembly GCA_019022655.1. Taxonomy (NCBI): domain Eukaryota; kingdom Viridiplantae; phylum Streptophyta; class Magnoliopsida; order Fabales; family Fabaceae; genus Acacia; species Acacia acuminata. The sequence continues at coordinate 1,994,825 of JAFJYI010000112.1, read as the reverse complement.
AATTTTGGATCAAAGAAGGTTATTTGAATTTTTCCTTAATAACTATAATTAAGGAAAATGAAATGGCAATTAAGGCTATTATTTAGGAAATTATTTGTTGATTTTGGTTAACAACTGAATTTTTAAGATTTTATGACCACATTGGGATTATTTTAAAAATGTAATATGGATACCCTATGAGTACCATTATTTTCAAAATAATGGTAAAGGAAAAAGGGAATAATGAATTTATTACATCTTGGGTCAATAGATAATTAAAATAATTGGATAATGGACAAGTGATTAAAGATGGAAGGAGACAACTTGGGAACTCTTTATTTATGATAAATTTCACATAGCAAGAGACAAGGAAGAGGCATAAAGATCATATAAGAAGTGTAAAATCAAAAAGGTCTTTAAGAGGAAACCTTTTGGGGTTGTGGCTAGGAAATTTCTAAGTCTTCAAAGGAAAGACCAAGACGTTTTAGCAAATGAAAGGAAATTTCCTAAGGCTCCAAAAGGACCCCAAATTCGTATGAATCAAGGGGATATTAGGGACATTATGTATGGCTAGGGATATTCCAAGTAGACCAAGACATGTTGACACATGAAATGAAAGATTGTAAAGAGGACACATGCATTATTTTCAATGGAAAATTGGAAATTTGAATTCTTGTTCAATGAGCCATTATTTTTGGCTCTACGTGGAAGTATGGAAAAGGAAGAGAAATCAATGGACAATAACAGGCCACATCACATAGTCGGTAGAATATATGAAGACAAAGGTGCCAACAATGCAAAGTAAAAGAAGAGATAAAAGAGATGAAGCCAACAAAGCAACTAAAAGGAGTAAAAAATTGATGATCTCACCCTCCCTTCTACCCATAAATTCGACACACAAGAAGGAAGACATGCAAGCCAAGATTTTACCACATGTTTAAGGTAAATAGGAAGTCCCTAAAGAGGCCATATTTTGGCCAAATATAAGAAGGAAGAAGGGAGAATGTGAGACCATGTAAAAAGAGGCTTAAGGCGAGGGTAGAATAGGTAATTGACTTGAGGGTTATTTGAGTCATTAGCTAACAATTGTAAAATACGATCTTACCCTTTTGCCTTATGTAATTTCGTCCAAGAGCTCTAGGGAAGAGGAACACCAAAAACTTAGTAAAAAGATAAGGAAGAAGGAAGAGAAATCCAAGGAACCTAAGGTAAGGCATGTTGGATTAAGTTTCTACTTCTATTCTTCATAGTTTAACTCCAATAATTATGAGTTTCATAAAAGAAACTAATGTTCATGATGCTTTCTAAGGGAAAGCAGAAAGGTTGGGAGGAAAGGAAGGAAAACAAAGAACTTCACAAGTGCAAGTAAGTGTGTACATGACTTTGTGCATTTGTATATGTTGTTATTTTGAATTATTCCACTTTTATTTTGTAGATTTGAAGACTATGATTTGAAGATGAGGATGCCATACAAAGACTTGATAAGTATATTTAAGAATAAATTAGGCCTCAATATGGAGTAAAAATGCCAAATCTTACATAAAATCATAAGGATCAAAAAGATAAAATAAGTTCTCAATGTAATGGTGATTTCGGCTAGACCCAAAGCATAAAGGAATAATAGAATTTTGGTTATTTTGACCATCCCAAAGTGTTTAGAATGGAAAATAGTGTGGTATTATGGTTGATTAATAATCTTTGGAAGTCTAATGATTTAACTAAGGAAGATATAAAACTGTCCAATGGAAAATCTGTCAAGACCAGTAAGCTTATGACGAGTTTTTGACAAAACAAATGAGGTCAAATAATTATGAAACTTTTTAGAATTGAAGTAGACATCATAATTTTAAATTTGATATGTTATTTGTAATTTTTCGAGTTATGTACAAAGAATTATGAATTTTTGAAGTTGACCCTTAATTTTGGAATTGAAATCTGGATAGCAAAGGTATTTTTGCAAAACTGGAAAGGCATGTATTTTTATGGCTAATTTTGATATGTTTATTTGAAAATAGACATATCAAATGTCATTTAAGATTTGGAAGCATATGATTTAGATATGTGGATAATTAATTATGAATGTTTCAAGATTAATGATAAATTTTGGAAATTCTAGGAAAAAATTGAAAGTGAAAGTGACGAGGGCAAAAATGGAAATTTTAGCGTTTTTGGAAATTAATAAAGGACTTTTAGCCAAATGAGGGTTAAATGGTAATTAATTTAAGTATCATTTGAGTTTTGGAGAGTTTGCATAAGTGATAAATATTATTTAATATTTTAGAAAGCAACACCCGAAGGATTTAAGGACACAAGAGTAAATTGTCGAATTAAAAATCAACCAGGTAGTAACTCTAATATCACATACTCTATATAACTGTGTATGCTTGTTTGTACCATATGGATCCGTGTCTGGGACACGCATTTATTTGCATTTAGTTGTTTTCCAAATAAACTTGTTGATCCGCTATGTGCAATATGACTAAGTGTGCTCCCGCCCACCGCCCGCGCCCCGTGATCCGTTAAACTTGTTGTGTGCTCTCCGTTATTGCTATATGCATATTATTATTTATTTTTTTGACCCCCTCTTAGAGACTCGTTCTAGGAATTAGTATTGGCTTGCTTGGACTCTTGGACAACCGTTATCACTTTTTGGTTTCTTACTTTTTACTCCTCCAGACCCCACTGGAAATCACTTCCGATCCGCAAGGTCACTTTTATAGTTCCGTCCCACTATGAGGTTGTTTTCATAATTTCATTGTTACAAGTCTTGGTCAAGAGCGAAACATCCTTCAAACTTCAGTTTTGTTTTTCCCCCCTCAAACCCTCGCAAGCTCGCAGTTTGCTCTAAGTTTCTCGATCTCACTCTCTATTGCCGCCGCCGCTAGCGCCGTGTCTCTCCATCTCGCTCTCGCCCACTCGCGCCACCTCAGCCGCTCGCCGCGATCTCGACGTCTCCTTCTCCCTCTCGCCGTCGACATCTCCTTCTCCCTCTCGCCATCGACTATTCCAAATTTTAACTATTTTTTTGTGTTTGAATTTTTTCCAAAGAAATATAATTAGTAAATTGTAACAATTAAAGTTCTAATCACCCCGTATCAAATAAATATTATCAACATTAATATTTAAACATGTATAAAAATAATTCATAAAACAATAAAAAATCCAAATCTCAAAAGCCATAAACAAAAAAATTCATATAAAAAAATTCCTAATTAAATTAGTCTTTAGATGCCATAAATAAAAGCAAAATTCTCTTTAGTCTTCCAAGAAATCTTCGTCCAAGTCCTCTTCATCATTGTTGCTTTCACCACTACTAGACTTGTAGATCTCTTCCTCCTCATTGTCACTTTCTTCATCATTTGCCTCTTCCTCTTCGTCTTCTATGGTACGCTTCCGTTATTGCTAGTTGAAGGCCTTGAAGTTGAAGTTGCAATCTGTTTATTCTTTAATTTGCTTTGCTGCCTAGTGTATGTTCTAGGCTCACTAGCCCCAACTATATCGGCAACGGCTCCCAAGTCAAAGTGTCATCCTCAAAAACTAACTCATCCTCAAAGCAACTTCTTCATCTCCACCCGTTTCCCCACCAACCACTCATTACTATCATCAATGTCGTTTAGGAGAATGGGATCAATCACATCACGACAATCAAAGCGTTCTTTAAGAGCTTGGTTATACTTGACAAAAACCAAGTCTTGCAACTTTTGATGCTCAAGCTTGCTTCTCTTCTTAGAATGAATCTGTTGTATAATTTACAACAAAAGAATGTTTGTTTCACAAGTACTACTTGAAATTCTATAAAGTAGAATCATTTAAATGAATACTTACATGCTCAAAAGTACTCCAATTACGCTCACATCCAGATGCACTACAAGTCAAGCTTAACACTTTGATGGCAAGTTTTTGCAAACTTGGAGTAGATGCTCCATACAACCTCCACCACTCAGCTGTAATGAGTGAACTAATTAGCAATTTAGCAAAACCACTAGTTTTAATTATGTTATAATGTAATTACTTTTATCAGCAAATATGCTTTTACTTACCAGGAGCCACGGTGTTCCTATGTCTTATTGCCGCCTTTATACCAAAGTTGCCTCCAGCTCTTTTATATATTGACAACTCATCTATAATCTTATCTTCCTCTTCTTCGGTCGGTATTAACCTCTCAATGCATTTATAAAGTCTTGAAGTAACTTCTTCATCAAATTCAATTTGTGGATTTTTATAAAACAACTCAGGTTTAGAAAATGAGTCTGCGCATGCAATGGATGATGAAGTTGGCTCTCCCATCTTCTCAATCAACAATTGCAAAGATCTCCTTGTACTTGTCTTCATTTCCATTAAAGGATCTTTGAATAGCTTCTTTAGCCCTATCCATAGCTTCATATATGTAACCCATTGCACTCTTTTTTTCATTATCAACAAGCCTAAGAACACGCACAAGAGACCCCATAGCCTTAAGAGAATAAACAACACCATTCCAAAATGCAGGCGAAAGTATAGTGTCAGTAGCCCTTTTCCCCTTAGCATCTTTAGTAGCCTTAGACTTGGACCATTCATCTGAGGTGACCATCATTCTAAGGTTGGTTTTTAATTTGTGCAACCTTCGTAGTGTAAGGAAGGTTGTAGCAAACCTTATGACTCCATACCTAACCAATTCAGTCTTCTTTGTGTACTTCCTCATCGTGGTCAAGGCTAGTGAGTGGTTATAAATAAAACCTACTAGACTGATGCCTTTTTGTATTGTCGTTTTAACTTTAGGAATCTTCCCAATGTCTTCTAACATCAAGTCCATGCACGAGCAAAGCACATGAAGTCCAATAAAGATTGGTTCTTTTGGTCATTAACAATTTACCACCTAACACATAGTTGCGCCATTGTCGCTTACCACTTGAACCACATTCTTTTCCCCAATCTCCTCTACAAAATCATCCAACAACCGAAATATCTTTTCCCCTGCTTCATATATGATGAAGCATCAACACTCCTCACAAACATAGTCCCGATGGACTATTCACCATGAAGTTGATCAAGGTCCTATTCTTCTTATCACTCCATGCATCCGACATAATTGAACATCCAAAGTTCACCCATTCTTCCTTTTGCTTCTTCAACATTTTGTTTGTTTCCTCAATCTCCTTCTTAAGGAATGGAACTCTCAATTCATGATAGCTTGGAGGCTTTAGATGTTTACCATAGTTTCCAATAGCTTCAACCATCAACTTGAAGCTTTTTGTACGAGCAACATTGAAAGTTATTCCATTCCTATAAAAGAATCGAGCTATGTATTGACAAGTTATATCCCTTACTTCTTTATTACAAGCATCATTTATACTTGTTTGCTTCGTGTTCTTTCCCAATTTGATAGTTGACTTCAGGATTTTTAAAAAGAAGTAAATCCATAGGGCCTTTCACACTTTTGACTTTTTTGGTAGATGGATCACTTGATGTTGCCGGCCTTTTTCCAATTTTTAAGGTATGGATTTCTTCCACCTCTTCTTCCTCATTATCATCTTGCAACTCAAAGGTAAGCTTGAGTAACCTTCTTCTTCTCGCAGACTTCCTTAAGTAGGTTTTTAACTTCAAGTGGACATTTGGTACAAGCATTCACATCTCCTTTAATTCCCATTTGGTGCTTTTTGGCTCGAGTAATCCCACCCGTAGTCACTTTGCCACAGAAATCACATGTCACACTCTTTCTATTATTTATATCACTTAAGCTATTCCAACGCCATGCCATGTCAATATTTTCACCAAAGGTTTAACCGGTTCGAAGAAGAGACTTTGGATGAAGTCTCATGGTTGCTTTGATTGGGATGATGTGGCCATTTTTACTCGTAGCGACTTCCTTTTTTTTTTTAACGTAATCAGAAAGGAATAAAAAATTAGAAGTGGGTCTTGGCGTTGAATATAAGATAGCGGGAATAAAAAATTAGAAGTGGGTCTTGGCGTTGAATATAAGAAGATTTAGAACTGGGCTCGAATAGTAACAATAGATCTGTTACTGTAGAAACAAACGCACGTGTCGCACACTTGAACAGAAAAAGCAAGTAGAAATCAAAAGAGTTCGATATATATAACGCACGCCTCAAAGCCTTACACTGATCTTTTTGCTGGAATCTTTGACTTTGACTGTAGCACACTCTGCTTTGAACGCGTCAAACTTTGACTGTCAAAACCGAACTGACAATACAGAAGAAGAGAGCTCGTCGCACACTCCGCTTTGAACGCGTCAACCGTAGCAAGCGTAAATCGAGTCGCAAATCGTGATTATCTCGCTCCGCGTTCGAACTCGACTCGAAGCGCCGATCGTGAATGGTTTAGGGTTTCGATCTTTCCGATTTTATGGAATGGACCGGTGTGATCTCTGGGCTTCAGGTAACAGGCTTTTTTTCCTGTAATCACGCGACGAATCGCGTGTTTTTCGCGAATCGCGACTAGGTGACATGCGCGACCTTAAACCGCTCCGCCTTGGAGCTTCTATTGCGTCGATGGGCTGTTCTGCGACGCTCCACCGCTATAGCGCCGCTATTTGGCGCTATTGAATACTCTGGTGTAAAGTAAACGGGCGGGCTACGAGTTACCCCCTAGGGCAGCCCCGCCCGCCTGTTGCTCACCCCTATATATGACTGAGTTCTAGGAATTTCTGTGTGCATTAGGGGCCTTGCTAGGTGCCGTGCCCTGCAGTCAACGTTGTATGCATTATATGATCGCGCATATGCTGAATACTATTGTTTATTTTCATGATTGTAATTGACTATCATATATTATTTATGCATTATACTTGAGATTAATGTATTACTCTAGGATCCTTTGGGATTCCAGCCTTTGTTGTTACCTGTGAATTATACAACATAATGGATGAGACTCCTGAGACAAAGCGATGGATGTTAGCAAATGGAAGTGCCGAACCGGTTCAAAATTATTCGAGGAATATTTGTAGAAAATTTATGTAATAATGTTTTAAATTTTATACCCAAGATTTGTAATATATTATCAGTATACTACACCCAAACTATTTTACCACTGCACTACGTCTCATATATGACATATTATTGGAACGGTGTGACAATAAAAGTCTCGACTACAGAGCATTTAACATAAATTGAGAGCAACGAACATATTAAAGACGTACCAAAAGACTTAATAAGAACAAAGTAAAAGCTTTTCATTGATTTTATCATTGAGAATAACGGGTCAATTAAACAGTCACCAGCTACATACTACATTATTTTAGTCCAAACATAACGATTTTGAAAAGGGGGAAAATCAACTTAAATCATTTCGCGTATGAATATTTTATATACCTCAACCACAATTGGCTCTTCATATAGGGGGCCTTCCTTTCCAATGACCAAACTACCCAAACGAGCGTGTTGAGAGAAGCCCTGCAAAGCCCTTTGACAGACAACGCTCAACTGAACATGGGGATTTAGATGAACAAAACGGGCTGTGATTTCTAGCAATTCCATTACAATCCTCCATAGCATCTTGAGTATTCCATCTACTTCTTTTGGAGGGACTCAAGTAGGCAGCATCAGAGATGGGAGTATATACGGTCTCCATATCGTCTTTTCCTACGTCATGTGGTACCTTCCTCTTTAAACCAGATAAATTTTTCATTCCTGTGAGAAAACTATATTCAGATACAGGTTTATGTTCCACCAAGACTCAAATTCATAAAATCAGGAATAACCATAGGTTCATTCTACCCACCAGGAACCAAGTCTTCAAAAACACATGATTGTGATTCGGGATCACCACAGTTACATTGTAACCGGGAATTATCATAAGATGATCCTGAGGATCTGCATGATGATATATTTAAAACATAATGGTTATAACCAAAAAAGAAAAGAAAAAATGATGTAACAACACAAAGACGTCTTCAAAGGATGGTGGATGAGTGAGTATTAATTATATCTGCAGTCACAAACTGTTTGATGTCTGGCGGGTAAATATAAACCGAGTCAAACAATTAAAGATTAAAGCTGATGTTTACAAAGAATTTTTATTTCTCGTTTGATAGTGAAGCAGTTTCCACCAAAATAATAAAATAACAAGTGTTTAATCAATCCAAGAGAAAGAAGAAACTGTATCATGATAAAAATAAAGAATAGCGCAAATGTAGTCAAATGCGCCAAAGGGCAGCATTATAAGGGCCGACAATCCAAAATGCCCCCGGAAGAGCACTGACAGAAACTTTTATTTTGCAGACTTTAATGTTCTTCAATTATTGACTAATTTAGACAATGGTATGGAGGGTGGCAGGATAACCCTTTGAAACTAAGGTGATTTATTTATGAGAATGATACCATTTTCCTAACTAAATAATAGAATTTAGGGAAAATGAGAGAAAAATACCACTTGAACTTTAAAATACTGTTAACAACAACAGTAATGGAATCAACAAGAATAGTAAAACAATTAACAACTTGATTTGTTGAGAAATCACCTATTTGAGATTTTGAAGTTCATGTGGTATTTTCTTAGGATTTTCCCTAGAATTTATCAGACATTAAGAGAATAATAATAAAACACAAGCATTTAATGATTTCTTTGGAGTTTAGCCCAAAAGAAAAATCAAACCTGTACATATGGTCAACAAAATCATCTATGAGAACAGGCCATGCACCTGTGAGGAAAAGAAAAGAAATTATCATTTACTGGTGATCAAAATAACATGTCCCCCCTCCCCCAAAAAAAGGACAAAAAACGCCTTTTTAACGCAGAATCACAAAGTGGGACACAAGCTTGTTCATCACAGTATGAAATAAAATGTTCATTGCAAGTTGTACGGATTAACAGATAAACAGGAGTCAAGGGAAATGAAAGATTTTTTTTTTTTTTTGGTGAAATGCATTTGCAGATTTTGTTTTGATAAAATAATCACCGTCACTTCCCAGTCCTTGCTGATATCAACTTATACTGTACCGGATCTTCAACACAAAAAATTAACATATATACACTCCATATACTCACTTTGTGCCACCTTCATGGTTTTAATTTTTCCGCAAAAAGAATACATAATAATAGAGCCTTAATCCCACTAGGTGAAGTCGGCTCATAGATCAAACCATGCCATTGCACTCTATCAAAAACCAAATTTCGGAATAAATTGTTAATTAAGAGATCTCGCTCAATAAGCTCATCAAGTGTTCACTTCGGTCTTTCTCTACCCCTTTTAACCGGGCTACAAACAATTTGATCTACCCTCCTCACTAGCGCATCCATAGCCTTCTTTGTACATGTCCAAACCATCTCAAACGATTTTCTACCATTATTTCTTCAATAGGTGCCACTCCAACCCTTCCTCGTATAATCTCATTACGAATCTTATCTTTCCTTGTATAACCACACATTCATCTCGCCATCCTCATCTCAGCTACCCCACTTTTTGCTCATGTAGCCCCTTCAAAGCGCAAGATTCACTACCATTAAGCATTGCTGGTTGAATAGCAGTACGACATAATTTCCCTTTTACTTTTCAAGTAATTTTAGATCACAAATAACTCTAGTAGCTTTTCTCTATTTAAACCACACGATTTGAATTCCATAATTAACATCTCCATTAATTTCACCATTTTTCTTGCAAAATTGATCCCAAATATCTAAACTTTGTCACTTGTAGAATGACCTGATCTCCCATTCTCACCTCCAAAACACTTCTTACTCTACTCTTATCAAAAGTGCAATGCATATATTCTGTCTTACTCCTACTCAGCCAGAAACCCTTCGACTCTCAAGGTTCTTCTCCATAACTCAAGTTTAGAATTAATTTCTTCTCTTGACTTAGCCACAAGAACAATATCTCAGCAAAAAATATGCACTTGGGGATCTCTTCAAGTATATGCTCGGTCAGAACGTTTAAGACCAGCTTAAACAAATAAAGGCTCATGGATGATCCCTGATGAAGGCCAATCATTATAAGAAAGTCCTTCATCTCACCTCCAGACGTTCTCACACTAGTTGTTACCCCTCATACATGTCTTGCATAACCTTAATATATGCAACACGCACACCCTTCTTTTCTAAGGCTTTCCAAAGTACATCTCTCAGCAAGCGGTCATAAGCTTTCTCCAAGTCAATAAAAACCATATGTAAATCCCTTCCTTTACTCCGATACTTCTCCATTAACCCCCTCAACAAATAAATCGCTTCTGTTGTGGATCTTCCCAGCATAAATCCAAATTGGTTCTTTGAAATGCAAGTCTCCAATCTCAATCTGTGTGCAATCACCTTTTCCCACAATTTCATTGTGTGGCTCATAAGCTTTATCCCTTTGTAGCTAGCGCAATTCTAGATATCCCCTTTATTCTTGTAAATAGTGAATGAAATGTTTTTCCTCCAATCATCTAGCATTTTCTTAGATTGTAAAATCTCATTAAAAAGCTTAGTAAGCCAGATCATCCCTTTCTCACCTAAACACTTCCAAACTTAAATAGGAATACCGTTAGGACCAACGGCTTTACAATTGTCCATGTTCTTGAGGGCTTCCTTAACCTCGTTAACGCGGATCCTGCGATAGAATGCCAAATTTTGTTCACCTTCCCTCATTGACAAATCCTCCAACTCACAAATTGAACCTCCACCTCTATCATTGAATCGCAGACTTGTAGCAAAAAGATAGAGAACTTCAGTGACTTAGACTATACAGAACTAAGGACAAACTTGAAGCAGGGGATGGAAAAAGTAGATGCTAGAAAAACAATTTAGCCAAAAAATACTAAGGGCCTGTTTGATTCTAATCTCTACTTTTATGTTCTAAAAAGAATTCTGTAGAGCAATTTTTAAGAACAGTTTTGGAAACAAGAAATTAAAAAAGGGGAAAGAATTGAATCATTATTTTTAAAAACATATCTAAAGTGGTGGAGTGAAGGATTATATAATGGTCTACTTTATTTAAATAATTGTCCTTAATAAAATCATGATGTTCTCTGCCGTATCTTTAATTTTGTAGAACAAAAGTTAACAAAACATCAAAAAAAAAGTATTTAGGTGTTTTGGTTTTTCAGAACTTTTAACTTTTTCTTTCTTTAGAACACATTTTCAAACAGGTTCTTTAATTTCTTTGTTTTTCAAAACAAAAAATGTTCTGAAAACAGAAAATCAAGCAAGGCCTTAGTATCTGGTTATTCCCATTAACCACCCTAATTTTTCTTCAGCAAGAGACTTGAACAATTTAGCCAATGTCGGTAACTATTTGATGTCGTGAAGCAGACAAGAGTAAGATTAGCATACACATTGTTCAACGTTAAAACCACAAGGGAACTAATAAACCATGCAAGTATTGTCACAAAATGTAATACATATTAACTATATAAAAGTAGAGCAGTACGTATCAACAAAATGGTAGGCTCAAACACTAAAATAAAAAAAGTGAGGTGGTTATGAAAGATGGATAATGGGGAAAGTAGTTACACAATATTTTGTAAATTTAATAATAGGGGAGGTAGGTATAAAATATTTAGTAAATATTTAATTTTAATATTTTGATTATTCCCTTAGAGATCTAAGTGATTTTTTACCGAACAACACATTAATAAATACCTAGCCTCTCATCCATTGCACAAAAAGAGCAGTGTAAGTGTACGTAAATCTGAATGTGAAGCTAAATGTAATAAAGCACATCATAACAATACCTTCAGGATCATACCCTTCCAGATTTTCACGTGTACACAAGCTGAAAGCTAGCACTTGTTGCCAGGTGTCCTCAGAGATGTTATACCGTTGATTTTTCTAAATAGAGTTCAATAGATCAGTTCCTTCACAAGAAAAGCTAAATAGCACAGCCATATTCTTCATCACAAAATCGGTGATTCAAAAACAAGTGTTCACCAAGTAAGATGAAAAAGACATAATATCCTATGAACATTAAGTTCAGTACGCAAAAGTCTTAAATATGAACTACTCCAAAATTACTGGAAAGGAACAATAGAAACCAGAACAAACACAACAACTGGTATTTCATATTGCCCATCACATGCTCAAAAAAAAAAAACCCTAATTGATTTCTGTGAAGCAAAATTTCGCAGACAAGGTCACTTGAGATAACATTACAAAGTACACTAATAATTATTTATAAAACTTGGGATAGGCAATGTATGAGCTGACAAATTGGCAAAACCAATTTTGTCAAAGGACCCAATTAACAAGCTAGTTTCTCCACATTATTTCAAGGGAGGTGACAAGACTACAAGGCAGCCTGAGCCTGAGTATATGATATAGTTAGTGTAGTAGAACAAAATTTGCAGCACATTGCTTTAAAGAAAAAGGCTTTAGATAACTTTTTAAAGGACGGAAAAGATATTGGAAGATATGAACTTTATATAAAAACTTAATATTTTACAAAACTAAGAGCAAAAGTAATTTTAAGGCCATATCCTCTCAACTGGGCTAAATTGCCTAAGGCACTATATACTGAACAATGGTTACATCTGAAACCTCAAGAGAAATAAATAAAAATACCATACAACACCTTGGAGAACTGAAACTGAAGGAAAGACAAAGCATTGAACAAGAGAACAAGTTTTTAATGTTTTCTCATAGTTTAGGAATAAGGCCATAAAGTAACCAGAAACGTGAAAATCACCCCTTCCAATTAAATGACAATCAATACTCCAGCTCACCAGTAATAGCAGCTGGAGATACTGCAAAAGAATGGAAACCATTAATCTAATTTGGACCTATTTGATAAACCCAAATGAAACCTATCATAGGCCTTCCCAAATCCAAACTAACACCAATCATTTGCTCCTGGTTTTTAATATCATCCAAGCTTCATTGGCCACCACAGCCATGTCTACAATTTTCTGTCGTGGCACAAAACCATTCTGGTGTTTGGAAATAGTACCCCTTTAAACTCAGTCTCAAAGAACGACTTTGTAATGATGTTAAAGACACTAGCAAGAATGGGTGGGCAAAATTTTATTAAGGACTATCAATTTAAATAAGATATATAACCAAAGTGATATAGATTTGGGATATTAACATGTAGTCTCACTGTTTTTCTTGGAGAAAATTGTCAGGTGTGATTTATATGCCTCACATGAAAAGAGAAACAACCAAAAGTTTTTTCATACTGATATTACATGTGCATAAACAAAAAGGGAAAACATATCAAGGAACATTTTTGCTAGGCAGAAGAAAACAAGTCTACATCATGTCTAAGTATATACACATGGAACACATCAACTTTTAGCATATAAGAATTAATGTACCTCAACAAAGTCACACCATTGGCTAAGTAGTGAAAACCGCCCAGCTAGAACCAATTTCCATGCAGTTATTGCGCTGCTTACAGCTGTAAATTATAAAGTTAAGGGAAAAGAAAAGAAACAAAATAAACAGCAGATAACATTTACTGATTCACAAATTTGGGAGGCTAAAAAAAAATTCAGTCGAATGAAATAAACTTGAATACTTACTAATATTCTTTTGACCATTTTCTCGACACATGAAGAAAACAAAATCATAGAAGCAAGAGAATTCTGAAAAATCCACCTACAGAGACCATATTTGAATTAGAGAAGTTAAGTTATCAAACAAACCACGAGTAAAATTATACTGTATTGAGTTTTGTTGTCCAGTTTCCTCTTCTCGTAGATACTTGGATACTTGTTCCCTTACTTTTATCCTAATAAAACTCATTTTAGACTACAAATTAACATATAGGACAAACCAGTGTAGTGATAATAGTTGCAGAAAGAGAATATAACATTATCTTACTGAGTCAAATATCTGAAAATGCGGAACTTAATAATGCCATAGCAAACCTTACCGTCACGTCAAGCCTAGGCATGAGCATTAAGAGTTCATTAAATATTGTTACCCTGGCAAGTATAGTGTTTCAAGATAGTTAGAGCCAGAAAATAAAAGCTCCTATATAATGCAGTTTTTGCTAAGTTCATATAATACATTCTTATATTTATAATGGTCATAAAAATCAAAAAGCTGTAAGACATGCACAAGAACATGACAATAGCTGACAGGATAAACAAATCCATTCATATAGAAGCATAAGTTCAATAGGGATAACACTGTGGTGTGTACAATTAATAATCATTACTAGTTAATCAACTAGTATATAATAGCAAATGGCAAACAGTGCAACAACAGTATAGATGGATATCGCACATGGTAACAACAAGAGTGGGGTCAACTACATGAATCATGTGATACCAGTGTTCTCTATCCGCAACCAACTCTTCCAATATACTATTAACCAAAAGATTTCAATTGATATTGCACATAAACAATGTAATCCAAGGAAATACTATTCCCCAGATAGGTTAAAGGCACTCACCTTAATGCCTTAGGCACTCAGGTGGGGCATCATACACCTCAAGAACCTCTCACCTTGGGAAGGGCACAGCCTTCACTAAGACACCAAAGGCTCTCTCGCCTTGAGCGCCTTTTCAATATGAAAGGTGTGTTCCTTTTGGCAACTTACTCATGTTGCCCAAGCCCATCAATTAGGAAACACATCCAGGCCGGCCTTTATTAATAGGGTAAAAAAGTAAATTTCACATTTAAATATTTTTTAAACAATTGTTTGTCCTTGATGCCCCATCTGAAAACCCATGTTTCTGTCCTTGGTCTAGTATACTGGAAAAAGTAAACAACAGATTAACATCGCGGTTATTTCAAGTTACATTTTTTGCTCTGATATCACATTGTTTCTTACTTTAGCACTTTGATTTACTCAAGCAGGTGCCTTTCAAACACCGTTTGCATGCGGGTTTTACAAGTAGTCTTGATGGCACCTTTAGCCTTTGACTTCCCATTAAAGAAGGTAAGTTGCTGAGATAAGAATTTCTTTCTCTTGTCAGAGAAGCAATGAAAAATCTATCATGCCCTACCTCGATTTCCATCGAATTTACTAAAAAAAGGGAACAGTTTAAGTGATAGGGTTCCAAAGCTTTGGAAACTAAAACAGAAATAAGAATACATTCCATCAACTAGACAACATCTGCAAGTTATGCACCATGCAAAGACGGACAGGAAAGACAGGGCAATGAAATGGACTGTTTAAATCAGACAGTTCATTCATATCAATTTCTAACGGAAGTTCGAAGTTCCAAAAATCTGCATAAAAGGGTACATCATACCCTATACGAACTCTGGACTCAGCTAATTTTAAGAGCTGTGCCAATGCCTCCCTCGAGTGTCTAGCCTTCTGAAGGTCACTGTCTTGCCTGTAGCCCTCTTCCGCTTGTAGAGGTGTATTCCCTGCTTTAATGTCTGCAGAAGATGCTCAAATGTCACATATATGACCACAAAGCACCAGGCGCTTCATTTCTCTGGGTCTCGGACCCAATTCTACTCAGCCATACAAAGGAAGATAATTTACTTTCAAATTGCACTGAAAAAATAAAGCCCTCAGCGGCTCAGCCTTCATGATTTCTTTTAAGATAGACTTCATTTAGAAAGGAAACATCTCCAATTGCATGCGTCGTAGTAAAATACTCTGTTTTTAGACCCTGACATCAAAGATGCCCGCGAATTGCACCGAACGTGGTGTTGCCAATGAATGATGAGCGAATAATAAAAAGAAAAGGCCTATCGTTCATAATAGCCAAGAAGCTAAACATGCAGTTCAGAATCAAATTATGGCAGCAAACCAATACGATCTTTGAGGCTCAATGGAAAAATAGACTGGCTGGTACGATAAATAACCCAATTCCATAATTTTCTGGGGCCGAGAAACCGCTGAAAAATGATGAAATCGAAGTGAAGTATTTTAAAAAGAAACTCACCACGGTATTGCCGATATATCTCAAAGATGTCGATCCGAGTGGAAGCCAATGGATCCATGGATCAACTCGCCTACGAAGCAGTCGGAGCTCGCAGCAAGGGGGAAGAAGATATAAAAAGAAGCAAACCCTGTGCTAAAATTCAAGCACGCTGCTCCGGAGGGAGCCAGATTGTATCTGATCTCTCTCTCTCTCTCTCAGCGTTAAGTTTCAGTTCATCGTCTTCTCCACGTCGGGGTTTTGAGTGCCGCGGGGGTGCGAGAAGGAGAGATATTAGTATGATTCTGTACGTTGTTTATGAGCACTGTAAATCATATTAGAGATAGAAATAAAAGATCTATTAGAGATTATAAATGGATTGTACATGGTGTTCCTGTTCTTAAAATAATTCTCCCATCATCTTAATTATAAGAACGTTTTTGTAATATAAATTGTATTATAAAAATGTTCATATAATTAAAACCAAAAATAAGTACAATAGTGTAAACAAAGATATTTGAGTATTTAAAAAAGGGTTAAGGAATAAATCCACGCATCAAGTATACATCCATCCAACACCAATGTTGCCTTATAAGTTTTTTTTGTCCACAATGTCATCCCAAAAATCTAAAAACAGCAATGTTGCTTATCTCATTAATAACACTAAGTATGACCATTTTGTTTGACTGAATATCCCAAGTGGCACTTCCATTTGGCACATAATAACCCAACTCATTACCACCTTATTGTTACATTCGGTTAAAATACTCAAATACTCTCCAAGTATTCTTTTCCTTCGTCCGCCACGACACCCCCTTCGTCCGCCATGACACCCCACCATTTAAATCCTTTGACGCCAGTGACAGCTTCCTTCTCTGAAAATCAAACTAATCTGTTGCAAAAACGAGATGAATTGATTGGGGAAGATGGACTTTGGAACAAGAAGAAGGTTGGGACGCTCGTAACAAACTAGATGGTTAAAACAAAGATCTTGAGAAGCCAACCACGATGAAGAAGAGAGGTTTTGAGAAGAAGATATCAAAATCTAGCAAGTAAATAAGAAACACGAACACATCAATGAATCCATAAACATAAATCATATATAGAAATTAATGGAATCAAATCCAGATTTTAAAGAAATCATATAGATAAAAAAATAAATAAATAATTGCCATTGAGTGGTTACAACCGAAAGCACCGATCGCTTGGACCTCAATTTTTGAAGTGATTCGTCGTTTGCAAAACCATTCCATCGCAACACGGTCTCAGTGACATCGTCGGATGTCCCTTTACTATAGTAGCCTCTACATCCAGTCAACGAGGAGAGCAAGCTCCCCCACCCATCCAGGGGACTCTAATACCACTTGTAATGCCCGAAGTACCTCAGCACGTGGAATTTCCTAAGAGGTCACCCATCTTAAGACTTCCCTCGTCTGAGCACGCTTAACATTGTGAGGCGCTCACCACCACGCCAAAAGCTTAAGCTTATAGCAAAGGCATACCCCATATTTTATATGCCCTAGGAACCTCCTCATCGTGCCCGATGTAGGACTTCCATGGCCAGACCTTGACAATCTGCAGCAATCTAAGAAGGATTAAAAGACCCCTCTTCAACAAAACATGCCTTTGTCAAAACCTTTTCTCTAAAACAGTCGGCCACATTGGGTAATAGTACTATTTGTGTAACACCCCTACTGTTGTAACTTATGTACTTGTAATTATTGTTGAATTAATGAGAAACTTTATTTTCGATTATTATTATTTCGTAATATTCCAATTGGAGAAATAAATAAAAGGGGAAAGAGTAAGGGCAAAATAGTCAAATTTCTTGTCCTTTTTATAATGAATT
Organism: Acacia acuminata; assembly: GCA_019022655.1. Lineage (NCBI taxonomy): Eukaryota > Viridiplantae > Streptophyta > Magnoliopsida > Fabales > Fabaceae > Acacia > Acacia acuminata. The sequence goes on along the minus strand of JAFJYI010000112.1, from coordinate 1,977,266 downwards.
TCGTCCACCATGAGAGAGAAGAGAAAACCATATGGTTTAGTCATATTCAGGCCCAAACTCAAGATACAAGTCCCACAAGTGATTAATCGGTAGAAAAGGGACCGATAGGTACCAATTAGGGGTTTCCTTTGAACTGAATGGTACAAGTGTGGGGCCACTCTGGGAATTTTAGAGAGCGTCACATGAGTATCTATTCAAAGGCGAATATTTGAAAATGATGAGGAAAATGTAAAGGAAAACACCCTGTTGACCAGCGGGACCCACATGGACCGGTAGACTAAGAATTGGACTGATAAAATGGGAAAAAGGAAATTAAATGTAGGGGATCAGATTTGTAGGCCCCATTAGGCGCCACATACCCCCTATAATCATTAAAAGTTAGCTTGGAGGAAAAGAAAAAGAAAAGTCAGTGTAAAAGTCCACTGCGGATCCCACTTTTCAGATAAGAAGGGTAAATCAGGAACAATTGTGTAAAAATGATTGGAGCAGGTATATGGGGCCAAAATGGTGCCACATATGTACTTTTGGACTGACCAAAGTACATGGGAAAACGACAATTGTGATTTACAAAAGTTTCAGGCCAAAAGAGGTAATTTGCTCCAAGAAAGGAAAAATATCTAGATATTTTGGAGGGAAATTTGCCACTTGACAGCACCCTAGAGACCCCTGGAATATTCTGGAAAACTTGGAGATAAAGTCAAGGAAAGCGGATCCCATTTATTACACCAAGAACAAAAATGTACGCCCGTTAATCCTAATTTTACTGGATCAAATTACCTTTATTAAAAAGGCATTTTGACCCTTCATTTTCACCTAAGGGGCGAAAATTCCAGAAGCAAGGAGAAGAGACCAGCAACCTCCATAGCCAAAGCTCCAGGACCAAGCTACCAAGAACATCCGGCGGTTCTCCGATTTTAGGTAACCCCGAAAACTTCACTTTCTTGAGTTCTTGATAAGGTATTTTCGTGCAAGAGGTAGAAGCTTAGTGTTATGGTTGGATTTTTGTATTTTTAAGGTCTCCTATGGTTCTGGAACATGGTTTTGTAGGGGTTATAGTCATGGCCTAAGTTTCCGAAGTCAAGAACACCGAAAACCTAAGTAAGAACTTTGCCGCGATTTAGGGAATCTGGGCAGTGAAGCTTTGAACACGTTTTTGAAGGGGTAAACGAACTTTTTGAAGCTTAAATTTTACATGAAGAAACTACACATCTGGGGCATAAATCTGGATATATAATATGATAACTTTTGAATAAAAATACTAGGGGAAATAAGTGGTTGAAAAAAGGTCTGAAACCAGTGACGTGAATTGGACCAAAGGGTGAAATTTGAGCCCCGATAAAATATGTGTACTTTCAAGGTCTGGGTGTATTTTTCTTGCAAAAATATACTTTTTAATGGTTCCAATGGAGCTGGTTTCATGTAAAAATAATTTTTTTTTGAATTTATTAAAAATCTTAGAAGTTGGGTCGGTTTCACAGACTTTCGGAAATTTAAGAGAGGCTCGGATTTTCACAAATTTGTAGAAGGGTATTTTTGTCAATATTGAAAATAAAGTATTTTGGTGTTATTTAGGGTAAAAGTGTACCAGAGGGAGCCGCCAGGCACAGTAAATTTTAATAAGAAGGTAAAAGCCTACCAAGTAGTAACCGCTTTACTCAGATATCTTTATGTGTTTTGTTGTATGTGTGTTTTGTATTTGTTCTGCCAAATATGCATACAAAGTTATATGGTTTCTAGCGCTGAGGACGATCAGTTTGAGGCCGGCCTTAGTTGACAGTTGTACGGGTTGACAGGTCTGAGGCTGTCCTGGTGCAGGCAGCTTTACGGGTCGTGACTCCGGTAAGTCCGGGGCTTTCCTCGGTAAGGCAGCCTGACGGCACGTGGTAGTCAGTGATGTGTATATTTATGTTCGCATATGTGGGATGTTTGGCTTGTTACTATTGTTTTCATATCTGACATGGTCACCTGCATACACTCTTCACATATAGTATTTGAGTATTGACAGTTACTCTGGGGGCCATTATTGGACTCCAACATTTCTGAAGCTACAGGGGTACATGCCTAAAGAGGAAGAACCTTTTTGGAAGGTAAATGCTTATCGGTGCATACTAAAGAATAGGGAATACCTATGATGTTCTATGCATATATTTGAGATGACTGTATATATTATTTTGGTATTTATTTTGGATAACTATACCCTTAACCCTTCGGGGACTTCCATTTTATGCATGGTTTTGGAACCCGGACTGAACTGGCCGGTTTGGACCGGAAACCGGCGAATCGGCCGAAAGACCGGTCCGAGTTAGGGGCAAAACGATTTCACCCGGTGACTCGAGTTGAACGAGTTCACGAGTCAACTTTTTTTTAATGTCGTCGAGTTGATTTGTGAAATAGGAAGAAGTTTCAAAGCCTAGGACTTAGGAATCACGAATCAGTGAAAAACAAAAATAGATGGAGAAGCAGAAGCAGAAGCAAACAGAGATCAAGAAGTAGAAGAAGATCCGGGTTCGATTTTTAGCCCGATTTGTGCGATGACGGCGTAGGAAAATGAGATCTAGATTTGTGTGATGGCGGCGAGGGAGGGTTTCGTTGATGACTGAGAAAGATGAGATCTGAGTGCCAATGGTCTCCGGCAACGGGAAGCTACCTTACCGATGAAGAAGAGATGCCACGACCACCATGAGAAAAAGCAGTTTTTGTGCAACTAAGGAGAGGGAGGGTTTCTCACCTGCAAAGAAACTAGAGAAGTATGCAAAGCTAGAAGGCATAGGAGCATTGCGAGAAGATAAATCCGCAGCGATGAGGAACGAGTGAAGACAAAAATTATGACCCAACCAAGAATAAGTTGAAGTCTTCGGTGAAAAGAGTAGACTAGAAGTAAACCAAGCCTGTGAATGCCAAGAAGAATGCCTAGAAGTGAAGTGACGCTGCTTAGCCAGCTAAACCTGTCATGACTCATGTCACCATTTATTGCTCTGCTCTCTACTTACTCTCTAGTCACATGGTCACACAAACCAAGGCAGTGAATGATATATTTTTTTTTCAAAAAAGAAAATCAATATAATATTACATATTTTAATTATATTATATTTTTTAATTAATACTGCAGGTATGACTTCGGTTTGACTCGGTCTAACCCACTAACCCTTAACCTAGTATTCCCACCTAGGTTCACTAACCAGAGGTTTTGAGTTTGAGATCTGAGAATGCAGTAGTATTTGGTGATATAGATTGGAGGTTGTAGAGATAGATCCATGATACCAGCTGCTCATGCAAAAGAAAGGTGTATAAACCACTTTGGTCTTTTTGTAAGTCTGATCTAGCTTTAAAAAATGGTCATTATTATGGTCATTATTATAACTCTACCAAGAGAGTAATTAATGATAGTGTTACAACTTTATCCCTATTAAATATAATAAAAAAATGAGTTAAGTCATGTTGAACAGATAGAAAGATGAAAGAGAGGGTTGAGAATATCATTTATTAATAAGAGTATTAATGCAATCTGAAAGAAACTAGCTTTTCTTATCATATGAAAATTAAGTGAACTTAATTTACACGGATGGAGTATTAATGTGTTGGCAATGACAAAAGCAATAAGTAAGGACCTATTTGGCATAGTGGAGAGGAAGGAAAAAAACCCAACGCACGATTATTTAAACCTAGTGCGAGAATGTTTTGGATCGTTTGAGATAGCGGTGGTTTTAGATGAGCTTATTTTTTTATAAAAAAAAGAGTGACTTTTTACGAAGTTACTTTTTCCGGCTTCTAGAGAAAAAATGTTAGAGATAGGTAATCTAATAAGCAATATACTATTAAATATACATTTTTATGCATTCTAATTTATCCATGAAATATATTTAATTAAGTACTTTAGAGTTTTTTTAATCATAATTTATTTTTTATCAAATTTAAATTTAAATTTTTATCTTCATTTATCACAATATATACAACTAACATATATGTAGTGTTCAAGAAAGTTTGTGTCATTTTCATCATTTTTCATCTCAACTGACTTTTCAATAATCATCCAAACAAGAGCCCATTTGAAAAACAGTCACTTCTTTCACCGTCATTTCAAACACAAATCACAATTACAATCTAACTTTAATCCTATCTTTCATTTGCAAAAATCATATTGCAAATAAGTCACTTCTATTCTGCAGTTATCCCAAACAGGCTCTAAGTATAATTATGCGGCAAGGAACAAACAATAACCAAATATTATCAAGTATTAGTAATTAGTAAATATGAAATAATGAAACCTATCAAGATTACGACAATTTTTTTGCTCTCTCCCACTACTACAGAAATTGGATTTAACGTCCTTGATTGGCGTCCTACTATTAAAAAAAGGAAGTAAAACAAAACGCGGTGGCATTTTTGTAATTAGCAGGTGACTTTTGGAGTCTAATTTTATTTCTTAGGCGCCAAAAGCAAGCGAAAAGGAGTCTAAGTCTAAAAATTAGACTCCTTAGGTAGGAAAAAGCAAACCATTTGGAGTCTAAGTCTGAAAAATTAGATTCCTTAGGTCGGAAAAAGCAAACCATTTGGAGTCTAAGTCTGAAAATTAGACTCCCTAGGTATACATTTGGAGTCTAATTTTTAGAATTAGATTCCTTAGACCATCCCAAAAACACCAATTCCCGCGGGCCATTGCGCGCAATTCTCATTCTCTTGGAATCGACTCTCATTCTCTCGGAGCCAATCTCTCATTCTCATTCTCTCATTCTCAACCCTGGTCCGCCTGCCCTCACTCCCCCGTTGCTCCGTCGTCCCCCTCTCCACCGTAGGTCCTCTGATCTCCGTCTCTCCCGCGTATTCATTTTGGTTTTCCAATTCTCAACGATCAAGTCGGCAAAAGGTACTCTCTTCTTTTCCAAATCTCCTAATCTAGGGTTTCTTCATTATTGATTACATTCGTTCCTTCAAACCAAGCACAGTCTTGCCTTAACCCCTGAATCTCTTTCATTTCTATTTGTGATTTTGCGTTTTTTCTCTAGCTAATCGTGTTACACCAGAGCCAAAAACGCAAACCCAGTGGAATCGCCAAAAACGCAGCCATTACACGTAAAATCGCATTGTTTTTTCATATTGTGAATCAAGTGGATACCAGGCTTGAACTGCACTGCCAGTGATGCTGAAACCTGTGAATCTTTCTCAATATTGTGACACTACCGCTGATGCATCTAACTATTTGATCACTACAGCACAATGGCCAAAGCAAAATACAGAATATTTTCTTGCAAAGAATTCTCATCTAGGGCTCATTTCACCCGTCAACAAGCTGGGATGCCACCTTGAAAATGTAAGTAAGACATATTGCTTCATAGCACAGCTCTTCACACTGATATTGCATTCTGTTTAGTAAGTGAGAAAAATATGGCTCACACAGATATCATTAATTACTTTTGTGTTCTGTTGTAATTTATCAAAGTAGTGGAAAGGCATATCATCGGGTATTTCATTTACATGGAAAGTCAATCGTAGTTTATAGAGAGGTTGAATTATCACTTTTATTCTATCATTTGAAATTCTATCTCCCATTCGTTTTCGTCATCTGAAAAGAACATCTTGTCAAGATGAATCAGGAATAAGATCCCCGGTTGTTGTCTTGATACATTTTCTCTTTTACTTATTAGTTTCTCTGCTGTTTTGTAACGTTGTATTGAATCTGCGGGGCTCCATTTTTGTCCATTATGTGTTAGCAATCCCACTTTTAAACAGATGACACATTTTTCTCATTCGACCCTCGGTTCCTTCTATATGTCCAATAACGGTCCGAGTGCTTTTATTTTGCCGAGAAAAAGACTCCTACCCGAGAAAATTCCATTTCAAATATGAGAGGGGGGGAACTATGGATTACACATCCTTCAAATAGATTTCAAATAAGTCAAAACTACAGACCAAAATGAAGGGCTTGTATCATATCTAAAGTGTATTTTTTTAAATCTTTCCTGCATTCATCTATTTAGTTGGATTAGTCAGTAAAGACCAGGAAATTCATCTTTCCCGCTTTTATTTTAAGTATATCATCATAATTGAGCGAGAAATTTGAGTTTATATTGGACAAACTTGTTTGCATGGTGTCCGAAGATCTCATGTTGTCAAGTCGGTACCTATGGAAGCTTAGAATCCGAGACATGACAAGGAGATGCTCTTCTAATTCTTGAACTCAATGTCATTAGGTGGCTCCCTGAACTCAACTTAAGACTTCGGGAACAAAGAGACATCTGCGGAGGCTGTTCAATTGTCTATTTGTTGTAAGCGCATTGCAAATCAATTGAAAATGTCGAGAAAGCAATTATGTTTTTATTCAAATATTTAATGAAGAAGTTAATGCAAGGAAAAAGAAAAAGGCAAATCAAGGCGACTTTTGAATTGATTCCTCTTTATCCCGAGATGTCTACGTTGCGATGCATCTCGAATTGTTTTCTCACGGATGAATGCATTCATATAATGTTCTATTCGGTGATCATATCCAAATTTCAAATAAGCGCACATAATGGTAGGCTCTGTATGTATTAATTATTTATTGCATGTTTTCCAAGTATTTCTTCGTCCAGTAGTTCTGTTTTCAAAATATTCGATCAAATGAGGTCATATTCTGCAGTTCAGTAATGACATATTACTGTCATTCAAAGTGCTTCCTTTTGGCTTGTTAAAGTGCAGAATCCTTCAACTAAATGCACCAAAATCTATTACATGTTGAGTTTTCAATTAATATCAATAATTTGCTTTTCCCTTTTATCACGCATATTGGCATGCAATGCAAGAATCTTAATGGCTTGCTTTTCTAACTTTTTTCAGTTCTAACTAGTTGTTGACGTTTGCATCCCTAGTGAACCATAGGTTTTTTAATGTCGGTGATAGACTACATGGAGGATGTTTATTGGTTTCTTTTAATTTGAAAATTAGCTCCTTAAATATAATTAACTGAAGCATCTAATAACTTAATGGTTATCTTATTGAACATGGATGATTCAAAGATAACCTGGTTGTTTGATGTCTCTTAAGTTCATTTCTTGGTTTGTGCAAGCTTCCTGCTTTTACCATCAGGCCCGTTGAAAGATTTCCCACCGAAGGTAAAATGTTCATCATCACATGCTAAAGCATCACTTTCAATATCAGAGCTCTCCCTATAGCTTAAACTAGTCTTTTCTTTCTCTATAACTCTGCAGGCAAACATTTGAAATGGAATTTGAGATATTGGTGATGAATCAGAGCTCCCCCAAGAAAGGAACTTTTTCAAAAGCGCTAATTCCACTTCATAATAATCTACCAGAGGTACTAATGAATCTAGCTGGTTATTGCAATCAGTATTCATCACAAGAAACCGTTTTATGTAACCAAGAATTCTGCAGATGGAAGAGAAGCTTGGCCATTGATTTGGGTCGGCATGCCAACATTTCCTAATCAAGTTAGCAACATATTTTGGTTGTGGCAATCGGCGGACTCGCACCTCGTGTTGTTGGTCGGCATCAGTGGAAGGTGAGTAATTCCTTGTTGTAACTTCTGCTTGTCTTCCTTCGTTTGAGGAATTAGAATTTTTAAGTTGGAATTGTGTAGGAACTTGTGTAGGAAACAAGTTTGAATTGCTGTTGACTTCTGGATTATATATTTCATCTTGGGTCGTTTGAGGAATTAGAATTTATTCACGGTCGTTTGAGCCTACTGCCTATATACTGAACTTGTGTTGGAATTATAATTTTGAAGTTGGAATTGCTGTTAACTTCTCGACTAGTTGCTTTAAGTTGAAATTAGAATTTTTATTCAGAACTTGTGTAGGAAACAAGAAAACAATATTCTTTGTTTGCTATATTTGCGATATTCGAACTTCTCGACTACTATTTAGATGAACTAATTTCTTTGCTGCTATTCTGAACTTCTCGACTATCATAAATAAAATTTTCTTGGTTATTGTTATCCTATTTTTGAGAGTCATGTCTTTTAGTTGGGCTTGGATTAGTAGGCTGCTCTCTTTGTTTTCTTACGTTTTAATAAAATAAATTTAGAGGATCACTAGCCCTGCATTTCTGCATTTGGGTATTCTTTATTCTCTTTCATCATCGTGTCTGTATAGCCTTTGGAGGCATATTATTAGAGTGGTCTTGTGAAGAAGTAAAAGCTTAGTTATTATTAGTGAAAGGAAATACCTGTTGGTCATTGACAGCAAAACTTAGAGCTTAAAATTGGGTTATCAAGCTTTTTGCCTGGTATAATATCCTATAAAATATACTTCAATGAGATGTATTAGTTTACCTAATGATGGATTTCTGTTGCATATATCTTTGATTGGTCAGAAGTCAGGATGATAAACATATGCAGAGTGTGCATATTGTTGGATGGATTGTAGACTAGAACTAAATTAACTGTATTAATTTATAATACTTCATCTTTGACTCATTATTTAATGATTACATTTTTCACGTTTTCTATGTCTGGTTTGATGCACCAATTGGATATATCTCAATCACTTCATGTTACACATCTGATTGGAAGAAATGGTGGAAGAACTCAGAGAAAGTGGAGCTGTATCAGTTTATGGGCAAAGACAATGTGCCATTCCACACTATATCCCTGTTTTGTAGTAGTGTCCTAACAATTTCCTCATCCTTTTACTAACTTTAACATATTTTGTTAAGAACAACCCTCAGAATAATTATTTAATTTGAAAACAATTTGTAAATTAGTAAATCAATGTTTGCCAAAAAAATTAGTAAAACAAAATATTAATAATAAAATAAATTAGCATTCGCAATCAATTAGTTATATTGGTAATTAAAAAAATTTAAGATGGTTACAATTAGTCAACTAACGTTAACAACTATTACTCTCTCCGATCCTATTTATAAGTATTCAACAACTCAATTACGTAATCCGAAAGGGATTAAAAGTATATAAAAATAATAAGTATGCCTAAAATAAAATTTTTATTTTCGGTATTCCTTTATCTATAAGGTGGCAAGTAAAAGTGAGAAACAAAATAAATATAAATATCATCAATATTTTAATTAATTCAAAATATATAATTAATGAGGGTAAAAAAAACTCATAAATCCTCAAAAAAACTCTTTTCAGACTTTTATAAAAAACTCAAGATAATTCAATTTTTAGATTCCAAAAACAATACTGGAGGGAGCAACTGTCAGTGACTATCAATGCTTGGCAGTACTAGCCCGTGACTGCGGAGGCCGATGGCGATGGCGATGGCGATGGATGGCAGCAACCCTGAGGACTTGGGCGTGGGGAGCTTGCTATCGATCAAGACCACTTTTGGCGATGAATTCGAAGCTCAACTCATCACATTTGATCGCCTTTCTAACATCCTCGTTCTTCAGGAGCCCTCCAAACCTGCAGCTCCTTGTCGCAATATTAGGATGGTCAAGGCTAATTACATCAAGGAATTCATCTTCTTGGGTCAGGAAGATGACCCTCTTGATCCTAACAATTGTTTCGTTGACCTCTCTGCTCTTCGATCTAGGGAAGAAGCCGCCATCAGACAAGCGGGATTAGAGGCCCAGGGAATTGGGGTCAGTGTCACCAGCGAGGCTCAGAGCATTTTTGATGCTTTGTCCAAAACACTTCCCGTACGCTGAGACAAGACTGTCATAGTTGTGATGAATGAGGTGCGCATCAGCAGCCCATATCTCCCTGAATCTGTTATTGGAGGCACTCCTGCTGCAAATGAGCGAGTGAAGAAAGTGGTTGAGTTAGCTAGAGAGGAAGAGGTTGCAACTCCGCAGGACCAGTGGTCAGTAAGGTTCAATATTTGCATCTTTTTCCTGTCAGAAAAAGCTCGTCGTCATCGGTGGAACCATGACGGGTTGTGTTGCTTTTAGCAAGCCCTGAATAAAAGGATTTTCAAAGGCATCCTTCTGACTACTGCCATATGTTGATTGTGCCTTCTTGAGCTCTCGAGTTGATATTGCTGTGAAGCTCATTTGGCGTAGTTCCTCTGGTTTCTTCATAAGAACAAATGCTTGGTAGTACTATTTTTTGGCCACTCGTTTCGTAGTACTATTTGTATTATTACCTTTTTTTTTAAACAATATTTAAATTAAGGATAACTCAGAATAATAATTAAATTATAATATGAATTTTTTCCCTGCCAAATGCATAATTAATATCAATATTAGTAAATAAGAAAATTAGAATAACTACCACAATTTGAATGGATACCGTTAATATTGAATAGAAATGATTACAAAATGGAGTGGAATTCAATTTTGAAAGAAAATAGTTAAAATGAATATATTTTTGGGTCAAAACAGAATATGAAAAATATACTTTTCTTTGAAGTAAAATGGGGTGGGTGCAACAAATGAGAGGAGAATCTATCACCAACCATCATAATAAATAATGAATTTGAAAAATGAGTTTAAAATCTTAAATTGAAGACATAATTTGAATTTGGAAATATTTTAGATCTCAAAACTTCACATATTAAACTAAATACTCAGTTAATGAGTGGAATTTATTAATGAGAAGTAAAAAAAAATGAACCAAAGCAACCGATGTGAATAGAACAATACAAATGGACCGATCAAGTAGATAGCAATATTCAATTGAGTTTATGCCCTTCTGAGAACAGATTTGTCCTGTCAAGTGATTCCAACTCTTGATTCATTCTTGTCGATGATTTTAGAAATAGAAAGAACTATGCTTTAATTGATCTGTGGAATCGTTTGGATCTAGGTTCCCTTTTGAAATTCATTTTTTGAAGTATCACGATTTACTCTTTTGCAGATTATTTGAGTCAACGGTATAGCAGCGGGTAGTGACCAATTTGAGGTCGCTGGCGCGGAAGGGGAAGACGGTGGTGACGTCAGTGCACCAGCCATTGAGCCAGACGTTCTATGCGGCGCTGCTGTTGTCGGAGGGGCAGTGGCTGGCTTCACTGGAGATTTTTTTTTTATTACAAGCAGGACTTTTAAGACCGGATTTTTTAAAGCAGACTTTTAAAACCACCTATATCAATACCAGTTTCAGATCCGATCTTAGGTGACCTTTTTTGTCCGGTCTTAAAAAGACTTTTTCCACCTGTACGTGAGTACCTGGATAATGGTGAACTACAAGCACCAAATCACAATATTAGAACATTTTTATGGTAACAAATGCTTTACAGGACATGTAGAAGACAACAATAACCATATTGTATGATAAGTGATCAAGAAAGAGATATCAGCCAACCAAAAAAACTTTTGAAAAAGAATGCAAGCCATATCACATCGTAGTTTTACAATAATTAAGGATCCAAGAAAAGTTGCTAGGAGCTCCCAGAGGAATTTGTTCCCAAATGAATGACATGAAAAAGTTGCTCCTATATCCACTCTTACGAACAACATCCCTTAACTTCATAGCAATAAAATGAACGAAACAAAGTTAGAAAGATATAATTTACCTACTTTATTAACCCCATAATCAAAAAAGTCATCTGTATAATACCAAAAAATTTACAGGTAAAAAAGATCATGTAGCAAGTAAAAATATTTCTCAATCTCTCAATTATTTCAAGTTCAACAACTCCCTATGCAACAAAAAAGATAGCCACGAATTGACATATAATATGGATAAAGATTTTAGGTTCAAACTTTGTGACTCGACAAAATAGAAAGAATGAATGTTGTGTCCTCTCTAAAATATTTTTTTTTTTCTATACACATTTTTTAGGTTTTCACGTTCTTCCCCGTCACCTCCAATTTTTTTTCCTCGTTTTCTTGAGAGCTATTCTCTCGATTTTACTTTAGTTTTTCCTTGTTTTCTCGAGACCTATTATCTCGATTGATCCTATTTTTTTCTCTCCTCGTTTTCTTGAGACCTATTATCTCGATTGATACTATTTTTTCTCCTTGTTTTCCCGAGACCTATTATCTCAATTGATCCTTTTTTTTTTTGGAGTTAACTTGGTCTCCCTCGAAGAGAGAGTTAACTTGGTCTCCCTCGAAGAAAGAGTTAACTTGGTCTCTCTCTAAGAAGGAGTTAACATGGTCTTCTTCATCTTTTTTTTCTCCAAATTATTTCTTCTAATCACCTTTTTTTTTTGGTATTCTCGATTTATCTTCTAATCACTTTTGTTCACTTTTTTGATGTTAGTTTTTGATGAGACCTTTGGAGTCTTTTTTGGTCCACGATGAGACCGTTTGTTGCGACATATTCACAAAGCCACTTCATCCTACTCAATTTCATGAACTCAAGTTCAAGCTGGGCATCTAAGACATCCATGCTCCAGCTTGCAGGGGGTGACAGGGATTATATAGGAAATTGTATTCTGATTTATAGGAATCCCTGATTTGTAGGGATTAGAAATAATCTTCATTAACAGTCATTATTAGATTCATAGGAATCCTTGATTTGTAGGGATTAGGAATAATATTCATTAATATTCATTATTATATTTATAGGAATCCCTGATTTGTAGGGATTAGGAATAATATTCATTATTAGTCATTATGAGCCATTACTATTGAAGCTCTCTTATCTTCTATATATATGTAACGTTTGTATATAAAATATAGGACACAACATTCTCATTCTTTCTATTTTGCCGAGTCACAAACTTATCTTTTATTAAAAAGAAAAAAAAAAGAACAAATAGATTATGAAAACAGAATAATCATCACAACTTGTAATAAGATGGCTTAGGGATTCAATCATCTCTTTTTAAATATTAGTAATCTATCTCTTAAAATGTAATTCTTGACAATAGATAATTAATTAGAATCTAAAATACCTTATTCACATAGCCCAAACAAAATGTACATATAGTTATCTCTTTCACATATGGATAATCAAGTTCACTCCTTTCACTCAAGTGATGCTGTCTAGCAAGGCCATTGCTTCATATTATTGTCGTTAGAAGATTATATTTCTAACATATACTATATCCCCTTCAATATTATCAACTACAGATTAAATTTGTTATGAAGCATTTGAAAAGCATCTTCATGTAGACCAATAATTTCACCAACATATATAGGCAGCACATCACCACAGTTGCTAAGCCCCGTAAATATATTTCCAATGTCACTTGATGTAATACAAAGATAATTCTAATATTCAATAAAGCAATTCATAACTAAATAAATAACAATAATAATTAATCTTGTATGAAAAGTAATAGGTACTACCTAAGTAAAAAAAATAAGCATAAGAACAGAATCCTTTACCTTATTCTCTATGTTAGAACATCCAAAATGAGAGAAACTTGACCTGACAAGTGAAGCTGGCAGTCAAACATTGCATGACCCATGGTTGTAATCATGCACATAACTCTATATCTGACTTCTGATGCATTTGCATCAACTCATACTAATATCAAAAGCACTAATAATCAGTATAGTATGTATGAAATCACAAATTTTATTGAAAAAAAAAACTTTAAATGGTTTAATATACATCGTTTTATCCAAAAGAAAAATTATCATTACTATTGACAGAAATATCGGAGAAATTTTTTTTTTTTTTTTTAAAAGAACATGAAAAGTAAATGGTTCATGTTCACAAAAAATTTAGCTTGAAAACAAATATATTTCCTCCAAGCGATACTAAAAGTGAGCTACAAAAATAAAAAGAAAGTCTACTATATATTTTATGTATTAACTATCTCTTATCAACCATATCATATAACTAAACGCTAAAATATGTTAGAAGCCTAGAATTATGGATTAACATTCACATGCTCTTGATTTAAAGTATGTTAAAATACAAAGAATGATTTAATCTAGTGTTTTAACAAACAAATTCATGGGATACAGAGAAGACTTTTTATTGTTGAGACTATTAACATTATAATAAGTTAGACCAACCTTTGTCTCCAATTCACTACTAGTGGATGCATTTTATATGACGCAAAATACATGAGGGTGAACACATAAACACCACAATTTATCAAATCACTAACCTGCAGATTATAAAATGGTAAATCTTCCATAAACAAGATCAAAAGCAAAAGAAAAAAGATTATCCAATCAAATTCAAACATTTGATGCTTTTCTAGAGGGGAAAAATAGTGAAATAGCTAGAGCTAACTAACTAAATATCACAGAGCTCTTGCAATAAGAGCTCCTTTTTTGCTATAGGCATTTTCGGTTTTAATAAAACCCCTTCTATGCAAGCCACAAAGCTCTTAATTACTCCATCATGAATCATGATACTGCCAACTAAGTTGCAACTATGATATAGTCTTGTATCAATTTAGTCAATAAAATAAAAGCTTTGAACTGAAGATACCATCCTTCCATAACCTCTATCTAAAATTATAGCGTTTCCTTCTATTGTAGAATAGTTAAAGAAGCACCAGTTTTTTTCCCCCAAGTAATAGAATAAGAATAGAACAACCCTAAAAAAATTAGCCCCAAACCTAAGCTGGCACTTATTTATTGGTAGAGTTCACTCTCTCTAATATGTTTGTCAACTTCCATTTTCTAAAATAATAAAGTTCACCATCCTCAAACTAGTGGCCAGAAATTAGGAGGTTAAAATTCACTAAGAACATAAAAAAAGAATCAATAATTAGAAACCATAGTCAGCAAAATTGATAAAGAAGTCCAGTGATAGAGAGACAATCAAAAACAAAAAGGAAAGGAAAGGAAGAAGAAATTACCCTTCATTGTCCAGGAATGTTATTATATTTTCCAATATGCATCTGCTACACGCACCAATACATACCTCTTACCTGAAAAACAGGTGGGGCAAACACATGAAAATTAATATATGAGAAACGTCATGTTTAACATCACCCCCATTTGGCCATTTATATGGTTCGAAGCTTTTACATTATTTAAACAATAAAATGACAGACTAATGATAACGATATCCAGAACCACAACAGCAAAAATTTGTGACAATGACAAATAGAAGCGATGATGATGGTGATAAAGAAATTCCATAAGGATAACAAAAGGTTAAACATGTAAAGAAAACATGTAAACATTTCCAATTCCACAAATGCTTCAAGAACCCTGGGATTCTGAACAAAATTTGTTGCTTAGAAAAAAGAAGCAGAAAGGAAAAAAACAAACAGGAAACTCCTCGGTGATCCTTGGTAGTAGGAGAAGTTTCCTACACTCATGCGCAGATTTATGTAGTAGGAGAAGTTTCCTTTGAACATGCATGGACCCTTATTGCTTCTTAACCATATGTCTATGTATATATAAGACATTTGTTCTGAGGGTCCCGTGTGACTGATGTTGGAGAAGGACATTAAAAGGAAACAGTAAAATAAATAAAAGAGTAAAAACCAAAAAGAGGCTCGGGTGTTTTACCTTTGTTTTCCTCAATAGGCCGCTCCATCCTTGATTGCTATGCTTTGTCCGTAGGGGCCAAGTGGCCTTACTTATGAGAACAAACCATTGCATTGCTGCAGCCTCTGCTTTTCAATTTGTATGGCTGAAATTTAATATGCATACCACCCAAATTTCGCAAGTTTATAATTTTGGGTTAAATACTAATTTTGGTTCGAAAGTTGTCATGGAGGGATAATTATTTTACAAAAGTGTTTTGAGGGGCAATTTTGTCTCGAAAGTGTCAAATTTAGAGTAAATTTACCCTAACCGTTATACCTATTAGATTTTACGACTAAATATGTTGGGCTGTCAGTTAGCATGTTGTCCCCGTTATTTTTGTTTTGGCTTAGGTGACGCTTGAAAACAATGTTGTCCTAAGAGTTTCTATGTTGTAAGAATTTCACTCACTGTTTATTTAAGTAGTTTACTTATTAGTTGATTAAATATGCTTATTTAGAAAGTCTATGTGTCGTCGTCCACTTCATTTTTTTTAAAAGTTAGATTTAAAAATAAATAATTTTTTTTAAAACAAAAAGTGTGTCCCATCTAAAGGATTAAAGACAATTAAAGAGATGAAACCATCTTGTGCAGTAAAAAGAAAATAAAAGAGATTAATCGGTCTATCCTAGCATTGCCGAGGTACAAAAAGCAAAGAGTTTTTGATAGCCTTGTTGTTCTCTGCAATCTTCCTTAGTATGTTATGCATAAAATGATAGATTTTTATTTATTTTTTTAAATTACTTTTTGATAAATATGAACTCCTCTTCAATATATAACTTATTTTTCTTCAATATCATTCACACTGCGAGTTCGAAATATTCGAGCAACTAACAATCAAACTTAGCCTAGATAACTGTAAGGCGACATTGCTATGATTCAAAAACTTTCAGTATAGTATTGCTTCTAAATGAAAACTCCGCGGGTAAATTTTCCACCGTAACAAAAATGACGTGGACGACATATTGATTGTCACTTCAACATATTTGGTTAATTAACTATCAAACTTAACTAGAAGTCTAGAATAACGGTCAAGGAAAAACTACTTCAAATTTGACACTTTTGAGACAAAATTACCCTTCGAAAAAACTTCCAAAAAAAAAAAGCCTTTTATCCCTATAATTTTTAAAGAAATAATCGTTATCGCTCCAGCCTCTGCGTTTGGATTTATTATGAGGCACTTCTAACTAATTCATTGTGACCAAGAAAAGGTTTGTTGTATAATGAAAATTGCTTAAAAATTGTTATGATTTTCATCCTTACCCCTAATAAATATTATAAATTAAAAAATAACACTTTGTCTCTTGATTGGAAATTGAGAAGAATAATATTTTTCGAATAAAGCATCTAATGCTTAACAATTTTTTGCAAAATACTTATATTATTATCTATATTATGGATTAAAGGAACTAAGGAAGTATGTACTTACACAATATTGTTCAGGGTCTTGATTCTTGAATGAACCCAATCAGCTAGCTCCTTTAAATAATAATAATAATAAAAAAGCATAAGTTTACAGATTACAAATAGTCAATTAACTAAAATGTCTTCCCAAGACATTGTAAAAGGGGAAATGATAGAAAAAAAACTTGAAATTACAAAATCTTTAATCTAAGTATTTACCATAAATTGAATTGAGTTGTGATTTGTTGATTAAGTTTCATTATTACTTTATCAATTCTTGTTAACAAACCTAATTTGAGATTTTACAATTTTAAAGCTCTTTTTCTGTCATTTTTACTTGTAAAAAACTAATATTGAAACGACTCTAATCATGTTAACAACAGAAAAATCAAAAAGCAGAATTAAGATCCCATGTTAAGTCATTTTGAGAGTTGAAAAAGAGATTGGAGGAGTTTGGAGAAAAGATTTCCCAACATAATAAGTGTTTGTTTGGAATGACGATTAGTGAAACCTTTAAAAACAGTTTTTCAATAATAATTTATAGTATACGAAGTAAATATGTAAGAGAAGTTTTATATCAATTTACGTAAATAAATACTTTGGGCATTCAAACATACACAAGTTAATGGAGTCTTAAGATCTGTAGGTAAGAGACTTGTTTTATAAATTCAAAATGCTATAGTGATTCATACTTTGAATAGCTTTGATAAGTTCAATAGTCTTTTGTAGTTTACCTGTTCTCTTCTGTTGTACATTCAATTATCTTTATTAATGAATTCCTTTTCACTATTAAAAAAAAAAAAAAAAAAGAGAGTCTGAAAATATCTAAAAAGAAAATTTGTCCCCATAATTGTTTTATTTTCCCACAAAAATTCCTTCGTAGTTCGTAGGACTTTGCCTAGGTGGAACATTCGTCCCGGTTGTTTTTGTCATTCACTTAAGCAAGACATGTATATCCCTTTTGTTGAAATTCATCATCCTACGCTAATGGCAGGCATCATGTTCCTTGTTATTCTTCCCTTAACTTTTTAGGTTCTTGTCTTTATTTTCCTCTGCTTTATAATCATTTGTATACTTTGGTTTTTGTAATCTCATTTCGATGTCTTATAAATAAATAAAAATGCCATATAAATGTATACTTAGGGTAACAGCAATATACCCTATATGTAGGATTAATCAACAAAGAAAAGGAGGGGCTATGATTATATAGAACAAGTGCCTAAAGAGCTTCCATAAAGATAACTTGTACATAAAAATAAGTTAAAGTATACTTTTAGATTTTTAAATTTTATATAAGATATACTTTTGATCCCTTAACTTTATAAAGATTTTAAGATTCTAACACCGTTAATATTGCTAATGGAAAAAGTTGACTCAGCAAACTCAAGTGATGACTAATAACATTTAATTACACAAATTTTATATTTTCTTCAATTTACCCATTTTTTAAATTTAAGCTAATAGCATTTAATTACACAGTTACCACTTAAATTTACATTGTTATCACTTGAGTTTGCATTTTCTGTTAACAAAATTAATGGTGTTAGGATTATAGGACTAAAAGTATACTTTATAAAGTTAATGGAACCAAAAGTATATCTTATATAAGCTTGAAGGACTAAAAATATACTTTAGCTAAGAAAATATATAGTACTTATGCAAGCATGTTTAAGTGAACCTTGGGAAATCTTATGTAGGTGAGGGGCATGTTAAATATGTCTTACACTAAGAAAAATTATATTAGAATATTTAAACCTAATAAATATTACATTCAAATAATTTTAAATAAAAAATTATTTTCACAAATAAAAATTATAAATGCTATACCTAATAAAATATTAAAGGCAAAAGTTTACCCTCCAACTTTATATAAAGTATTGATTCCTTAATTTTATAAATTATCTTTTTAGTCATTTAACCCTAATATATCAGTATTTAAGAATAGTTATTAAAATTTAAAATTTTATCGTAAGTTTTTTTTTATTGATAACATTAGAGTTAAAAAATGAAAAAGATAATTTTAAAAGCGTGTTATGTTAACTATATTCCTTTTAAATAATAAATACAAGCAGAAAAAGGTTGCAATCCGTATCTTCAAAATCAACCAAGAAAACGTTTGTGAGATGGGGTAAGAAGTTTCTTCTTGATCCCTCCGAGGCGAGGTAACGGCCGTCCTATTCTTTTCCAATAACTTGCATTGTCCCTTCATCCCTTGTTCCAAACAACTTTCAATTCAACACTGTGTGTACAAGTACAAGCGCCGCTGCTCTCCTCTTCTCTCCAGCTCTACCAACGAAATATGTCGTCTGATTCTGATGCCCCCTTCCCCAATTCGTCATCTTCCACTCCGTTGCAGCTGGACGATCCCCAAATGCGAAGATTGTCTATGCTTCTCCCACTGCTTCTCAGTTTAGAACCTCATCGCCAGATGACCCCAGAATTCGATGCTGGTACCCACCATGATCGAATCCGGATCATCGTAGTTGACCCTTCAGCTGAAGCCATGATCGTGATCGAAGGCTCTGGAGATCTCCAATCCGTGCTTCAAGGCCTATCGGGGAAGTCCGGAGTCTTGCCGGCGTCAAAGGATTCGATTCAGGCCATGCCCAGAGTGGTGGTGACCGACGAAGGCACGGATTGTTCGATCTGCTTGGAAACTTACCAAGTCGGCGGCGAAGCAAGGGAAATGCCTTGTAAACATAAATTCCACTCTGGGTGTATTGAGAAGTGGTTAGGGCTTCACGGGTCTTGCCCAATCTGCCGATATGCCATGCCGAAGGAGGAGGAAAACACTAGTATCGCCGTCAGCGAGGGCGAGCACGATGATGGCGAGAGGAGGGAGAGTGGTGAGGGGTTGGTATCTGTAAGTGTGTGGATGAGGTCCCTGGACGAAGAAGATGATGATGATCCAATGGAAGTGGATTCAGACCCGGATCATGGATCCGGGGGAGCCAATAATGAATCACGAGAAGGAAATTCTGAAGGGAATGAAGACTCGTGGATGATGGATCAAGAGGCACAAGACATGGAATTCTGAAAAAGAGTGGGGTTCTGTCGGAGTAGTTGATGTTAGTCTCCTTGCCTTGAATCTGGAAATATGAAGAATTCGTAGGAGTTCATGGTGTATGCAATTACAGCAAAATGGTTCTTTTTGTTCAATGTATTTTGGTTGGTGTAAAAATTAATTTGGATGTTAGTCATGTTTGATTGTGAATCCAATTTCTATCAAGTCTTTTGCATTGGGCACGGAATGTCTGAGCAAATGCGGAGGAGTGAAATGAAGGATATTGGTGCGAGATTGCCGCAAGAATGAGGTGACCTAATAATTGATTGATTTGATTAATTAATTAATTAGGGATATGACTATTATCATTATCAATTTTGATCACTTTTAAATCACTATTACTTTTTTCACTATTAGAATCTTATCTACTTTTATAATTTCTTTCTCCTATTGAAATTTTGATTTAACATAGTGAAAAATTGATAATGATAATATCTTATCTTAATTAATTAATGGGTTAATATCATTTTAATACCTTCAAGATTTTTATTGAATTAAGTGGATTAATATTTTAAATAAAATGAATTTGGAGGGTCCAAAACCTCTAATTTTAAATTAGAGACTAAAATCAACATGAACGAAAAATTATATTAACTCTTAATTAACTAATTAGTTAATTATTGGAATTGCCTCCCTACCCACTAATTAATTAGCTAATTATTGGAACTGCCTCCCTACCCGTGGCTTTAGGTTAGGTTGTTTTGCAATCTTAAAAAAGTGGCTACCGTACGCAGCCTTGTTTTGAAATCTTAAAAAAAAAAAAAAAAATCTTTTATAAAACTATTATTTTAAATATTTTATTAATAATTTAATTTGTTATTAATATTTTTATAAAAGATTAAATCAACTTACGCAGCCTAATATAGAGACGTAACTCCAAGGCCGGAATTTTTGAAACCAAATGATCTCTATTTTTTATCATTAATCAAATCCTAACATTATTTTATTTCCGATACAAAGGAAATTCAAAACAAAACTGGAACCAGTAAATTAAAACTAGAACTATGTGATTTCACCATTAAACGCCCCAGCAGCTTCGTAAGAAGGAAAAGGGTGGATCAAATCCTAACATTATTAATGTATTTTTGTTTTTTTTACTCTAGTTATCATTTTGGCGTGAGTTACATAAAAAAAAATTAAATAGTGAGTCTGAATAGATTGAAAAATTATCACCATGATTTACTACCAGATAATTTTTTATTTTTATTTTTGCAATAAATTATGAAAAACGAAAATAATAAAGAGCATGCAGTAAAAATGTATGAATTTCAAACCGTTCCTCTACAAATACAACTACAATATCAATTGACAGAACAAATCAGGAGGTTTTATTGGCGTAACTCGGAAAAAAATTCAAAATTTTACAACCATATATCTATGTATTAGTATCTCCCTAGCTGAACAATGGAAAAATTTGCAAGCTCCTCCGGCAAAAATTCTCGAGTACGCATCACGTAAGATCACTGATCCCACTAGCCAGTACCCTTCTATATACTGATCTCGTATGCACATTAAACAGACACTAACCATGAAGTACTTGTTTATGAATAAGCTTCATCATCCCTCCTCAGTCCTCACCAGTAGTCACCACAAGAACAAGTCCCGTTTCTGAAATGGTGGAACCTGCTAGCGTCCCTCAACACAATTTCTCGTCCAGTAACCATGGCTATGTATTTAATTGCATTGTGGCAGTCACTACAAATGCGATGGCTCTGTGTCATCTGCAATGGGACCCATCCTTTTGTGCTGATCAATCCAAAAGCTATTGCTAATTTCTCACTATGGTATTTCAATACGCGCAGTTCTTCTTCATCTACATCAGGAAGCAAAGTCCTGTTCTCAACAACGTAGCCATGTCTTGATATCTCCAGCATCAGATTGTCTACTTTTTGGTATATTTCTTTTGCTTTCGGGTGGGATTTATCTCCAGAAAGGAAAGCAAATGACTCTTTCTTGACTTCAATCCAGGTACATGCTGGAAGCATTCTTAAACCCTTCCTCTTTAAGGTCTGAACAACCCCAGCAGCTTCCTTCAATTTTCCAGCTCTGTTGTATATATTCAAGAGCACCACATAATTACACAGCTTCTCAGGCTCCATTCCATATAGTTTCTCAGCTGCAAACTTCCCAAGCTCTAAATTCTCATTCATACGGCATGCTGTTAGCAACGCTGCCCACATGTTAGTGGTTGGTTTAAAAGGTGCACTTCTGATTAATGCAAAAGCCTCGTCTAAAAGGCCCTCTCTACCCAACAATTCGATCATACATGCATAATGCATTGCTCGGGGCTTAATCTTGTGGTCTCGACTCATAGATTGAAAAATCTCCCAACCTCTTTCTGATAATCCTGAATAACTGCAAGCAGACAAGACAGCAAGAAAGGTGACATGGTTGGGAATCATCCGTTCTCGAACCATCTGCTCAAACATATTTACTGCTTCATCACCCTGACCATGATTGCTATATCCACCAATCAGTGCATTCCAAGATATAACATTCTTGCGAGGCATCCTGTTAAAAACATGTCGAGCATCTTCCATCCTACCCCATTTGCTATAGAAGTCCACGAGAGCTGTGTTAGCCACTATATCAGAACCAAAACCATGACGAACTAAAGCAGCATGAACTTGTTTTGCATGTTCCAGTGAGGCCAATCTTGCGCATATTCGTATAACTATTGAAAATGTAAAATGGTCCATTTTAACACCACTATCGCACATCTCGTAATACATTTCCAGAGCTTCCTCACTATAACCATGAAGCGCATAACCGGCAATAATGGAATTCCATCCTACAGTTGTCTTTTCTGGCATTAAATCAAACACAAATTGAGCATCTTCAATGTCGCCACACTTACTATACATGTCAATCAGTGCACAAGACACAAATATATCTTCACCCACACCCATTTTCAGAGCGCATGAATGAAACTGCCTTCCTACACGAACGAGACTCAATCCTGCAGATGCTCGAACCATGGTAGCAAAAGTGCGAGAGCAACCATCAGAATCCTCTTCCCACGTGATTAGAAATAATCTAATGGCTTCCATGTATCTTCCTGAGTCGACAAGTCCCGCCAGGATTGTGTTCCAGGTCAACAAGTTCCTCTCTGGCATTTCATCGAACAGTTTGCACGCATCGATCATCATACCGCATTTCACATGCATTAGCAACACTCTGTTCCTCATATACAGATCTGGCTCAAACCCATTAGTAACCATGTAATTGAACACCCTCTTGACGCATCTTATCGATTTCAGACTAATGCAAGCACTCACTAACGCATCGTATGTACTGCCACCCATATCATAACCGCTTTGAAGCTCCAAGATTTCAAATAATTCCAGTGCCTCACGGTACCTACTACACAAAACCAGCTTCTCAATCTGACTACATAGTCCTGGAGGGGGTTTTTTAATCGGGGATTTCTCCAACATCGGTTCTTGTCTTTCATCAAAACCGATTTTCGAAGGTTTTGGCATCGGCCGGGGTCGCAACCCGGGTTCCATAGAAGAACAATGGATACGCGAATAAGCTTTCCTCCATATTCTTCCTTTTAACAGACATTTATTGGACGAAAATGCAAATCCACGAGTAGTTTGGATCTGATCGAACGACAAAGTTTGATGACAGGAGAGGGCAATGTCCATGTCTCGGAATGAGAAGCGAATGTAAAAGAGGGCAAGAAGAAAGGAAAAGAGAAAGGAGCGAGAGATGAGTAGGCAGGAAGTTGGAAAAGAACGAGGGGAAGGAAGATGATAACGGAGAGGACGGAGAGTGTGAAGGTGACTTCATGCTGGGTTAGAAGGAAGTGAAGAAGAGAAGAGTGTAGAGAAGAATCGGCATCGAGGAATCCGCCAGATTTGGACAATGACGAATGAGGTTGGCTTGGTAGTTGCAAAGTTGTTGAAATCAAATCACAGCGATATTTCCAATGCTCATCTCCAAATCCACTGCAACGATATGCTCTGCTTTTGAATTCAACGTAACCTAACCTAACCTATGCCTTCTTATTACCGTCCTAAATATAAAAACAAATTGCTTTTATTTGGTGGATTACGAAACCTAATTAATTATTTTATAGCACTTATTTTTATCATTTTGTTTCATTCAAAATAATATATTTACCTTATATACTGATACATTAGTATAATTTAATTATACAAAATATATATGATTTGATTATATAATTTATTTAATTTTCTTAATCTCTTTGAAAAAAGTTAATTAGTTCTTTCAAAGGTAGTATTTCTTCTTCATAAGTTTGGGTCTCATTTTATATTCAAAGATGGTTGTGGGAGTATGTGTTGAAACTTGAAACAAGCTTATTACGGAAATGTGTTATTTATTATGTTTTTATAGAATTAACACTTTAATCTTATTTACAAATTCAAATTATCTAATCCTCAGGTGTGAAGGAGAGTTAATAAACTTATTAATTATAAGTAAATTTTTCAATTTTATTCTCATTTATGAATAGGGTTTCAAACTAATATATAGTTAGTCTAGAGGTGTAAGACCCCACTAGATCTCTTTGAGTATTGAGTTTGTATCTCAGATGAGACACTTGTATTAGAAGGAGCAGTCATAAACCCCAAACCGGATACCGATGATAAAATAAAAAAAAATGAATGAGGTTACAAAAGTCAAGATGAATAAATTCTTTTTTTAAGTACACTTATAGGAGGTAAAACGGTAACAATATCATTTATTATTTTCAAAATGAATTTATAATAAGGACCAATTTTTATCAAAATGAACTTATAAATAAAACCATAATATAAGGTGGAATTTCATTACCTAAGTTTTGGCCTAGGAGTCTTGAAATTTTCGCTGGATCAATTTCACTTTGGAATTATTATAAAATGAATAAAGTTGTCCTAGCCATTAAAAAAACATACATGTAGTGACATTTTTAATAGCAAGGGTGACATAGCTCTTTTTTTAATATCCCTGAGCAAAGAAGGGATAGATATCCACAAATTTTAATCTAACAAAAACTTTTAGATATCCATAAATTAGCTTTTTTCGATGTGATTAAAAATAAAGGAAGGGGAAGTAAGTATTGTCCAAGGAAACAAAGAAACCAATGATTGATGGGAGGAAGGAATGGTTGACGAATCAAGATGAAAGGTCAGGCACGCACTCACGCATATGGGAGATTTTGTTGGGTTTTGTTCTCATCCAATTCTTTCCATACATTGGGATTTGGAAGGGGTGGACCGAAAAGGCTAGCAGATTTGTTACCAAATAAAGCACATGAGATTATATTCTTGTTTGAGATCGCATCTAGACCTCTAAAAGTGGTTATTCAAGTAAATCAAGATAAAACTCACGTCATATGTCACT
Organism: Acacia acuminata; assembly: GCA_019022655.1. Classification (NCBI taxonomy): domain Eukaryota; kingdom Viridiplantae; phylum Streptophyta; class Magnoliopsida; order Fabales; family Fabaceae; genus Acacia; species Acacia acuminata. Next base: position 1,952,165 of record JAFJYI010000112.1, on the reverse strand, counting down.
TATCTCTTATATCAGTAAATCACGATTGAAAAACTGTTTTTGAAGTGTTCTAGTTGTTATTTCAAAAAAACATTATGACCATTGCTGCCCACTACTTTGCTTGCCCACCAAATGCATGTTTCTTTGCGTTTCTTCTTCCGCTAACGCCAATGAGATCATGGGTTCATATGATGGTGCGTGCTTACACTTTGTTCTCCCTTGGCTTCGTCCAAAGGGGGAAAATGAGAGGGGAAGGGAAAGAGAGTAGCTATTTTTAAGTGGGTCTAAAACCAAATTTCATTTATTTTTAATATTTAAAGAAAAAATACACAAAATCCACCATCATTTTATGCAATATAGTGCTACTCACCGCAAAATCATGTGCCAGCACGGTAGTTGGAGTCTATGGCTGAACTAGTACATTCTAAAGCAGTGTTTATAGATCAATCAACCTTTTCAAACTTGAAAGTTCGATCTCAAAGTACAATGATCAGGAAATATATGTGGTATTAATCCTTTTGGGTTCTTTTTGAAATTTACGCCCAAGGAAGAAAGAGTTGCAGCCACGGTAAAGGTGGGAAACTTTTTGGACCTATGAAAAATAATGGCAGGTAAGGCAGGATTGGTACTGTAATACAAAAGTTTCCTGATCTAGACATAGTACTCTCTTACTTTCAGGCCAGAAATAGAACTTCCCATTCCCTCCATAAAGTGAAAATAATTTCCCCTTTAGCTGTCCACCAATAATGAGGACCTTCACTTAGTTCTTGAACAATGTCAAGCCACTTTAGGAAAAGTTTCTGCAGATTTTGCAAAGATGTGTCCCAATTGTACTGATGTAATTGCAAAATAAGTACTCATGATGACTGCGGAAAATGCTTGTATAACAAGAGCAGGACACACGCAAAAACAGTGCAAACAGATGTTAATTAAACTTGTACAACGGATCTGACTAAAGTGGGAGACATGATTGAGAAGAAAAGCCATAAGCCTCAACTTTTAGTCTTTTACACACACACTAAGAGGGAGCCTCAATTTTTCCCCATGTCGTTCAATTTCAATTCACACCAGGGACTAATCATGACAAATTCAAGTAGGACACCTGGGTCTAAGAGGCCAATCAGGCAGTGAAACAACTTACAAACTCTAATTGAGCACCTCATAAACAAATTCAATTTCAATCCTCATTTGGAATAATGATTGAAGCCTTCAAAATTAGTTTTTCAATCATAATTTACAATAGGTAATTATGTGAGAGTAGTTTTATCTCGGTGAATAAACACTTTTGGACCCTAGAAGTGATCCCAAACAAGCATGAAGCATTAAAGTAAAATAAAGAAACTAAATATAAGCAAATTATAGTGCCTTTCCATTACATCTCGAGATTGAACTTGACAAGGTTCAAATGCAAGCTCATAATAATAGCAGATAACAAGAATAACAATTTTCTCTTTTGTCACATGTTGATCAAAAGATACTGTAGACATTGATCCCGAAACTGATATTACTGCGATCATGAGGAGTAATGAAATTCATATACCTAAAACAGGAAGTAATCCCCAGAAGCAAATTTAATCAGGGGTTATTCTATTTCAAGGTCTAACAAATTCATTATGATCAATGTTTCATCACAAGCTTACAACTTATTGCTGGGAGGGCTTATTTAAAGACAACTTAGGCTAGTTTCCCTATTAGATAGACCAGAAAGGCCTACAAAGTAAAAGGGTCTTATCTCATGTGTGATATTACTTCCTTGGCTTTCGCTGCTTCTTGGGACCTGGAACTTGCAATCTACCAACAGAACACCCACACTTTGCCCTGAGTATAAGAACCGCCCTTCCATTAGGGGGTGCCATCTTTCTCAGTTGAGCTTCCAATTCCCTGTTTTGATGGCGAGCCAGTTCAAGCAAGCCCTTCTTGAATACATCTCCATCTCCATCTGTTTCCGATGAAGGTGAATTTTTCACGCAATCCTCTGTCTCCAATTGGATGTCAAATTCAACCGAATTTTTTAGACCCTTGCAACTGGGATTCCCACATCTTCTACCTGTCCATGTTACAACTAAGAAGGTAGCCACTACCGCAGAAGAAACACTAATTCCTATAGAGATGTAGATCATTGGAGCCACAGCAAACTCCTCTTTCACCGCATCCAGTATTGTCCCACCAATCTCAACAGATTTGATTATAAAAATCTGGAAATAGGGAAATAATAAGAATCCGCAGGCAAAAATTACAGCTATAAATATCACAGCATCGACCAACACAAATCGAGACTGATCGCAAAGTGGAATTTGCAGACTACTGAAAGAAGTGGGCATCTTCCTATTCCGCAGGATGTTATTGGTTCGCCTGGATTTAGAACCCAAGTCGGCTGAACAACTAGAATTCGCCATAGCAGGGGGCTGGTCAAGGTACTTGCAGGGCGAGATAGAGTTATCCAAATAGAACATTTCAGATAGAATCCAGAAATTGAATCCAATCAACGACTGAACGCCCACCAGAAAAATCACAGATTAATACGATCAACTAGATCAGAATCGGATCGATCCAAATTGTTGAAATTAAAAGAGAAGAAATTGAAGTGATCCAGAAGATCGAAAGAGGTCGGTGCCCAGATGCATCAATCTCTTCTTCCCCACCTTTCAAGGCAGTGTTCACAGCTCAAATCCAATATTTGATGCAACCTAAGAGTTACTCTAAATTGAGTAGAGAAAAGGCCAAAACAGCAAGACTGATACAAGTGTAAAATGGGGGCTAAGGCCGGCTTGACGAGTTCCAAAGCGAAAGAAGAAGAATCAGAGAAGACAAGGGAGAGTCATTTCTAGTCTTTGTATGTTATCACGATTCACCATTTCGCAGACGAACCGTACCACCGATGCTCGTTTTGTGGGGAGTTTGGAGCGCGAGAGCATCGAGCGTGGATGAGTTACGTCGTGGGCTATTTCCGAAATGGGCTTGGATTTGCCTTTATAGATTTCAAATTATTATATACAAATGATTGGTGGGCCATATTCTATGGGCTATACCTACTATGGCCCACCTCTCCAGTGTAAGTATAATCAATTACATAATCTTATAGAAATGCCCTTTATGTAAATGGCTTAAATCATTATAATTGAATTTGGATGGAAATGAAATAATTAAATTAATATAATTTCATGTATTAAAATTTTATATTAAATTAAAAATAAATATTAAATATCATAACTTGATATACAAGATGAATTTAAAAAAAATAATTACCATCAAATTTATTTTGATTAAATCGTGCTGTTTTATATACTATATCCCGTAACTATAACTACCTTATTAGAACTAAGGAGAAATAATTAAATTACTAATTCGTATAAAAATGGAATAAATTTTTTATTTTACCCCTGTATAGATTATTTTTATATTTGTATTACATTTTCGGTGATAGTTAATAACCATAAATAGAGTTGATATTTTATTTGCAAATTAAATAGAGATGATATTAAAAAAATTAATACACCTTTATCAAGTGACTTATAATAAGGAGTATAGTCCATACATCCATTCTCAAAGGTGATGATGACTCATAATAAAGACACAGGGGAGTATATCACACCAACAATAATTTCAACTAGGGTAGAGAAACGAGCGGTTAGGGCAGCCTGTACCTAAACTCGTAGCCCACTCATTTAATGTTACACATATACGGCTTAGCCTATGCCTATACATCAACTCCATTAAAGCCATGTTAAATGAGTTATGATATAAATGGGCATGTTAAAACGGGTTATGAGTAACCCATTTAAATTTTGAACTATTTTTTTAAGAAAATAAATAGGTAAGAATCACCATTATAAATTTTAAGCCTTTAAAGTTTTTTTTTTTTTTTTTTTTTTTTTTTTTTTTTTTGCCCAAAGCCTTTAAAGTTCAATCATCATATATTGAACAAAAAAAAAAACTTAAATTTAGATATATATCATCATAAAATCATTTTAATGTTCAAACTTCAACTTTCAAACGAAATGATGACTATTATAAACTCAAAGATTTATGATATGACATGCTTCCATTACATCTTCATACTGGATCATCATTTTCAAATTCACCTATAAACCTCATATTAACATAAACACAAATTTGTAACTTGTACAACCCTGTACTGTCCTTTTATCTTATACCCTTGGAATAAGGAGGGTAGAATGTAATACCCCAGATTATTATTAATAGTATTGATATTATTATTAATAGTAATAACCTTTTTTTTATATAGCTAATTACTCCTAGTCCTAATTACCTTAGTATTACATATTTATTAACATGTGAATTTTATTTAAGTTTCGAGGACTAAACTTATTTTAAGGAGGGTAGAATGTAATGCCCCATATTTTTATTAATAGTAATAACTCATTTATTTTATTTTATATAGCATTGGTGGGCCAAATACTCCTAGTCTTAATTTCCTTAGGAATTTCCAGCTTATTCACACCATGATTAATTGATTGATTGATTTTAATACACCCTATTAATGACATTAAATTCACATAATGATTTATTGATTGAATTTAATATACCCTATGAATGACATTAAATTCACACCATTAATGGCATTAAATTCACATAATGATTGATTGATTGAATTTAATATACTCTATCAATGACATTAAATTCACACCATGACTGATTAAATTTAATATACCCTATTAATGACATTAAATTCACACAATGATTGATTGATTGATTTTAATATACCCTATTAATGAGTTGGCAATAGTAAAGAGCCCAACCCATAGCTCACCCTAATTGAGGTCTAGCTGCCTAACCCTGAATACTCCTTTTCTCTTCTACTATTTCCTCTATTCTTTCTCTATTCTTCTAAGAGGCTAGCAAAATGGAGACCAGGTAATCCTAATCCTCAGAACTCCCTAGAACAATAGGAGTTAATTGTTACATGTCAGTCTCGATTTTTGTGAAAAATCCTTGAATGTGTCTCTACATTTGTATATCTGTATATATGTTTTCCTTTTGGTTAGTGTGAATTGCTTTATGAAAACAAAACACCTCACCTTCTTCTATACATATGTATTTCTCCTTCTTGATTTGCGTGATTTACTTCTTTTGCAAAACCATTTACCATTGAATATACATGTACACTTTGGGTGCCTCGGTTTTCATGATTGAAACTTATATATATCCTTCATTAATATATATATATATATAATACATGTACATCTTTTGCCTTGGGTGCTTCAACTTTTGTATGTATGTATATGTATATGTCCTTTTCAATTTGTCCAATCTGCACCTATGTTAAAATATATACATGTTCTCTTTTAAATGGTTTTGCCTAGGTTTCCATAATGGACAAATAGCAGTGTGTGTGTGTATATATATTCGGTTTGATTCCATAAATTTGAGAAATCCATTTTTGTATGTGAAATATACTATATGTAATCCTAATTCCCGAGTCTTAGGCTAATTTTATATGAATCTTGATATGTAATTATGATCCTAAATATAGCATATGTGATTGTTATATGTGAAATATATTATATGTAATCCTAATCCCCATGAGTCTTAGTTTAGTTTTATATAAATTTTGATAGGGTTGTTATATATGATAATATAATATGTTATATTATGTTAGTTGTGTCTCGATGCTACATTAATTGATATTTCTTTTATTTATTCTTTCTTCATATAATATCTCCTCACAATAAAATAGGATATGAATAGATTATATGTAAAATATCTTTTATCCCATATTTGATTAAATCATAGGATTATTTATAAATTAATTAAATTATTTGGAAACTTTATTGGGTTTTAATTCCTAGAAAATAATCGTATTAATTATTACTTTGATGGTGTTAGATAACAGTTATAGTATAAATTTTACTATTGATAAAATTGTGGAAAATTGATTATGTGCGATAAGTGTACGATATGAGTCTTATGGAATAATTGAGGAATATGTGATCTTGATACCGTATAACTTATGATAGTTGAATTTGGACTTTACTCGGATAGATTGAATTATAATAATGATTATGAGTTGGATCTCATATCGAATATTTGAATTATTATACTCTTGAAGATTTGGAAAGTTATGATGCCCTTGAACAACGGATATATGCAACGAATGAATTTTTAAATAAGATAATTGTGACAAGATTGATTTGTTTTCTGATTGCGTGTGATTATAATGAATTAATGGTGGGAGGATAGCTTGGGACGGTACCTCCCAAGAGATGAACACAACTTTTGGGCTTTATGCCACCAATGTGAAAAGATAGTATCCGTTCTTCTCAAAGTGGTGTTTGGCAAGGTTTTCCGGGACACTAGTAGCAACTTTGGAAAGAGGTGTGCACATTAGGAAGAAATGTTTTATGGCCAATTTGATTATTTGTGACTGGCAGGGTTTCTCGGGTCACAGGGTAGACTGGCAAGGTTTCCCGGGTCTACCATGGTTCTCTTCCCACTAAACTATATAGACGGCGGGGTTTCCGGTCTGCGGATAAATTTAAAATGATAATGAGTGATATTTGATCCATTGTGAATACATAGACATGATGAATATTGAAATTGATATTTGATTCAAGTCTTGTGTGATTATATATTTGATTTGATTAATATATTTGAGCTATATAAATTGTGTTTTAATTAGGATTACCAAATTTTTTGCCGATGTTTGTGTTCGGGTCATGACGATCCTTCCTGGGAGCAGATTTTTTGTGAAACAGTCCCAAGGTTGGGGTTAGCAATGAGAAGTGGGGAATGACATTCAAATTTCTAGCTAGTTTCTTTTTATTTTATACTTTGAATAAAATACTTTTATTTAAGTTTGGATTTATGTTAATGTAATAAGGTAGCCTTGCACTTGTTCCAAAGACAAGTGCGGCGTAACACTTCCCAAATTTTGGTTATTTTGAATTTTAGTAATTATTCACAAAAAAATTATAGCAAATTTTATGTTATTATAATTGTTAGAAATTTGAAATAGACAAAAATGCCTTTGGAAAAATTAAAACCACATCCTCCAAAATTTTTTATCATAATATTCATCTAAAATATAGAGAAAAGGCAACAAAATGCTAAGAAAAGTATCTCAAAAAAGAAGCAGATCTTTCGAGGTCACAATGCTAAAATATGTCGACAAAGTATTTTTATAGGGGAAATAAGACAAAAGTGAATGTTGAGGAAGACATAAAAAGGGGGAAATTTTTTTTAAAAAAATTTAAAAAAATGTATCAAGGGGGCACGTGCCCCCCTTATAGTATACGTGAATCCGCCCTTGCCCGTAACCCACCCATTTAATTCTTACCCGTCATGAGTCTTTTATGGGTAGACTTAAATGGGCAAATTTTTTATGGGTTCGGATAAACCGTAATTTATTCAGCCCTAATTTAAAGTTCTAGTTCTATTTATCATAGCATTACATTATGTGACCCTTCCCCCACCCTACCCAAAAAAAGAAAAAAGAAAAGACATGTTCACCATAAGTCAGTTCACATTACTAAAATTTAAAGATTTATGGTCATATAGCCGCAAGTCCGACATACAATATATTAAAGAAGCTCCCTATTTTAGACAATCTGATTGCGTCAATGCATGATAAATTATTTTGAAATAATAATATGACTCCGGCGTCAGAAATTAATTATTCCAAGTGGACTTAATCAAATACTACTATTTTATTAACTTGATCAAATTCATGGATAACCTTCTTTTAAAATATATAAATGCCGTCTTTCACTTCATAGCAAAGGACAAAGTCAAATATTTTTTTTATTTGGCCGGAAGTTGATGGTCAATTCAATTTACAATTACCAACTCTCATATAATCTATTGCACTTCTCTCTCATCCCAACCCATTTACAAGAATCTTTTGATTTATAAGGATTTTGATGTTGAATCTACTCCTCAAATCCTTAATATAAGATTTATTTATTTAATTAGATTAAATTAGAATAAAAATATATATTTTTTCTAAAACACCATAATTATCTTTCTTAATTATCTTTATCTCTCTTATTAGATTATTGTCGAGGGGATCACTAGTAGTAAATTAGGAAATAATTAAAAAATATGATAAATTTATTTTATATTTAGAATCGATATCAATTTTTTTAAGTAAACCCTATAATAAGGACACGTATCATTTTTCAAATGCAGCTGAAGAACAAAGATCTCTTTAGTTTTAAACGTTTGATCCAATTGTCTTGCAGCTCACGAATAACCCAAAGCTTACTCTATCTCTTTCAATTAGACGGCTTTTGAGTATTACTCTATCTCTTTCAATTAGACGGCTTTTGAGTATTTTAAAAGTTAGTGTTATTTTCCTTGTTCTTTTTCAACTCATTGCAAATTCCCTTCAATTCATCACCTCCTTTTGACTATACTCTTCCCCTTTCTTTCAAGTTTCTCATAACTTTACAATTCAAACCAATCTAGAACTCACTTATTCACTTTTAAAGGGAAAATTAAGCAAAAAATCCCACATTCAAAATTTTAGAGAAAATTGTACTAAGGTCTCAAACTAGGAAAAAAATACTATTAAAAGACATTTTAAAATCTTTAATTTGTAGGTAAGTCCTGTGAGACTTTTGAGTAATATAATCGAAATATCAAAAAACTCAAGTACCCTTAATGTTAGTTATCCCACCTATCAATTGCCGCGCCATGGACTTGTCAATCGCTTTTTTCCATTAACAAGTTCATTGGTCTGTGTTGAATGTTGATAGGTAAGGCAACTAACACATAAGGTAATTTAGTCTTTTGACATTTTAATTATATTATCCAAAAATTCTGTGGGACTTACTTGTAAATTAAATATTTTAAGGGATCTTTCAGTAGTATTTTTCGTAGTTTGGGACCTTAATGCAATTTTTCAAGATTTTATTGAGATGAAAATTAAATATTGATTTCTGTGTGGATGCAAAATTGGCAAATTGATGTTTTCTATGTATAAAAATTTATTAGGTTGTTCTTATTAGTAAAGTTTTGGGAAAATCCTTTTTAGGGCCTTTTTTACAGAAAAAATCTTAAAAAAGGCCCCAAGATTCTTAAAATCCCAGAAAAGGCCCATCGGAATGTATAAAAATGAGGTTATTTAGTTGTTAAAAAATTGTTGTTAATGTTCTTATTAGTAAAGTTTTCAACAGGATTTTCCCTAAAGTTTTCAATTTTCTCTATTTTTTTTTCTTTTAAAAATTATATTATATTCTTATTATGTTACGATGAGATAAAACTGTAATTTTCTTCATATCTCATATTATTATATTATATTACATGAAATAGATTAGTTAAGTTAAATTTTTAAGCATCATATAATTATAGAATAAAAAATTTTACATATTAAAATAAAATAGGAAAGGATATAATTTTTTTTAAAAAAAATTTAAGTACTCATATATACTTATTATAAAACACCAACTAAGAAATGTATTTAGTCATTTTTATAAGACATTTGTTTGTTTCCAAAGCATATTAATTATTTTTTTCTATTTATGCTTATAATTAATAAGAGTAGTATGTGAGAGTAATAATTAATACTCCCTCCTGTCCTAATTATAAAAAGCTAGTTAACTTTTTTTTAGAGATTAAGGAAGGTTTAATTAAATTACTTTAGAGTATTTTTATTTTTATTTTTTTATTCAAACTAATTAGTTTAACTAATAAACTAATACATGATTTAAGAAAACACAAGATATGAAATGATTTAAGAACCTATTTAGCTTCCTTAATCTTTTCAAAGAAAATCAACTAACTCTTATAATTAGGATCGGATGTAATATAATATTAGAATTTAATGCATTAGTAAGTGTAATAGTGAAAATTTTTAAACTATAACTTTATTAATTTTAACTATTTTTATTGATTTTTGAAAATTATTAGTTGACGTTTTATAATAAATTAATAAATACAAGAGGAAGCAGATATTTAAGCATATACTGCCTCCTCCTTCTCTTAACGACCGCCATAAGATGTCAATGCGTGATAACGTGCTTTGATAAAAAAGGCATGCGTGATAACGTGGAACATAATATTTGACGCTCATTAAACATTTCTCACTCCCTTCCGCGAAGCTGCTCCTTTTAAGTTCTTATTCATTGAATTTCCTTTTTCCCAGTCATTCTGGAAAATTCCATCCACAAACAGACACAGAAAAGTAGGCCGCCCTCACCCTCCTCCCCTACTTCTCTTCCAAGTCACCCCAATTTTATATTCTTTAAGCATTTTCCTTGTCGTCGCTGAGGAAATTTCCCCCGCGTCTTGCCGGCAACTTCTTCTACCTTTCAATATGAATTCAAACGTCAATTTCTGCTATCAACCCTTCTTCATATACCTTATATATATTGAACAACTCTCCCTCAATTCTTCAAACCATTCCAATAAATCATATCATAGCCTTCTTGTCTTCTAACAATAAACCAATTTGAGCCCTTTAGAGGAACCCCGTTATTTTAACTTGACATTACCTTTCAAGAGTTTTTGCAGCCATGGTTCCCAGCCAACTTGATTGCTTTATTCAATTCAACAGATCAACTTCTCAGAATGATGTTACCTCCAGTTCTAATCCCTTATTATCTGGGCTGTTGGACTTTTTCCTTTCGTGTACAGTTTTCAAAATAAAGGGTTCTTTCCCAAAGTTTTGGTTTTTTCTCCTGTCCCAACTTAATCCAAAGGTTAGAACAGAGAAACGTGTATCAGATTCTGAGTTGACCCACCAACCGAGTTTGATTCATGGAAGCAGAGACGATGATGGGGCTCTTGGTAGGGACGAAGTAGAAATGGTTATGGGAAACTTGGGGCTTCTTTGCAGCTCAGGAAGTGAGGAACTTGGGGAAAAATATGGTCTGAGTCAAGTTTCTGGGGTGTTTGAAGAGGAAGAGCCAAGCCTGGAGGAATTGAAGCAAGCATTTGATGTGTTTGATGTGAACAAAGATGGCTTTATTGATGAAAGGGAACTGCAGAGAGTTTTGTGTGTTCTGGGTTTCAACGAAGCAGCAACAGAACGAGAGAACTGCCAAAAAATGATCAGGAACTTCGATGCGAATGGAGATGGAAGAATAGATTTCAAGGAATTTGTAAAAATCATGGAGAACAGCTTCTGCTGATTTTGTTCTTCTTTAGTTTAAACATGTATTAATAATCAGTAATGGACATTGCTTATATGGACATTCTTTGATATGTGTGTGTGTCATAATTTGTTAAACAGAATCCCATATTTATAATGAAGGCTCAAATCCCATACCTCGCAATTGAATTACAATACAAACGCTACCTAAACAAAACAACGTCAGTGAAGGAATCAATTATCTACCCCTGTATTAAATTGGTGTGTAGATACAATATATGATTTAATTCCTAGTACCCCTGTTTTTGGTTTCAACTCATCCCCCTTTTTATATTTCTGCAAGGTAAATCGAAGCTTGATCACCTAGAATGAAGACAGTTGTTATAAACTCAGTAAACTAAGAAGCCTGTGTTTACTTGTTAGGCATTGTTGCAGCAATTTTCTTTGCTTTTCCCAACAGACCAACATGACCAACGAATTCACCATAAGATCAAAATTTGTATGCCCTGGATTCAAATTACGATTCTCAGTCAATAGTAATGGATTTGAAGTATTTATCTTCTTGTTCAACCCATCCAGTTGACCAGTTGGCTGCAATATGACATCCCATGAATAATACGGAACCCTATTTCCACCATGTAAGAAGAGTTCCAAACCATAATTGAAAGAAACTAATTATCAGATCAAGATTTTCCTACGACCTTTGCACTTTTTAGTATCTATATTCTATATAATATATAAATAAATTGTATAAAGAACTCAACATGATATATTGGGCTTTGAATGGTTTCATAACTCGATATATTTAGCTTACATTGAGCAGCATGTTTGGATTTCTAAAACTATGGTAACAAATCTGCAATTCAGATAGCAGCCAAAAGCCAACTTCCATGGAGGGACTAAGCCTATAGACTGAGCGCGAGAAGCTTCAAGCAAAAGTCATTTGGTTCTTGTTTGAATGGAATAATCAACTTTGGAAGCCCAAAAGGTGATTTTATCTAAACACCCTCCTTCTTTTCCCAAACCATGTGATATGAGAAGCAACTTCGACTTGTGGCTTTCTGCTTTCTGATCAACTTTGTCTAAAATTGTACCTATAAATCAATTTTCTCCAAACTCTATTTTGCCTAACACTAATCTGAATGCACCCTAATTTGCTGCCCTTTTGCCCATCTAGCTTCTGTGGGGATAACAGAGGCTACAGCTAGCTAAGTTAGTTGAACTATATTGGTTCAAGTTAGTGTAAATCATAACTAACTCACTAACTCTTTCTATTTAATCTCCAAGATTAATTAAATTCTTATTTAGGTTCTTGTTATTAGATGTCCAATAAAGTGGAAGAAAATTTTGAAAGTTTCAGTCATATGGACTTTGCAGGCCATCTTGTATTTTGGGCTTCTCCACGTTTCCCACAAATGCTGTGTCTGAAATTTCTTAAACCTAACATGTTATACCTAGTTAGACAAGCTATATGTACTTTAATCACATTATAACTTTCTTGCTTAATGAGTTAATGTGAACATTTTCCCTTCAAGTTGGATCACAGATCTTGCCTATTTCAATGAATTTTGCTTTATCAGGTTTATATTCTAATTGTTGACAAGTGAAAAATAGCTTTCAAAATGATTAAATCCTTCCTAACAACTTATTTAATCAAAGGCACTCCACTTGCATGTGCTGTTATAGATTAAAGGAATTTTAAGATCATAACTAATTACTCCCTCAGCCCTTTATTGTAAGGTACCAACTAATAACTCTCACGAACTAATAAAAATAGTTAAAATTATTAAATTTGTCCTAAAATTTAAGTAATTTCCAATATTACTCATACTAATTACACTAAACTCTAGTATCATATTAGTTATTACTTTCATCCAATATCCTTATTAAATATAGACATGCATGGAAAAAAATATTTAACGCTCTTTGGAAACAAGTGCCTTATAAGAAGGACCAAATACACTTGTTAGTTGGTGTATTATAAGAATTAGAGGGAGTACCAACTAAGGGGTCCATATGCTTTGTTATATGTTGATGGACTCAAATTTATCCCTCTCTAACATGAATTATAATTTAGTTAGGCAGAAAAATCACTATAATACTTCATTTCTTCAAATGAATATTGCCATAAAATTATTTAATTCTTCCTCTTGTCTTTTTTATAAGCAATTTTCTCTTTTATGGGGCTAATTTTTAATATAAGCAACTTTCTTTTTCTATTTCAAAATATAAACTTTCTTTTCCTTTTCTACCCCTATTACATACATAACTTTATATTAATTACCCTCAATCACCAACTCTCTTTCATTCAATCATCTATTTTCATTTTCTCTCATATTTTATACTCATTCTCTCTCCAAGCCCTTTTTCATAAATAGGGATATATTTGGAAGAAAGATGACATTTTTCATTTTTGACATATTTATTGCCTTTAACTAATCTTGGCCTCGGGTTCATTTTGCGCAATCAAGAAAAAAAAAAATTCTTATAAAAAGGATCAAAGAGAGTTTATAGAGAGCTATTGTCCATAAGTTGTAAATACTACAACTCAATTTCAGATTTTTTTTTCAAACTGCAAGAATTTTAGTGACTAGTTTTTTTGCCAATGAATTATAATCACTAGTTATTAACAAAAAAATATATAAATAAAAATATTGCATTCTCATAAAAAAAATTGAGAGAAGCTGAGAAGTTAATAGAAACATATTAATTACACTGCAAAATAACTAAGTTTTGGACATGTTTATTCCCCGTAACAACTTAAGGGAATAGATCATTATATTCTGATTTTAGCTACCAAATTTGTAGCTAGATAACTATACTAAAAAACTATACATATTATCCTAAATTCTACATTTCAAAGTAAAAAAGTAGTGATAATAATTGAGCTTGTGTATCTTGTATGTAGATTTATTTATAAGTTTTTTCGGGGATTCATTCAAAGGAGACATCAAATGTTGAAACTTTATTGTACACACTCCACAGAGAAAGCTGAAGGCATAAATAATACTAATATCAGAAACTAGTTATGAATTTTGATTGATGTAGACGCACGCTCACATGCACGCACGGCACACGCACAAAGGGACCAGATATTTTGTCTGGTATTTTGTGATGAAATTGAATTTGTTGCAGAAGATGCGTCATAGGAATATTGAGGCCACAATATGTCAAATGGAATTTATATCCACTCTTTTCTCGAGCAGAGCAGTTGTTTTCCAAGGAAGAAACAAATGTTTTTTCCCCTCTCAGTGAAATGTTCCTTATATTGAAAGCAAATACAGAAGGAAATGGGTTCTCTAATAGGATGGGACAAGCTCAAGAATTCTAATAATTGAAGCAGAGACAAAAATGGTGGGACGAACGGTAAAAAATACAAAAGAAAAGAAAAGGAGAGGCCAAAAAAAAAAAAAAACCCTGCCACTTTACATTTCATTTCAGGGAATTCATGGCTTTCTCACTGTAATAACAATTAGAACTGATCACAAGAGATCAATAATATGTGGACTTAATCTTAAAAAGGAGGTAGAGCTCAAATCTGAACGAAACATATTAATGTTAATAAGCACAGGTGAAATCAGGCATTTACATTAGAGAAACATGATCATTATCCTAATGTCTCTTATTCATAAATAATTGAAGTTCAACATGATGTTAAATCAAAGTAAGTAGAATGCCACTTGCTCTCTCACAAGTGGGTTTCTTACAAACGACTTATCATTATCACAAGTTGTACCTTATAGTACATGAAAACCTTCTACAAACTGAACCACTCTTGAGGCATACCACGAATGGAGCCCAACACATCATCTTCCTAAAATAATCACATTCTCCTTTGGCCCTAAATTAGTAAGCCATTATGATCACCCCAACTATATTTTTAATTGCATCTCTTATTACTGTAATATCTTTTTACCAAGCTAATACTTTCATCCTAAGGTGAATTCAGTTCAGTATCGAAATTGGCGTCCGGTATAGGTCTGGCCAAAGGACCAAGAGGGTGGAGCAACATTGTAAGAGGCGAGAGAGCGACGGTCGCCGGTAGTGACCAAGAAGGAAAGGGCCTGACCATTGAGGTAAGAATTGCTTTGCCAGTTTTGGCCCCAGTTTCTGGACATGGCTTGCCATCTAGTCCTTGTCCCTCTGATTGCCACTGCATGAACATCTCCAGCTCCTCCAACGTTTGTTACCAGCACTAAATTGAAGTATGAATGTCCATTAATGGTAAATCTTATCCCTCCTCTTCTCCTACACCTTACCCTGCAATTCCATTCAACCATGCCAAGTGAACAAAAAATGGAGTAATATATGATGAGGTTACTGTCATGTGACTAAGAGGGGTTTAAATCTCAGAAACACTCTTTTTGCTTGCCCACCTGGTGGAAACCTTGTGCATTGAGCTATATGATGAGGTTATCACAAGCCATTAATAACATTACAACAACAAATCAACCCTTGGGTGAAACTACTAACCCCAAACTATAAGGACTCATGAGGCAAAGACTTATGTTAACCTCGCTCTTTAGTGAGGATTCAGTTATCCTACTATTTTATACAAACCTAAATCTAATGCTAAGACCCTTATTCATAGAGGCCATGAGTGATTAACCAACTAATGACACTTTAATATCTCCAAGAAACCACACCAGAAAAACATTCTTAGTCAGAGAAGATAATGTCACAAGAACCATGTTTTGACTATTCTTAGGCGTAAGAGATATCAGTATCATCATTTGACTTTGACAATTTCTTGTTTGTCATTCACTTGTATTTCTTTTTTGATTTGATGAAAATAACTCTAAAAAATACCTTGAAAATCATTGTGATTGTGACTGTGAGATCAAATGAAAGAAGAAAGGTGAAAAAAAGAAGGTACCTTCTGTAACTGACTGGAACAACGCCAGCTTTGTACTGAGCAATGTGCTGGAAAACAGGTTGGGAAAGATCAAAATGGAGGTTTGGAGGATCACACCAACCACCTGGTGGGCAAAAATTAGTGGCAGTGACCACAATAGTTCCAGGGAGACACCATTGTCGGTCATTCACACATCTAATCTGATAACATGCTCCACAGCTCAGTCCATTGTTGAACAGAGCAGTGCTCACAGCTGCTGTGTTTGTTCCATACCCTTGGCTGTACAGATTTCCATACCCACATGCCCCTCCTGAAAATAAAGTTTCACACCATCATCTCAACAACATCCAAACATATTATTCCCCCTTTTTTCTCTGTCAATAAAAATGCTGAAAGAAAAAGCACTCATGTTACTAACAATAATTGGTTTACTTTGGTTACAGGGCTTACCCATAGTTCCTGAAGCATCACTACCCCCATAGAAAGTTGCATGTGCATTGTTCCAGCCTCCATAGCCATATCCATGAACAGAGGAGACAAGTCCCAGAAGAAGAAAGCCAAAAGGAAGAAGACCCATTTTTGTTTCCTGCATAAATATGGATTGGTACAGAACAATGAAGAGTAAGAGAGAAGAGAATGAAGATGAAGAAGAAGAAGGTTGAACCTTGAAAGTTGGAGTTTTGAGGTGATGAAGGAGGGGATTGGAGTGGGAATAAATAGAGGCCAGTCAGCGTCAAAGCTGACAGAGACGACCTGACACATTTTGAGCTGTTGGGACCATACAAATGCAGTAATATCTATGTTTGTTTGTGGGTTTTGCGAGGTAGTAAACGGCCTGGGAACTCTGTTTTTGTGAAAACTAGTATCTTTTTTAACCAAATCTATGGAAAAAGTAGATTCCATGTGAATTTCAAATAACTTGTCAACTGGATTCCACTCCTTTATTTATATGCCGAGTAGATAATATTGCCTGCAACTGCAAGACAAGTAAAGAGAAAAGGCTTCTTGTTTTTTTTTTCCCTGGTGCAGTAAATTTAGTGCAGAGGAAGCACTAAACTGAATATATTCTAGATTTATGGAAATTATAGGAAAGTGTACGTGTACAAGACTTGGCAATAGCTGCCTACTTGTTAGAATTTGGGAAAAACAAAACAAGCGTGTTTGGCTGGCATGCATGCAAGAGGGTTGCTTGGCCATTAAATACAAACATGTGATATTTGCTCTTAACTACAGACACCAAGTACCACCTAGTTATTATGCTCACTCTCATGCTAACCCAATAGAGTTTTATTTCTTATGACCCATCTTCTTCTCAACTACGGTACTCTCTCTCTCTCTCTCTCTCTAATAAAACTCTTCACTCACAGCTTACTTACAGTGACCCAAAACAGTTCTTGTACTTGACGGATTCTTCTCTTTTCAATCCATTATTCATAAAAGTAAAATATACTTCTACAATTGAATTGTTAAAGACAACTTGAACTTCAAGATAGATATATGTCTCTATGTGATATTCAAACTGTTTATCCACAATTATTGGGCTTAATTAAATAACGAAGTGAATGCAAAAGGTGTGTTCATTAACGAGAGAATTTCACCCTCCCCCCACTTAAACACTACGAATTGAATTGAGTGCTTAGAAGAAATATTACGAGGATGCAATATGAAAGCGTCGGCAGGGATGAAAGTGAAGAAGGACCTAAAGTTGGGATGTTAATGGCAAATGGGTAAGAGAGTGGGCTCAGATGATACTTTACAAACTATTTCACATGGGAGGGACTACCACAAACACAAACCTTCAAAGCCCTACGTACATAGGTAGGACACACCCCTACATTTTTGCTTCCCCATCGTACCTTTTTATCTAAGGGAAAATCACTATCAAATTCCAAAAATCACTATCAAATTCCAAGTAATTAAAGAATGTAGCGACAAATTTTTTTAAATAATAAGACAGTAGTATGAAGCTGATATCATTTATTGCATTCGAACTTATGATTGTAGATATTATTGTCAAACTTATTAATTTACTTTTCCCCGTATAATTTATAAATCTTATCGAGTTATTTTTAAACTTGTGGTCGCTTTAAACTCAATCAAACTTGTAAGTTTACATACACAATTTATTATTTTTTTATGTTTTTAATTGATAAAATTGTATTAACTCACTATTAAACTCATACTAAATTTTTGGATTTAAACATATTCGATGGTTTTATATATGAGTTTTATAAAAAAATTTTGTTGAATATGATAAATTATGAATGTTGACGAATTTAATTTTAATTATTTGGATCTAAAATATATTAAATCAAATTGTTATCATTTTTAGATTTTAATTATTTAATTATTAATTATTAATTTTTTTTGTTGTTAAAAGTAAACTTTTATGAATTTACCATTCGAGTTAATGATCTAGTTTTATGTCATTGTCATAAGTTTGCTTAAATTCGTAAGTTTAACAACTTTGATTGCATATTTTGCTCGCCTTCACTTGTTGTAAAAATTTATAGTGATTTAATTTTTTTTATTGGGACTTTACAGTTATTTTTCCTTCTATCTATGCATTTTCTAAACAGTTTCTAAGTTCTTATTCATTACATATAATCAGGGAGTATTTTGTTAAGCAACCATAAACCAAATTTATTATAGTTAAAGATCCAAACATTAAAAATTGCACTGCAGAACTAAAAACTAGAATGAAAATAATTTTTGTAGGTAAAAATACAATAATGCCCCTTGTTTTGATTTCTTTAAAAAAGGTTTTTCCGTTCTTTGGAGCTCCGAGTGGCCAAGCGCCAGATTGGCCATTAAAGCTTCGATGTCATCCACCAAAAATTAATGTGTTGTTTATAAGAGGATTTTACTTGTTCATGAAGAATTGCACACTTATTCATGAAAGAGTAGAATACTTGCAAATGTGACTTGTTCAATTTATGTTGTTTATGTGTATAATCTCCTTGTTTATAATGAGTTGCACAATTGCAAATGAGACTTTTTGAATTTGTGTTGCTCATTTGCAAGTATCAAACTCCTCATGAACAAGTGAAATAGGTATATGAACAACCAAAATTAATAGGTTAATAAGAAAACATAGGATCATGAACAAGTCTCATTTACAAGTGTTCAACTCTTTATGAACAAGCGGATTGTATATATGAATAACACAAATTGAACAAGTCGCATTTGCAAGTGTTCTAATATTCATGAACAAGTCTGTAACTCTTCATGAACAAGTAAAATCCCCCTATATAAACAACACATCAATTTCCGGTGGTGCAGCTTCAATGGCGGTCAATGATAGGTCATCGGAGCTCTGGCAACGATCAAACATTTTCTTAAAAAAAATAAAGCAAGGGGCATTATTATCTTTTTACCTACAAAACTTATTTTCATTTTGATCACTAGCCCTGCAATGAGATTTCAGAACGTTTTAGTTCTTGAGTGAAATAAATTTGATCTTATAATTTTTTAATGAATTTTTCCTTGTAATCAACGGGGACAATGGAATAATAGAACTTGGTCACGCAATTGCCAATTATATGACCTTGGAAACAATTTAGATTTTATATTCTGTGTGTGGTTATGAAAAACGAGATGAACTTGTATTAATAATTCCCCTTTTTTGTGTTTATATAGATTTTCCCTTTCATATATGCATTTTCCTAACTCTCTCTTCCCCAAACCCAATACTATTGCCACTTGTGAATTAGCTTGATTTATCCTTCCTGTGTAAAACGCATACGTACCAATTAATTTTCATGATCTGGTTGATTTGTTCTCTATTAATAATTCCCTTTTGGCATTGTTGGGGAAGGAGGGGGACGAATCTCTGGACTCTCAGATTTGGGGGGTCCTCACTATCTGCATCCTCTGTGTGTGAATGTCAACACCTGGGCTCTGTACAAACACAAGGGATAGATCTGAGTTCTGACAAATGTCCTTAAAATACACTGCCTCGTAGTTAATTAGATTATAAATGACAAGGTATAATTAATTCATCATTGAATAATGAGCACCAACGTTACTTAACTTACTGTATAATCAACATTTGAAACTACTACACATGTACATCTTACTTAGCATGACCCAAGCGTGCTTTTCTAATGAAAAATCACTACAAGAGGAATATAATCATAAAAAAAAAAAGGTTCAATAATAAATGAGCAGAATGAACTTGTTGTTACTGATTTCCTACATTTGTTCTTTCTGTATCTTGCTTTGTGATTACAGTACTTTCTTCTAGAGTGAAGTCAAGTCGAACAGCAAGGGGATGCTTGGTGTACGAGAGGGGACGACGATAGGAAAAGTTTTAATGAGTTTAATTTCAAAGAAATAAAGAACTGAGATTATAAAATTTTAATAAAAAAAATATAGGGATAAGGGTTTTAAATGTTATAGAAGTTTTCGTTTAGGGGCATTTGTAAGACGGAAGTTTTTTTGGGACAAAAAATGCTATGGAATTTCACAAAACGTAGCAATTTTGCTCCTTTGTTAATTTTAACCGTTAAGTTTAACTGAGGGCACACGTGGCATGCCACCTCATCAATCAAAAGAGTTAAGTATCATTTTTGCCCCTGAAGTTTTCACTAAGTTGCAATTTTGCCCCGAAAGTTTACAAAACGTAGCAATTTTGCCCTTCTGTCCCTCAATATTAAATTTGACTATTAAATTAGTCAAAGACCACACATGTCATGCCTTGAAAAGGTCAAACTTGGAGTCAAACTCCTTGAGATGTTGAGCTCGCAGAAGGCGAGGAAATCCTTGAGATGTTGAGCTCAAGGCGACCCGAATTTGTAAAAGCCAAACCGGTCAAAGGGATCGAAAGGTCTGTCACAAAACCCGCAGGAAGCATCGCTTATGATCTAAGCAAATGATCGATCTATACAAACGTAAATATTATCACTATTGATTTATTTTACTGAACCAATTTTTGGAACAATTCATTTCTCGTTTTGCTTTTCATTTGTTTAAATCATAAGTGATGCTTCCTCTGGGTTTTGCGACAGACCTTTCAGTCCCTTTGACCAGTTCATCTCAAGGATCTCCTTCTCTGACTCCAAGTTCGACCTTTTCAAGGCATGACACGTGTGGTCTTTGACTGATTTAATACTCAAATTTAATATTGGGGGACAGAAGGGCAAAATTGCTACGTTTTGTAAACTTTCAGGGCAAAATTGCTCCTTAGTGAAAACTTCCGGGGCAAAATTGCTTCTCAAGGAAAACTTCTGGGGCAAAATGATACTTTTGATTGATGAGGTGGCATGTCATGTGTGTACTCAATTAAACTTAACGGTCAAAATTAACGGAGGGGCAAAATTGCTACGTTTTGTGAACTTCCGTGGCATTTTTTGTCCAAAGAAAACTTCCGTTTTACCAGTGCTTTTGAGCGAAAACTTCCATGACATTTAAGACCCTTATCCCAAAAATATATATAAGATTAAAGATTAAGAAGAATTTATTAAAAGCTTTTAACTCCACTTCTTCTATTTTTTAAAATCAAACTCATTAAAATTTTCCCTCTCATACTTTCCATTTCGCTCATGCCAAACAAACTTTTACCGAAAGATACAAGTTATTTAAGGATGCATACATTAACCGAAATAGTAGGAGTTTGTTAGTAGTTGTTACTATTAGATAAAGCGCACAACAGATATTAAAATTTTCCTAATAAAAATGATCGTATGGAATCAATTAAAGTAAAAAATAAAATGAGCAACAAAATAATAGATGGAGACACAAAAATTTAACGTGGAAAAATCTTCCCTTCAATGTGAATGAGAGCAAGCAACTATGGCCCAAAGCAAAAAGATTCTACTATTTTCAAAAGGAATACAATGTTCATTGTTCTAATACAAAGCTCAACTATAGGATGACAACAAATTCACCTTATTCACAAAAATCATTAAATGATTATATTAATAAAATAGAAGAGCAAATAGAGCAATAAAATATGTATCTCCAAGGCAAAGATTGTGCCAGAAATCACCAAGGGCAAAAGCTGCACTCACAAAACATACACCAATGCTCATGCCAAATTTGGAGAAGGTAGGAAGCTCCAATCCACCATCCCACCGTTCAAATTCAATAAATTTATGTCTCAAACATGTCCACAAAATTTCAGGCCAATTGGACTAGAAATGAACATCTAATCATCGACATGATCAAACTTGCTTAGGAAAATATGCAGCAAACGTGAATGAAAGTTCACGAAACTTCTAGGGAAATTAGAAGACTGCAATGGATGATCTGACCATCCAGAATGAAACTCCGTGTGTCTAGAACCTCCAGAAAAAATTCAGATCAAATCGACAAGAAATTGGCTTCCGATCGTCAACTAAATCAAAACTGCTCAAGCTGAAAAAAGACTACTGAAAATAATTTCTCTCACAAGAGCTATATATAAACTTCATTTTCCCCCCTCATACACAAACTTGCAGCCTACTCTTCAGGGTTCTCTATTTTATTTCTTTCCTTTTCCTTTCCTTTTCTTCCCCCCCCTCTTTTCATAAAATAGGAAATAAATAAAATTGAACAATTAGAACTTGGGCTCCACATAGGAGTGACATCCTATGGCCCAACAAAACTCTCTCTCACAACTATGTGGAGAGGTTTGCCAGTTCATCGATCAATTTACAAGTCTCAAGTTCCCCTCTGGATAATGGTTTTGTCAACATATCAGCACCATTATCATCCGTATGAACTTTATCAAGATACAACTGCTTATCTTCAATAGCTTCCTTATAACACTTTGATTCCCCTACACATCAATAAATAAAACATACTCATGTGCAGAGTATCTAGAACGAGGTTGACGAGTTCTAATACTCCTTCTCAACGTGCCCTCCTCAATGTCTGTTTGAGCATTCTCAAGTTCCTCGCTCATTACAGGAATTGGAACATCAACATCAACTACCTTGTTGATTGTTTTGGGCACACGAGGAACTATGTCAAATCCATCTAACACACAGCTATTATAGGGTGATGATTCCTTTCCAGTTTCTCTCTCAATAGAGGCTTGAAATTGTTTGAAAATAAATAACACTTGATCTTTTAGTCTCAAAGTGTAGACCCACACCTTTCAGGAATGATCATCAATAAAAGTCACAAAATCATAAGTACCTCTCTCTCATAATCCTCTTTCTCATTTTCCCACATTAGAGACATAGTCCTCATTAAAGGACCATTGATTGGATGGAAATGTTAGAAGCGTGATAATAAATCTAATATAGTTTCATAGACCACAAATTTTTTTTCTAATACTTTAGATTTTTTTTTCGGCGGGTGGCTTTTAAAAGACACTCTTTTTCTTTTCTGCTTCCTTGCTAAACAGTGATCACACTTATTCAAATTCACTTCTTTTAAACCAGACAACAAATTCCTCTTGGCTAACACTATAACTCCTTTCTCACTCATATGACATAACCACTTATGCCAAAGCTCAACTTTATTTTCTAATTCAATTGAATTAATAATCTCTCTACAAATCTTAGCTAGCAAGATATAAAGTGGAATACTTTTTACCTCTAGCCTTGACCATTGAACCTTTAGAGAGCTTCCAATTTTCACTTGAGAAAAGTCTATAAAAATTATCATCACAAAGCTTTCCAACAGAAAGAAGATTGAGCTGAATATATGGGACATGCTTGACACGCTTAAGAGTTAATTTGGATCCATTTTGAAGTTTCCAAGCAGACTTCTCCAATACCTGGGCATCTAGTTCTACCTCCATCAACTATTTTAACCTAAATCACTTGGTGAATAAGTAGAAAAGGCATCTCTTGTAGATGAAACATGAATTGAAGTACCACTATCAACCACCCCAAGTAATTACATTCTGAGCAAGATTTGCTTAGTTATATTCCTAAACTAAGATCGAGAATATCTTTTGGAGTTATATTTATTCTTTCTTAATCATTACTTAGATTTGTTTTCTTCTCTTTTCCCTTATTCTCCTCGTTCTCTTCCTTCAATAATTTCTCCAATAGCAAACTAAGCTCAAATGTTAGTTTGTAGATCTCTTATTTAATTGAAGTTAGCTTCATATTTTTTCCTCCAATCTACCACCCTTAAAAGCTTTTTACTACCAAATGGAATGGATGACGAAAAAATTTCTCCTATACAGTATAAAGTGAAGGAGACCCTATTTATGAGAGCTAATCTTATGACACACTGTTTTGGTACAACGAGAAGCAATAAAGAGGTGGCATGCTTCTGAATACCTTCGGTTGTCAATCTAAAACTGTCATGGAAAGAGTATTGTGCCATTTTTCAAGCCACCAAGCTAGGGAAGAACTAAGCAAACTCTACTTCGACATGGATGATATATGCAAACAAAAAACAACTTGTCTAATAGCATCTAATATCATGTTCTGTTTCACATCCATGAGAGGGGAAATTGACCACTCAATTGATCACTCAATTGATCACATTGGCAGGAGGCCTTTATCGTTGTTTGAAGGATGTGTTCCACTATATTCTCAATTACACATATATGAACACAATGAAATAGCAAACAGAATTGTAGCAATCTAATCAACATTGATGACAAGTAAATGTCACACTGATTTAATCGTACATAATTGTTGAGGGAGGCTAAAGAACATTCATGGATCATTATAGTAATAAATTTTGTTTTTGCTCTTTAAACCAACGTATTCTACAACTTTAATTTTTGTTTTCATATATCATGTTTATCATTTATTTTCAATGTTTTCAATAGATGAATATATTATCAAGAAACGAATCTCAAAGATTATCAGTAAAATTCTTAAATTAATTTCTAATTAGAAAACTTATATTTAAATATGATATGAACAATAAACACCATCCCGTGCAATGCACGAGGTATGGCAGAATCCACTTTTATTATTATTATTAGGGTTAAGGATCATTTTTATTATATAATAATAATACAACAAGAATATTTTTGTTGGACCTTAAATGCAAATAAACCTTTCAAAACATCAAATCTGCACAAACTCCTTTCACAGCAACTAACGTCGTCTAATGGAAATGAATAAAGGGAATAAATGGATACTCACACAACACGTGGCCTCCTCTGAGTCAGCTAAAAAAAACGTGGAAGAGAAAGTGCAGCGAGATCGAAAGAAGGAATTAGGGTTCGACTATTTTCCCACTCTAACCTCTACGTCTCTCTCACATCGATTCAACCTTCGTTTTTCAACCATTCCTCTGTTTCTAGAAGCTCGAGCAAGCTAACTCCAAGTTTATGCATCAAGTTTCGCCTCCTTTTCGATAAATTTGATTTAGTTTTCGCTTGCGAAATTATCATTGATCGATAACTCCGATGAAACCCCATTTAATTTACAAGAAGTAATTAAACCGCATTCACGTTCCCTTTAATCATTGCTTGCTTCAAATCCTGTCCTCTGATTTTCTCAATTCTCGGGTTTCCAATTATTGTTAATCAAATTTACATAATCAAATCTGAGTTTGTTTAGTTAATGATTGAAATCCTTTCGATGCAAAAATAAATAATGATTAGGCTTCTGATCTCTACAGTGTGTAATCTTTGTGACTCGGCTTTTGATAACTGGAAAAATAAAGTTAGTGCTATATTTGGTTTCACTTGAATAATGGTTAGTGTTTTTGAAACTTTCTGGATCTGTGTTTCTTTGGGATTAATTTCGTCTTTCGTTGATGTTTGGTATATCAGCTATTCGATCTCCAGCTGCACTTTCTCTTCCACGTTTTTTTTTAGCTGACTCAGAGGAGGCCACGTGTTGTGTGAGTATCCATTTATTCCCTTTATTCATTTCCATTAGATGACGTTAGTTGCTGTGAACGGAGTTTGTGCAGATTTGATGTTTTGAAAGGTTTAATTGTATTTAAGGTCCAACAAAAAGTATATTGTGTTGTGTCACCTTTGGCCCATAGTTAGTTAAAAATGATCCTTAACCCTTATTATTATTATTGAAATCTTAAAATCAATTTATTTTTTGTTTAATTAGTTAAAAGTATATTTATTGTATGATGTATTTCGAACCGGGTCGGGTCTATTATGGCGGTGATGATTTGCAATATAAGAGGTTGCCAACCCTAATGCCAAGTACATTCCTCATCGTTTTCCCTCCAGGTTGCCGGGGAAGATTCGTATTTCCAAATTCGACGCTCCGTTCTTTGTAAGCATCTCTCTTTCTCTCGCCTAGCAAGTTGGCGCCCAGATCTGGTTACCTTTCCTTGTTTGTTTTTTCACCCTTCAAAGAAAGTTATTTCCCTTGACGGGAAAGAGGACATATATCTCTCGTAATTTACTTTCTTTTTGTTTGATATTTTTCCCCTCCTGTTTACTCGCTTCTCATTGATATAGCATCGTCCCTCGGTTGACCTAAATGATAAATTTGGACCGACGTCGTTAAATAATGTCTTTGTTCCGCTTGATTCGCGGGTGCAATTAGTGCGTTTTGGAGTTTATTTGCAAGGTGGAATTTTGTCTGTTGCAGGCATTTTTGCTTTCACATTTGCATGAATGGTCACTCTTGTAACTTTAGCGTCTTCACATAATCCGAACGTGTCATTTGGTGCGATTGAAGTAGTCGTATTTCTAGTTCGAAGCATTGATATTTTTTAAAGCTTAACTCTGGGGAGGCGGAGGGTGATGGGTTATGCTGAGTGTGATTGATCGAAGACTTCTTTTAGAATGACTTTTAAATGGCCTGTACAAGTGTTATTTTGTTTAAATGCAAGTTCTTGTAAGGAGTCTTGGCAGCATCATGGCTGATTTCTATCATCCTAATAATGTATTTGATAGGTAGTCCTGTTCTGCATTAGAATGATGTTTAATGTCTTAGTCATGGTAAATACCTTTATGAACTTTCATGTAAATGATTTGTGAACCTTTATAGGGTTTCAGACTATCTTTTCTTTGGTCAATGTAGGGTACCTGAGTATCTGGGCTACTCCAAAGACTGTTTAACCTGATGGCGGGTCCGAGAAGTAGTCATGGAAAACGTTCCCATTCTCAGTCTGACTATGATAATGGTGGAAATAAAAGGAGAAATCCAGGTGATGAGAGAGATCAGTTCATAATTGACCCAGAAGATACTGTGTACCGTTATTTATGCCCAGTTCGGAAGATTGGTAGTGTTATTGGTAGGGGAGGTGAAATTGTTAAGCAATTAAGGATAGACACTAAATCAAAAATTAGGATTGGTGAGACTGTGCCTGGATGTGAAGAACGTGTTATTACAATCTACAGCTCAAGTGATGAGACCAATGCTTTTGAGGATAGTGCTAATTTTGTATCACCAGCACAGGATGCTCTGTTTAAGGTGCATGATCGGGTGGTTGCTGAAGAGGGGCATGGTGATCAGGATACCGAAGGAAGCCATGAAGCCACTGCTAAGCTTCTTGTACCCTCTGATCAAATAGGTTGTGTGATTGGAAAAGGTGGACAAATTGTCCAGAGCATCCGTAGTGAGACTGGTGCCCAGATTCGAATACTAAAGGATGAACATTTGCCTCCTTGTGCCTTGAACTCAGATGAACTTGTGCAGGTAAACTGGATAGGTTTTCTTGATATTGGTTTTTTCCACTTGTTGATGTTAACCATAGAAGGACATGTGATCCTTTCAGGTGTTCTCCATAATTATTTGTAATTGTGTTTCCACTGTTGGGACTTGAAGGAACTACCCTGTTATTTGTGAAAAAGTTTAATAATTTTTTTACTTACGTTAATACATGATATATGAGCTTGTCTCCCTCATTATTATTATCATTATTATTATTTTGTTTTTTTCTTTTTGAAGCTGCAACATTCTCACTTTTGTTGTTTCACTAGTTTAATTTAAGTTATACTCCTGCTGTTCTGAGGATAAATGGCCATGTGTTGTGGCTTATGTCAATTATTATTAAGTAAAATAGTCAGCTTACTGTTTCTATAAAATATAATTCTTGAAGTTGTGGGCACTGGACGCTTTTTCTTCTTGGTGAAACATGCCTTTTTGTTGCATGTTAGTCTTGTATTATGCTGTGTTTTGTCCTGTTTTCTATTTTATGGAAATGGCAGACATATTTCTCTTTCCTGGTTTGCTTCTGTTAAGTGATTTTTTCCCCCCCTGATGGCTGTACTGTTTGTGGCATTGCAGATATCTGGTGATGCTGCCACCGTAAAGAAGGCTCTATATCAGATTGCAAGTCGACTTCATGACAACCCATCTCGGTCTCAGTCTCGTCTTACCTCTGCAGTGCCTGGTGTATATCATGCTGGTGGTTCGCTGGTTGGCACAGCTGCAGGGGGTCCAATTGTGGGAATAACTCCTCTTTTGGGTCACTATGGGGGATATAAAGGTGACAGTGGAGACTGGCCACGATCCTTGTATTCAGCTCCAAGAGATGAAACATCTTCAAAGGAATTTTCAGTTTGTTTGGTTTGTCCAACCGGAAACATTGGAGGTGTCATAGGCAAAGGTGGTGCTATAATAAATCAAATTAGGCAGGATTCTGGGGCAACAATTAAGGTTGATAGCTCTGCAACAGAAGGGGATGATTGCCTAATAATTATTTCAACAAAGGAGGTGAGTTGTTGTCTATTGATCATCTAGTGAAACTATTTTTAATTGTTTTGTGCATATGCAATATAGGTTGAAGATTTTCGCTTTAGTTCAATGATTTTTGAAATTGTGCTTGTACAGTTCTTTGAAGATGCATTTTCTCCAACAATTGAAGCAGCTGTACGTTTACAGCCCCGGTGCAGTGAGAAAGTTGAAAGAGATTCAGGAATTATCTCATTCACAACTCGGCTGCTGGTGCCAACCTCGCGAATTGGCTGCCTTATTGGTAAAGGAGGAGCCATCATAACTGAGATGAGGAGGCTGACAAAGGCTAACATCCGCATCCTGTCAAAGGAAAGTCTTCCCAAGATAGCATCTGAAGATGATGAAATGGTGCAGGTAAGGTTATAATAGTTGTTTCTTTTTTCTTTTTGGCTGAATTTCTGTGTGCCATTTATAGTTGCTCTTAATCTTCAAATAATTTTGAATAAAATTGTTTCTTCTATTAAGTAATTTTTTTTTTTTTTTGGGTGATCAGATTTCAGGAGACCTCGATCTTGCAAAGGATGCCCTTGTGCAAGTACTGACACGGTTAAGAGCAAATCTTTTTGACAGGGAGGGGGCTGTTTCTACATTCCTTCCAGTTCTTCCATATCTTCCTGTTCCAGCTGATGGTCCGGATGGTTTAAGCTATGATGCTAGAGATAGTAAAAGGCATGGGCGAGGACATTCTTATTCAAGCAGTTATGGGGGTTCAAGTGATTTAACTGCTGGTGATGGCTATGGAAGCTATGGTGGTTCACAGGTACTACTTTAGGCATACACAATTGTGAAGAAGTTACTTATAAGTTCTGCATGTTCATTTATATCTGATTCAATGATTTCAAAATTGTTTCATTCATGTGTAGTATGGTGGTAGCGGTGCTTACGGGGCTTATGGAAGTTATTCTATGGGACGGACTGGCACTTCTGGGTAACAAAAATTTTACCATATTGCTTTTTCTCCTTTTCTGTAGTTTTAGTGTGCTATGGCTCATGCTATACTTCATAGTTGAATACCTATACATAATTCCAATGTCATATGAGGACTGAAGGTTTTTTTAAGACTTTAATGAAGCCTATTGTTGGACTATAGCTTCTTTAGGAACCCTGTTTGAAACTTCTGTGCCATGAAACCTGTTTGAAACTCTTGGTTTGGTCTGACTTATGTTGTATGAGAATCCTTAGTGTTCCCTGCCTTTTTGTGGAGAGACCACTTGGTTGATTTCAGTTTCTGGCTGTTTCAAAGCTCATCGGTGCTGATATTTAGTATCTGTTACCAGGTTGTCTAGTCACCAGAGTGTTTCTCGGAAGAGAAACCATGCTTTCTAAAACTTGTTCATGGGTACCACAGGTAGACTACAGTTTTCACCGCCTCTTGTCTTATATCTGACAACTACCTATAATTTAGGTCATTGACAACCTGACCATTGTCCCATGTAGAATTCTGATGCTCTTGTTTTACCTTGCTGCCCTCACTTCCCACTTATACAGCTGGGATATGTGAAGCCTGAAGCCTGACTACTGTTTAAACTGGAAGAACAGATGAACCAGCGTTTGACAAACTCATGGCCTACCTTGAAGCTTCTACTTAGAGGACCAAACATATGTGGAGACTATTGAAACTGGCCATGTTCATTTTATCTTGTTCCCCAAGCTTGATAACTTGTGCTCCCAAGAACCCTATAAAGCTGGCCTGCCTTTGTTGCAGCTTTGCAACACCAGTTCCTGTCTTCTTAACTAAGTCTATGATACTTCTATGATCCTCTGGAAGCTGTATAAGCTCACTATCACTTTTTATTCTCCCTTTTGTTTACAATCGTCTGTAGTACGAATTTGTGTTTCTTTGAATTTAATGATTTTTATTCTGATTAAGTTGATCATATACATAGAATTTTGTTGGTGGTTTGTGGTCTGAATTTCGTGTATAGACATCTATATTTATCACAATAAGTAGGTAATATTGTGTTCTGTGTAGCACTATTTTACTTGTCAAAATACGTTCTTATGGGTTCAGTTTTTAGTATCTGTTGAATTGGAGGTGTGAGCTGTCCTCGCTATGCAGCAGACTCATAATTGAAGTCCATATGGCCGTACTCTTTCTAGGCTAAGGATTTGCTTATGGGTGTAGTTTGATTGGAGGTATGAAACTGCTCTCATTGTGCTGTTGTGCTGTTGAATTTTTAACATAGGCCATATGGTGGAAAGCTACGGTTGCAAAGAAAGCAATATTGGGATGTGGTAGGATGTGGTACTTGCTAAATAGTGTCCTTTTTCCCTAGTTTGCGATATTATATATGCATGGATACAACAAATTGGATTCGCAGGGCTTGTTTGAGTTTGTTTGGCTTCCATGCTGCATTTGAACCTATGATGTTATCTTATTTTCCCTTTGAAAAATGTGTCTTAATTGTTAACACCTGGGAATGTTGGGAATGTCACTAATAAGTACTTCGCCAAAATTAATCTTCTGTAATGAGGAGGTTGTAGGGCCAATATTAGTTTTAGATTGGTGTCTTGCTAATGGTTTTCTGCCCTCTGTTGAGTTATCTGACTATGGAAGCTGTCCAAGACTTAAGATCTTGTGTTAGGTTAATGTTCCTATGAAATTTGCTTTATTGTCTTTCTCAAACTAAATGCTTAATCTCTTGTGAAACTCATCTCGGATGTTCTCATATTTAGGTGTGATAAACGCATTATCTCTCTGTTTTACTCCTTGTAGGCTAGCAAGCTTTTAGGTGATGTCAGTTGCAACGGTATGTCTGACTTTCTAGGTTGAGTCACAAATGCATTATAGTAAAAAATAGTAAATTTATTTAAATTTATTTAAGTGGCTGTTGGGGGAATTGGGAACGGAATTTTTTACTATGCTGTGTTCTAGCATTATTATTATAGTTAGAAATTGGAAATTAATGTTTTTGGCCCGTCTAGTGCTTATGTGTTAGTTTTTGATATAATATGGTTAAAAGCAAGTTACTTTTGTGGCTGTGAGCTCAACTTTTATAGTAGAGGTTGTTATGGAAGACAGACATTTTAAACATCTGAATGGGATTGGAGATTGGTTGATGGGAGGGCTTGCCTGAAGACTGAATTTGCTTTGAACCATTGGGTGAAACGTCGTGCTGTTTTGTTGAGGTGAATAAAACATCATTTTGTAATATATGATAAGCCTAGTTTCATGGGATGTTTGCTGTTTTTGTTTTATTTTTAATATATATTTTTCCCATGTAACTCATTTTTTTGTCAAGTATTAATTGCTAACATTTAATCTCCTCTCATGGTCTCGCAACTTGCCTTTAGTTTCTCGCATGGTTGGTCCACTGCCTTGTTAAGAAGCAAGA
The DNA here is from genome assembly GCA_019022655.1 of Acacia acuminata. Classification (NCBI taxonomy): domain Eukaryota; kingdom Viridiplantae; phylum Streptophyta; class Magnoliopsida; order Fabales; family Fabaceae; genus Acacia; species Acacia acuminata. The sequence continues at coordinate 1,920,383 of JAFJYI010000112.1, read as the reverse complement.
TGTGTTATTCAAAATTACATGCTCGTGGCCAAACGTAGTAGAGCTAATTTGTTAATAATGTTGCTTAAAGTTGTGAGTCACACATGAGCTCTCATGTGTTGCTATTTTCAATAATAATGCTTGTTGGTTTCCTTCATTTTAAATGTGATGAGCAAGAACAGGTTGGACAAAAGTTTCCCAATCACTTGCGGTTCTACTTCCAAATTGTCTTGCTCGCTGAAATTCACTCTTACATTTCTTCTTCTGCCCATAAACACTATTTTGATTTTATTTATCAGTCTTGTCCGCGTCAACTTAACTTAAAATTAAAAATATAAAATTCAGTTGAATTTTTTTTTTGGTGAAGATTAAGAAAATTAATTAAATTACTTTATAATATAAAAAAAAAATTAAATTACTTTAAAATATCAATATCTATCATTTTTTTAAAGATGTATAATCTAATTATAAATAATATAAGATATGATTAAACTTAATATCTTTTTTTAAAAAAATCAAGAGAGTCTTATATTTACGGTGGCTTTTAGAAATAGTCAGATTAATCCAACACGAGATATTTCAGTGGTGCAAGGCTTTCCTCTATTTCGTTTCGGGTTGTGCTCCCATAGGAGACACATATACACATATGGCGAGGGGTATACATGAATGTTAAATCACATGTGGCATGATAATATCAAGGGAAAGAAGAAAAGAAAAAGAAATAGCCAAATTCTTCAAGTATATCAGATTGATGGTCTAATGAATCTAACTCAAGTAAGTAGCCCGTCGCTGGGCTAGTTCTAACTTCTAACCAATTCTAGGGTTCACATTATGTGCTTTTTCATTAGGTGTTTTTTATGTGCTTTTCTCTCTAACTAGAGGGTTGAGACTTTATTTATTTTTATTTTTAAATTTTTTATATATTATATTTATTTAGATTAAATCATATATTGCGTTTTGAATTTCTATTTTTGCACCCAGTATCTAAATTAATTAAGATCCAGTCCTGCATTTAGCAATATTTTTTTTTGTAACATCAGTATCCTGGAAATCAATTAATTTCAGATACTAGGTGCAAAAAATATTTTAGGAGGAAGCATATAATTTAATCTAAACAAATAAATTTGCCTCATTATTCTAATTAGAGGGAAAAACATATAAGAAGTAGGGATGTTCAAGGACCGAGCTAGACTAGGTTGGAGGTCAACCCGATTTTAGCCCGATAGGACCTTGGGTTGGAAAAGTCAACCCAAGGTTTAGTTCCGGTCTGGTACTAACCCGAGGTCGGGCTAGACCGGACAAGACCAAGCAGTCTAGTTCTTTTTTCAGTTTTTTTTTTCCTTTTTTTTTTTGCTTTCCTGGGAGGAATATTTTAGCTTTGGTTTCACCTGACTTCCGAAAGTAATAAAAAGTAACGGAGTGAAAAACGATTCTTATAAATTAAAAAACACATTAGAATGTCTGGACTCAAGTGAGTAGCTCAATGTAGTGGTAATTTACAAAAAAAAAAAAAAAAAAAAAAAAAAAAAAAAACCGGACTAGTCCAAGTTGTCTAACCCCTGGACTGAAGTCCAATCCAACTTGAGTTGTTTGGTCTGGTCCGGTCCGGTAAAATTGTCTTGGATCAATTTCTTTGTCATCGTCGAGTCGGACTGGGTCAAGATCAAACCAACCAGACTTTAGGTTTTTTGACAACCCTGATAAGAAGCACCTAGATAGAGAATGAAATATATTGAGAATATAGCAGAAGCATTAAATTGCCTGTGCTCTGTATCTAATATACACACACAGCGAATACACTATTCTAGAAGAGAATAGAAGGGAATATTACAGCAGGGCTGAATAACAGAATGCATAACAAATCCTATGACTAGCAGACATGTGTACCCTAAATATTACAGAGAATCAGATACAGATACAATATACATGGAATCTAATTATATTATAACACACCTAATGTGAATTCCCAATTCTATGGGTTTTGTTTGGTGCACCTTTTTCTTTGGTTCTCGTAGGTGGGCAGCCCATCAATCCCTGGTCGGATGGATCAAACTAGCCCAGTCTGGTTTAACATGACGACAATATGGTTTTCTTTTTTCCTGCGCTTTATTCGTGGTCACACATTGCCAGAATGTTGCATGCAAGTTAACAGTGGAACACTTTTTTCTAGGTTAACCATTGTTAGTTTTTACATTTTAATCAAATTTTTTTTTTTAGTCTCAGTTTGTAATTTGATTTTGGGATATGATATTGTCATTACCATTTTTTATTATTATCAATATCACTATCACTTTTTCACCGTTAGATCAAAATCTCAATAAGAGAGAGAAATGATAAAGATAGATGAGATTCTGATCTAATGCTGAAAAAATGATAGTGACATTAGTAATGACTAGTGACAAAAAATGATTTCCATTCTTCTAATTTTCAGTTCTAATATTTTCATAAGGGCTTAATTTGCTTTTAACGGCGTTAAGTATAGAGATAAACAAAACTTGTTAAATTGGAATCACTAGTGTGGTCTGTCTCTTTTTTCCCCCTCCTGAAAAAAGGGAGAAACCATTTAAACGACGTTGTTTTATCCGTAGGCTTCATTTCCTCGTCTTTGAACTCGATGCCACCGAATGATCCTCCTCCATTCTTACTTCACCCGGCGCTACCTCAGGTTCAAGCCTGCCTTTAATCCGCTTCTTTCTCCCGTCTGTTACCTCCCACGGATTTTCTTCAACTTTCAGTTCTGTCCCATTACTTCTCCTTCATCTTCTTTAATCAAACAGAATCAGACGACCCAGGCATATTTGTCTCCTATCGATTTTCGTGGTATCGCTCAGTCTGTGTTATCCAAATCTTATTTTTCTGATGATAAGGCCAGGGATTATACGACCGCTTCTCTAAAAGACCTTCTTTTGGGGATTTCTGATGTAATCCCGGAAATCACTCGTCGATTCTGGAGGGTATCTGTGTTGCAACCCGAAAATTTACTGGAAATATTACTAGTCCTTCAATCGGAGTCTCCCAAGGATGGACTTGAGTTGGATAAGGTCAGATGCTTGTGGGAAATTTTCAAACGGGCTGATGAAAAGAGTAGGGCATCCAAGCATCTTTCTAAGTCGTATGAAGTCATGGCTTCCATGCTTATTCAAGTCAGGTTACTTAACGAAGCTGAGTACTTTCTCTCTACATTGGAGGGTCGTGGAGTTTTATTGGATTGTCATGAGCTTTACAGTAACTTAGTTGAAGGTTATGTTGGTATGAAAGAGGTAGAAAGAGCTGTTTCGATATACGACTGTATTAGAAAACGAGGTATGATTTTTTCAAGGTCCTGTTATTGTATTTTCCTAAATGCTTTGGTGCATACGAAGAGAATAAAACTTGCATTTCGATCTTCGCTGGATTTGGTGGATTTGGTTCTACCATTGAGTGTTGCCGAGATAAATACATTGGAAGATGTCATGAAGCTACTTTGCAGAAATGGAAATATTCTCGAAGCTAGAACTCTGGTCAAGAAGGTCTTGCCTTATAATTCTGAGATAAGTAGCTTAGTTCTTGATGAAATTGCTATTGGCTATTGTGAGAAGAGGGACTTTGCAGATCTTCTTAGTTTCTTCATTGAAGTAAAACGTATCCCAACTGTTATGGCTACTAATAGAGTTATAAATTCTGTATGCATATGCTATGGAGCAGAGGAAGCAGGAATGTTTATGCTAGAGCTACAAAATATAGGATTCAATACTGACATAGTAACCTATGGAATTCTAATTGGCTGGAATTGTCGTGAAGGGAAGTTGAAAAATGCACTGGGTTATTTGTCAGATATTCTGTCAAAAGGCATTTCACCGCCAATATATACTTACAATGCTCTCATAAGTGGGTTGTTTAAGTTAGGAATGTTGAAGCACGCACGTGGCATTCTGGATGAGATGATGGATCGAGGAACAATGCCTGACATGTCAACTTTTAGAGTTCTCCTAGCAGGGTATTGTAAGGTTAGAAAATTTGATGAAACAAAAAGTTTGATTTCAGAGATGAAGAACCGTGGCTTAATTGAACTTTCTTGGTCTGAGGATCCACTTTCCAAGGCATTTTTGATTTTGGGGCTGAATCCATTTACTGTGAGGTTGAAACGAGACAATGATGCAAAACTTTCAGAAGCAGAGTTCTTTGATGATATTGGAAATGGACTTTATTTGGATACGGACCTGGATCAGTATGAAAACCTCGTTAATAGGATTCTTGAAGATTCTGCTTTACCTAATTTCAACTCATTCATTAGGAAGAATGCATCAGCAACAACCTAAAAAGTGCACTTCTTTTGGTAGATGAAATGCTGAGGTGGGGGCAAGAATTGCAGTTGCCTGACTTTTCAGAGTTAGTGAGACGCCTTTGCTCATCTAGGTCACAAATCAAGTCAATGACCAACCTTTTGGAGAAACTACCGCAGTTGGCCTGTAAACTGGACCAGGAAACACTCAATTTGGTTGTTCAGGCCTACTGCAAGAAGGGCTTACTGAGCAATGCAAAGTTTATACTGGAGGAAATGCTTCAAAAGAAACTTTGTGTTAAGAATGAGACATATACTGCCCTACTAATGAGTTTATGTAAAAAAGGAAACATTAAGGATTTTCATAATTACTGGGATGTTGCTCAAAAAGATGGCTGGTTACCCGCATTGGGCGTTTTTAAAGATCTTGTTACTTATATCTGTCATCAAAAAAACCTTGGAAAAGCATTGCAGCTTCTTGAAATCATGCTGCTATCACACCCTTACCAAGGTTTAGGTATTTGTCACACATTCCTTGAAATAGTTTGTGCTACTGGTTTTTCTGGCATTGCCCTAGGGTTCTTAGAACAGCTACAGCCTTGGTTTGTCTTGGATCATGCTGGTTATAATAATCTTATTAGAGGATTGTTTAGGGAGGGGAAATTTGATGTAGCCTTTGCCGTATTGAATGACATGCTGGATAAAAATTTGGCACCCTGTTTGGATGTTTCTGTCTTGTTAATCAAGCAGCTTTGTAGGGCTGATTTGCATGAAACAGCTATTGCACTGAAGGATATTATTTTGAAAGAGCACTCTGTATTTTCTACTTCTGCACATTGTGCATTGATCCATGGGTTTTATAATTCTGGGAACACTGAGAAAGCGGACACATTATTCCAGGATATTTTGTCAAAAGGACTAATTCTGGATTCCGAAGTGTGGAATGTACTTATTCAACGGAGCTTCAAAGCTAATGATTTGAGGAAAGTTGGGGAACTACTTGGGTTTGCTATAAGAAAAAGCTTGGTAACCCTCTCAAGTTATCGGAGTTTGGTGCGAATGATGTGTATGACAGGTAGGACCCTAGATGCCCTAAGCTTGAAGAACCTCATGCTTGGACAAGGTACACTTGATGGCCTTGTGGTATATAACATACTTATATTCTATCTTCTGTCATCTCGAAACAATTCTTTTGTTAATAAGATACTAGATGAAATGGATGAGAAGAAAATTGTCCCCAATGAAGTCACTTATAATTTTCTTGTCTACGGATTCTTGCATTGTAAAGATGTTTGCAGATCCGTGCATTATTTGACTACTATGATTGGGAAGAAACTTAAACCTACCAGTCGCAGCATGAGGGTGGTTATAAGTAGCCTGTGTAATGTTGGGGAACTGCAAAAAGCCCTGCAATTTAGTCAAGAAATGGAATCAAGAGGATTGGGTCATGGTTCTGTCATTCAAAACGCAATAACTGAAGGCCTTCTTTCTCATGGTAAGATACAAGAAGCGGAAAATTTTGTGGACAGGATGCAGGAGAGGTTTTTAACCCCAGATAATATCAATTACAATAATCTGGTTAAGCAATTTTGCCAGTATGAAAGATTGGACAAAGCAGTTCACCTTATGAACATCATGCTGAAGAAGCATAATGTTCCAATCTCCAGCAGTTATGATGCCGTAATTTGTGGATTCTGTGCGCAAAATAAATTGGAAAGAGCTTTGGATTTGTATTCTGAGATGTTTGTTTATGATCTCAAACCTAAAATCAAAACGCAGGAAATGCTTGTCCATTGCTTCTGCCAATATGGAAGAACTGAAGAAGCAGAACAGTTCCTAATGGGCATGATTCAGGATGGTGAAACTCCGACGAGAGAAATGTTTTGCTCTGTAATCAACAATCTCCGCATGGAAAAGAATCTCAAGAAGGCATCAGAGATTATGCAGGCTATGCAGCAAGTCGGCTATGAGCCTGACTTTGAGACACATTGGTCTCTGATAAGCAACTTAAGTGATGACAAAACAAAGTGCACTGATAATAGAAGCAATAGATTTTTGTCAAGGCTTCTTTCTGAAAGTGGCTTTTCTCTTAAGAAACGATTCAAATCATGGAGTGAAAAATGACATTGTCAATATCGCCAAGCAATTGGCATAATTAAATATAACTAGCCATGTATATGTTGTTATATATCTCCATATTTTCTTTGATACTTCTTTCAAATTCTTTTACCAAATGATACCATGTTAAAATTGATCTATATTCTTGACTTGCTGTCATACTGCACTCAACCCAAAACCATAAACTTAAACCATGTTATGATACTTTTAATCATGTCATGTAAGTATCGATTAAATGTCTTCCCTTGAGGGAGACTTCATCATTATACCCATGAGTCCATGACCAACGCCATTTCTAAGTACATCTTGTCCTGCTCTTCATTGCCTGAAAATATTAACATAACATTTAATATCAAGTATTACCAGATGTGTATTTTCACAATCGTACTAGAATTTCATTAAAATTTTCTTATATATGATGAATGCTTGAGATGCAATAGAAGTTTTTCCAAACCGTCCTCAAGAATTCTCATTTGAACAAGAAGTTCGATATATCCAAGAACAGGTTACTTTCATCCTAAGTCTGCAAATTATCCTGAAAGCTTTTGGAAGGTATGAAGAAGATTTCTACAAATTGTTTTTGCTGGTAGGGATCTTCTATAAATACTGTTTACTCAAAGTTACTATTGTTTGTGTTCTTAATTTTCCAATTCTTCAAATCAAGTAATCTTCTATAAATATCATTCGATGTATGTGTGTTTGGATTAACTTTTAGAGAATAGCTTTTACCATTTACAAGGTAAATATGAGAGAAGTTTTGTCTCGGCTTGCTGAAAAAAACTTTTGAACCACGGTTTTATAGTTTCTCAAACACTTAAGTTTTGATGAGGTTTAGCTCTTTTTGTTTCTGTCACTTATTGTTTATTTTTTGTACTCTTTCCTTTGTGAGTCTCAAATTGTTTTTAGTCCAGGTTGATTCGGGCTCAAGGAATGTGCTCCATGAATCGATGTATATGCTAAAGCCACGCTGAAACTTAGCCAGTAGGCGTGCCATCATATCTGAATCTGATTTTTCTTCTTTAAGGTTGGTGGTGTATATGTTTTGCTGTGATGTTGAATCTAGGAGTTAATTGACTGATTTGCTCAAATCCAAGAAGCATGTTCATCACGGGGAAATGGCACAGATTCTTTAATTTACTCTGCACACCATGCTGGTTATCTATCTCTTTGCCTTGCATGATGCCTTTTCTTTTGAGTTTATATTTATTAGAGTTAAGTAACCTTCAACACCCTGAAGCCATGTATCAATTAATGTCTGTGGGACTAAAGGTTTGTTGTCTGTTCTGTGAAGAGAAATATTTTGGGCACCTTCCACACGGTCTTCAAGACATTCTTAACCCCTATGAGTGCAGGAAACTTCTGCTGCTGCCAAGGAGCCCCAGAGGAGTTTCCCATTTATTTTGTTGCTTCTGCTGTTCTTTTTCTAGTCAACGAATTTTGTTCAGAACTTCAGGGTTCTTGAAGCATTTGTTGAATTGGGAATGTTGCATATTTTCTTTATTTATTTAACCTGTTGTTATCCTGATAGAATTTCTAGAGCACATCACAACATCAACACAGCAACAAGAAGTGGGATAAGAGGGAAAATGGAAGAAAGCGGATCAAGCATATTTCTCGGCAAAATTTCTAAATTGCATGTGAGTTTCAGCAAGTTTTTTTTATCAGCTTTACATACATCTAAAATGCTCAAACAACAAGAAGCAGATCAGATTTTAGAGGAGTTCCATATTTAAATTTGTGACTAGTGAATTGTAGCGGCAAAAATTCATATCAAACCGGTTCAGAATTCAGATCTGAAAGAGCGTTGTTAGGATAGGGGCATGTTCAAAAACACATGCAAAATTCAGCAGTGAAATGACAGCAACAGTCTAAGATCTCAGCAAGCAAAGATTCATTTTTGTAGCAAAATCAGTAGCCCAAAAGGTACTGCGAAATATATATATATAGGATGAGTTATCTCACCGCAGTTATGTACTCAGCCTAGCAGAACCTAAACCAGCTCACATCAACTCACAATTCTCATCCAAAAAGCAGCAAGTCCGGTCATACTTTGCAGCAATTTATGGCAACTAAATAGAGGTTAGCCTGAAGTAATCAAGTGTCAGGAAGATTAACAAATGAGTTCAACAAAGTTTGTTCCTGCTTTTTTAGCAAGTACTCAGTTCAGGGCTATAAACTATGCTCAGACTAATTCATGACAGCAGTAATTATTTTCAGTTAGCCAAAACTACCACAAATACACAGCAATGCCCAAGAATGACAACAATGAGACAATGCTTGCACTCACAGCAACAAATCCAACAATCTACACAATGCCACTATGAAAACTCTTCAAATTTCAGAAGTAATTCAACATATACCAACAAATATGATAGAAACAGCAATGCTCAAATTTCAGAAGTAATTCAACATATACCAACAAATATGATAGAAACAGCAATGCTCAGACCTTACGATCAACTAACACAGCAAGATGAAGCACAACATTGAGATAACACAGACAATGGAGATTTCGATCACAGCTGAAAAATGGCAGCCAGCAGACTTTTTGCTCTCCTTAAAAACCATTCCAAGAGTGAATGAAAATCTGAACAGTCAATGCAGCAAAATTCCTAGCAAATGTAGGAACAATGCAATGCCTAAAAATGGTACCAAAGTGCTTAACCTAATACTCATTCTAGCTAAAGTTCGGAGTGGCAGTTCACAATAGAATTATGTGACAAGCTTAGTAGTACATGTCGTTAGAAGTAATCAAGTTGGAGGCAAACTGCTGAGCTGGCGTTGGATAGATGTTGTTCATAAAAGCGAGATTTAAATGAAATGTGAATATTCTGATAATATACTTAGGTTTATGTGATATTTATGTATTAGGTGATATTGGATATTGACGATAAATTTTATTACTCTTGTTGTAATGGATAATTTTGTCTATCTGTGGTTGCTTTGGGGATAAGACGGACCCCTAAGTGGCGGATGACTGTATGAAGATATTAATATGTTTATGTATTACAAACATCGTCTCATTATGAGGACCTTCCTTATTATGATGTGCCTGCTTTTGATGATAATGGGCAAAATATGAAGAACAAAAGCAGAAATAAATTAATAAACATGTGGTGAAAATGGAAGTGGAATGTGATATTTGATTGAATGTAAGTGAAATGGCGGATTTAAGGAAGTACCTAACGAATAAGAACTGATTAATTACTTTTGCATGGAATGAAGATGAAGGCAGTGGTATAGTTGTGGTGAATAGCATACATGTAGGGTTGAAAGAGATGAGTTGAAGCTTGTTTTTACAATGGATATTATTAATTTAAACTAATTTGTGTTCATTCATTTTCTTCTAAGTTTAGTTTCCATTTCATACAGTTTTTTTCGTAGCCATGTTTTATAGAGTAGGAATGAAAGTGTGTTAAAATTTGGCCATCACTAACACCAACCAAGCGCGGCTTAGCTACGAGTTTTAAGTATGAGTCATGAAAATGCAGCCACATTAAATAATCTCAAGTGATCTTGTCAAGTTTTTCAGTTACAACGGCTTATATCCAAGTACATGATGGTCCATTCCAATCCCGAGAAAAATTAAAACTTCCTTAGTGTCTGAGTAGTGGTTTGAAAAGTACATTTATTTAGTTGTGGTAAATAAAACTTACACAAGTCTAAATAAAACTATCTCATAAACTATAAACCACATTAGAAAAAGAAGAAGCTTTTATTGCTAACTCAAATGGGCATGAAGCCAACAACCCCATAATGTCATTTTTAAAAATAACTTCTTTATTGATAGGTATAGACATTTTACTATTGATACAATCATGTTCTATGCCTTGCTTTCTTATGTCTCATTTCACTTATTCATTTATCCAATTTTTTTTCCTTTTAAAATTATTCAAGCGCACATTTTATTCATCAAACTATAGAAGTAATATTTAAAAAATGTAATTGATATTTCACTTGGAGATTTTCTAATAAAGATTATCTTTTTTTGGAATATATGTGTCTAAAGTGCAAAAGAGAGTATAATATTGTAGACATTTAGCTTTTAATTAACAACTACTGTAAAAGCAAGGCAATGAAAAATGGATTGGTTGGTGAACACAATGAGATAATCATTCAAATCAGAGTTAACTCAAGATTAAACTCATATGATAATATTTAAATAAAAAATACATTTTTTTTTGTCAAAAATAAAAAATACATAAATTCAAAATTAAATGAACTAGAGAACCAGTCTCCTAATCGGCCTGATCAAGAATTTTAGATGAATCGACTGGTATTAGATTTTATATTCACCCCTAAACTTGAAATAATACCAATTTTAGTTTAAAAAAACATATAACAATTCTTCATATTGTGTGCTTTAGTAACTCTATTTAATTATTATTTCAGGTTTAGGGGTGGATATAACATCTAACACCAGTTAATTCATCTAAAATTCTTGAACAGACCGATTAGGAGAGACTGGTTGTCTAGTTCACTTATTATATGACTAGTCAATTTGAATTGAGTTGTATGAGCATTAATTGGTAGGAGAGATGACAAACGATAGAGTATACGTGCAAATGTGCCCTCCATAAGCACCAGCAGCAGCGTGGTGTTGTAGAGGTTGCAATTATTGAGGCAGCAGGGGCGTCTCATGCATCTATGCATTGCATTCATCTTTTTCATTTGCATATAAATGGAGCACTCACTCACCATTTCAGCTTTTCCCCTCCATTGTTTCTTTCTTTCCTTCCCCATGAATGGGCATTTTCTTAGAGACATGCAGGGGTTAGGTATAAGTGTATAACGGGATGCGAACTAGTCCCCATAACGTGGTAAATCAATATTTGAATCTTCACTGGGAGACATATCTACATTTAGTATCCGATAATGTTTCGAACATGATTGCCTCTTCTTCTTTTTGTTGATATTATCATCCGCTATCTTGTTTAGGCTATATGATTGTCCCTTCCAATATACAAGTGACTTTTTTAGGACTTAAACTTGAGACCGAAAAAGGATCGAGCGGGCCCTTACATTGCTAGACCAATTCTATGCATGTTTGTGTCAATATTATTACTCAAGATATTGAAGTGCTTTAATACCCTGATTAAAAATATAGATGAAAAATGCGATCGGTTCCGTGAGCTATCATACTTGATCTACTAAAAAGGATGGGTTATGATGAAGTTTTTTAAAATGAGACAATATGGCTTGCTTTACATAATCTGGAAAAAAAAAAGGAAAATTACACATAGGTCCCAAGGAACGAGAGATAATTACAATTAGGTCCCTTGAAATCATGAAATTACTCAAGTCCCAAGGGACTTCGAGTAATTATTTTAATGTAAAATTACTTTCTTTAACCCATAGTGTATATTTCACACATAAGCGATTAACAACACAAAAAGCATAAATTAACAACACAAAATACATGTATTAACAACAACTTTTGAAAACCCCAATTTGTCTTCTTTCACTTCCGGAAAGCGATTAACAACACAAAAGCATAAATTAACAACACAAAATGCATGTATTAACAACAACTTTTGAAAACCCTAAATTTTGTTAATAAATAAAGTTGTTGTTAATACATGCATTTTGTGTTGTTAATTTATGCTTTTTGTGTTGTTAATCGCTTCTAGAAGTGAAAGAACACAAATTCGTGGTTTTCAAAAGTTGTTGTTAATACATGCATTTTGTGTTGTTAATTTATGCTTTTTGTGTTGTTAATCGCTTCGTGTGAAATATGCACTATGGGCGTAAAGTAATTTTACATTCTGAAATAATTACTCAAGTCCCTTGGGACTTCAGAGTAATTTCATGATTTCAAGGGACCTAATTGTAATTATCTCTGCTCCTTGGGACCTATGTGTAATTCTCCCAAAAAAAAATGACGGCCCTATTTTTAACCATAATTGATTTAATTTGAAAAGGTTATTGAGAAATATGGTACTCGTATATGACCAAATATTTATTTTTTATATATGGTTTTTTTTGTTGTTGTATTTTTTCACTAATTTACCAATTTTACATAACTAGAACAATTATGCATAATTTTTTGCAGAGCTTATATATATCTAAAAGTTTTGAAAATTAATTTAATCATTTTTATTTATGAAAATATAAAATTAAATTGAATTTGAGATATAAGATTTAATAATTAAATATCAAAATTTACAACATTTAAAAATTTAAGATTTTTTTTTTCCTAGCAAAGCCATAAGGCGGGTTGGTAAACCAATTAACCTACAACTCGTAAAAAACAGGCTAGCTTGATCTTGTTCAACTCAAATTATTCCTTCCGTTTTGATTTATAAGACAAACCCTATTAGTAACATTGTTCCGAAAAATAGCCAGTGCAATCCAAAACGCTGGGGTAAATCGAGTCGAATCATTGGTAGATTCATGTCAGCTTTAAATTCAGTTAAACTCATGAGTTTATACACCGAATTTACTGTTTTTACGTTTTTAGTTTACAAAACTATATTAACTTACTTTTAAATTCGTGTTAACTTTTTCGATTTTATTATTCTCAACAGACTTTATATATGAATTTTATAGAAATTTCTTTGTTAAATATAATAAATTATAAATGTTGATATATTTAATTTCAATTATTTAGATTTAAAATATATTTAAATTAAATTTTTTGTCATTTTTATATTTTACTTTTTTAATTATACATTATTAATACCTATTTAATTATAAAAGTAAACTCTTAATAGTTTACGATTCAAATTACGAGTTTACACTATTGTCATAAGTTTGCTCAAACTTGTAAGTTTGATAACTTTAGTGTTCGGTACCAGGCAATAACCGATCAGTTTGGTTCGCCAAAAATGTTACTACTACTTTCAATCATTATTCAACACTGATACCTTTTTTAATTTTTTGTCACACAGAGGAATCCCTTCCTCCCTTTTTGGAAAATGTTTTTAATGAAAGGTACTTATTCAGTTCAATTAATAAGATAAAATTAAAAGATGTCAACTTTTCATATTTACTCCTAATCAATTACTTCTACGTATTTCCAAACTATAATCAATATCCTTCCTACAACTTTCAAAAAGTTCAGAGTAAAACGGTATGATTATGAAGAAATTATGATACAGTATATTATATTTTGAGACAATATAAAATACTACTGGATGGGTCACAATAAAAATATTATAAATAAATTATTATGAAAAGGATATTATCTGATTGTGGAATACTGTTTTATATGCACATTATTAAAATGGAAGCGAATAAGTACATTGATTACCAGTTAAAGATTCAGTTAGGTAATGAAGCTTAGGTGTCAAAATTTATATGAGAACAAAAAATGAAGAGCCTGGATTCACGTGGTATCCTTCTTAGATTTAAATAATTACTAGTAAAATGATTTCACAAGTATAGTGGAGCATATATAGTCCGTTCAGCACTCTCTTGTTAAACATTAATATTCCTAAAGGGAAAAATAAATCTCACTCCAAACAAATATATCATCACCAAACCCTTTTTTAAACAAAAAACAAAAAAGGGGGAAAATGACGAGATAGCTGCTTTCAATTTTAACTTTATTGTTATTTCAATAATATAAATATAAAATATCATCATGTAATAATATAAATATAATACCTGCCCATTCTAATAGTCCTCTGGTCCTTAATATAAGATACATTTGAAGAGTTGATATTGGTCTTAAATGTACGACATGATTTTTGTATTTGTCATTTTTTTTCCCTAATTTGCTTCTGTTGATGCTTTCCCAACAATAATTAAGAAGGAGGAGAATATGAGGGAATTAAAGAAGACAGGTAGGATGTTTTAAAAAATATATGTTATAATAACTAAGTCAACTGACTTTGTTAATCTGATCAAATTCAGTAAATATATCTTATATTAAATATCCTAGAGTAACAACAAATTGAATATGTTTTCCCTCCTTGGCTCGGGTTCTCATTTTATGCTTTTCTCTTAGGTGACTGTTGGGTGATTATCCCCTAATTTTACGGTGTGGGCATTTTTTTTTATAGTTTATTTATTTATTTAAATTAAATGATATGATACATCCCGAAATATTTTTTTATATCCTAGCATCTCAAATTAATTAATTTTCGGATACTAGTATTACAAGAAAAATATTTCTGAATACATGATTGAAAATTAATTACTTTAAGATATGTAGTACAAAAATATATTTTAGGATGCATCACATAATTTCATATATATAAATAAAATATATAAAAAATCCCCACACTCCCAAATTAAGAGGATAAGCATCTAACAAACACTTAACAAAAAAGCATTAAATGAGAACCCTTGGCCCACTTTATTTTTTGCTTTCAGCGGGTTGAGTCTTGTGTGTGAATGCTTTTTTTTCCCTCTCTATAACTAATTCCGTTAACTTAAGATTCTATCTTGAAAATAAATTTAAAAGTTAACACCGAAAACCAAATTGATTTTGTTATATGAATGAATCACATATAAAGAATATCATTTAATCTTCAAAGTTACATTTGACTATAATTTTTGACTATTTAAATAGTGAGGTTTGTCATGATTCTAGTAATCCATCAAAAAAGTTTTATCTCAATAAATATAATAAATGTTGTTAAATTTCTAATTTTGTATGAAAATTTATATTGTAAATTAAGTCATGGAAATATAATTATTTGGGCCGTATAATTTTATTTTTTATTTTAAAAAAAGGGCATGCACCAACAGCTTCTTAATATTACGAAAGAGATATAATATGTGACCTCCTACTTATATGAGAGTTTATATGCCACCAGGTAGAAGGCTATTGATTGGTCCTATCATTTTGATTTAGTTAAAATCTAATCTATATTTCAACTTATACCTTATATCAAGCATGTTCACTTTGCGTGTCGTGTGAGATGAATATAATTCAATGCAAAAATGAAAGAAACTTTTATAAACCTTCCACCACCTAAAGAGAAAATCATAAAAATAAAATAATACATTCAAATATATAAATAAATTACATCACCCAAAATTGAGGGATATGTTGTTGGAAGTCGGATCTCTCTATATGAATGTGTATGAAATATGGACCTAGTGTAAGAGATTAGTTAAACGCAACAAATCTCTGTATGCACTTATAAAACATTATAAGTTATTAAAGTCAATATTCAATAATAATGAACCGGTTTTATAAGAATGATGCATGTTTGGGAAATAAGTTTAGTCCTTATAATTTTATTTTAATTCTTAAAACATTTTAATGGGTTGAAAGTATAAGAATTGAGTAATTCATTGAATCAAAATAAAGGAAGAAAGTTTTAGGGTTTGTTTGGGATAGATGTGAAATATCTAAAAAGCCCATCAAATAGTGAAATAAGCCCAATAGAAGGGGAAAGAAAGCTAATCTTGACCATTTGGGATTGCTTCAAGGGTTGATGCGCTTCTATAAAAAAAGTCACTTATGATAGAAGTTACTTTTTTCAACTTTTGAAGAAAAATGTTAGGGATAAGTGATTCAATAAACAATATATTATTAAATATACATTTGTATGCATTTAATTTATCAATTAATATATTTAATTAAAATTTTTTAAAATAATTTTTAATTTTTTTAATAATAATTTAATTTTTTATTTGCCATTATCACAATATATGCAACTAATATATATATATATATATATATTTTGTATTTTTATTTGTATTTATTATGTGAATTTTACAATAAGATTCATACGTCATTTTCATTTCAACTAACATTTCAAATGTTATTCCAAATAAGACCCCATTTAAAAAAAAGATTCATGTCATTTTTCTTTTCAACTGATTTTTCAAATGCTATTCCAAATAAGACCTCATTTGAAATCACATCTACAATATGATTTTTATCCTATCTTTCGTTTACAAAATTCTATTAAAAAAGTAACTTCTACCACCACTATTCCAAATATTTATTCGAATAAAACCTAGAGATTGACTTGAATTGAAGCAAAATAAAATACTCTCTCTTGTTCTAATTATAGAACAACATTTGGGAGTTTGTTTAGTCCTAATTATATGATAACATTCTAATTTTTGTAAATTTCTTCATAAAATACCCCTATTGATATAAATGAGGGATTATGTGAAATCAATAAAGTAGTTGAAGTGCAAAATTTATAAAAGGGCATTTTAGAAAAATGGGTAAAATAAACTAATTTAACCTCTATCCTTAATCCCTCCAAAATCGATTAAATATATCTTATAATTAGGACTGAAAAGAGTACAATGTAAGAAAGTGGGAAGGAAAGATGAGGGGAGTGGAAGAAGGTGATTCATGAGGTGAGAGAAGAAAAATGGGAGAACCCAGCCAGCCTGAGCCTCACCACCTTTTCCCTTAAGAATCCAACCTCGTTTCCTTGTATCTTCCTCTTCAATATACCCCACCTCCTCAACATCTCACCTTTCTTCCTCTATTTAGTATTTACTCTCTTTCTCTCTCCTTCATACTTATCTCTTTCTTCCCTCTCCCCACTTTAACTCCCCCTAACCTCCTCCTCCTTTCCCGCTTCCTCATTATTTCACTCTCCTATTTCTATCCCATCTTCCATTCACTCTTCCCAGCTCGATCAGTCATCGCCATGGAAAACTCTTTGCCTTCTCACCCAATTCAACTCCCTCCCGGCTTCAGATTCCACCCCACCGATGAAGAACTCATCACCCACTACCTCTCCCCCAAACTCCTCGACCCCTCCTTCTCTCCTCTCGCCATCGCCCACGCTGATTTCAACAAGTCCGAGCCTTGGGATCTTCCCTGTAACTACTCTCCCTCATCAATTCTCTCTGCTCTTTTCTCTTTATTCCAAAACGTACTGATGATTTTTTATTTTTATTTTTAAAATGTGCAGGGAAGGCCCAAATGGGAGAGAAAGAGTGGTATTTCTTCTGCGTCAGAGACCGGAAATACCCCACCGGTTTGAGAACCAACAGGGCCACCCATGCCGGCTACTGGAAAGCCACCGGCAAGGACAAGGAGATCTTCAAAGCTAAGACTCTGATCGGCATGAAGAAAACTCTGGTTTTCTACAGAGGCAGAGCCCCCAAAGGTGGAAAAACCAACTGGGTCATGCATGAATATAGAATCCACCCTCAACATCATCACGATCTCCCCTCTAAGGTCAAGTTTAATCTCTTTTACATATATGTATATATCACCCATATTTGTATATGTTGGAAGTTGATGATGATGCTCTGTTCTGTTTCAGAATGAGTGGGTTCTGTGCAGAGTATTTCAGAAGAGTGGTGGAGGGAAGAAGATGATGGAGGAGACCGGAGCTTGTTCTGAATTGCCTCCATTAATGGAGGGCTCGCCAAATCAAACAGAGTTTGGGGAGTCATCCCACGTGACCTGCTTCTCCGACCCGAATCGTCATCAAGCGGAGGATCCAATGACCCGGGACGTCATAGTGGATAGCCAAGTACAGGTCCCAAATAGCTTTCAGCTGGAAAACTATGGATGGGGAGATTTGGATGGAGATATATCCTCTGTGATATATAACAGCAATGACATGATTCAGAGATCCTTTCAGAATCAACCATACTCGTCAGCTTCTACTGGGCCCGTCGACGACGACATTGGTTGCCTCTGGAATTACTCCACTTAGAAACCCCAACCGCATCGAGCAGCATCCTTCCAAAAAGAAAAAAAAAAAAATATTGGTGTACATAAATTCCTGAGAAAATCACTATAAGGTTGTAAGAAAACCAACATAGTCACTAAAAAGTCTCACAAAAAATAAGCAATTGGGAACAAAAATGACACAAATCAATGCTGTAATGCTCACTTATTATGAGACTTTATAGTGATCTTATTGGCTTCTTGTGATCTTACAGTGATTTTCCCTAAAATGCATGCATATTACTAAGAACTAGAAGTTGAACTTGTTAATCTTATATATGTGGTTTCTTATAATATAATGTACAAATTTGAGGGGTGACTCTATCTTATGGTTAACCTTTAATTTGGATGGAATAATTTTTGTTGTTGTTAAGAAGGGAAAAAGAAGAAGAGAAATGAGAGGAAAGGCAGAAAGGTGATATATAGGATAGGAAGTGATAGAAAGAATAGAAATGGAAAGGGCAAGTTTGATTTGGTAGATTAGTTAGTGAATGATTTGAAATACAATGCGTCATCTCTTAGTCTCTCTATCTCTTTGTTAGGTCACCAACCCATGGTTGCATGGTGACTGGCGTGTTATTCACAAACACTAGCTTCCATCCAAACTCAGCCACCAAAAACCCGCCCTACATCATTTTTATTTTCTTTTTTATGCCAGACTCTTTTATTCCTATTTTGTTCAAAAACTTATTATTATATTTATTCTTTCCGTTTTAAATATAAGGCATTCTTACCTTATACATACTTATCAATTTAAAATTACAACTTTGCTCTTCTTTAAATTAAAATAATAATAAAAAGTGGGTCATGTTAATAATTGTATCATATAAATATATAATTTTAATCCTATTGTGGTCATTTTAGAGAAAAAAGACATTATATATTCCAATATATAATTTTTCATGTATTTTCTTTAAATATGGAAAACATAAATGCAATGGACCAAAAAAAGGTCAATGCTTAATTATCTACTATACAATTCATTCATTAATTATAATCACAAAACATTAATAGATAAGCTGTTCAATATACATCGATCTGTCTGAATATATGTGTGCCTTATTTTTAAAAAATGACACTGATGATGCCTACAAATTAAAGAGTTCATTAGTAATGTTAAAAAGAAAAAGATTTTATTAGTAATATCTAACCTACTCCCTTCATCCCAATTTAATGAATTTATAAGCCAAATTTAATTGTTCAAGAAAACAATTAAAACTAGCTAAAAATAATAAATATGAAGAAAATATTTTTAATGATTGTGTGAAAGAGAGTGATAATGACAAAAATATGATAAAAGATAATGTATAGGATAAAATCCATAAATTATTCCGAAAAAGCTAAAAATGCCTAATAAAATGAGATGAACCATTCAAAAAGAGAGAATCTTATTTATTTACACAAACATATATATATATATATATATATATATATATAAACTCCTCTAGTTCTTATCATAAAACACCAACTAACAATTCTCACAAACCAATAAAAATAGTTAAAGTCATTAGATTTATCCTAAAATTTAAATAATTTTCAATAGTAATCCTATTAATTACAAAACTCTAATATCAAATTAATTATAACTTCACCCACTATTTTTATTAATTATGGGCATATATAAAAAAAAATATTTAATGCTTTGTAAAAATTTTAAAAATAAACAAATACTTTATAAAAAAGATCAAATACACTAATTAACTATCTCTTATATATATATATATATATATATATATATATTTTTTATGTTTGAAAGTTAAAACAAATATATATCATTATGACATCTGTTATATACTCCCTGCCCCCACCTCCATGGATATAGAGAGTGGGGGAGTACATAACACGTGTCATTATGATATCTATTTTAACTTTCAAACATAAAATTCAAGGAGCTAGTCATTCCTCATGATTAAACTATAACTAATGATTAGACTATCAAAAGTAGCTATTTTTTTCCGTTCTAAATATATGAGTTAATAGGGGAGTATATTTTGGTAATTAATCTTCAATGCATTTTATTTTTTAAATTTATAATTTTTCACTAAATTGTCATTGATTACACTTATTAAAATAGTATTCATCAAAGGGTAATTTCTAATATAAAAAATTTAAGCATGTATTTTTTAAAAATAAACATGCATTTTTTTTTTTATAAATAACTAACCACTAATGTTCTTAATATCTATAAATTAGTTATGTTTATCACTTATATTTCAGAGAGGGAGTGTCATGTATACAATGTTTTAACTAACAAATTGTGTGTCGTTCTGTCTACAATTATATATATATATATATATATATATATCTTCTCTCGATCTTTATTATAAGACACCAATTAACAATTCTCACAAACCAATAAAAACATTTAAAGTCAATATAATAAAGTTGTCTTACAATCTAAGTAACTTTTAATATTACCTCTACTAATTGCACTAAACTCTAATATTATATATATTAATTATTATTCTCATCCACTACCCTTATTAATTATAGGCATATATGGAAAAAGATAATTGATACTCATTGGGAACAAGGAAGTGCGTTATAAAAAAGAACCAAATACACTTACTAGCTAGTGTTTTATAATAAGGACAAGAATAAGTATATATATAACTTCTTAAACTTTTAATACCACATTTATTTAATTATCATGTGCAACTTGCATTATATTCTTAATCAAATGGGATGCATATCTGAAAAGATCTTGAAGTATAATAATAAAGAATACATATGCTCCATTTAGAATTCACATCACGCATAAATTAAAATGATTTATAATTTCTAATATCCTACTCGCCACATCATCTTTGAAAAAAATGCGTGCCTCTCACTAGCTAGACTTTTCTATATACACTGAAAATTAATGTTTGTGAATCTTAAAGTAGGTGTGTACACACAACACACAGAGAACCCAGCTGTAGCCAGTATTCTAGAAGCAGGAAATCATGAATCAACATTCAACATGGATCATCATTAATGAGCAAGTAAATTTCCTATGAAATTGTTCATCAATTCGACCCATTGTGAGTTTAGTAGCTAGCGAACGATCGAAACGCATTGGCGTTTGCTTCTTAAGGTAGAAATGTGGTTTTCCTATCCCTTCACGTAACTCGATCTGACAACGTGTGTATAATTATTATTCTTAAATAGAGTCTCGCTTCCATGAATCAGTTAGAGTCATTATTATAGTATTTGTGTCGTTTAATGCATGTGCAGACAAAAATAATAAAACAAACTTTGTGGTGCAAGTTTGGTGCCATATAATAATTATAATATACTAATACTCACTCATCAGCTTGTTGCGAATTCAGATTCGGTTTCCAATAAAACAGTCTTCTTGTCCTTAACTGCTTCATCCCTTCTTACGTTACTCTCATCAAACTTTCTTAAACAAACTCTATGATCTTTTCGTATAAATCCTTTTTTTACTAAGCCTATTTGACTATTACTTTCAGTCATAATTATAAAATCTAATTGATTTTTTTGAGAAAAATTAAGAAAATTAAATAAGTTACTTAATCATATCATATGTTATGTATTCTTAAATTATATATTAGTTTATTAGTCAAATTAATTATTTTAAAAAAATAAAAAATATTCTAAAGTAATTTAATTGATTTTCTTAATCTCTTAAAAAATTAATTAGATTTTATAATTAGGACCGGAAAAAATATATAATATTTCAGTATTGTTGAGCTTACTTGATGGCTTACCCTTGCAAAGGTGGTTTCAAATTCAAAAATATTATGTATAAGATGGGCCAAAGTACATTCCATTAGATCAAAACGACGTAGTTTTATGATGAATTCTTTAAAGCATGACATTTCATGTTAAAAACATTATTTTTCCGTTCTATATGTTTTTATAATTCTATTTCGTTCCATGCGTGATCCTTTCATTCCCTATTTATATATTTATATGAAAATAATAATAAAGTGAATAAAATGGTTTATAAGAGATTCAATTTCTCATAGTTTTTAAGTTAATGGTGGTATTGACAATACTTATAAAATATACATAAACTAAAAAGGTATTAAAGTATTGATTTATGAGCTGTTATTCTCATGAATAGTACTTGTGATTCGTGTCAGTATATAGTATAAACAAATCTTATCCCTTGCTACCTATAGGCTATAGGTTACCCATTTAATTGATTTTGCGTTTTAATAGGCTCTCTGTGGAATAAAAAAGTGAATATAAAAAATGACTTTTACCAATCGAAGTGGGGTTCAGCGAAAAGAGTTCATCACTCACGTGTCGAACTACTGAATTAATGATTTAATGATATTTATATTTAGTATTTAATAGTGCCTTAAACAAGATTGTTTTTAATAAAAGGATAATTATGCCTATTAAAAAAGACTTTTGTTTCTCTTAACAAAAAGATAAACAGAAAAAGTAAAAGAAAAGACGTTTTCTTTGTGGTTTAAAGGTTTTAACAACTTTTATTTATTAAATAAAAAATTCGAATTATCAAGCTATTTACAAGTTTTATTAAAGGATTTATAATATTTTATTAAGTTTTAACAATTTTCGTTTATGAAGTAAAAATTCTCTCATATATATATATATATATATATAAATAATATTTCTATATTTCTGGCTCATCCTAATCTAGTGATTTATTTTGATAATAAAATAAAAAATAAAGCAATAGAAATTAGAAAATGAGAATGTAATGCAGTAGAAGTGGGTAAAAGACTGACATGAGTCCTTCGTTCATCGAATGGGCTGTGGGCCATTAACAGTTGATTTGAAGCCCGTGGGCCCCCTAACTTTTTGTCCTCGTCCAACCAGGGACCCACGTCGCCACGTCTTCCATTATCACTGATTTGATTGATACCCAACGGCCTACATTTTAAAAATGGGACATATGATTTTACCAAAAAAATTAATATCAGAATAAAATTCCCCTTATTTATTTATTTTAGATCAAATAAAAGAGTCCATGCATGTATTTAGTATTTACTAAGGGAAAAAAAATAGTATTTACTCCATCATTTTCTTCTGTCACGTTTGGGAAAATTTTAGATAAGGATCACTACAGCAAATTAATTCATATAAGAGTTCAAAGAAATTTGAAATTTCATTGTAATTTGGTGCAGTGAAATTAATTTATCAAGTAAAAGAAAAAAAACAAGTCTTTCGAAATTTAAAATAGAAACAATCTAATTTTCAAGTGGTAAACACATCTTGAATAAATAGAGAATACTCATATGAACAAGTGAAATTAATTTTTTAACAAGAATATATTGAATTATGATCGAGTCAAATTCCATTTGCAAGCAGTGAATATAATTTGACTTGATTGTGCTTCAATGAATTCTTATTAAGAAATTAATTTTACTTGTTCATATGACTATTCTGTTTGTTCATGACGTATTCGCAACTTACAAATTATATTGTTTTCTCTTCAATTTTGAAATGGTTATTATTATTATTTTTTTACTTTACAAATTAATTTCACTACAGCTGCACAAGACTGCAGTGAATTAAATTTCAGATTTTTTAGAAGCCAGTGGAAATTAATTTACTATACTGATTATTATCTAAAATTTTCCCAAGTAAATATAAGAATATAGACTATTGAAGATATAATCTTCCAGAACTAAGGAAAAACAGTTCTTGTAAAGCCGACTCTATTTTGATAGCGACCATTTACTCCAATTATTTATCTAATTAAATTTCATTAGAGCAAGTCCAACATATTATTTAAACTTTAAGAGATTTTGTATTATTATTCATAGAATCATTTCCTGCTGTGATGACATGCCAAAAAAAAAACTTTTTTTTTTGTAAGGAAAAACAATTGTATGATGATGAACTGTGCAAACTTCATTTGTTTGAACCAAAAAAAGAATCGGTTCTATTTAAAATGAATATCTTTGTCAGCCACTTGGTAGACTATTCATTCAATATTTTAAACTTCTGTTCTACCGAAAAAAGTATGATATTGATGCCTACAAAGAGTTCATTAGTAATAATTGTTAACGCCATTCTTTATATTTGTAAAGCTAGGTGTAGTTTTACATATATAACTCGAAAAAATGTGGGATTCGAACTATATATACAGGTTTTTTTTTTCCTTTCTTTTTTAAACCCCCATATGCATGCATGTAAAACTCTTTTTTGTGTGTCC
Source organism: Acacia acuminata (assembly GCA_019022655.1). Lineage (NCBI taxonomy): Eukaryota > Viridiplantae > Streptophyta > Magnoliopsida > Fabales > Fabaceae > Acacia > Acacia acuminata. Next base: position 1,896,275 of record JAFJYI010000112.1, on the reverse strand, counting down.
TGAGGTAAAACTCTTTTTTATAAGGGAAAAATACTTGTATATATTAGCAAACTCTACCAAATTCATTTGTTAAACGCTAAAATAGCAGCTTTGGCGAAAACAAGAACAAAAGTTAGACCATTTTTGTATAAAATGAATTTTTATTCAGCCACTTAACGTCTTAACTGTTATATCTTTTCTTAATTATTAATCTATTATAGCTAAGCTTTAAAATTTAACCTTTTTTGAAATTATTTTATCCAAAACTAAATCAGTGAGAATAAAGTTTTGAGATTTTTTTGGGGGCTACTATAAATAAATTATGTATTTTGTTTGGGCCATTTCTTCTGTCAAACGATCAAAAGGACACGTTTTTTAAGATTAACGTGAGAGAAATTACTTAATTTAATTAAAGAACTAATCAAAATTAAACCGTATTCGATCCTTTTCAAGCTTTCTTGTTTTTCCCATAAAGAGATTAGATGAAAGTGAGTGTAGGAAATGGGGGCAATAGAGATTCCAAATGTCATTATTGTTGTCCCAAAAAGTGATAAATTAGAGAAAGATGAAACGCGTCTGGAAAAATTTCAAAGGAAAATTCGATTCCTCTGCTTTCCACTCATGCATGATCAAAGTGGCTTGAAAATGGACGTAAGAAATGAAACTGTCACACTCCCTGCTTTGACATTTTTTTCTCATTCGATTCCCTTTTAATTTATATTATATTATTATGTACTTTTGTTGTTTCATAATTATATAAGACGCGTATATATATATATATATAGCAAATCAACTTAAGCTGTTGACATGTTATATTTCATGTTTTTATAATTATAAGGTGCATTTTTGCCTTTAAAGTATGCTTATTTGGAGCAATTTTGCCCCCTGAAGTTTTAAGCATAAAGAATGTTGCCCCGAAGTTTAAAAAGCGGAAGAATGTTGCCCTCTCGCTAAAAACCCTAATAGTCAACTAACGGTCAACGTTAGGGTTTTTAACGGAGGGGCAACATTGCTTGTTTTTAAACTTCGCGCAACATTGCTCCAAAAAAAGTAGCAATTTTGCTCCTGAAGTTTAAAAACGCGAGCAATATTACCCTCCGTTAAAAATCCTAACGGTCAACTAACGGTCAACGTTAGTTGACCGTTAGGGTTTTTTAACGGAGGGGCAACATTGCTCCGTTTTTAAACTTCAGGGGCAACATTGCTACGTCGAAAACTTCAGGGGCAAAATTGCTCCTAGGCACATACTTTAAGGGCAAAAATGCACCTTAACCCAATTAACTATTATACTTAAATGGATGAGCATATATTGGTTTTAATATGTATTGTGATCGAGAATGTTTCTCTAAAACGTACAATCTGATATAAAAAATTCAGCAATAAACTTGTTAAATCTTCTGAAAGGGGATATAGTTAATTAGTACTGTTTCTGTGTATTGTCATCTTTTGTGGTTTGCCCTTGTGCGAGATATATAATTATTCATCGTATAATCTTGAAATGGCATGTGAAATCTTTTCTTAGCCACAGAGACACAGAGAGATGGTTTGTATTTTCAATCTAACTCCAAATTCGTGAATAGTTTATCATTCTATATATATATATACACACTTTGGATAATATTTTTAAGATATTTTATTCACTCTGCAGGGAATATTGAACTCATGTTTGGGTGTTCATACGTGTTTGATCTCATTAATTTGTACATTCATGGCTTTCAGGATCATGAATAATAATACAAATTACTGTAAATTTTATATTTTAGATCAAGTATTGAATCTTTATATTATTTAGTTGATAATAATGATCGATGATGATTTAATATCCAACTCAATTTAACCTGAATGGGGATTAGGTTGATTTAGCAATAATTAGAAAATGTAGATAACGTCAAACCGTCCAAAAGTGAAGAAACGAAGTGGATCTGACTCGGTTCAAATTTTTTCTTGATTTGAAGTGATCTGGCAAAGAATCAAATTATTTGATTTTGGACCCCTACGACGTGAGAGTGAGATCTTACATGTTCTCCACATAATAAGATGCTGTTTTATGTTATGCTGGAAGATGATTTATGATGTACGTGTGAAAGGATATACGTAAAAGCTAGGCAAAGTTACGTTGGTGACATGTCACAAAACGTAATGGATACTTCTTCTTCTTGACTCTCAAGCCTCAATAATTGGTTCCATTATATTATAACCAAAAATGTTAAAGATCAGTACAAGTTTAACTTTGCGTTCTCATCAATTCTGTAACTAAATCTCTCTTCAAAACTCTTTACAACGAACCTCTCACGTATGAGTTATGCATGTCTTTCACCGCTCTCTCCACGTCGTCCGTTTTGTTTGTGGCAGCTTTAACGTCAGAAACATAATACTTTGTGTTTGTACCAGTGGATAGATGAAGATCATTGCGCAACATTCATCAATTTTTTTTTTTTTTTAAAAAATCAAAGCAACATTCATCAAATGACTAGTGCACCTTTAGATTAATTTTTTGAAGAATATCAATTATATACTATAATAATGATATACGTGTGTCCAAGGCACCCGTCAACCTTATCTTACTACGGTGTTATCATTCTCTCTTGTTCCTAATACAAAGAAATACTTATATACTTAAAAGTGATATGAATTCTACCCAATGAAAATATAACAATTCATATTATTTTAATCTTAGTTGGTAGGTAACTCATATGAAAATATTCAAATTTTAATTTGTTTTCAAGGAAAATGAGTTCATTATTTTGTTTTAGTTTTTTTAAAATTAAGATGTATATTTTTATTGAAAGCCACAAAGAAAATTTTTTATTTATTTTTTATTTATATGAGTCACCTACCAACTAAGATTAAAATGATATAAGTTATTATGTTTTTATTGGATAGAATTTAGATGACGTAGCACTTCTGTAGTATATAAGTATTTCTCCCTAACATAAGCACTAGTTGGAATATTGGATTTGTTCATAAATATAATATCTTAATATATTTTATCTCCTATATTTTTCATTTTCTCCAAAACTAATTTACTTAATTCATAAACTGATGTATAATCTTTAATGTTACATGTGTAAATATTTCAAAGAGATTGTGTCACACTTATTCAAATTAACTAGCTTATTTTATTTCCTTAATCTATACCAAAATTAATTAAATAGAGGGAGTAATTTGTTTTTTCCTCTTTGGTACATATACACATTATTCATTTCAAGTGTGAATCATTCATTTCTCTGCCTCTAATTTTTTGCAACTTCCTCCCTTAATTGTTCCCTACCTCTATTTAATAGTTATTTTGTACTACGTCCTTCGTTCTCTTGTTTTGGGAAACAAAGTACTTCTTCATATATTTCAATCACAATCAAAGCTACAGTACTATATGTTTTCCAACCTCATTCATTTTGTATGTTTTTGCTCTGGTTAGGTCCTGACATTAATCAAGTATTCAATTCTATCCCAATATATGTATAACCTTTCGGATTGTGTTAAAAAAAATCCCAATAAAAACCTTTCGGATTGTGTTCAATTTTTTTTTTTTTTTTTTTTTGTTAAAAAAAAAATTACACAAACCTTGGTGATGTGAATGTGATTGATCGTTCATAAACAAAACTGCATTCTAGTTTAATTATATTCTTTTTCATATATATTTCACGAAGAAAACATTTAATGGGGATATCATGGAGTAAAGAGTTGGCTCAACCTATAAATATATTCTCTCTTGCATTATATGGAATATATAAAATTAAAATTGAATCGGATTATTTATGCCTTATGCATATGATGATTTTCTGTTAATTATATTAATATATTCATGTAAAAACTAAACGATACCAAATTATCAGTATATCATACAAAGAAATCTAAGTGAGGTGGAGGCTAAACTCATCATCATGTGGATTTTAAGACTAGCTATTCAATATTCATGACCATTAAATTCATAAATTATTCCGATTCTCAATTTGTTAAATGAAAATATCATCTTCTGAGATCATCGGATTTCATTTTGGCACTCTTTTTTGAGACATCATTCTAAATTTTTATTAATAGTGTTAGGAAATATTCTGTATTGGTTAGGAAATATTATGTATTAATTAGGTATTGATTAGGTATTATTATGTAATTATGTTTAGGGATTCACGCGTCTAATTGTCTGTCATTAATTTGACGCGTCTTGTCTCTCTTGTATAAATACACCTCTCTTATACATGAATAGATACACTTTCCGCACTATATTTCTCTCTCTTTATCTCTCGGTTTAACATGGTATCAAAGCCAAGGTAGAGTTCTTGGCAAATTTGAGTTTTCCTAAGGGCCGCTATTTCGTAGCGTTAAGCACGTAAATAGTGGCCACCACGTGAGTGCATTTCTCGATTTTCTTTTCCTCGACTTAGGTTTGTGTTTAGAAGATTGCATTTGGCAATTGGGTTTTGTTGGTCTACTCTTCACTTTCTGTCTATTTGTTTTCCAGTTTCCGGTGAAGTTTCTAGATTCCGGCGAGCGTTCTTAATTTTTCCGGCGAGTATTTTCCAGATTCCGATGATCTCTTTGCTGAGCCTTCCATCAAAGATCTACGTTGATGCTTCCTTCTTTGGGATCGACTTGGTGCTTCCATTCGATTGTACCAGATTTAATCATTTACGGGTACTGTTTGGACGCACAGCGATTTGGTTTGCCTGTTTGGACACTTGGCGTTCTGATTCCGGCGAAGTTGGTGAAGAAGATGTACGTATTGGTGATTTCTGCCTGCTTGTTTGTCTTCGTTTTCAGTGCTGTTTCATCAATCTGCTTCTGGTTTGTGGTTATTTGCTTCCTGGTTGTGGAAGTGTTATTTGGTCACATTTGTGACATTTGCTATTAAGAATTGTGAAGCCTCAATTTGGTGTTGTAATCTCGGATGAGATTGGTCTGTGATGACCAAAGAGGTTTCTGTTGAGGTTATTGATACCTCGTTTGCTTTGGTTGTGATCTACTCGGTCATTTGGGTTCCGTTTGGACGTTTGTGCTTCGGCTTTCTTTGTCGGCTAGTGATTTTCCTTGGAGAGTCTTTGTGGTTGCACCTTGATCATTTGTGGTTTAATTCGAAATGCTTTGTCCCCGTGAGATAAAGTTTGGTTTCGATTTGAGATCTCTCGTGCGTTTGGTCTGTTCTCTCATGCCTTGTGTATTTGTTCGCAACCGGGATTGCGTTTGAATTATCTAGGTGCCGTTTGGTTGCTGCATTTTCTAGTGGTGCTTTGTTCTCCAACATCGAGCCTTCATTCCCGTGTGTGTAGACCGGTTCTTTGCTTTGGAGGTTGCGTTGTGAGACTCGGATCGGTTGTTGCCACTATTGCGGTGTAGTCGGTGTTTCCGTTTCGTGCACGTTCACTTGTGCTAGTGACTGGATTCTTCATTTGTTACGTTTTCCAGCATGTTCGTGAAGTGCTCTTTTGTCTTTGGCATCGTACTTGTGGTTGGCACCTACTTTGTGCTTTGTTGCGTTAGTTGGATATTCTCGGGCAATTATTTGTCGTTTGGTGGTCATTGTGTGACCCATTTGTTGTTTTGCCTCCGGTGAGGTGTTTGGTCTCTGGTGAGACCTTTGGAGTATCGTTTGGTCTTTGGTGAGGCCGTTTGATATTTGTCTCTAGTGAGATGTTTGGAGAATTATTTGGTCCCCGGTGAGATCGTTTGCTCTTTGCTTTGTGGCAGCTCACGTTCAAGCTGCTTACAGCTTGAGGGGGAGTGTGTGCGAATTGTGTAATGAATTGTGTAATTTTTAGATTATTTTTTGTGTGTGTTGGGATTATCTTTGTAACAAGTTGGATCTATGATCCAACTTGAGAGGGAGTGTTAGGAAATATTCTGTATTGGTTAGGAAATATTATGTATTAATTAGGTATTGATTAGGTATTATTATGTAATTATGTTTAGGGATTCACGCGTCTAATTGTCATCATTAATTTGACGCGTCTTGTCTCTCTTGTATAAATACACCTCTCTTATACATGAATAGATACACTTTCCGACTATATTTCTCTCTTTTATCTCTGGTTTAACAAATAGCAAAAAGATAATTTGACATGAGTATGGGGCACTGATTTTCAATCGGGCACTTTTTTTTTTTTTTTTTTGGGTTTATCAGCCTTTTGCATTCATTTCTCAATTACTAGCTTGGTATGTCAAAATAAAACCAATTATGTGAAAAAAGATAACTGAGTTTTAATTTGATATTCCAATGTATAATTATCGTAAGATTTATTATATTTCTCAATATTTTTTTAATCATATGCTGTTAGCTAATGGTTTTAACTCCTCATTTTTAGATATTAAATATTAAAACTTATAACCACCAGACAATTAGAGCAACTAATTATGAATGGTTCTATAGTCTAGTATTTGAACCTTGTGTATGCATCCCCAATAATTGCTCCCTTAGGCTTTGTGTGAGAGTTTGGAGGGGAAGGGAAGAAAGGAGATGCAAAGAAAAGGGAAGGAAGGGGATGTAAGGAGAAGGGAGGATATTTCCTCCTCTTATTTGGAAGTTAAAAAAATAGTAAGGGAGGAAGATGGAGGATTACGAGTTATTTTTATCATTTTGTCCTTTTATTTAAAAATTTATATAATCATTATACTTTACAAATAAATTTAAATTTAAATTTTCTAAAAAAATTATTTATGTAATTTTTATATTCAAAAAATATTTTCCCTTAAAAAACAATATTTCTCTCTCTATAATAATTTATATATTTGTTTTAGTACATAATGATTTAAGTATATAAAACTACAACCTAAAATATAAAATTATACTTAATGGTGGCGGCGGCGGCGACGACGTTAGTGGGGGTGGCAGCGGTGGTGAACGAGGGTAAAAAAGAAATTAATCTATTTTCCCTCTTAAAACCCCCCTATATTAGAGGAACTTTTTTTTTAGAAGAAAGAGGGTTTTGAGGATTTGTAAAAATCCCTAATTTCCTCCCCTCTTATTTTTAAAACTTGCAAACAAGGGAAGAGACTATTAAAAACCTCTCTTCCTTTTCATTTCCTTCCAAAATAGAATTCCCAAACAGGCCTTTAGGATGTGTTTGATTTGAGGAAGAGGAGGGGAAGGAGGGAGGGGAAAGAAATTTTTTTACCTCATATTGACTAAATTGCCCATAGAAACTTTTAAATATTCCAAAAATACAGTTTAAAAAAAAAATATTTTTCTCATTAATGGTAATTTAGTAAAAGTCCTCACCCTCTCCCCTTAAACCAACTAGCTTACATTCCTGTGATGGTCGGATACTCGTGCATCACCCCGGGGAAAAAAAAAACTTACATTCCAAAAAACCAAGTTTAAAAGTCAATCCCTAATATTTATGGATCCGTTGGAAGCCCATTTGATTAATGGGCTGGACAATCTTATACACGGTGGCATATTTGGGCCTCTCAATTCTAATATGGCCCAAGCAACTCATACCGAAATCCCGACGAAGAAGAGATGCTTTGGCGCGCGAAATCGTTGTGTGAAACATTCATGATCTCGACGAAACTGGAATTTCAATTTTTCTTTTATTGTGCTTCGATCGATTACGAGCGGATGGATCAGAGACAAAGCTCATAGGAAGAGGTGAAATTCGAAACCCTGACATTATCAAGTCGCAAATGCTTCTTGCTCTGTGATTCGTTTTTCGGCATATCTCTCAGGAACTTCAATTCTTTCGATTCAACGGGTTTCCTTACGATTGTTTCCGGAAATTAGTTAATCGGAAGTCGCCTTTTGTTAAAAACGAAGACCACGAACACCAAGATGGCATGGTTCTTGATCTATCAGACTGGATTTAACAATGGATTTCTTTAGCAGCCTTGGAAACTCGTACATAGTGGAGATTGATGGATTCCTTATGTGATTTTGACTAAACTTTGATAAGGAAATGCTTATTATGCTAAATAAATTATGCATGATTTTCTATCACGAATGATTGATGGGTTTACTTGAAAATAAAACAAAATTGATAGAATTGTTTATTATGTAGCTTTGTCTGATGGATAGCTTGAACACTTCAAGGTGCTAAATGTAGGTGATATTGAATTAGATAGCTCCCTCTTTTGAACGGAAAAGTTTAGGATACGGTTGTGCTTTGTGTTTATGTGAACCTCGTATGTATTTGTTCATGAGTTGAAGATCATTGTCAGATACTGAATGCATGCCTAAAGCTTTTGATTAGTAATAAGAGCATCTGTCCCAAATTAGAAACTCACATTTATCAAGTGCATTAATAGTCGTGCTAATGAATGTAGTAAAAGGTTGAACCTACTCAGGATTAAGCTTAAAAACCTTCAAAAGTCGGTGTGTCATCAGATGTGTGGGCAATGAATTCATGACTCACCTAAGCTATGCTTCCTACCTTATGGACCTTGGTGTTATGAAGCTTAAATTCATTTATTTCTCTTGTTGTCATAAAAATTGATGCATTAATTCTTTCTCTTGTACGATAAAGTCACGATTCTTAAGTACTTTGATTGCCTTCCTGCTAAAGTGGACAATTTATGATTTGATGTTACTTCCACTAATCCTGAAATTATGTTCCACAGCACCAAATTTCGCTTTTCCGAATAGATCAAGTACGATTAAAAGTACTCAAGAATTTCCTGAACGTATATAGTTTTCAAATACTCCCTCTTGTCCATTGCAAATACTACCATCAAATCTCCTATCCTTTTCATATTTGTAATTTGTGATATTGTTTCATCAATATTGCTTGATTTTTCTTATCAGCTGGCAACATCAGCTAGATGTTGCTGAATGTAACCTGTGATGCCGCTTGAACCCCGAAGACAACCTATCTAGAAAAAAAAAAACTAATTTGGTGGGAAGAATAGTCTCAAAAATCCGTGAAACTCGGGATTTTTCTGGCATGAGCTGAAACAATTTATGAAGCTTAAATTCATTTATTTCTCTTGTTGTCATAAAAATTGATGCATTAATTCTTTCTCTTGTACGATAAAGTCACGATTCTTAAGTACTTTGATTGCCTTCCTGCTAAAGTGGACAATTTATGATTTGATGTTACTTCCACTAATCCTGAAATTATGTTCCACAGCACCAAATTTCGCTTTTCCGAATAGATCAAGTACGATTAAAAGTACTCAAGAATTTCCTGAACGTATATAGTTTTCAAATACTCCCTCTTGTCCATTGCAAATACTACCATCAAATCTCCTATCCTTTTCATATTTGTAATTTGTGATATTGTTTCATCAATATTGCTTGATTTTTCTTATCAGCTGGCAACATCAGCTAGATGTTGCTGAATGTAACCTGTGATGCCGCTTGAACCCCGAAGACAACCTATCTAGAAAAAAAAAAAAACTAATTTGGTGGGAAGAATAGTCTCAAAAATCCGTGAAACTCGGGATTTTTCTGGCATGAGCTGAAACAACTTGAGATCATTGCTAACGGTTTGACAGAAAGGTAAAAGGCAAGTGAGATTGTGTGGGATAATTTTATTTAGTGGTTTTTGCTGTTGATTTTGATATCTTTCAGTTATTGATCACATGGGAGCCGTATATCTTTGACGAGCGTAACGGGCACTATTAATGGGATCATTTAGACTATGTTGGACCATTACAATGCCTAGAGCTGGCAGAGATCAAAGATTATTTAAGGAGGTGTCCCCACTGTCCTTCCTAGCCTTTGTGAGTCTTGGATCCATGGAAAAATTTGCACGCACCTCAGCCCCTTGTTCATCACGAAAATTTTCTTTTGTCCTTCCATGCTCTAAATCCTTCAAAATGCAATTCGGCAACCCCAGTGCCCCACTGCAATAAGTCTCTCTTGTTCCCCTCAGATTACTATAACGCCCTCCCACTTTAAATGTTGTCAAAGTTTTCAATGAAAGCCCTGTACTAGAGTGACCACTCTAAGTGTCCCTTTTTGTTTTGTTACCCCGAGTTACTGATCTGGGCAACTAATGACTGGGCAGAGATGATCATTTTTTAGGTTTCCCAGCTTGGTTTATCATGATGATCTGCCTTTTCTGTTCTCTTATTGTACCTGTACCACAAGTACTTAATTTGTAGGAAGATAAAGTTCTACATGATCTAGCACTGTGCGCTTTGAATCATTTGTGCTTTATTGTCAATCTCAACTGCATTACCTAAAGCTTATGACTTCATAACTAAGCTTTTTGACTCTATCTTGTATCTCATCCTATTTTCAAATAGGATGGGTGTTCATTTAATTCGATGCTTTGGAATGGGACTGCCTGTATGTGACATTATTGGACATTGGACATTAATAAATGGAGCTATTAAGAGATATTATGATGATGGGTATGCCTTAACCTTTCAGTCAGCAATTTTTGAGGCCTTCACTCAGTAATACAAGGACTTAAAAGAAATCATGTTCCATCATCTTCATCGCTCCTGTGACGAAACCAATTGATTTCCCTTCACTAGTGATTTCACCTAGCGGTGCTGAGAACAGGGCTGTGTTTAGAAATGCTGACAAGAAATTAGGTGATAATTTTTCCCTTTGGGTGAAGTGTCGGAAATTGGATTGTTTATTGTTAATCATATATATGTTTGGAGAGAGAATGATACTGCATAAGAGTGCATATGAAGCTTTACTTTTTTTTTTTCTCCCATACATTAATTCTTGTTGACAACAGATTTGTGGTTACAGAAGTTCTGGAGTTAAATATTTTAGAAGGAAATAAGCAAACAGGGGTATTTAATTTTGGGATAAGACTAAAGAATTTTTATTTTTGATGTGTAAAAATACCCATGAACATTTAAAATGTGAGAAAAAAATGTCAACATCGTTAAATTTAACCCAATACTGTTGCTTTTTAAGGTGGGGCCCACAATCTTTTGCATATGGATATTTACTAGAGTTAGATTATATTTAATGATGTTGACATTTTTCTTTCATTTTGAATGTTGATATGTATTTTTGCACTTCCACAAATTATATATGGCTAGACACACTTTTGGTAAAAACTTATAAGTATTTTTACACTTTAGCTCTTTGATTTTTAGACTTACATTTCTTTATATAACAATAGGGGTGAGAATAGGCAAGCCCCTCTATATCGGGCGGCTTGCAGCTTGGCCTATTTAGGGTATGGTTTGACCTATCCTGTTTGTTGAAAAGACCAGGCTAAGGTCTATGTAAAAGCATAAATATATAAATAAAAAATAGGCCTATTTTTGAAGGTCGTGCTTATAAACCTTTAAGCCTGATATATTTATACATTAAATAAATATATTTATATTTATATCATAAATAACACAATATTATTATTATTATTATTATTATTATTATTATTATTATTATTATTATTATTATTATTATTATTATTTATTCTAATTTCAAGTTATATTTAGTTAACTACAGTACCACTCTTACTATTTGGGATATTTTTTTTGAAACATTTTCTTAACTATTCATGGCTGCATCCTTCCTATTCTCTTTAATAACAATAATGTTTTATTTTTTATTTTGGATGATTATATTATTAGCTTTGAATGTTGATGAAATAATTTTTTAATAATAATAATAAGATTTTATTTTAATTATATGTAGGCTAAAAGCTTATTTAAATGGTATAATTTGTGAATATTATACTTTGAAACCTACTAAAAGCCTACATTTATATAGGTTTTGATAAGCTTAAAGTGCATAAAACCTTATTATAGCCTTCAAAGCCTGCAATATAAGGCATTTACTACAAAAAAAAAGTCGGATTACTGACAGAAATTACTGATTGTATTCTGTCGGTAATTGAATTTTGGATGGAAAACATCTGTCGCAAAAAAAAAGAAAGAAAAGTGGCAGAAGACATTATCGATGGGATTTCATTGGTAATTTCTGATAGAATTTTTTCCATCAGTAATTCCATCCCTGATCCAAAGTTTTTTTGTAGTGCGTTTTAAAAACGTATATTGTAAGTAGGTCTTTAAAAAGGCTTAAAATGCCTTATGACAACTCAAACATGAGCCTAAAAAAAGCCTACATTCATACTCAGGCCCAAATTCAAGCCTGTTTAGCTAAAGGCTGACATGACCTGGCCTATTTACATACCTATATAATAAGAGCCATTTATAAGCACTCAACAGAAGTTCTTCTTCTTATGGCGGCTCTAGCCTTTCTATTTCCTCTTTCTAGCTCCGGTCTCAAATTGCTGAGAATGATGAACAGAGTGATCCTAACGTTTAAGCTTCCCAAATGAGGTCATTCTCAGTCTAATCCTAATCAAGACCAATTAGTCTCTGATTTGAGACTATTTGACATTCTAGCTGACATCATCTCTTGATCTAATTAGCTCGATTTACCCACTCTAAACTGACAATGTAATGTATACGTAAAATAGTAGCTGCGGAAGTTAAGAAATGAGTTTTGTTCTCTTGTTTGGAAATTGAGAAGTACGTTCATCTAAGCTAAGATAATTTTTTTTTTAACATACTTTGTAATCCTTAAAATTAGGATTTAAAAGCCAGATTGAAGCTTCATAACGCACCAGTCCAAACAAGCAAGATTCCCCGGTCAAAAGTTTCAGTTTGGTCAAGCCTTGCAGAAAAAATGCAAACTAAACTAATGGTCAAAAGCTTCGGTGAAATAGGATACTCTATATGCTTTATACTACCTCTGGTTATAGGATAAAGTTTACAATACAATTTATACTATAAACTTTGTTCTATATTTAGGATTGGAGGGAGGACTATTTACACCTTTTAGGGGCCACACAAATAATGAATCTCAGTTAAAACTCTCTTAAAAGTGAATCCTAGTTTCAGTTTGCCTCACGTCACCGATCTTTGCTATAAAAAAAGCTCACAAAAGTGTTCGTAATTGTTATATAAAAGAGAAGTTTAATGCTAGTGATGGTAAATAAGAAAACTCCGATGGACCCTCATATGATAATAAAAATTAAAACCGGCCCTAGCTTTGCCATAACTTGTTGGTGGCGCATCAATCGAATTAATGGCTACAACTTGGTAGCTCAGTTCAGTATTGGTACCACCATATTTTTTTTTTCATTGCTCCTTCTTCTTTTAATATTCTCATCAAATCATTGTAAATCACCAAAGCAACTAGGCACATGCCACAGAAAATTGAGCTGGAAGTTAAGGGTATTCCAGTAATTACGTACAGCCCACATATACACTCCGAGAATAATTTCATATCTCATCTCATCTCTTCATTTACGACTCCAAGTCCTTCTCTTTCCATAGCTTCTTTCTCTCGTAGTGCTATAAAAAGATGAAGATAAGCTACTGCAAATTTTAGTGTGTCCACTTTTAAGAATGGGTCGATCACCATGCTGTGACAAGGTGGGTTTAAAGAAAGGACCGTGGACTCCCGAGGAAGATCAAAAACTTCTTGCTTATATTGAAGAACATGGCCATGAAAGCTGGAGATCCTTGCCAGTAAAAGCTGGTAATTATTTTAAACTTGCTTTTTTCTCATGAATTTTCGTAAAAAGCTTGATAGATGTTTGTAGTGTAGTTTAGGGTTGTGATTAAGTTGAAACTCCTGGCATATTTGTACTATATTACTAGGCCTCCAGAGGTGTGGCAAGAGCTGCAGACTGAGGTGGACCAATTACCTTAGGCCTGATATTAAAAGAGGAAAGTTCAGTTTACAAGAAGAGCAAACCATCATCCAACTCCATGCTCTCCTAGGAAACAGGTTTTGTAACCTTATCCCTTACGAACTTATCTATATACGTTGGGTAATGGGATATATTTTCACTTAATCAGACTCGATCTTCTGCCCTCAGTAATTCGCCTTGATCTTCGGGTCTTTTTATCCCTAGTTCTTTCTTTCATTCTGTTTGAGTATTTTCCTTTTTGATCATCCCTTAAATTATAGAATCTCCTTATACTGTTTGACAGATGAACAGTGGTTTATATTCCTATTCTTTTTTAATTAATACACGTTAAATATACTTCTGACTTTCAAATTGGAAGCTACTCTATAATTTCTTTGTTTTCTGGATTCCCTTGTGCAGTATAGCAATGTCGTATTGGCCACTTAATTTCTTCAATTACCCAAATCTCCAGTACCCAATAATTTGACCTCAAATTGCCATACCCATAAATTTACTCTCTCTGACATCCAACAAGTTTGTTTGAGACTGCTTTAAATGCAAAAAACGAATGCATGTGAGTCTTTAATGTTCTTAATTGACTTTTCATGCATTTTTTTATCCTTCCTCTGGCATTTTCCATATGTTAAACAGTATAAATATATTTTATTGTGGAATATCAAACCCGGCAACTGAGCTTGACCAAAACATCAGTAAATTGGTGCTTGTTCTACGAAGTCTGATAATTTCATTGACTGAACTGATCAGAATTAGACCGATGGTTTGAATTAGTTTAGGTTTTTCAGAAAAAGTATATTATATACATAACATTAGAATGGATGAATAAATGTGGGAGTACTCATGCTGCTCTCCTGTGATATTGCAGGCATGCTTCTAGTTTTGAAAATTCAAAAATCGTTCTAATCTCTTGATTATTTTAGATTCTAACAACTTGTTTTAATTAGAATTACAAAATTATTTTTTTGAAGTCTTTTGTATTAGCCAATATTTTTATATTATTAAAGGATAAATTGCATCCCTTGTATTAGCATTTCTTTAAAAATTGACAAATGATCTTCTTAAATTTTCAAACTTACGTAAGCAATTCCTTTTTCAATAATTAGTCTATGATCTTACTTTTTTTAAAAAATATATGTCAATGACCGTACAGTTTTTTCCTTTTTACTTTGAATAATGTATATTCATAAATTTTTAGATGACAATTGATGTGTAGATATATAAACTCCCAGTCATGTCATGTTCTTTTTTTATTTTTATTTTTTATATAACAAACAAATTAACCCTAACGAGTTTATTCACATAAATTTAAAAATTTAGGATGGCTTATTATCAAATTTCTAAGAATAGAGTTATTATCTATGTGCATAACTTAGAAATCCAACGGAGCAATATAGAATTCAGCCTATATTTATTTTCCAGGGGGTTCTTTCTCAACATCAAATTAATAATAATATTAGTTCAATAACAAATCATTTAGTAACAGTTGTAGCTACAGACGTCCTTGCTAAAAGAGCTTTAGCTCAACCTCTGGAGCTACAGATTTTTGATGGCTATGATGCTACTCAAGTGCTTCGTGACTCTGGCATGACTGAATTGTTCTTTTTGTTTGTAGCTTGTTTATTTCCTTGTTATATATGTATATATATAATGGTTTAGAAGCAGTTGATTGATTATAGGTTTTGCTTTTGGTTTTTGACAATTTGTGATACCTGAGGGGTGCATGTTACTGTTTATTGTCTTGTGCTCAGGTGGTCAGCTATAGCCACGCACTTGCCAAAGAGAACAGATAATGAGATCAAGAACTACTGGAATACTCATCTCAAGAAAAGATTAACCAAAATGGGAATTGACCCTGTCACACACAAACCCAAGAATGATGCCCTTGTGCCCCGCGGCGACGGTGGCCAGTCCAAGACGGCGGCCAACCTTAGCCACATGGCTCAATGGGAGAGTGCTCGGCTTGAAGCTGAAGCAAGGTTGGCAAGAGAATCCAAACTACTACGTTCATCACTATCACTCACATCTTCATCTTCTGCTTCTGCCTCAGCTTCATCATCTCATAATCCAGTTCTCATCAAGCCTTGGAGTAATAATAATAATAATAATAATAATTGTGGTGGGTGGCTAAAATCCACTGATCAAAGCATTAACAGTGGCAACGGCGGCCTTGAATCTCCAAAGTCTACTCTGACTCTTTCTGAGAACACCCCACCACCTATTATGCCTATGATTGAGTTTGTGGGCACTTCTGGTTCTTGTGAGGCAGCAGAAATGGTGAAACAGCGAGAGTGGAATCATAGTAATGGTTTGCAGAATAATTCAATGTCTTATGCTGCGTCCAGCCTGCATCATGAGCTGACCATTTCCAACATGGAAGGCACTTGGGCCTCTCAAGAGCCTCTTCTTACGATTGGCACTGGTGGCGATGCTGTTGCTGAGGATCAGGGATTCGCCAATCTGTTGCTCAGTACAAACTCCGACGACCGGAGCTTGTCAGAGGAGGACGGCGGAGGAGACTCTAACAATTGGGATGGTGGAGATGGTGGCGGCGGCAGTGGCAGTGGCATCTTGTGTGAAGATAATAAGAACTACTGGAACGGCATTCTTAATTTAGTTAACTCTGATTCACCTTCTCATTCCCCGATGTTCTGATTCAAAAGCGTGTGATTTTTTTTTCCATGGCTCCCGGAAGAATTCAGAATCTTTACGGAAAAACTGTAAGTTTGCATAGCTGTTTTCCACTTTTCGTCGCTGGTAGCTATGTTTGGATAAAAAGAAAATAAGAGGGAATATTAGGAAGAAAAACTTCCATATAAATGGCAACAAATTTATCCTATTTTTTTGGGGAGTTTTCCCTTTTAATATTTTTTCCTTCTAAATTTCTCTTCATCCAAATATAGAGTTAGAAATTCACGTAGTTGTAATTGTTTGAAAACGACCAGGGCCCTAGTGGAAATATCCAGCATACTGGGCCGTTTTATTATAACCAAATGTTCATATCAGTTTGTTTTGATTCCACTTTCATTTCTGTATCTCTGTGTGTTCACATCAAAGTGTGGATCCTCTGAGCTTATATAGCACGTGCTTCTTTAGACAAACTGAGATATTATTGTATGATGACTTCTACAGTGACCCGTAAGCAATTTCCAGCTTAGATTTGATACTCATATCGATCTCTTCCAATAGAGGAAGTATTTAATACACACTTTATTGCTTACTGCTGTTAGTTTCGGGTCGTATTCTGGCATTTAATTAAAAGATTCTCAAATCACTACAAACTTCCAAATTTGGATCTTATAGAATACATGTTGATCATGCCAAAAATAAAAGATGAACGTATTTTGTTAAATGTATTTTTTATTTCTCCTGATCATCATATTTGAAATCAGTAACTTTGTTTGAAAGTTGGCTGAGGATAGTCAAGATAATTTCATAAACAAAACACAGGTAAGTTTCATGACTAGGAATTTTCCAACGCTTTGCAGCTCCAAGTTTTAGCCATCTTGTTTTTCCTTTGAATCTCTCCACTCTCTGCCTGTTGCTCAATCCAATAAGCCCACTTAATTTGGCCCATTTATTTAATTATTTTTTCCAACCAAAATGTCTTTGTTCCATATTTATGATCTGTTTGGCATAAGGGAAATGGAGGGGAAGGGAGGGGAGAAAAAATTTATGAGTTGGATTTTAAAAAATTGGAGAAGTGAGGTTATAAAATTTTAATAAAGATAAGATGTAACATAAAAGAGTAAGAAAAATTAATTAAAAACTTTAAACCCTACTTTTCTAATATTCTTAAATCTAACTTAGAAAAATTTCCCCTCCCCTCCAAATCCCCTATATCAAATAAGATTACTTTTAATAGGAGGACACGCATACCTAGAAAAAAAGAAAAAAGATAAAATAAAAAAAATAAATAAAAAATAAATAAAGCTAAAGCTTCTCAGAGTTTGTTTTACTGGACATTTGGTTATGTAATGGAGGTTTGTGGCTCGCTGCCTTTACTCTCTGGATATTGCTGATGCCATCCTGGCTACTCAGCTTTCCTTCTTAGACCACCATGATGAGATTTGATGACTTACTGATTGTATTGGCCTATGAACACAGTTCAAGTTCTTATAGGGACAAGGATGTGGTTCCTTGCCTTCCGTGATATCGCAATCAAAAACTTTTTATGAAATACTTTATCAAAAACTCTAGATTATTTGTATTTTCATGAAATATTCAATAAGATGTTAAGATTAAATATCCATTGTGATATTATTCGTTTATTGAATATTTGTCATTTGAATGGATATGGTGGACGATGACAATAAAACTCAAACACAAAACCTTGAAGCAAATTGGGTTTTTATTTGAGTTATGGACTTTTATCCAAAATAAAGGAGGAAGGAAAACCATTTGGATTTTTAAGAAAGCCCAAGGTTTTCAGTCCAAAATTAAGAGGAAAGAAAAAAAAAAAAAAGTTGGGCTTTTATTGGACTAAGGTTTTTGGCCCAATTACAAGAAGAATGAAGGAAACAATTTGGGCTCTTGCTTAGGCTATGGATCACAGCCCAAAACAAGAAGAAAGAAGGCAAGGTGGACCCTTATAAGGGGCTATGGTTTTCGGCCCAACAAGAAAGAAAGTAAGTCAGATGAGTCATCAAGCCATATGTCTACAAGAGAAGGCTAAGAAGGACACTTGTATGTGTCAGAAGCAAGGTGGTACCATGTGTCTCTCTCCCTCCCTTCTTGTGTAATACTCATGGTAGTAAAAAACGCGCTTAAAGCGCAAAAAACGCCGCTTTTACGCTTTTTTTCGGGCAAAACGTGTTACGTGGTGGAAAAAACGCACCAGATGTAAAAGCGGAAAAAGCACCGCTTTAAAGCGTAAAAACGTAAAAGCGGTCCGCTTTGGAAAAAACGGCGCTTTGAAAGATCACCCAAAACCAGCGGTCCAAGTGTCCAACACTCCAACTCCAGCGGTCCAGCCCTAAATCAGTCCTAAATCCCTAATTCCATTGTTCACTTCACAGCTTCTCAACTCTCAAGTCCCGCGGCCGCGACTCCATCAGAAAGCGAGAATCAATCATTCAGTTTCAGTCAATCCCTCCTCCACCTCCGACCTCCGCCGTCGATCATTATCCAAAGTTCCAAACCACTCAATCACTCCGTCCGTCCGCCTTCACCACCTTCACCGTTGGCAAACAGAAAGCTAAAATATTGAAGAAGGCGCCGCTCAAGTCTTAACAGGAAGCTAAATCCCTAAGATCGTGGTCCCTCAGATCTTCAGGTTTTTTGGCACTGTTCTTGGCTCTGGTGGTTTTTTTTTTGAGCCACGCCAATGGCATCCGGATGAATTTTGGTACTGTTCTTGGTAGATTTGTTATGGATCTCTGGTTGTTTTTTGTGCACGCCAATAGCATCTTGTTATGAATTTCTCTCCCGAATCCCGATGTATCTTGTATAAATGTTCTTTGTGTTTACAAGTATTGTATATTGTATTTTGTGTGTTCTTGGTGATCGTGGAATTGATTGGCATTATCAATGGATGAGATCTTTATGTGTTGGTTCAAGGGTTTTGAAAATATTGCTATTTATTCAAACTGTGTAGAGGCTATTGAGTTTTGTTTTTGGGAGTTTGATGTAAATCACCTTTTTAGAGATCTTATTGATGATGTGAGGCTACTTATTCATAGGAATTGGCGTATAGGTTTCAAACATACATGTAGGGAGATAGAGCTTTGTTTTGATGATGCGAGGCTATTGAGTTTTGTTTTTGGGAGTTTTGTAAGGTCATGTCATAGTTTCCTAGAGCTCTTTTGTACCATTGATCAATCTCCACCTCAAATACACTTGGGTGGATCTTGACGAAGGAAGATAGACTTTTGTAATTTTGAGTAGATGTTATTCAGTATATATTAAAAAAGAAAACAATGTGATATCCAATAAGTTTCAATAACAAGTGAATATCGTAGACATGTGGTCATTCCTTGTATACATTTTTTTATTACATTTTTTATATATATAAAACCTCATAAAAACTAAACCTAAATAATCAAATTCTTGGATTTTGAATTTTGAACTGTATTGAGGTGGTTTGCCTTTGTTTGAATATATTTGATGACAATGTTGGACATTTTAATTGATATTGCATTCATCATTATATGTGTGTATGAAGGCAGGTACCTTATATACATATACAGGTAAAAACTCCGTTTTATTTTACGATTTTACGTTTTACGCTTTTTCCTTCTCCTTCCGCTTTTACGTAAAAACTACGCTTTCACTACCATACTAATACTTGTCATCCATACAAAGAGACACAACTCACACACACTCCATCCCTCCAAAACCATGCCCCCCTTTATGCACACACAATGGCACACAAGTAACCATGACACACACACACGACACATGTTATGATGCATGTAAAACATTTGGCAATCATGCACAATAACACATACACACACAAAACACTTCAACCTCCCTTCCTTCATTCACTACTCAATTGATCCTCTCCTCCCCTTATTCCCACGGCAAACACACACATTCACACACAAGTGTCCTTTTCCAAACACAACCAAATTCTCTCCTCACTTCTCCAAACCATGAAATCTCATCTTCTCACAAAAACACCAAACTCTTTCACATTTTCTCCACCATTCCCTCCCTCTCACGGTTAGCAACATCCCAACACTCATCTTGGGACTGATCAGCTAGGAAGATCAAGAAGAGAAACCATTGAAGATTAAGGTAAGTTGCAAGAATAGTTGCAATTTCTCCTTCTATCTCCATTGCATGTTGTGATTTTTGAGAAATAATCAACATGCTTGTTGTTATTATGGTTCAGGATAAAAGTTTGAGCAAGAAAAAGAGAATAGGAAGTAACAACAAAAGCAAGATTAAGGTTAGTGGTAAGGATCTCAACTTTCCTCTTGTCATTTTGGAGTTTCTTGGTTTGAAACCTAAAACTTGGCTTGAACCAAAAATCAATGAAATAAAAATATTTTTATGATTTTGAGGTTACCCAAGTGTTCCCAACAAAAAATAGAGTGAGAATTAGGTTGTGAATGAGTTTTGAAAAGCTCTTTGGTACACAAAATCACAAGTTTTTTCAAAGATGTGAAAACTTCTAGTTTTGAATTTCTGGAGGCAGTTAGCTTGCATGTGGGTCTTGACTAAGTTAATGACGTCTAAAAATTGTGAAACTTTCCATATTTGAAGTAGACATGAAGAGATTTAGTTTGATAGGTAGTTTGTAATTTTTGGTTTTTGTCCAAGGAGATATGGTTTTACAAACTAACCTTAGTTTCTGGAAAGTTAAATCTCGGCAGTTAACTGGTGGCCAGTTTTTAAATATGTAAACGAAGTCCATAAATTATAAAATTTTTTAGATGTGTAGTAGGCACATAGATATTTGACTTGATGTGTCTTTTGAAATTTTTAGAGATCTGTACAAAGAGTTATGAATTTGTAGAAACTGACCTAAGTTACTAGAGTTTCATATTGGACAGTGAGAGAAAATTTAAAAAATGGGAATGGTGAGACGTATTCTAACCACTGGACTTATTTTCTTTAAAAATAAACTTATCAAGGAACACGTGAGTTTTGGAAGCACACTATTTTGATTTTTGTGCATTGAAATATGAATTTTCAAAGTTTAATGAAAATTCTAGGAATTTGGAGGTGAGTCCAAAAGTGGTAAATTAGGGTAATTGAAATTATACCCTACTAAGATAAAGATTGAACAGGGGTTAACATGATAATGAAGTCTCATTTATCATGTTTAAGGATAAGTATTAAATAATGGTTATTATCCCAAAATTATAAGACTTCTCGAGAGCGCAAACACCTCAAAGAACTTAGACATTGTTGGAGTTGCTATGTGGACATGTAGTAACTCTAATTCTCTATAATATGTGTATGCTTATATGTTAATTACCATGATTGTGGATTCGTGTCTTGTACATGTGGCTGTTCATATACAGTATTATGTTTTTGGCCAATAGTATGTGTCTTCTTATGTGCTGAGGAACTCAGAACCGATAAGGTTCTGCGTCTACCTTCCTATGTGTTGAGGAACTCGGAGTCGGTAAGGTTATGCGTCTATTTTTCCTCAAGTTGAGGAATTCGGGATTTGTAGCATCCTACATTTAATTTTCCTAGCACAGTGGAATTCGGGACTTGTAGGGTCCTATGTTTACATACCTTTCCTAATACGGAATTTGAGACTGGTAAGGTCATGCGTTAATTTTTCCTATTACTGTGGAATTCGGGACTTGTCCGGTCCTACGTTGTTGGACTTGTAGGGTCTATTACATGTATGTTATATTGTTAATTGTTGCTGTGCTTTAATGTTGAATGCATAAATTACTATGTCTGAATTTTGGTGTTTAATTATCATATATTGTATACATTACGCATAAAGATTAACATGTTACTCTGAGATTCAATTGTGAATCTTAGATTTGCATAAAAGTACAGGTGAAAGACTAGGTAAAAGGAAAAGTTGGTGTTGAAGGAGGAAGTAGAAGGTGGTACTCGAAAAGTACTTTTATTTTGTAAATATTTTTGTTATTTTGGATGGTTGTATAAGGAGTTTACATTTTAAAGTATTTTTGGGATAATTGTAAATGTAATATCTCGGTGGGGATAATTTTCAAACATTGCCAGTTTAAGTTTTACTTATATTATCAGTTACTCAATCGTCCAAACTGGATCCACACGCTCTATTGCATAGTGACTCTAATATAAGATGATAGTAATAAGGGCATTTTACATCTTCAATTTCATATTCATACTAGTGATGGAATTGATGAGTTTTGGAAATTTCCAAGGAAAATTCATCTTTTTTTCATCTGGAAGCTTCTGCATAATGCCTTACCTTCATGTGTGTTTTGTGCATTCACCATATCAATTCTTCTTCTCCTTTTATATTATTATCCCTTATCCAGTTTGGGGCTCGAGTGCCCCTTTCAACACAAGGGTTTCCTTTAAGACTCAAAGTCAGGATCCAAAGGGGGATCTAGCGACATTGCCAGTTTAAGTTTTACTTATATTATCAGTTACTCAATCGTCCAAACTGGATCCACACGCTCTATTGCATAGTGACTCTAATATAAGACGATAGTAATAAGGGCGTTTTACATCTTCAATTTCATATTCATACTAGTGATGGAATTGATGAGTTTTGGAAATTTCTAAGGAAAATTCATCTTCTTTTCATCTGGAAGCTTCTGCATAATGCCTTACCTTCATGTGATGTTTTGTGCATTCACCATATCAATTCTTCTTCTCTTTTTATATTATTATCCCTTATCCAGTTTGGGGCTCGAGTGCCCCTTTCAACACAAGGGTTTCCTTTAAGACTCAAAGTCAGGATCCAAAGGGGGATCTAGCGGGCTGATTTAAAAAATCTTTAGCCACCTTGGGTTAAATCAAAATAAACCAAAGTATGCAGTAAATGAAACAACTTGGGTTGTGTTGTCTTGAGGAGTCTTTTATTTAATTTCTAGGCTAAACTAGGTGATAAAAACATTGAAAAGGGTTTTGAAATTGAATTTTTTCTTTAGTAATGGAAAACAACCTTTTTTTTTTTTGGGATTTTCGATAAAATGATGAATTGAAAGTATGAAATTAGATTTAAGGAATGATATGATAGAATGTTCCTGGAAGTGAACCTATGGTTATCCTAGCTTGCCTAATGATATTAGAGTTAATTAATTCACCAAGTCTAATTGAAAAACTCAAACACAGTTTGGGTCAAGTGATACTTAACAAATGATTGTCTTAAACTTTATATAACAACTACTTGCTAAGGCACTTTTAGAAACAGCTTGGTGTGTAATTTAAATTGAGTTAATAAACTTGTTGTGCTAATGATAAATGCTCATGAAGACACTCAATAGAAACCCAAATCAATTATCATATCTAATAACGCGCTTGTACAATTTCAATAAGTACAAATAGAAATATATAAATTCAAAATTCAAGTATTACAACTCAATTCAAACTAGCAAAAATTATAATCCAAATCCAAATAATTCCTAACGAAGTTCAAGAGAAAATTAATTGGAAAGCAAATACTCCCCTAATTGAAGCTCCCAAACTCAAGTCATAGCAACCATCTCTAAGAAGCACGAGAGATTTATCCTCTCATGATTTTACATCCAAACCCCCTCCTTTGAGCCTCCAACAAGTGACATTTATATAGGAATAAGTTAGGGTACAAGTGGTGGCCTCCACAATTTAGTGTTCTAGGCTTTAGTGTGTCTGATGGCCCAATGTTGTATGAGAATTAAAGGTCAACGTGGCAACTCACTTCTAGACACTTTCCTAAGGTTTTATAATTATTTGGATGAAATCAATTGGCCATAATTGTGATGAAGGTGGCTGGTCAAGATAAGGCAAAATAAGAAAGTTTTAGCCTTTACTTTAGGAATAAGTCAGTGTAATTTCCTAATTTGAGTGTAATCACTAGGCTTTGGTTTTGCTGGCATTTATTAGGGTTTTCCAAGGTTTAAAGTTAATTGGATTCCTAATTTTCTATATGTAAAGGGAAATGAGTGGTGGCTAAGCTTGCTCCAAAATAGGAAACTAGATGCCTTAGATTTAGGTGCAAGATAGGAAGGTTTCTTAATTTGACTAGGATATGTTGGAGCTACATTTTTTATGTTTTAGGAAATGATTTAGGAGTTCTAATTAAACCTAGGATGAAGGTTTCCTAAATTTTTTTGATGAATAAAATGGTGCCACTTGTCTTTTGGTTACTTAGGATGCAAGTTTGTGAATGATTCCTAACCCTAGTAGGACTAGGATTAGAGATAGTTTCCTAAATTCACGAGTTTCCTAAAATCTTGTTCCTTGATGCTCAATTCTTCTTTTGACTTGTTGGTTGACGCCATTTAGGTGTTTGTTGGAGAGAAAACCATGTACAATAACCATTGTATCCTTCATTAGTTGACGTGACACCTTTCTTGATATGGTTAAGAAGAAGGCTTTGTGAAATCACTCATTTTTCCTTTATTAATTGTCGGTGGCATCCTTTGCTCTTTAGGGTCAAGGAAGACATGTCATTTGGGCTTAATTGATGGCAATAGAGCCCATTTAAAGCATACAGATGATAGGTTGACATGTATGAGCCTTAACCATGCAGTAAGTTGGCCTAAAACTAGTCTTAAGGCCTTGTGCTTCATGGGTCCTCCTATGAATTTTTACTCCCTCTAGACTCTAAAGCTTGTTTCTGGGCTTCTATCATTGTCTTTAGCCTTAGCTTACAAACTCCCTTGCATTATCCTGAAGTCAAAACAAATATACCTTTTAATCCAATAAAGAGTAATCCTTTTTATGACATATTTTTGTGCAATACCTTTTAATCCAAAATAGTCATAATAATCACTTGTAAGCTCAATAATGAAGATAAAATCCCATGAAAATATATGTTAAAATAGTGATATATTATGGAGCTTTACATTGCTAGATCAACTCAATGTTAGTTTCACCATATCAATTCTTCTAACCAATGCCTATTTGATTGTGTTGAAGAACAATCCTTGGAGCATTTATTCATCTCCTGTCATTTAGCAAGATCTCTTTGGTTTGGATGATTTCTTATCATAATCCCATAGATAAAGTTTTCTAAATTCAAAAGTTGGCTCATAGATACTCTACTTATAACCTGCACAAGGTTAGAGTGTCTTCCTTAGTCTGGCGCATAATTTGTCATCTTAATACAATATGGTACAAAAGGGATCAAGCTCTTCATTCAGGTTCTTTAACTTCCCCTCATGCCATAATAGATAATTTGTGATGTTTAAGACCTTTCTTGCTCTTGCTTTTGTGAATTCATTTGTTAATCAAGATGGTACAAGTCCATCTCCTATCCTGATACCTTCTCTATATACTCCTTCCAATATGTTTTATAAGAGCTAGAAAATTGAATTGCCTTGATTATTTTTATAAGAGCCTATTTGGGGTTGTTTGAGCATTTAATGTATTTTTTACCTCGAGTTAATTATATTATCTCTCCTCATTTTTTCCATATTACATTTTCTTTCATACTTTCTCTGTCTTATTGATGAGGGTCTTTTGTCGTTAGCCTTGGGATCCACAATCAAAACTTAACCAAAGATTGTGTATAGACAAACCTAGGATCGTTCTCTCTTCTCGAAGGAGCTTTTTATTGATTTCTAAGTAATTAAAATTCTATGCAAATGCAATCAAAACAAGGGGGAAAATTGGTTTTGGCTTTTCAAATTAATAAACTAAAATAAGAATGCAATTAAATTAAATGCTAATTATTGTTTTTGGTATTTTTTTTTATAAAATGCAATGGAATATGAAAATGGGTATGAAATTGAAAATATGAATGATAACGCTCTTGGTGATGAAGAAATGACTATCCTTGCTCAAAAAGATTATGAGAGTTAAAATTTATCAAGTCTTAAGAAAAACTCCAAGATACCACTTGAGTTCAATATTCCCAATTAATAGTAGCTCCTATAACCATAGCTAATTCTACCACTTCGATATTGTTTAAAACCACTTAATGTGCAATTGAAATTGGAATAATGCAATATAAGTTTTCTTAAATTTGAGTGCTAACCAGCTCCTCAAAGGTACAAATCAACCACATTAACTAGACAGTACCATGCTAATCAACATAACTTCATTGCAACCACAAAGAAATACAAAACACATATAATCTTCACACAACAAAATCCAATCTTAAGTACAAATATCAATCTAACAAAGACAATTACCATCAATATCAGTTCCAGAATCACATAGAATAATTCTTAAAACTAGGCAATCTAAATATATAATTCTAGACTAATGGAATGATGGAAAAACTCCCTTATCTAATCCATTGAGCTCAAGAGCAAATCTCCACCACCAAGAAGCAAAATCAGCCACTCATTTCCATGAAACCAACACAAATCAGTTGAATCAAATTAATAATTTTGGCACCCATTGTGAAGCTTCTGCCAAGATGAATGGATGAAGGAATAGTGGGTTTAAATGGAAGGAATAGAGCAAGATGTGGGTGCTTGAGATGGAATGGTAGAAGGACTAAGATGGTTGAAAATGGGGGAGGTTATGAGAACGTCATATCAAGCTTCGTGTATGTTCGCTCTCCCCTTCCTCCTTCAAACTCCCACTGAGCTACTGTTATGTATCGGCCAAGTCTGTAGTGTTTATCTTGCCGGCGAGGTTAAGAAGAGAAAAAGGTGAAAGGAAATCTGGTCTTCTTGCAGCGCTCAATCTCCGGATCTCCCAGTGATAGGGCAAAACTTTATAGCCTAAAAACTCCACAAGTGTACGGCCGTATCAAGTAATAAAGAGTAAGTAAGATATCGTTCCCACGAGGACTTAGTATCCACAACTTCAGTTAAGCATTAATTTCACAATTTCGTTTAAGTTGAGAAACCAAATTAAATTTAATTAAGAGAAAAGAAATTAAAATTAAAACAAAGAAACTACTACACTAATGAACGAGCAACCTAGAGTCACTAATCCCTTGTTTGTTTCTTAGATTTTATCCCAATCAGCTAATCTAGAGTATTAATGTCTATAAATGCCTTCCGGTCCATTTATATACCTATCTTAATTAATTATGTAATGCCTCACACAACCAAATAAGATGCATTTTAGATCGGGCTCACTCTAATTTGATTATGCAGAGCTTCTAGGTATATTCCTATCCTAGACGCAAATTAGATTAAAACCTAATTTCACATTAGATTTAAACCTAATTCCACATTATTTAATCCCAAGGTCAATTTATGATTCCCTCTTCCAAGTCCAACCCTAAATCCCCAAAACATGCTCAATGGTGATCAATCAATAAGCAATAGCAATAAACACATGATTAAATAAACTGAAATAAAATTAAGCAAAATCAATCCATGGGAATAATCTCTAAAACCCAAACAAGTTCATAGATTCTCTAGGTTGCAAAACCTACTAGCCACACATGACTCTAGTAAAACCAATAATAGAGATAAAAATCCAGGTTTAAAGAATAAAGAAAAGGCGGAAAGAAAGTTTCTCCGTCGCCTCCATAGTCCTTCCGTCCTTCCGTGGAGATGATGATGAGAACCAAAACGCTCAGCCGCTACTCCTCTGCTTCTTTGTTCCTTCTTATTTTGCGCCTCCAATCTCACCCTTTTCTTCCTCTTCCTTCCTTCATATATATAACCTAAATATGACTTAGGCCATGGGTTATTGATTCTCCTTTTCTTATTACAAAGATATCTCATATCTTGTAATTTACTCCACCAGATCACGCAATTGATTTTGTTTCTATTTTTCTTGCGTGGGACCACCGAGTTTGGCTGATTGCATATCCTCTTAATTACTTTTTCTACTTCATTCCAAATCAGCAAATATTTCCCCGCATAGTAAAAATAGGATATGAGTAGATTTTATGTCGATTTATTCTTTGATCCTAAGTTTGATTCAATGATGGAAAATTTTATAAAAGATAATTAAATAGGTATGTAATATCAATAATTCCAACTAATTCTCATAAAATATATACCTATTTAATCATAAAATATACACTTATCACCCAGCTCACGGCTGAAGCTCTCCTCTAATATTTTGTGTCTATCTTTTTTTTTTTTTTTTTTTAGACTTGTGTCCCCCGGATGATGGAGGCCATGGCGGCGATGGTGGTGAGGGTGAAAGCCAGCGGCGACTACTATAAAGAAGAAGACCAAGGTCAAAGGTCTGGAGGTCTTTTTTTTTTTCTCTCTCTCTATTCTCTGTGGTGCTCTCTCTATATTACCACTTAGCTCCAGAGTTATCTACGTTTTGACAAAGGACTATAAAGTGAGAAGTTTTGAAAGTTCTAGAGAGGGAGTAAAGTGCGAATTTCAAAATAATTATGGGAATAACTAAAATTTACAAAACATATGGGTCATTTTCTATAATTTTTCCTGACTCTTTTTCTTCCTTGATTTGCAATTTTCAGGAATTTTGGGGCACTTTTCTGTAATTTTCCCTTGGCCTCAATAATATTAATTTTGACCCCAAAATCTTAATTTTCTTCTTAAACACCTACAATGCAAGATTAAGTAAAAGGTAGTATCAAAAGTCGAAGAAATCATTTGCATGAATAATTAACAAATTATGACCATTTTACCCCTAATTACGCTTAATTCAATACAAATGTCCTTAACTCAAATTAATGCTTAATCATACAATAATGTCCCAAAAAATGCATTAAGAATCCCAATTTTATTATAAAAAATTATATAAAAATATGGTTCAATCACATACTAACCCCTTATTAATAGGTTTTCACACCACAAGTGCACAGGTCGCATCAAGTAATAAAGTCATAAGTAAAGATCATTCAATTTCCATGGAGATTTGTGTATCAAAATAGTCAACCAAGAGGCCTAGTGAATTCACTTAAGTTAAGCTAAAACAAAGCTTTGTTATGAAGAGAGAATTTGGAAAACTAAAAATTGATAAAGGTAGATAATTATTTAACTTCAAGGATATATTAAATAGAGCCCGAGATTCTTTCTCCCCTTTGTAAAACTTGCTTAACTTCCTCTCTAATGATATTTCAATGAATATATGGGTTAGTCTAAGTTTTAAAAGCACTTGACAAAGATCTCTCAAGTCAAAATTAAGTTTCTCTTTCTATTAAAATACACAAACTCTTGCTAAACCTAATGAAAATCAAATTTAAGAAACAACTGTAATGTGACAATGCAAGACTAGTAAATATATCTCTATTTTACTAATAACCATCATTCATCAAGTAAACTTCAAGTCAAGCATGATTTTAATTAACCAAGTTCTACACCTGAATTAGCTCTTTCAGATCAAATCCAAGTGAACAAATAATCAAAAGGTGGCCAAACATTTAGAAGCATTAAGTAAAAGATAAAATCAATGCACACACATAAATATATATTCAAGTTTTAATCCATACAAAGGTTCAAAATAATCCTAAAATGAAGAGTTTAGCTTTTAATTAGCCACAAGCCACAACTACATGAGAAAATCATAACATTACAATAGAGGAAATAGATAAGACCCTAAATTTGCAGGTTTAGTAAAGCAAAGCGTTTTGCCGATAGTGTAGAGTGCCTAGTGTCACGCCCGGAAAGGAACGTTGGATATTTTGCGGGCCAAAACACTCTGCATCAAAGGGAGGTTTAGACTTGTCAAATGGCAAAGTCTAGAATCTTCTTGAATATGGTAGACTTGTGTACATATTTGTAGAATTGTGTGGAGAATTCTAGAGAACACTTGTAATTGTGTAAATATCTAGATATTTCTAGGGAAGGTTCTGGAGATCTATTCTCCACCGTAGGATGTAATCGATCTTAGCCGTTCATTGAGGAAGTGGTAGGCTATAAATAGGGGTGCCCTCCTCATTTGTAAACCATCCAAGAGTCTTCAAGTAATACAAGTCATTTACATTTCAGAGCTTCTCTCTCTGAGTTCTCTTTCTCTCTCTAAGAGTTCTCTTGTTCTTTGCCTTTCCTTGCCTACTCGAGGGGATTCGGCTGACTTAGCAAGATCGAGAGGGGTGATCAAGCTAAGGCCGGCACGGTATTTGGGAGATCAAATCCAAGGCCGTGACAAAGTGGTATCAGAGCTTTGGTTCAGAATAGCTAGGTTCGAAGCTATGAACGTGGTTCGTAGGCAAGAATGTCGGGAACGATTGAGGAAGTTGTTGTGGCTGGAGAAGAAAGGGGTAGAGAGACCCAACTTGCTCAGGAGGCAAAGAAGACCCGGGGATCAAGTAAGTCCCGCCAAGCCGCAGATATTGCCACTTTGATGGCAAAGGTGGAGGCTTTGGAGGAGGCCTTACACGGGGTGGCTAATAGGGTGGAAAAGGTGGAAGGTGACTTTGAGATACTTGAAACCCACACCCTTGGCCAATTGGACAACTTGAGGTCGGATCTTGATTCGCACCTCAATGTTGAGGAGGAACGAGCTGAGTTCATGAGGCGACTCGAGGCAAAGGTAATGGATGCCATTACCGCGATGCAGGGACAACTCAACTCTCTAAAGACTTCTTTGGAGGGACAAACGAAGACTCCGTTGGTGGGTGGTACCAGTGGAGCAAGGGAGGTGAGGTTGGATCTCCCTAAGCCAAAGGAATTTCAAGGCGTTCGTGATGCCAAGGAGGTTGAGAACTTCATATGGCAAATGGAGAGATATGCTGAGAGCCTGAACTTGGTTGATGACACAACCAAGGTACACACTGCCTCCTTGTTCCTTACTGATAATGCTATGGGAAGGAAGCATGCAGACATAGAAAGGGGCCTTTGCATGATCGAGATATGGGAAGATTTTAAGAGGGAGTTGAAGAAGCAGTTCTATCCCGAGAACGTGGTCTATGTGGCTCGAAAGAAGTTGAGGGAACTTAAGCACAAGACCTCGATTTCGGATTATGTAAGGGATTTCACTGCCCTCACCTTGCAAATTCCTAATCTTAGCAGCGAGGAGACATTGCTCTACTTCGTAGATGGTCTTCAGAATTGGGCCAAACATGAACTCCAACGGCGTGGTGTGACGACTGTGGATGAAGCCATTGCCATTGCTGAGAGTCTCATTGATTATCAAAGGGGTGAGAAAGGTGAGACTTCGACACTTAAGTCTTCTGAATCCAATCATGGGAACGGTGGGGGAGACAAAGGTAAGGAGTTCATCAAGGGAGGAGCGAGCAAGTCCTTCCAGAAGGACCGACCTGAGGAAAAGAAGAAGAGGACAATAAGCCTCTCGTGCAAAGGGCCGCACTACATGAGTAAGTGTCCGAAGCTTGGTAGCTTGTTAGCCATGGTTGAAGGGAAAGATGGACCTGACGAGGAGGAGCCGAGCATGCGAATGGGATCTCTCAAAGTCTTGAATGCCTTGAAAGCTAAACATGGGGAACCTGTTCCGAGGAGTAAAGGCCTCATGCATGTGGAGGCAACGTTGAATGGGAAGCCGGTGAAGGTGATGGTGGACACCGGGCGACCCATAACTTCATCACTCCTAAGAGGCCCGGAGGGGTTGGTCTCTCAGTTACTCAGGCACAAAGAGGATGGTGGAAGACTGTGAACACTTTTGCCAAACCCCTTAAAGGCATAGCTCGTGGAGTAGAGCTATGCATTGGTACGTGGAAGGGGGTTGTGGATATGTCGGTTGCCCTTATGGATGACTTCAATGTGGTACTGGGTCTGGACTTTTTGCGCAAGGCAAAAGTAGTCCTCATGCCGGGTGAAGATTCGTTGTGCTTCCTTGAAAAGGGGCTTGGTTGCACAGTGCCCATGACAAGCGATGACCGGGATGTTCGCTTGTCAGTCACCTACCTTGCGGCTTTGAAGGTGGTGGATCCTGATGTGGAGGATCGTGGGAACCTTTCACCTATCTTGAAGAGGAATGAAGATCTCATGCCACCAAGGCTCCAAGAAAGGTTGCCGCCTAGACGAGAGGTGGAACGTGGGGTGGAGCAAGGAATTGGTATGGCTGATGTAATGGGTGATACACTAGGCCGAGAAGTTGAGGAGACGAGATCCTTCCATGGCAAGGTGGCCAAGAGGAGGAAGGAGATTGCGAATGGGAAGAAACAAGTCTCTAAATACCAAGTAGGAGACAAGGTGATCATGAAGCTTCCTCCCAAACAAATCAAGGGATTTCGGGGTCTTGTTCGAGGCCCGTACAAGATTGTGGGAAGGATAGGAAGGAGTACCTCCAGGTTGGACCTTCCCCCAAACTTGAAGATTCATCCCGTCTTTCATGTGAGAATGTTCCGGCCATTTCATGAAGACGAGGGTGATCGTGGACCAAAGACACGGTGACGAGGACGTCCCGGATTAGGTAGGGAGAGTGTCACGCCCAGAAAGGAACGTTGGATATTTTGCGGGCCAAAACACTCTGCATCAAAGGGAGGTTTAGACTTGTCAAATGGCAAAGTCTAGAATCTTCTTGAATATGGTAGACTTGTGTACATATTTGTAGAATTGTGTGGAGAATTCTAGAGAACACTTGTAATTGTGTAAATATCTAGATATTTCTAGGGAAGGTTCGGAGATCTATTCTCCACCGTAGGATGTAATCGATCTTAGCCGTTCATTGAGGAGGTGGTAGGCTATAAATAGGGTGCCCTCCTCATTTGTAAACCATCTAAGAGTCTTCAAGCAATACAAGTCATTTACATTTCAGAGCTTCTCTCTCGAGTTCTCTTTCTCTCTCTAAGAGTTCTCTTGTTCTTTGCCTTTCCTTGCCTACTCGAGGGGATTCGGCTGACTTAGGAAGATCAAGAGGGGTGATCAAGCTAAGGCTGGCACGGTATTTGGGAGATCAAATCCAAGGCCGTGACACTAGGCCCTCATCACAGCGCCTAGGCGCTCCTTCGATCCTCTCTATCTCTGATTCAATCGATCGTGGCCTAAGCGCTCTTTCTAGCACCTAGTCGATGCAGCTCTTTGTCTTTGATTCAAGCAATCATGTCCTAGGCGCTCATCCTAGCGCCTAGGCGCTGTAGCCTTTGTCTCTTCTTTTTCATTGGTCATGCCCAGGCACTACAATCATGGCCCAGGCGCTCTTATTTTTGCTTCCTTTATTTCCTTTCATTACTCCTTGTCTTTCAAAACATAGTAATAAGGTTGTGATTCATCACTTGTTCTTTGTTTCAAAATAGTCCTGCAAAGGGGTACTATTAAAAACATAAGAAACTAACTAAGAATATGACCAAAATGTGCATAATTGAGTAATGTTATGCAACTAGGAATCAAATGCACATTTTCCTATCTTGTGTATCCAAAACATGTACAAGTATATCATATAGTATATAAAATTCAAGGAAAATGTGCTGAAATGACATGAAATCCTAGATGATAACAAAAGACATACTTAGACAAAAAATTATTTCTTAATATATTGATTACTTTTAACTAATTTTAACTATTTTTTAAAACTGTATCATTTGGTTATCAGGCTCTTATAAAAAAAACTGGAGAGTATGTATCTCTTAATCATATGGGAAGGAATATCATCCTTTTTTTTGGCCAGTGGGATATCATGTTTTATGAATATAAAAAATTGGGCCACCGCTATTGTCATGGAGCCATTTGTTTTCATGGTCCCCTTGGAAGGAACTCTAGTGGCAAATTGTTTCGGGAGCTAGTCTCACTTTCCTTAACCAATGTCTTTGTGCCTTTTACAACCAATGTCTCCTTGGTATAACTACAAAGCCAGCACTTTCAATCTCATGTGTTTATGATAGAGGCCGATTCTTTCATAATGCCACTGATCATCATTCTATAGTGAACATAATTGAGCAGGACATTAATTCCATCCCTTTTACAAATCTTTTCTAATTTTCATGTAAAGTTGTTTCCTTATCCTCTTTTAATATTTTCCAAATTTTTGTTCGTGCCTTTCGTGTTCTATGCGAGCTATGAAACTATAGAACCATTCTTTAATTAATATCATTTTATCCTTTTCCAAAACAGATGTAATGGAGGGTTGATGCGCGTTTGTATCCACATCAGAGTTTGTTTCAAACGATGGCACTACCTTTTAGACCTTTCATTGTTAGGGAAGGCTTAAAAAATGTTATTAGTGTCATTTTTATAAATATATGGAAAAATTTAGACTAGTTCTGCTTACAGCCAGTCTATAATATACTTTATAAACCTTTTTCTTTTACATTCGGTCTAAAAAGTAATAAAAATAAATTAAAAATAATGTTTAAAATGTATTTTTAGACCGATCACAAAAGATGAGCTCTAAAAGATTTATTGTAAAGGGTTTAATGTTTCTACTTTTACTGCAAATTTTTTTTTTTCTACTACACTCACCTAAAAGTGAGGGCGTCATATTATAAAGAAAAGAGAGAAAAATATTAGTCGGACCCACTCACTTTTATGTGAGTGTGGCGAAAAAAATATTTACGCGGTAAAAGCAAAAACATTAAACCCTATTTTAAATTAGATGTTTTACAAATCAGCTCTAAAAAACTTAATATCTTTTATTTTATATAAAATATAATTTTCTACTAACCCTAAAATCCCTATAATAATGGGAGTGGCCTCTCAACTCTCGCTCTTAGTATGACATCTTCGACTCCCTCTCCTCTCAACTCTTCTTCTCCCTCGCCAGTGTACTGGAATAGAAGACTCATACTCTAGAGCCATTACTGATTTCACTCTCACATAATGCCTTCGAGAAAATCTGATAGAACAATCTTGGCAATTCTGATGCTCTTCGTTCACACGGACTTTGATGAAGGTAAGGCAACTTTATTTTTTCTTTTTCTTTTTTTTCCTTTTCCACTTTTCTTTTGGTGTTTGGTTGAATCTAGTTCTACTTTTTTTCCTTTTTTTCCCCACTAGGATAAAGATTTTTGTTTTGAAAAGAAACTTTTGTGCGGTACTTCCTGACAAAATGCTTCATCAGTAATGTAGATTGAGGAGTTATAGTTTTTGGGATCTTCTAATTTGCTCTCGCCTATGTTGCTGTTTGTTCATTCCTAGTAAGCAATCAATCGTCCATCTCTATCAGCAAAAATTAAAAAAGTAGCGATGAATATTCTGTCATTGAAATATTGGGATTCATTTGTTGATTCATGATAAGAACTCCACTAATCAAGAAAATGATTTTAAAAAAATAAAGAAAGTGCGAATTTTTTGTTGATGGTTTGGTCATGACTTTTTGGACGTGCTAATAAGTAGTTGTTTACAATGATTAGGTAATGGAATGGAGGAAATAGAAAACCGAAGTGATTTATTCCCCCAGATTCTTAGAGATGACGCAGTAGACTCTATGAACTTAGAAAGGTAACTAAGCTCATCTCCTTTTGATTTTATTTAAAGATCTATCAATCTAAATTACTACTAGTAATATACTAGGACATGTCTATTTTATGTTGCCAAGTTTCATGTGTGTGTGTGTTGTTTCTACAGGTAATTTTACAGGAGGTAGATAGAAAGTGAGCCTCTAATTTTTAAAAATAAATCATTCACTCATAATTCACAGTTATTCACAGATAACTGTAAAGTATTTTACAATATTTCACGGTTCTTTTAAACAACCGTGAAGTATTTTAAAATATTTTATGGTTGTAGACTAACAACCATCAAATAAATTTCTTACAGATGAACAAAACTAGCCGGTGTCAACTACTTCACAGTTCAACATTAGAACCATAAAGTATTTAATCAATATATTTCATGGTTTGTTTTTTGAAAAACCGTCGAATAAGTTATACCATATTCCACAGTGATTGACTAAGAACCATGAAGTTTTCATAAAATATTTAACAGTTTTTAATGAAAAAATGTAAAATATTAAACCCTATATTTTACTGTTGGTAATTGTAAAATATTAATATTTACCACTTATATATTTTACGACGGTTTAAAATCATAAAATATTACAAAAAATAAATGTAAAATATAGACAATATGTTACACCTGTACCGGCCTCGCCTTTACAGGTGGCGGGTAGTATGATATCTCTTATTTATTAAATCTAACTGTTACACTTTTCCAATAATAACAAAGATCAGAGCAATATAGCATAGCGTAATGGTAAAATAGTTTGGGCGTAGTATACTGATAATAAATTACAAAACCTTGATTAAAATATAAATACATAAAATCTCTACAACAATTCTCCGAATATTCTGAAATTGGTTGAACACCTTCATCCGCTGATATCCGCCTGAAAGCTAAGTCCAATAAACTGTACATCATATAGGTAGCGCCAGAAGCTGGAATCCCAAAGGACCCCAGAGTAACCGTTAATCTCATATCCAAAGTATATACAGAGTATGTAAGAAAACCATAAATCATACAGCATCCAAAGGTCGCACATAGTGAGGCATACAGCCTAAACCGGAACAAGCAGTCTCTATAGCACATAGCAAAGAGTGCAGGGCATAACAAAGCCCTAGTCACACACAGCGGGTCGCCCACAGCGGTTCCGGTACCAAAGCGCTTGGCAAATAACAACATCGAATGCATACACAATCATGGTAAAGCATACATATAGAGACATATAAAGTATATGAGATTAAGGTTACTTACCTGCAAACAACTGATCAATTCGAGTAACAAACTCCCAACTACTAAATAGGAATGATAGACCTAAAGTAATACAATATAAATGACGTCATCATCTATATAATTGTCCTCCTTAGAAAATATGTAACTATATGACTTGTATGAAGGGTTCTTTCACCATTTGAAACTCACTAATTTCTTTATTAATGAGTATGTATCCCTTCATTAGTTAATTTTCCTTTATTTTCGCACAAAATGCTCGAAAATTCTGGAATTTGACCCAAATTCAAAAAATCATAACTAATTATAGAAAAATTCTGTTTGAGGTGTTCCAAAAATCTACGTGACCCTTGAGATGTCTATTTTTGACTAAAAATACTTGCTAGGGTCAGAAACACGTAAATATTTCCCAGTTTCCAAAAATGCCCCTGTTGGTTTTTCTACTCCTCTATTTGCATATTTTCATGCTTTATGTCTTCAAAATTATTCTCCATAACCATCCTCATACAAAATTCCATTTTAATCACTTTTAAACCATCAAAATAAAATTATATCACTGAGTTCTAGCTATTGGCCATAATTTTCTTATACTTTTGTGAAATTTTCAAAAGGTTGGAGATCAGAAAGAAACTTACTTGTTTGAGGTTTCAACTTCCTTGGCTTCTTCACCTTGTCTTCCTTGAAATTATAGCTAGAACTCCAACAATACTATTCAAGATCACTAATTGAAGACTTATAACATATTTATATAAATTGAAGGAAATAAGATAATTTCACAACTATCTTACCTCAATTTCCTTCTAATTCTTCTTGCTTAGGATTCTCCCAACACACTTCTTTCTCTCCTTTCTTGTATGTGTGTGGCATCTTCTTGTTTTCCAAATGGGAGGAGAAGTCCTTTATATAGAGGTCATGGCATGTAAAATATCTCCTTGGAATTTTACCAATTTACCCCTTTTTAATTATCCATGGAGATTCTAGGGTTTTCTTCCTTTTTCTAGAGAAATCTTGATTTCTCTTGCTTCTTCTCCCTTAATCTAGACATGGACATGTGTCATCCTTGGGCACTAAAATATCTTGTTCCATGTAATTATTTAGCTTAGGTTTAGGCCTTCTTCTTGGTTCATTCTTATTGGCTAAGAAGTCCAAGCTCTTTGACTTGAGTTTTCTATAATTATACCTTCTCTTTATGCTTCCTCATATGACAAATATGGTCTTTCCCCTTTCTCATTAATTATGCACGAAATGTAAGACTTGAGGGGAGGGATATTTCAACTTCAATTAATATAAGATAAGGTCTTGAAATAGTCTTTTCAAAGTTCAATTCAAATCCCCTTATGAAACTTGTCAAACTAAGGGATTATCTTCTAATCACATGCTTATTTTGTGGTTGTGAACCCTTGCTTAATAGATAAGATAATTAGGTGACATAAATTAGCAATAAAATACATACATGTGTCCCTTTCTTTTTCTCCTTAAATCTTAAATTGACACCTTAATAGCTTAGGTGTCCCTTAATTAATTAAGTATGCATAGGTGTCCCCAACTTTTTTTCTTCCTATATTAAATTGCCACATAGTGCTTAGGTGTCCTTTGTAATATCCTAAATTCTGGGCCTAGAGACTTGGAAATAAGCCTATAAAAGGTAGGTGACTAAGCCCAGTTCGAGCATAGTCCCAAGAATGTCGAGGGATAGGAGGTCTCTCGGGGGACTAATTAAGTAACTCGGCTATACATGTTAGTGGACTTAGTATGTATAAGCCAAGGAATTAAAGTGCCGTGAAAAGAGGCACTGAAGACCCATACGGTGTAAATCCACTTGGAAAAGATGCCAACCAACTATGTCCCGAGGTATAGGACACTTAGTTGAGCAAAAATATGTCAATATAAGTAAGAATATGGCATTTTCGGGGTAGTTAGGTATGCCCGTTTTTGAGAGGTGGCATGAGAAGATAATAGAAAGCTCAAGAAGACATCTAGAACATGGCCACATGTCTTCTTATGAATTAAAGATTAGTTGAAGGGGACACATGTACACCTTCATCTACTAAAAAATTAAAGAAGTGGACACATGGAAAGGTGAATAATCATGGAAGGGACACCTAAGTGGACACATGGAAAGGTAGGTAATTATGTGAGGGACACTTAAGCACACACATGGCAAAAATAAGAGGATTATTAGCAAATATCTCTTGACCTTGAACATGCTTATGTCATGGATGATGTCACGCTTATGTCATTGATGATCTCACACTTATGTAAGCGATGATGTCACGCTTATGTCATCGATGATGTCATGCTTATGTCATCGATGATGTCATGCTTATGTCATCGATGATGTCATCATAAATGGAAATGTGACACGTGTCCCCTCATTATGACGTAGCTTTTGAGTCAGCATGACACGTGTCCTGTAATCATGACAAGGCATAAAGCTACTTTTATGTGGTCCAATGGAAAGATAACACATGGCGGGACACATGGCACATTCTAGACTATACACACGGTGCATTATGGACCAGACACGTGGCGCGTTCTAGACAGCACCCATGTTCTATATATACCCCTTCCCCCTCATTTAGGCCATTCTTGCCAAAACATGGAGAAAAGAGGAGAGAAAGAGTGAAAAACGAAATAGAGAAAGAGAGGGAGAAGAAAGGGGCTGATTTCACCTCCGATTTGGTGTTTTTAGCTCCCGGGGCCTTCTCCAATGTTGTTCCGTTTGGCAAAAGCAATCTTTCTATGGTTTTGGATTCTTGATATGAGGTGTTTGGTGCCGTTTACATGGTAGAGATGCTGTCAGATCTCCAAACCAATCACAAAATCAAGGGAGTTCAAGGAGGAAAGATTTCAAAGAAAGACTAAGATCAAAGACAAGAAGTATCGTTATTCGAAGCTTTGAGGAATCTTGGGAGTTGATTATCATTCTAAGAATTTACCAGGTAGTAACCTTAATCCTCATATGCTTTGTATGTCTCTGTATGTATGCTTTACCATGATTGTGTATGCATTCGGTGTTGGTATTTGCCAAGCACTTTGGTACCGGAACCGCTGTGTGCGACCCGCTATGTGCGACTAGGGCCTTGTTGTGCCCTGCAGTCTATGCTATGTGCTATAGAGACTGCTTGTTCCGGATTAGGCTTTGTGCCTCGCACGTGTGTGATTTACGAATCTTTGGGTTTGTATTTATGGTTTTCTTACATACATTGAATATACTTTGTGTATGAGATTAACGGTTACTTTCGG
This sequence comes from Acacia acuminata, assembly GCA_019022655.1. Taxonomy (NCBI): domain Eukaryota; kingdom Viridiplantae; phylum Streptophyta; class Magnoliopsida; order Fabales; family Fabaceae; genus Acacia; species Acacia acuminata. Next base: position 1,856,473 of record JAFJYI010000112.1, on the reverse strand, counting down.
GATCCTTCGGGATTCCAGTCGTATTGCTACCCGTGTATTACAAATTTGTTGGAAGTAACTCCCATGATAAAGTGGTGGATGCTAGCACATAAAGGTGTCGACGGGTTTCAAATCATTCAAGGAAGATTTGTAGATATTTTATGTATTTATGTTTGAGATTTGTAACCAAGACTCGTAATATCTTACCGATACATTATGCCTAAAGCGAAGGTATGCTCTTTGTGTAATTTACTCGATACATGTTGTTAAGTAATATAATATAAGAATTAAGAGGTATCACACTACCCGCCACCCGAAAGGGCGAGGCCGGTAGGGGTGTAACATCCTTCATTAATTATCCATCTTTCCATGTGTCCTCTTTAGTGTCCATTTCTTTAATTATGTGGTTGATGAAGATGTCTAAGTGTCCCTTCTAATAAATCTTTAATTAATAAGAGAACATGTGGACTTATTCTAGACATCTCCTTAATATCCATGTGATAAAGCTTTATCTTTCCATTTCCTCTCCTATGTATGCGCCACATTCAAGAGCCAAAAGGGGTATATAATGTTCTTTTATTCATATCTTAGTTTCATGCCCATGTGTCACTTGATAATAGCATCTTTAATAAAGCTATTTCTTTAAAGCCAAAGATATTTTGCTAATAATCACTTTAATCTTGCCATGTGTATGTGTCATTTTCAAAGGCATAAATGCTTTTTATTAACGATCTTCCTACTTGCCATGTGTCTATGTTCTTGAATTTTCTCTTGTCTTCTTATGCCATCTCTCAAAGATAATCCCTTATTAGCCAATTAGATGGAAACAAATATCATTTGCCTTAATTTCATGAAAATTCCTTATATCCCAGTAATATAATATTAATTAGCTTCATATAATAATTAACATAAAAGTGGGGTTATTACACAATAATTCTGTAGTTGTGCTCAGTTCTATTTCCACCTCCAGTTTCACTTCAATTTTCAATTTCACTTCCATGAAAAACTTCTTCATGGACCAAACGGGCACTAATTAATGTCTATGGGTGATTCCTTAATTACTCTTTTTTTTTCTTGCTTTGCTGGGTCCACTTCTATCATCTCAAACATTAAATTCTCCCGACAATTTGGAAAGTGCCAACCATAACAAGTATGATATGTCGAAAGGCAGCTTGATTCCACGTATATTAAGCATCATCCATCAATATGTACGTAGTAATTTCTCATCTACTCCAGATCAAAAGCATAATGATTTGCTTAAGTTCATTATGCTTAAATTATATGGAAGAGAATCGTTCGTATACTGTAATCAAGACTTTGTATATGGCTCAGTTTTTGTGTTGGAGTACTTAAGTCTAAGTGGAAGATCTTGTATTAATAAAATCAATCTATAGTATATATATATAAACCACAATACTTGCAAGATGTGACATCAGCCTAGTTATACCATGTAAGAAACTATATGAATCAATTCAAGTATGCTGTACTATCGATTAAGATCAAATTACAACATCGAATTAGTAAATTATAATAACACCCTTGAGTTTGTACACCAGCATGCTAAAACGACTTGAATTGTTTCATCTAGCTAGCTAGTTAGCTTGTTAGAGATCGATTATGCATGATGCATCACATATAAAAGGTCCAGCTCAAACAAAATTCTCAAAACTTAATTTCTCTCTAATGAACGGTTATATTTATGTGAGAATGGGTAGTGAAGTTCAAAGAGAGAACTAATAAAAGGAAAAAATTAAAGGAAAGCAAGAGTAAATAACGAGATAAAGCAAGAAATAAATGTTGTGCTGTAGTCTAAAGTCTAAACCCTCTTCTTTCTTCATCATGAGAGTTTCTATACAACGAGTAGGTGATATCCTAATCTACATAAACCAATAGTTCATGATAATATAATGGAGAAAATCAGCTGGAAATAGGTTTTCTCTTTAATATATGTGTCCTGAGGAAGAGTGATGAGATATATACAAGGTTATTGATTTAGAATTTAGAATGACATCTTAGATTCGGACCTAGCATTTGGTTTGAATATATGTAATAATTTAGATTATTATTTATTTAAATATTGAGATTTGTTTAGATTGCCTTTTACTATCAGGGTTATGATTATTAGTTATGTTTTTCCTTGCTTGGTTATTTAACGAATGGAATAAAGAATTGTTATTTGAGTTCTCTGTCCTTCTTCTACCCCTTCATCAACTTCGATAAATATAATTCTCTCCTTTCTTTTTGTGTTAATTTGCCTCTTTTATTTTCCTTTTTCCGTTTCCCCTCCCTTGTTCCACATCGAGAATAGTCTTAGTTGTTAGTGGAGGATGCTTTTGGTCTCCCCAAGAGAAGTAATTTAATTATGATAAAAGATAACCCCACAGTAAATATGACATTAACCTAGACAATTAGAAAATTATAAATCATAAATCAATTCATCAAATAAACTGTAATATCAATTAATCATATAGTACAATTAGTTAATCACAAGAAACAAAACTTGTGTTGAGTGATTGCTTCTTTATGTATGTAATCAACTTCGGGACAATTAGTGTCCACGTTATTATCCCCATCTTCACACACAGTGGCGGAGCCAGAATTTTTTATTTGTGTTTGCACTTAGCAGGGGTATTTGGGGGCAGCGCCCCTGATTTATTTATTTATTATTATTTTATTATTTTTAGGGAAAGTTTTAAAAGTATTAAAAAACAAAAGAATATAAACAAAAAAAGAAGTTTAACTTAACATAGAAAAATAATAATCAAGAGTCAACTAAACTATTACAACAGAACGATTACAAAAACATTCTTCGGTTCTTCAGTTCTTGAAAATATTGCATCATCATCAATCTTATCAAATATATGATGTTCAACATAAGTGTGTCAGGAGTTCTCTAAAATCATGCAAGGTGAGTTTGAAATGTCTACAATAGGAGAATTAAATTTCTTCGTAGGACTTCAAATTAAGCAAAAGAAGAATGAAATATTTATTTCCCAAACCAAATACACTGCGAGAGCTTCTTAAGAAATATGGAATGGAGTTCTCTAAAATCATGCAAGGTGAATTTGAAATGTCTATGATAGGAGAATTAAATTTCTTTTTAGGACTTCGAATCAAGCAAAAGAATAATTAAATATTTATTTCCCAAACCAAATACCCGTGAGAGCTTCTTAAGAAATATGGAATGGATCACTGCAACAAAGCTAATACCTCTATGAGCTCAACGACTTTGTAATATCCTAATTTTTACTTTTAGGATTTATTTATACTTAAGAGTCAAATTATATATGATAAATGTATTTAATTTATAATTTTTAAAAATATAAAAAAATGGAAATAGTGGGTATTTTGTTGTAATTTTTTCCCTATAAAAAAAAAGAATAATAAGAAAAAAAAGAATAATGCACTAAACCACTGGTGGTGAATCTTCAACATATATGAGTATATGACATGCGAATTGCAATTGCAAAGAAAAGAATGATGCACTAGCGGGAATCGAACTGGGGATTGGAGTGTGGGAGGGAAAATATTCTACCACTAAGCCGTTGGTACTTTTTTATGAGAAGTTCCTTCAAAATATATATCTATTCTAAAACTTTTGTGTCTGCATTTACAGACACATACACTAGTGTGGCTCCGCCACTGTTTACACACACGCAATGCCGACTTATACACTGTAAAGTATCACGCTGGTGGATATCATTTAAGAATAATTAAGCACACTCACTAGTTAATGATAAGTTGTTCCAGTGACAATGTAACAACACCCCACACTTATATAGGGTCTTAGGGCTCAAATTTGTTATTGACATGTTTGTATGTGTATCCTTGTTTAATTATATAAAATATTAAAAAGCACCCACTTAAGTGCTTAACAATGTTAATGGCTCGGCACCAATTTGATCAGAGATATATATGAGGCATTAAGGTACACACAACACAACCTCCAGTTCTAAATTATGACTCAATTGACTTTTTTTAATTTGAGGGCATTAAAGAAACTAATTAATTTTTTTTAAAATATTTATTTTTATCATTTTTCTCCAAATTAATTTGTCTGAATTATAAATTGATATATAATTTAATCATATATAGAACATATGATATGATTAACTAACTTATTTAACTTCATTAATCTCTTCCTAAAAAGTTACCTATGTCTTATGTTTTGGACTAGAGGTAGTGGGTGTGTAGGGGTGTTCATGGGCAGGGCTGGGCAGGGCGAGACCCTTGCCCGATGCCCTACCCGAAAGATCACTGGGCAGCAAAATGCAGCCCAATGCCCGGCCCTGCCCGATAGAAGCCCTAACATTTTTGGGCAGGGCAATAATGGGCTGGGCAGGGCGGGCCTTACATGCCCAAGTGGCGATATCCTGCCACACCCTATGTGAAAAAAAGTTAAAAAACAGCTTCAGTCATACCTAATAAACAATATTGAAAAATACAAATGAAATACGTAATCTTGTAAGAAAGCAACAAAGAAATCATATTATTACATATTTTTTTTGGGGTAAAAGCCCATATCTATTCCTTCACCAATATAGAACGAGAGTACAAAATCCCCATAGCATCCTGATACAATGATCTGGAAACAGCCATAGGAGGAGAAACAAATGAAACATAATTCCTCCTGCATAAAACTAAGCTTAGCTAGCAGGTCTGCACAGCCATTTGTTGTAAAAAATATACAATACTATCTTTAATATATATATATATATATATATAAAATAATTTTTTATTCTATTAAACAAATAAAAAATATTATAACTACCGGGTAGGGCCAAATGGGCAGGGCGGCATACCATGCTCGATGCCCGCCCTGCCCACAAAAATGCCTAGCCCATTTGTGCCCCGCCCGGATTTAATGCTTCCTTGAGCTGGACTGGGCGATTTTTCAGTGGACGCGGGCGGGCGGACAGGGCGCTGGGCATGATGAACACCCCTAGGTGTGTGTGTTAAATAAAAGTGAACTTCTTTATATTCCATAAATAAATAAAACGGAGAGAAGGTGAATAATTTTTTGTCAATAACTAAAAAATGAAAATTAAAACAATGAGCACTTAAATAACTTCTCACTCTTCACCTGAAGTAATATGGATTAATAATATAGGTTGGTCGAGCCATACATATCAATGAAATTAACCAGCAGCAAAAATAAGATGTTGTTGTGTTGCAGGATATTACCACAACCAGATTTTGTGGCAACGTCAACGATGACGCGCGGTACCTATCAATCATATAAATCAAATGTCCTTCTTCAGTACATCAAATTAATTATAAAATTTATTTGTAATGAAATTGTTTGATAAAAATGTTTTATCACAATTTGTCACATTTATTACACTCCTAAATATTTAGGTGTTAGATGCACCTTAATCTTAAAAATAATTTAAAAATTACTACATGTACTTATCTTCCTCGCAGATAGAGTAGAATGATGCCACACGGTCTATTTAGGAAATCCCAACATACATAGTGGGATCTGACTAATTATTATTATTAATTAGTTAATTAAGTACTTAATTATCATCCATGTCAAGCACAATTCTAATTCACCTTTTTTTTTTTTGCTTAAATTTTGTGAATGCAATTTTGTTTTTGGTATGAGTATTTGACTTGGTCAGTTTCAAGCATTATATTAATTCTATTTCTTAATATAAGACTCAATTGACCTTAAGTTAAATAAATTATTTTAGAATATTTATTTTTTATACTAAACCAATTTATTAGTATTACAAAATGGATACATAATCAGATGATACACAACACATGTTATAATTAACTATTAGTTAACTTATTTAGCTTCTTTAACATCTCAAAAAAATAAATAAATAAATTAGGTCTTATATTATATTTATTACATGAATTTTTTTTTTTAAACCGATTGGCGATAACCCTAGCAAAGAGGTCAATTTTGGCGAACTCTAATTCACAGTGTTTAGTGAAATGGTACGGAGAGACACATGTCAACATCCACATATGATTAATATCACTTTCAATACGTACACTACACGGATTTTGGGATCACTGAAAAAAATCAAATTGATGGGCGTGGTCCCAGAAATGAGCCAGAAACTTGCTGTGTTCCTCTTCGCCCAAGCACCATGAGTTGTCTTCTTCATTCCCTTTATTGAAGTCATCAAGCAAACTTTCCCACCACTCTTTCGCCATCTCTGCTGAATCTGCAACTAACAAGGCTTCATCACTCTCACTCTTGTACGTATTGTCACTATCACTCGCTATTATAGCCTTGTATCTTCTCCCACTACTATTATCATAAGTATTTGCAACAACAGCTTCTTCTTCAGGCAATTCCTTTCTCGTCCTCGACGAGTAGTTTCTGGACAAAGTTGTCGGTTGGGGCCTTATTACCTGGTGCCTCCTCATGCTGCTTGCCACTTGTTTCTCCTTATTATTTTCTGTGAAAGAACACCGCAGCTTCTTTCGTATGTGGCTGTTCCAGTAATTTTTCACGTCATTCGGCGTTCTTCCAGGAAATCTCGCAGCAATCAGCGACCATCTGCAAATTTAGGTCATAACTGTGATTAATAGCCATTATATATATATATATATATATATATATATGTAGCCCTCAAATTATATACATAACCACATCAATATTTTAACTTTGTTTTAGAACCAAATATCCTCGTTTCAATTTGCACTACTCCTCCAGTCTAAAAGTATTTTGCATGACAAACTTGATCCTAAAGTTAACATCGAAGGTAGTTAGTATTATTTTGTGCAGACTCTTCAATAGGGTTTGTTTGAATTAATGTTCATAAAAATGACTTTCACCTCATCTGACCTTTGTAAATTCAAATTGGAAAAAAATCAACTAGAATAATGCGATTTATGTTCAGATACATGTTTATTAAAATATTCTTTAAGCAAACTCGCTTGAATTCTATATCAAAAACCAGGTATAGAAGTTTTAAATCGGGAAAAAAAAATCAAAATTTAAGCCCGTCCCATTTGCTTCCAATACTAAACCAAACATGATTTAGCTCTCATGGACTTTTAAGGCTACAAAAATTAGTTTTGGTATACCAGATCCCAACAAGCACTTAATATTAATTACTCCCTCTGGTTTTTAATATAAAGCTTAATTGATATTTTTGCAGAAATTAAGAAAACTAAATAAATGAGCTAATTATAGCATATGTTGTGTATCATTAGATTATATATTAGTTTATAAGTTAGTTAAATTAGTTTGGAGAAAACGATAAATATAAATACTATAAAGTAATTTATTTGACTTTCTGAATCTTTTCATGGATCTTATACTAAGGACTTGAGGGAGTATTTTCTGTCCACAATACTTTATAATTATTGACCATGCATGTTATATGATAGGATTCAATTGTTTTTTTCCCCTAAACTATTTAAATATATATACTTCTATGGTTTTATTTATAAGACACTTCCAACATTAACATATAGACTAAGAAAAACCTTAAACTTTATTAACTTTTCCTTAAAACTCAACAATTTTACAACTTTACCCTTATTTAATATGTATTAAACCCCCTCCGGTCCTATTTGTAAGAACCTGATAACCGAATTACACGGTTTAAGAAAACAATTAAAATTATTTAAAAATAAAAAGTATGTCTTCAAATAAACTTTTTTTCCAAATATGCCCTAATTTATAAGAGGGCAAGTAAGAAAGAGAGATAGAGTAAATATAAGTATCCCCAACCCTCAATTAAGGCAATATAGTAGTGTATAGTCAATGAGGGGTACAAATGGATCAAGATATATAATTCAAATTTTAGGACAAAAACGATTCAAATTTTATAAAAAGGACCAAGAGAATTCAAATTTTAGGCTCTTATAAAAAAACTAGAAGGAGTACCCCATGAGAAAAAAGTCAATGAAATAATAGATGAATGGTAAAATTGTACATTCATTTGGAAATTTTCTTTCTCTGCCATATAAATAGGACCAAAAATTTTATTCTCTCTCTGTCTTATAAATAGAACAAGAGGAGTAGGAGTATATATAGTTTAATGTTAAGAGTCATTTCAAAATAAATAATATTTGAATTCAGAGTATTCAGATAAACTACTTTTAGTCCGGCCGGACAAAAGGTGAAGAAACCAAATCACTTGATTTTTTCTATATTAACGAAAACCAAGTATACGTGCATGTCGTAAACCTGTTTCCCAAGAGTCTGTGGAACCTCATTATCATATCAGCTTCGTCCTCAGAAAAGTTTCCTCTCTTGATACCTGGCTTTAAGTAGTTCAACCACCTCAGTCTGCAACTTTTCCGACATCTATTCAGGGCTGCAAATTAAATGCAGCGCAACGAGTAAATAGTTAAATTTCTCAAATTATATATATGTGAGTCTGTGTATGTATAGATAGATATAGATATAGATTTACCAGCTCTTTGAGGAACCAGGTGCCACTTTCCTTCACCATAACGTTGGACGCATGCTCTTAGAAGATCGTCTTCTTCTTTAGACCACGTGCCTTTTCTTACTTCTGAGGGAATCTCCATAATAAATTCAAGATATAGAAGCTTCCTAGTCTTGAGAATTGCATGCAACCTATATGTGGATAAGAATTGTGTGTGTGTGTCTATATATAAACTAGGCTACTAAGTGCCCAACAAGCACATGCAAAGACTTGGAGAGGAACGTAACGTGTGGCCACCCTTGTGTCCACAAGCTGGAATTGACTTAATGTTTAGGTGCGGAATCTACGTTTATGCAATAAATTGTATTGGCAAATGATTTTCGATTGATCTTATCCGAGTACAAAGTAGTAATTCAAGAGCGAAAAAGCAAGTAGGCAGTAGTAAGTAGAGAGTAATTGAAGTGCGGGTCCAAGGGACTTATCATCGGTACTGTTTGACACTGTTCATGTCACTTTGTACTGTTCATTGTTTTGCTGTTTCGGACTGGTTTTTGGGCTCTGTTTTGCTGTTTCGGACAGTTTTTTGGGCGCTATTTTGCTGGTTCGGACTGTTTTTGGGCGCTGTTTCTGACTGTATTGGGTGCTGTTTTGCTGTTTCGGATTGTTTTTGCCACTGTTTTTTACTGTTGAGCAGTATTTATTGTCTGGTTATTATTGTGAGTATTTGGTTATTAGTCTATGTCTGAATCTAAGACCTCTGATATGCTACCTATGTCTGCTGATTACCAATGCAAAATTAAACTTGGACCAATTATAATGATTGGAACAAAACTGTTCAGGTTTACCTCTTGGGGTTGAAAAGGAAGCCCACTTGACTCAGGATCCTCCTTCTGGTGCTGACAAGAAGTGTATGGCTTGGACTCGAGCAGATGCTCGTCTTTTTTTTTTTTTTTTTTTTCAAGATCCGCAATCCTGTTGAGTCTCGAATTTTATTTTCCATTAACCATTGCAACACGGTAAAAGAAATTATTACTTATCTGGAATTTATGTTCTCGGGCAAAAGGAACTTTACTCGTATTCATGAGGTTTGCAAAGGCTTCTATCGCTCTCAGCAGCAGGGTCAACCTTTGAAGGATTTCTACTTAGATTTTAAACGGTTGTATGAAGAAATGAAGGTACTCATGTCTCCACAGGCAGATCTCAAGACCTGTATCAAGAATCTAGAATTTCAAGCTATCATTAGTTTTCTTGAAGTCTTGATCCGTCTTACGACACCATCCGTTCTCAGATTATGTCTAGTCAGGAGCTTCCATCTCTTGAAGATGTGTTCTCACGGGTGGTTCATGCTGATAGTCTGCTTCGTCCATCTGTTTATCCCAATGCCAGTGCTTTGGCTAGGCATGACCCTTTTGACACCAGGAACTCTGGGCATAAACAAGGCACTCCTATTCCACCCTCTGGCAGTATTATCTGCTATTACTGCAAGGAACCTGGGACGTCAAGAAAAATTGTCAAAAATTGCAGACTAAACAGCAACGTGATCGAAAAGGTGATCATTGATGCACCTCTCCTTCTCCGAACTGATCAGCTGAAGCTTGTGAGTGATGTCAAGGGAACCTTCATCTCTTGGCCAGTGAAGCTTGTACATGTCTCTACTCCTCCTAAAGATCCATCCCCTCCTCCTCAAGTTCCATCCTCCTCAAGTTCCATCCTCCCGTCAAGCTCCATCCCCTCCTCAAGCTCTATCCCCTACTGCTAAGTTGACTGCCAAGGAAAAAATATCCAATATGGTGAAGGGTGGATATTTTAAAGATAAATCGTGGCCTGTCAATGAAGTAGTAGGCCTCTGTCAACCTCAACCGGTTTACGTTGACTCCGTTGATGTAACGTCCCTGCTGCTTCCTGGACAGGAGTTTACCGATGCAATTGTTCAAATGTTTATGAAGTAAGTATCTGATTCTATAAGTACATAATTTAAATGCATCGTTTAGACACATATACATATATACTAATTCCCTGATCGATGTCATTATTGTAGGTTCAGGCATCAAGAATTGGTAAAATAGGGCAAAATCAATGATTTTGGATTCTTGTACCCAGTCTATGCAAGTACAACACCCTTGGTGGATAGACAAGAATACATATCAAAGAGGGTGCGTGAAGTGAGAAGAAAGGTGTACTTGTTTCCATACTACCACGGGTATATATCACAATTCTTGTCTGAAATTCACTTAATTTTGCCACATATATCATTGAGTACTTTATTGCTGTGAATTTTCAGCCGCCACTGGCAGTTGGTCCTCATATGCATGGAGGAGCATAAAGTTATCTTCTTATGCTCCACTCACAACGATCCGGGGACTACGTTGACTCAGACCATCAACGAGTAAGCATGTCATTTTGATTCTCTTGTCTGAAATCTTTGCTGTGAATTTTCAATGAACATTATTGATAAATTTGTGATTTTGATGATAGTGTCATGTGGACCTTCCAAATTGAGGTAAACAAAAAGCGTGGGTATCAGGCCACTTATCCTAAATGGTACACACCGCAAGTTGGTACATATTTGGACACTGACACACTACCTTGTGAACTTGGTCAGTAAGCTATATATGCTCTTATATATATTTCTTATTCTTTTTAGACCCGTCGGCAACCAAAAGAGTCCAACTTATGTGGCCAGTACGTCATGAAACACATATATGATATTATCAAGCAAGGAAAGACTAAATTAACTGCAAAGGTAAATGTATTTGATGTTACATATTATGGTTGAATTCAGTTTCTGGCTTAATGTTACATATGAAATATACACGCAAGTTAATTCAGTTTCTGTCTTTGATGTTACAGAGGTTTGCCTGTCCTGATTCCTTTCCTGATGATGAATTGGAACACATGCGCAATTTGTTTTGTGAATATCTGTATGACTTGATTTATAGTCAGAACAATAATTAATGTCCTAAATTCATTTGTAAATATATGTTGTAGCAACAATAATATTCTGTAAATTTGTTTATTTTTTTCGAACAATTCATTCATTTGTAAATATACACGCAATGTGTAATTCAATAATAAATTTGTTTATTTTTCGAAGAATTCATTCATTCTAGCTATTTAGTGTTTGAAATTTGAGGTACAGGATGTTGTCAGTGAGCAATATATAGCTTAAACCTGAAAAGTATTCGTGACTTTTAGGACCGCATATTTTTTAAAGATCCGGTCCTAAAAGTCGTCATTTAAATTTGGCTAGACTTTTAGGACCGTATATTTGATAAAAGTCCGGTCCTCAAAGTCCTAAAAAAATGCTAGACTTTTAGGACCATATGTTTTTTTAAAGTCCGCTCTTAAAAGTCTTTAAAAAATATGGCTAGACTTTTAGGACCGCATTTTTTTTAAAATCCGGTCTTAAAAGTCTAGCGAGACTTTCAGGACCGTATATTTGTTTATTGTCTGCTCTAAAAGTCAAAAGAAATCTTTTATTTTGAAAAATGGCTTAACCTTTAGGACCGTGTGATTGTTAAATGTCCGGTCTTAATAGTCTTCCTTTAAATAGAAATGTTGACTCGCTTTTCAGACAAATCATTAGGGTTCAAGACAACTGAGGTTCTAGCGTTCTGCTCAAGCTAGGTCCTTCGTTGTCGTCGATTTTACCTCTCCTGATGTTGAGCAGGATTATCAGTTTCCCTTTTCTTTGTCTCTTTTCTTTTTGTTGGAAAATGAAGGAAGATAATGAAAAGGGCACTGAAAATATTCAAATCAGGGCGAGGTAAAACCGACGACAACGACGGTCCAATCTTGAGAAGAATAGTCACTTTGTTTGTTTTTATTCGAATAAGGTAAACAATCTTTTTTTGTTTTTGTATGTGCTTAACTGTATTCTGTGAATTTTTATTGTTGATTTACACTAGGACAATGTTTTGTTTGTTTCCTTTTTGTCGGAAAAAGAAAGACGATAATGAAAAGGATAAGGCGATCGAATATGGAAACCAAAAAGAAATTTATTATATTTTTTTAAATGCTACCCTCACGGGGCAGCAGCAGTACAAAAAAAAAATAAACATATCTACTCCTCCCCATCGGTGTCAGAGGGGAGGGAGTCGTTAGAGAGGTCAGAGACGTCGTCATCTAAAGGATTGTACTCAACATCCTGTGCGTTGAGCTTGTTGTTGACGGCGTTGTAGACCTCAAACAGCTGGCCCAATCGTCAGTCTATATGTGAAACGCGGGCCAGGAGGTGGTGCATCATCTGTTTGAAGGTTGGGTCTAGAGGCAGTGGAGGAGGAGGGTACGGAGGAGGAAGAAGATTAAGAGGAAAAGGAGGACCTCGTGGTGGTGGAGCAGCCATTACGGTGGAGGTTGTAGAAGTGATGGAGAAGAATGTAAAGAAAGTAAAGTAACAACGAGTTTAAATAGAGAACCCATCCTGAACAATGTGAAACGCCGGAAACTTTAATGAGGAGACGCATAGTTGGGAAGTTTATTTGGAAGCCGAAGAGACTCTGAATCATTTATTTGAACATAGTGTAAGGAGACGACTCTGCTATCTGATTTAATACCAGATATTGTAAAAGATCCGTTCTTAAAACTAATATTTTTTAAGAAAAAAAGCGTACTTTAAAAAAAATGGAATTGAAAAAATAAATGAATTTTAGGACCGGATAAATGATAAAAGGTCAGTCTTAAAAGTAATTGAATTGATTAAAAAATAAATAATATACTTTTAGGACCAGATATATTATAAAACGTCGGTCTTAAAATAAATTGAATTGAAAAAAAATTAAATAATAGAATTTTAGACTGCATATTTATAAAATCCGCTCTTAACGCATTTCCTGCTCTTTGCCTTTATTAACTCCTCATACCTCTCTGTTCTTATTAACTCCTCACTACCTCGTAACTCCAAACTACGTACGTGGCGTGGCTATCTGAGAACTGCTCTCTGCCTTTATTAACTCCTCATACCTCTATGCCCCAACTGCTCAAACCATGGTTAGATACAAGAGAACCGCTCGTAGGGGTAGACTTACCGGTGATGCTCGTGCCTTCCGTAGATCGTTATACGGTGCGCCTCCTCCAGCGAGAGTGCGTTCTATTGTGACAGAAGAGTCTTGGGTCGTTGGACCCATTGTTATTTCTTTGGATGATGAAGAGATTTCCGCACCCCCCAGCCTTTAGACCATGATGCGCTGATGTGAATAAGATAGGAGTTTGCTGATCTCCGGCGGGAAGTTAATGCTGCTCACGCCGATATCGCCAAGGCTTTGGAGGATAATAAGCTTTAGGATGTTTAGTCAGATTCTTGTTTTTGATAATTTTCTGCTTGTTTTTCTTTTGTATTTTTTCTTGTGTACGTGCATATTCAAGTAATATATGTAGCATTAAGAACTAACTTTGTGTCTTTTTTTTTTATTCATATTCTCCAAGTAATTAAATAAACTCCAGTTTTCCTTTAATTTTTATTCATTCAGTTGCTACGATTGCCAAAGCCAATCCTTTGTTTTTTTGTAAAAAAAAAAAAAAATTTGAGAACTTTTAGGACCGGATGTTTTTATAAAACTACGGTCTTAAAATTAAACGAATAATAAACATTTAGAACCGGAGTCTTCTAAAACTCCGGTCTTGAAAAGTTATATTTAAGATCGGCTACTTTATAATTAACCGGTCTTAATAAAATCCAAAACACATGTGCACGGAATATTAAATTAATAATAAAAATTTAGGTCTGGTGTCTTCTAAACTCCGGTATTAAAAATTTAATTATATATTTAGGACCGGCTACTTTATAATTAACCGGTCTTAATAAAATCCAAAACACTAAGTCGCGCGGAATATTAAATTTCCCTCTCTGAACTTCTCTTGTCGAGCCGAAAGTGATTACTCAAGTTTTGTCTCCACTGTTTGTGTTTGCCTCATCGCTTGTTTGCGTTGCTTTCTCGACAATCACTTTCTGGTTTCTTAGCTAAACGTCTATAGACCAAGCTGTAAGAGGTGTTTCAGTTATATAACTTTATGATTTTCCTTCTTATCGTTCTGGGTTTTTCAGGGGTTGAAGGAAATCGATGAAATGTTCTTGTGGGTTTCTCTGTTGTTAATGAATATTGTATTTTGAAAATTATATTTGCACTTTAGACCTACCCAACTGACCAACAAATGTTTTTAAGGTACTCTTGCTGTCTGCAACGTCAACGTTCGTGGCGGGAGAAGCAAGACTCAGGAAACGCATTTGAATTTATACGCTACAAGTGAGTTCACAAGACCTTCATGCGATGCATTTACTTTTCTCGTCATGCATTTATTTTGCTTCTTGGATTCACTGTGATACATTTATGACCAAAAGTGATTCCTGGTCATGCATTTATTTTGCTTCTTAGATTCACTGTGATACATTTATGACCAAAAGTGATTCTTCGTTATGCATTTAATGGGCAAGTTTCTCCGAAAAAAAAAAAGAAGAAATAACTAACATTGAGCATAAATATGCATTTGGTGTTGCCTTATTTTATATGCAAGTGTCAATTTTTTTGGATTATGTATGTTAAATCTTTCCATCTATAGGAATTCTACTATGAATCACAGTTGGATAAATGCTTTACAGACGAGTGTTGAATATCAGAATGGGGTGAGGGACTTTATAGAATTTGCTAAACAAAATGCCTATGATGATAGTGGGAAGTTTTATTGCCCTTGTGTACAATGTTTGAATGAGAGGCGACTAAGTCCTGAAGTTATACACACACATTTAATTTGTGAAGGATTTTGTAAGACTTATACAGTATGGGTATGGCATGTGAAAAAATACCAAGTGGGTCTCAACATGGGGAAGTGGCCTTTGATGATAATGACACGGATATGGATGATCGCATAGAGGACATTATTCGTGATGTAGGAGAAAAGGCTTTTCATCAATCACATGCATATGGTAATATGTGCAGTGATGCAGAGACCCCGCTATACCGTGGGTGTAAAAATTACCAATTGTTGAACGCTGTATTGAAATTGGTAAGCTTGAAGACACGTCATGGATGGAGCGACAAGAGTTTTTCTAAAATGCTTGAGGCTTTTAAGGACATGCTTCTGGATGATAATGTGTTACCGCATCGATACTATGATGCTAAGAAAATACTTTGTCCACTGGGGATGGAGTACAAAAAGATCCATGCATGCCCGAATGATTGCGTATTGTATAGAAAAGAGTTTGAAGAGAAGCAAAATTGTCCGATATGTGAAACCCCAAGGTACAAGTCAAATAAGGGGCCTGCAAAAGTGTTGTGGTATCTTCCAATCATACCAAGGTTTAAGCAGTTGTTTGCGAATGAAAATGATGCAAAAAATCTGAGGTGGCATGCGAGATGAGAGGATTTCGATGGAAAGCTTCGACATCCAAATTCCGATTCTTCTCAATGGAAGAAAATCGATCAATTATTTCCAAACTTCGGCGAAGAACCTAGGAACCTTAGCCTTGCCCTTAGCACGGATGACATGAATCCATATGGAAGCCTTAGCAGCATACATAGTTCATCGCTTGTACTCCTGATTATTTACACCTTATCTCCTATGTTATGCATGAAACGAAAGTACATCGTGCTGTCTATGATGATTTCGGGACCATAACAACCCGGAAATGACATTGATGTTTACCTTCAGCCCTTGATTGAAGACTTGAAGGAGTTGTGGGAAGAAGGTGTCGATGTTTTTGACTCTTTCAAGAAGGAGGTGTTTAAAATGCGAGCCATGATATTTTGTACTATAAACGACTTCCCAGCATATGGGAACTTGTCAGGGTATAGTGTAAAAGGCCATAAAGCATGTCCGGTTTGTGAAGAAGGCATACGCTACCATCAACTTCAACATGGAAGAAAGACGGTTTATCTTGGACATAGGAGATTTCTTAGACGGGGCCACCCATATCGTCGATTAAAAAAAGCCTTTTTTGGTGGCCAAGGGTATGAAGATGCTCCGGTGGCATTGACTGGGGACCAAGTTTATGAAAAGGTGAAAAATATCAATGTCATCTTCGGTAAGACTGCAAAGAGTAGAAAAGAAACAAATATATGGAAAAAGAGATCTGTATTCTTTGATCTTCCATATTGACGCAATCTTGATGTGAGACACTGTATTGATGTCATGCATGCGGAGAAAAACGTATGTGATAGTATTGTTGGCACACTTCTCAACATACAAGGTAGTTCCAAGGATGGTATAGAGGCAAGATTGGATCTGATAGCAATGGGAATACGCGAAGAGTTACATCCAAGGCCATATGGGAAGAGAACTTATTGTCCCCCCTAGCTTCTCATACTTTGTCTAAGGATGAGAAACGAAGTTTTTGTGAGTGTTTACATGGCACAAAAGTTCCCTCGGGGTATTCTTCAAATTTTAAGAGGCTTGTATCGATGAAGGACTTGAAATTAGTAGGCCAAAAGTCTCATGATTGTCATGTCTTGATGCAACAGCTACTCCTAATGGCTATTTGAGGCATCACCGAATATGATCTTCGGGTTGTTTTGACTAGACTTTGTGTCTTCTTCAATGCGGTTTGTAGTAAAGTTTTCAAGATTGAAAAGTTTGATGAATTGGAGAATGAAGGATATCTTATCTTGTGCCACCTTGAGAAGCTTTTTGTTCCTACATTTTTTGACATCATGGTTCATCTAATTGTTCATCTAGTGAGGGAGATAAAGTTGTGCGGCCCTATCCATTTACGGTGGATGTACCCAATTGAAAGATCTATGAAATTCCTAAAAGGGTATGTGAAGAACGCATACCGGCCAGAAGCATCGATTGTTCAGAAATATGTTTTTGAAGAAGCCATGGAATTTTATCAAAATTATTTGGCCAAAGTAAGACATATTGGGCTTCCAAAACGTCAGCATACTGAAGGGGTGGACGAGGGGCTTCCGTAAAGAGTGTGGATCCTGATGAATTGTCACAAGTCCACTTATACATCTTGAATAATGTTGATGAAGTTCAAGCCAGCATAGCTGCACATAAAGAAGTCTGTAAGGAAAGAAAATCATCGAATGACTAACAAAGGTTGATTAGGGAGCATAATAGAACTTTTGCAAACTGGTTCAAACAAAAGGTCGAGGGAGAGGAATGTGTTTCTGATACAATCAAATGGTTAACACGTGGACCTGAGGTTGATGTCATAAGTTGGAATTCGTATGTGATCAATGGTTATACATTTTACACGAAGTCCCTAGATGATACAAGCACAGTCCAGAACAATGGTGTTATGTTAGAGGCTAAATCTATGTAGTTCTCCAGTTCAAAAGACAAGAGATCTTTATTGGCAGTCATGCCATATTATGGGGTTATTGAAGAGATTTGGGAGGTGGACTATGTGAAAATTAGATTTCCCATTTTCAAATGCAAGTGGGTTAATGTCAATAATGGTGTTCAGATCGATCGGCTAGGATTTACATTAGTCGATGTCAATGGTAGAAGTTTTGGAGATGAACCTTTTATTATGGCAGACCAGGCGAAACAAGTGTTCTATATCACCAATCAAGAAAATAAAATGTGGTCTGTAGCTCTCCAAGGAAAAAGGATCATTGATATTGATGAGGAAAGTCATTCAAATTATGGTCTTCCTGAGAGTACTCATTTTTCAAGGAGTCTACCGGAATGAACGAAGAAGATGAAGCGGATAATGAACCCGGCATAAGAAATGATCATCAAGAAAGGATATGGGAAGATATCACTTTATAAAAGAGGCAATTCATAAGGTAATCATATGCAAAATTCTTTGAAAACTTTAAGGTTTTAACTATATTATATTCCTTATATGTTCATAAATAATGTCACTGACTATGAAGTTTGTTCTTATTTTATTTTTGTGGCAGGATCCGATCTAAAGGGGCATGTTGTAAAAGAGGATGTTACGTTGTTGGGTGGGGATGAAGGCATGATGAATATTATTTTGGGCATGTATGTTGTATTTGTAACTTATTGTATTTGTAAGTAAGTGATCTTATTGTATGAATTAATTTAGGTGTTGTAGTCATAGTATAATCATTAATTAAGAGGCCACATAACTCATGGTGAATAATATTTGTATTCTTTTTCCCAATTCAATTTATTCAATAATTGTTCATAGCTTGTAGCTTAAAGTATCAACTTTTATGTGCTGGATTGGGTGGTGGATTTGTGTGTATATATATATATAATCAGGAAGAACAGAACAGGGAAAAATTCAGGAAAATTTAGACTGGAAAATAAATACGCCGGTCTTAAATGTTCAACTATTAAGACCGGATGTATTTATATGTCCGGTCTTAAAGGTCAGATGTACACATTTGATATTAAGCCCGGTCTT
Source organism: Acacia acuminata (assembly GCA_019022655.1). Classification (NCBI taxonomy): domain Eukaryota; kingdom Viridiplantae; phylum Streptophyta; class Magnoliopsida; order Fabales; family Fabaceae; genus Acacia; species Acacia acuminata. The sequence goes on along the minus strand of JAFJYI010000112.1, from coordinate 1,837,810 downwards.
AAAAGTTGGTCTTTTAAGACCGGTAAATTTATACGTCCGGTCTAAAATCAAATTTTTAAGATCGGATGTATTTAGTATCCAGTCTTGAAAGTCAGTCTTTTGAGACCGCGTATAATTAGTCGTCTGGTCTTAGAAGGTGCTATTTTTTAGACCGTATTTATTTTGTCTGGTCTTAAAATTCCGATCTTTTAAGAGCGGCCTAGTTTTTGGCCGGTCTTAAAAGTTGAGTTTTCGAATCGAACAAAAAATGTTTCAGGTTTATTTAGTACAACTTTTAAGACCAATTTTTTAAATGTCCAGTCTAAAAGAGTTTCTTTAAGACCGGTCCGAGTCCGGTCTTAAATGTTAGACTTTTAATACCGGCTGGAACAAGACCGATCACTAAAGCCGGGAAATCGGCCCGGCTGTTTAAGCCCTGGCCCTGTAGGGCTCGGGCTTGAAAAATAGGCCTCAAATTTGAAATTGGCCTTGCAGGGCCGGCCACAGGGGCCTCGGGCTTCCCGGGCGGCCTGCGGGCCTCGGGCTTAATCGGGTTGGCCTTGCGGGGCCTCAGCCGTCCCGTTAGGCCCCGTTCTCGTAGCATTTTCATTTTTAAAAAAAAAAAAAAAATTAGTCAAAGAGTGAAGCACACCTTACGCTCAAAGTGTAGCACAATCAAATATCTATGAAATTGATGATAGTGATGAAGAAGGTGACAATTGACAATGATAGTGGTATGCTTTTATATTTTATGTGAGTTATCTAATGTTGCTTAGTTTAATGCTTCTTACGTTTTATGTGAGGCAATTGTGGACAATGGTTTGTTTTTTTATTACGAATTAATGAATGTGTTTATTTGTTGGATGATTTGTATTGTTTAAATATTAATGTTGATAATATTTATTTGATAGATTAGAACTTTAATGGTTGTAATTTACTAATTATATTTTTTTGGAAAAAACCCGAAAAAAAATTAAAATTTGGAATAGTAATTTTCAGGCCCTGTAGGGCCGGCCCTGGCCCTGGTACTATCAGGCCGGGCTTTGGAAAACAGATGTTTTCCTTATCTCAGGCCCTGTCGGGCCGGCCGGCCCTTGATTCCCAGCTCTACCGGTCACTAGTCTGGTCTTACGATGCCTCTTTTGTCCGGTCTTAAAAACCTTTTTTTGCACTAGTGACTATTTGAAAGGTTCCCTAGGTCGTGGCCTTCTCTATGCAGATTATAGGCACACTAAAGTCGAATGTCTTTTTGATGCGGATCATGCAGGATCTAAGGCCACAAGACGGTCCACTACGGGTTATTGTGTATTTGTTAGCGGAAACTTGATATCTTGGAGAAGTAAGAAGCAAGGTGTTGTGTCCAAATCAAGTGCAGAAGCAGAATACAGAGCCATGTCACAATCAGTGCAAGAAATTGTGTGGGTATTTCACCTCATGAAGGAAATCGACATTACCATGAAATTACCTGCGAAACTATGGTGTGACAATAAAGCAGCACTCCATATAGCATCAAACTCTGTGTTCCATGAACGTATGAAACATATTGAAATCGACTGCCACTTTATTCGTGACAAGATCAAAGAGAATGTTGTGTCTACGGGGCATGTGCGATCAAATGACCAGCTAACCGATCTTTTAACGAAAGCTTTAAATGGGGCACGGGTTGAGTATCTTTGTAACAAGTTGGGCATGATCAATATATATGCTCCAACTTGAGGGGGAGTGTTAGGAAATAAGCGTTATGTTAGGAAATATACGTTATGAATATGTGATCAATCATAATCCCCATAAATCAGGGATATTATCATAATGAGCCATTAAGAGTGAGGCTCTCCCTCTTTGTATATATACATATATATTGAACATGAATATACACAAAAAATTCAAATTATTTGCTTACATCTTTTATGGTTGTTTTGATTATTAGATTTTACATGAGAGTGACATTTTGATATCTTATAGAGAGGAATCGGAGTTGTTTTCAATTATTTACAATGTTTCAAAGATCTAAACTCTAAATGAAAAAGAGACTAAACAATTTTGGAAACTTAAATCTTTAAAAAATTATTTAAAAAATGAAAAATAGTTTCTCTTTTTTGCCTATAAGATATCAAAATGTCACTTATTTTATTTAAAATCTAATAATCAAAAGAAACATAAAAAACAATATTTGAAAAGTAACCCAAAATTGAGGGGTAGCAGGGTGCAACAAGCACCCCTGCCCGGCTAAGTTTGTGTTGGGGTGCTCAGGTCTAAGTGGAAGGTCTTGTAATAGAATCGGTACTTATAAACCACAAAACTTGCAGTAAATTAATGTGACAAATCAATTAAAATATATCAATTATGATCAAATCACAATCAGTTAATTAGAATAACACTCCCTCAAATTCACGCAGAACTAGTTTCTGTGCTCATCGCAATTGTGAGCACCAAGAGCTAACCATCACTGCAGACTGTTCGAACTTAATATGAATGGTTCATATTGAACTTTTTTACTTTTACCTTTGTTTTTTTTTTAAAAAAAAAAAAAAAATTATTCTAATGTTTATAGAATCTAAAATGAAGATAATATCATAACTCCAATTTTTTCAAAAAGTAATTTTTTTAATTTGAAAATCATTATTTAAATATTTTAAAATATGGATCATTGATATTTTATTTGAGTTATGTAGATATCACCGTAGCAGTTAGATGCTCATCATTGTGATGAGAATTGAAACCGGTTCCCAAACTCTCAAGGGCCATCTTGAGCTTAATTTGTACACCGACATGCCAAAATGATGATTTAAATCGTTTCATCTAGTGAGCTTGTTAGAGAAGACATGCATCATAAAAGCTCCAGGTCAAACAAAATCCTAAAAACGTACTTTCTCTCTATCAACAATAACTATTATATTTATGTAAGAATGGGTCAAGTTTAAAGAGAGAACTAATAAAAGGCATAAAGGAAAGCAAACATAAACGAGATAAAGCAAGGGGGGGGGGAAATACTGTCAATTCCACATAGCTAGTGGTCTATGCCCTCTTCTCTCTTCATAACGCGAGAGTCAATTTAATTTTCAACCTAATGAATTTATACCAATTTATGTATGAATGTAGCTAGTCGGAAGAGGTCTGTCATTTGATTTATATGTACCTCGACTGGGAGAGTTAGAGTGTGTGTGTGTGTGGATTGTCTCTTAGATCTAGACTAGGATTTGGTTTGAATAAATGTAATCACTTAGGTTAATAGGTCATATTTTATTTAAGAGTTAATACATTGTTTAGTCCTTATAATTTTCCCTCAATTTAGTTTTAGTACCTCAAGTTTCTTTTCATCTAAAATATTAATCCCTATACTTTAATAAAAACTTGAACCATTTTACTCCTCGAAAGACCAAAATCAAAATCATGGCAAATTATAAGGATCAAACTTTGTTTACATTACCCCTTTATTCAAATAGTGAGATTTTCTTAGATTGTCTTTTATTATTCGGGTAATGATTATTATGATAATTCGAGTTAGGTTTTCATTGATTGGCAAGCCTTTGATGAATGAAATAAAACATTGTTATTTGAGTATTCTCATCCTCCTCTCTTTCTTCTTCCACTACGGCACCACTGCCTCAACATTTCTATATTATCTCACTTCTTTCTTGTTGTCTCTCCATCCCTTATTCTCCATTAGAGAATAGTCTTAGTATTTGTTTGGGATGCACTTGGTGGAAATCTCAAAACTGACTTTTGGACTCAGTTGGAGCTAAAAATCAATCAGGTTCGATTTAGTATTAAAACAAGAGCTTTTCTTAAAAAGGCCAGTTAGATTGGAAGCCAGATTTTGGAGTTTTTTTTTTTTTTTTTTTTTCTTGTCTTTTCTTCATATTTGGAATTTTTGAAACTAGCTTTCCAATATAATATCAAAACAAGGTTCTTTTAGATTGATTTATTATATTTTTTTTAATAAAAGTATATCTAAACATAAATTACATTACACTTGTTGGAATATATATATATATATATATAGAGAGAGAGAGAGAGAGAGTATGTGAGCATACCGGGTCGAATTCAATACGGGAGCAAAGCTCACGCAATAGATTAGACTACAAGAGTCTAACCGGGTGTGCACAACAGTGCACCAAAACAAAAGAAATATGGAAGAAAGAAGAGAGAGTGCAAGCGAATTCAATTGCTCTAGAGTGAGTTGCAATGCTTAGTGGAGGCCTATATTTAAAGAGTCTAGGAGAGCTCCTCCTACTTGCCCACCAAGCTGCATTCAACATGGCAATAACTAATTGCTTTCGGAACAAATAGTCCAACCCATCAAGGGTAGACTCGGACCCAAAAATCCAACATTTCCCACTCGCACTTGATGGGCCTCTTACAGTGCGATTCCCCATTTCTCTTGGTCTGCCATGGCTGTATGAGCACAAAATCTTCACAAGATTTTGGTGCTTGTGATACTAGAAATATTTTCATAGGATCAACATCCAAGGACATCTATTATGTATAAACAAATTATTGCCTCATATCCCTTAGGCTTGTCATACACTTAATTCATAGCATATCTAATCCCTCTTGAGTCAATCCTGACTCATATTGCCTAACCACATATATGGTATCCACACTTACTGGTCTTCCCTATAACCTATATGTTAGCATCGACTGACACCCAAGAAAAGGTGAATTAGGTGCAAAATAAAAATTTAGGAACTTTGTAAAATTTTTCGCATATTAGTGAAAATAATAAGTATGAAGATAATTAGCCATAAAATCACAATCAATTAAACAAATCAAGTATGTTGAAAATATAAGAGATAAGAGAAAAAGAATATGCAAACTATGATTTATATTGTCTCGGTCCAATCTTCGACGACCTACATCCAGTCCCCAAGTTCCACTCGAGATTTTCAATCCATTATCTTCTTGTTTAATTTAGGCACAAGAGAGGCCACTACAATCTCACAAGTTTAGCTGAGCACTTACAAATCCTTTTATAAATCTCTCACCAAGTTACTCCCCTTACACACTGTAAGGATGCAACATTGATGAGGAAGAATTACAATGATTTTCACCCTCAGAAGTGGATTAAGATGAACACTGAAGCACGAAGCTAGAAAAAAGAGAGTATTCAGGTTGAAGTGGGTGATTCATGATTTTAGCATTTTGGCGTAGTTGCTCACACTAATCGGCTTTAAATGCTTTTCTATTTATAGTTGATGTAGCTTGATGATCGTTGAGCATGCTTCTTCCTGTTGAGTAGAAAACAACCTTTAGAAGTAGTCGTTGGAGTCTCTGATCATTCTTTATGTCTAAGGGATTAGCCATTGAAGCAAAGAAAATGTCAATTTGTTGTTTGGATGTTCTTCTCATTTAATGCTTTATGATACAAAAGTGTTTTTTCCAATTTGTGTGTTTATCCTTGTTTAATCACCTGGAAAACATTTAAGAACTAATATAATATATGAAAAGTTAGAGTGATTAGAAGTAAGAAGAACAAGTTACACAATCATTCCAATGATTTTAGAAGTTTTGAAGTGATGCTATGTATTCTGGGAAAGCATAACTCAAGTGATCTTCTGTTAGCGGTTTGAAAATCTTACAGAGCGTTGGATGGATCACTGGATTGTTGTGCTAGGATGCATTAAATGTGATCACCCAAGTGATCTTGTTTCTTTGAAAACAAATCACTTGAGTGTTCTGCTAGTGATGCTCAATGATGTTTTCTTCAAAACATTTCAAAGCAGCATTTCTGGGATAGACCACTTGAATGGTATGCTAGTAATAAAATCATTTTGAATACAAATAGGGAAAATCACCTATCATCAGAAATTTCTTGAAGGCTGCATTCCAATGCAAAAAGAATAAGCTCCAAATTCATTGTATTATGAAAGTTATGATCTAAAGAGTGACTGCTTGTCTGGAATATTGTGAGAACATCAAGCATTAACTTCTGAGATCCATATATCTTTTTTATGAGACTATTTGAGCTTGCTCTTGGATTTTATGAAATTAATTGAGTTTCATTTCATACGCAACAAGTTTCACCTCAATTGGATATGTATTTTATGAAATACATCCGAGTTATTGAACTTGTTCTGAACTAACATGAGAAATTTCAGTAGAAACTTTTGAAAGTCATATCTCTTTCTTATAAAATCTGTTGAGCTTTTTTATTTGTGTTTGTATGTCGAATCTGGAGTTTAGTTTCATATGAAACAAGTTTCATCTCAATTGGATATGTGGTTTAAGAAATATGTCTAAAACACCAAACATCTATCATGCTAAACGAAAACAGAGCACAACAGAGTGGTCATATGACATCACTCGAGTGATCATCTCTGGAGGTGCCACTTGAATGATCACTCAAGTAAAGTTAGTGTCTAATTTTCACATAAGTCATTTTAGTTTCAAATTGACACATTCCAACCTCTATTTGACCATAGAGGCCTCCAGTATTACATCTAAGAGCTTGAATCTTGATATTCCCATTAGATCTTGCAGGTTCTTCTTTCTTCATCTTCCTTTTAGCCATTCTCCATAATCCAATTAGATAGCTTCTTTTCTTTGACGAAAATGATGAAGGCTCTTCTTTCTTCACTATTGCTTCTTCTTTTTCCTCTTGATAGTCATTCTCCACAATCTAACTCAATAATTTTTTTCTTTTCTTCGCTTGTTCTCCTCATAGTTGATAGCTTCAATCTTCAATATCTTCTTAATTTTTTTCTTGATCATTCACCATAATCCCACTTGATATCTTCTTTCTTTGTTTGACTATTCTACAAGATATTTCCTATTAAATATAAGGGTAAAAGTGCAAAAATACACATGTGTTTTACCTTGAGAAGTGCCCAACGTCAAGTTCTTTTTTAGGTGAAAAAATACACATATGGTTATAAAATAAGTGCAAAAGTCACAAAGACCGTTAAATCTTACTTAACGATGTTAATTTTGGGGCCCAAAACCTCCGCAAATCCTTTTTGGTGATGATCATACCTATCTTGGCTAGGATCATAAACTCCCCCAACATCAAGAACAGCATCAAGACCCTCTAACACCTGTAAACACAAAATTTTAAATGGTATCTATGATAATAATGGTAAAATTGCTATTAAATTTGGTGGTTAAACGCATGCTAGCGACAATTTAACGGGTCGGTCAAAATAAAACATCTTTCCATCCATAAATTGAGGGAATTAAACCCATTCCCCCCCCCCCCTTCCTATTGGATTTCAGTTGCTGCTCCCACACAAAGGTTATTGGCAGCAATTTCAGAATTGAAAGGTTTCCCAATCGAATTTATGTAAAGCATCCACCTTAACATTTTCCCAGTAACCAAACAAGAGAAGCAATTCAATGGAGAGTCTAGCGAACGGACCTAGGGATCTCCAGTGCATACAATTTCAGCTTTGGAGAACTTATCAGAGAGATGAATCATAAAGTAGCCAAGGGCTTCGTCACAGTGGAAGGTTCCATTGTGAGTGCCCACACACTTGAGAGAAGAGTTGATGGGAGAACCAGTGGAGAAGGAAGCAGTAGCCCTGGCTATAGCATCAGCCATTAGAGGATGAGCATTTTTTTTTTGAATTAGGGGCATTTTGGTATTTTCATGAAAATAGTGTGGGCTCCACTCCCAAAATTTGCACCTATTTTATAACCACATGTGTATTTTCGCACATAAAAAAAGTATTTGGCATTGGATACTCCTTAAGGTAAAACACATGTGTATTTTTGCAACTTTACCCTAAATATAATAGTTAGTCATAGTAGGAGATAAATGCATTATGCAAACTTTTTGCTCTTAATATTTTGGATCTATATTTGATATCAACAAAACTAAGTATATCTAACATTCTCCACCTTTTTTTATGATGGCAAATTCTTGAAGAAAAATATGTATGAATCTGAAAACATATTAGATGTAAATTTATGAGTACGAAAAAGAAAAAGAAACCAAATCAGATGCCAATATATATTTTTCTTGCCATTCTCTCCCCCTATTTGACATCAGCAAAAAGTTTGAAAGATAAATAGGAAATGCTCTTAGAAAGTGGATAAAACAAGTACGAAATATCTTTCTCTTCCTCAATAAAAAAGAATGTATAAAAGAAGGTTTTTATGAAAACAATTTGAAATTATTTGCAAATATTTTTTAGAAAACTTGCTTAATCAATGCAAATTGAGATCAAAGATGTGCAAAGTATTCTCAAAATATAACGAGAGATGGTTTAGAAATGCTCATGTAGATTTGAAAACTGATGAAGTACTCCATGAAGTCCATTATATTGCTTTACTCTCTAGCTATGCTAGTTCCATGATGTGTTCACTACACTTTTGCTATACAACTAAGATGAATCAAGTTCATAAGAGTGAAATGTGGCTAGCTCAGTGGTAGGCTCTGAAGTGGGCTCAATAGAAAGCTCACGAATAGCCTCTGAGATGTGGAAGCAGATTGAAGTAAGGGGATCTGAGAGGTAGCTAAGGAATCAAGAACAATGGGATGAGATAGTGGAATCTCTAAAGGTTGAGTCTCTGAAGCAATGCTTTGTCAAGGGAAGGGTTAAATGGTTAGTTATATGTTGCTTTGTCAAGGGTTAAATCAATGGAAGGCATCAAGATCTTAATTCTTGATTCAGACAAAAAACCCACCCCTAAGAAAACCAATGTGGTTTATGGAGAGATTTTTCAAAATTTGTGTAAGAGTCATTTTTGGTTCCAAGATTCTTTGGATGATAATTTTAGTGAACAACGTAACCAAGGTGGCTTATAGGTAGATTTTTCAAAATTTCGTGTAAGACTCATTTTTTGTTGCAAGATTCTTTAAATGATATATTTAGTGAATACTCAAAAATTTAATAATTTTATTTATGCGTGATCAAATTTTGAGTCGCACATTATCTCTCATTTATTAACTTTCCGTTGACAACCTATAGGACATAATAAATTCTCCCAAAAATATATATATATGCGTTCGGTGATATATGAGAATGTATTTAATAAACACTATGCATTTCATAACTAAAAATTATTTCTAGAGATATATAAATAAATGCATTACTATCATAAATAATTAATTTCACAATATATCATTATTCAGGATTCACGTTCCGTGCAAACGCATGAGGTTAACTCTTGTTACAACTGAATTTTTTGGCTATATATATTGATGAAGGCACTTCATAAATCACACAATTCTATGGTCCTTCACTACAACAAAATCAGAAAATTTACTTGTAATGCTTCATCATTATCTTATATATTGGACTTGTTAAAATATTTTTATTATACATTTGGCCCCCAAATATATTTTTAAAATTAGTTAATAAATATACATTTGACCCTTCCAAATATGGCTAAAGTATACATTTAGTCCCTTATGTTTGTCTCTGGTATCAATTTAGTCCCTTAAGTTTGTAAAGTGCACATTTAGTCCTTTAATGTTAACACCGTTAGTCTGACTTAACGGAAAATACTAACTCAACAATTTTAAACGATTACCGTGCAATTAAATGCTGACCAAAGAATGCTTATATGTTAGTATTTTAATAAATTAATATTTTAAATCCTACTAATTGAAAATATTTAATCTTCACAGATTGTTTTACTGTTTTTCACAAATTGTTTTCCGATTTTTCACAGTCTGTGAAGATTAAATATATATTTTTTGTCAAAAAAATTAAATATTTTTCAATTAATAGGATTTAAAATATTAATTTATTAAAATACTAACATATAACCACATTTGGTCAATATTTACTTGCACGATCATCGCTTAAAATTGTCGAGTCAGTATTTTCCGTTAAGTCAAACTAACGGTGTTAACATTAAGAGACCAAATGTTCACTTTACAAACTTAAGATACCAGAGACAAACATAAGGGACTAAATATATACTTTAGCCTCCAAATATTTATCCCAATGTTCGCCATTGATCATGATAATCAAAAAATTGACTCGCTTGAGTGTGTGGAAAAGATTGTAAAGAAATTTTATTGCACATTAAACCATTAGTGAGGGCTTATGAATGCTAATGAAGAGTCGGCACTACTAGAAAATGTCAAAATAGCGACGGAATTTGCTACGGAATTTTTTCCGTAGAAAATTCATGAAACTTTGCGACGGAATCATTTTTCCGTCGCAAAGTAAAAAAAATTTACGACGGATACTAAATCCGTCGCAAACTTTGCGACGGATCACAAATCCGTCGCAAACTTTGCGACGGATCACAAATCCGTTAAACTTTGCGACGGATTTAGTAATCCGTCGCAAAAGGGTGGCCAAAATGGCCGCCCTTCTTGTCAAGTTATTGCGACGGATTCCATATCCGTCGCAAAAAGGGCGGCGAAAAAGGCCGCCCTTAGTTTGGGAATATTGCGACGGATGAGGTATCCGTTGCAATATTGGCGACGGATTATTAATCCGTCGCAAAAGGGCGGCATAAAAGGCCGCCCTTTTGTGGCTTTTTGCGACGGACTTGTTGTCGTCACAAAAGGAGTTTGCGACGGACATAACGTCCGTCGCAAAATGCTTTTTGCGACGACATTATGAACTGTCCGTCGCAAAAGGGCGGCATAAAAGGCCGCCCTTTTGTTGCTTTTTACGACGGACCATGAGTCCATCGCAAAAGACGAGGTCATTGATGACCTCGTCTTCCCCCTTCCCCGACGCCCTTTCCCTCTCCTTTCCCCGGGCCCCTCAACTCCCCACCCCGCGCCGCCCCCGGCTCCCCCTCCCCCCCTCGGCTCCCCCTGCGCCTCGGCTCCCCCCCCCGGCCCCGCCCCCCGCTCCTCCCCCTCGACCTCCCGACCTTCGGCTCCTCCGCCCCCGGCTCGTGGCGGCCCACCACCCTCGGCTCCTCCTCCGGTGGCCTCTCTTCCAATTTTGCGGGTTTTTTTCTTTTTTTTTTTTTAACACTTATAAATAATTTTATTATCGAGATAAAAAAACTATTGCAGGTACTGCAAGACTTAGTACTAAGATCTTCACAAGGGAATTATCAAACAAATCCTAACACTTATAATTTTACAGGTTAGCTTGAAGTATATTTTTTTCTTATAGTTATATGATATCTATGTTAGATTTGCTTTGTTACATAGTGGAAATATGTATGTTGGCGAAGATTATCAATTATATGAGTTTAGATTTTTTTTTTTTTTTTTAGTATATTCTTTGGCTGAATCTATTAATTACATAAAGATCTCTATACTCAATGTGTTTATTAATTTGGATTATACTTATAGTGTGTAGAAGATTTCATGATTTTTTTAATTATTGAGTTTTAATGATTTTGATTTTTTTAATCTTGCATTGTTTTTTGGGACGAAAATAAATTACAAAAGTAATCAAAGCCTTATACCGCTAAACCAACCCTATGTTGGTAATAATATTTTATTTTAATTAGTTTACTTTGTGTACATGTTTTTTTGTTTTTTTGTTCCCTTTAAAATAAAATATTCCCAAATGTATAGGATATTAATTTATCTAGCACTTTTTATGTTAGGTGAAAGTATACTTTTTTTTATATTTTTATAGAAAGTTTGTACTTTCAAGGCATTTTTAGTATTTTCAAAATTAAATATTTATTAATTTATTAATTTTTGTTTGGAATTGTAAGTTTGCAACATAAACTCACGCTTAAATGAAAAAAGGAGCAAAAAATTGCAATAAACATTAGAAGTCGTAAAAAACGAAAATTGGAAAAAAATTTATTCGGCTAAATATTCTTTTTAAAAATATCTTATAAATATTACTAAAAAAGTATACATGGAAAAAAAAAAAATACCAATTGCACTTTAAAATTTCAAATCAATGGTTTATTTATTAAAATAATTTGTAAATTGATAAATTTTATACTAAATACTTATTCCGTTGAATTGACCACTTTTATATATTTGTTGCGTGTTGAGATGTTAATTAAGTTAGTAACTGAACTAGCTAGGAAATATGGAAGGCAACCATGATAGAAGTTGGATGTACAATCGTCTAACTGAGAGAAGACAACTAACTCTAGCATTCTTGGCGGGTTTGAAAGAGTTCATCGAATTTGCTTTGGCACATTCACCTAATTCAAGTAGGGAAATCAAAGTGTCCGTGTGTCAAATGTAGGTGTTTAAGATTTCAAGATTTTGAGGAGGTTAAAATCCATTTGTGTAAAAAGGGATTCATGAAAGATTATGAGTGTTGGGAATGTCATGGCGAAGTCCGATAGACACCGACACCGAGTGGTTATTACGGGGACAGTAGTCATCGAGACAACCTTAATCAATATGAGCAGTTGGTTATGGACGCCGGCGGACCGTCGATCGGCCGATATTTCGATCCCGTTACTCATGCTGAACCGTCATACATGGGAGAGGAGACCAATACACATAGTCAACCATCATACATGGGAGAGGATCCTCATCCGGAAGCCGATAGGTTCTATAAAATGCTCCAAGAAGCGCAACGTCCGTTATGGGAAGGTTGCGAACACTTTGAAAATAGTGAATATTCATCGCTATCGGCTACCCTAGCAACACTAAGCTTGAAGACCGATCACCATATGAGTGAGAGGAACTACAACGAAATGATGCAGATCATAAGCAAGGTTGTTCCCAAAGACAATAATTTGCCAAGGGATTTTTACCAAGCAAAAAAAAAGGTGAAAGAGCTTGGGCTTGGATGTGAAAAAATCCATTGCTTTGCCTAGAGGATGTATGTTGTATTACAAGGATGATGCTTGAGTGACCGGTTGTAAATTCTGTGGACATGATAGATATAAAGTTGTGGGGAAAGGAAGGAAAATGACCCGTCAAGCATTAAGCAAGATGTGGTACTTTCCTCTCGGTTACCGACTTCGTAGATTGCATGCATCGGAACAAACAGCTACTCACATGAGATGGCATCGGGAGCATCACAAGGATGAAAACTTTGTGACGCATCCATCCGAGGCCGAAGCATGGCGTAAATTTGACGAGGTGAATCCTTCCTTTGCTATGGATCCCCGTAATGTCCGTCTTGGTCTATGTTCGGATGGGTTCGCTCCTTTTGAGAATACGGGCAGGAATTATTCCTGTTGGCCCGTCATTGTGACACCGTACAACCTCCCACCTTCTATGTGCATAAGAAGAGAGTTTTTGTTCCTTAACGCGTTAATCCATGGGCCATCCAAGCCAAAAAAGAAGATAGATGTGTACCTCAGGCCTTTGATAGACGAGTTGAAGATGTTGTGGAGTGAAGGGGTTCTGACATATGATATATCATTGAGCCAGAATTTCACAATGCGTGCTTTGCCTTAATGTGGACGATAAATGACTTCCCCGCATATGGTATGTTGAGTGGCCGGCAAACGTCCGGAAAAGTCAGGCATGCCCGGTATGTCTTGAACAAACATGGGTTTTAGCTTGCAACACAGTCACAAAGTCTGTTGGTTTGACAGGCATCGGTGATTCCTACCCCCGATCATCCGTTCAGGAGAAATAGAAAAGACTTCACGCGAAATGTTGTCGAACAAGCATATCAACCTCGTCGTTTAAGTGGCCAAGAAATATGGGACAGGGTCAAGTACATTCAAAGTGTCGAAGAGGGGGCTGCTTCCAAATGAACCCGAGGGATATGGCGTTGATCATCATTGGAACAAACGCAAAGATCTTCTCGGGAACTACCATATTGGAAAGATCAATTGTTAAGACACAACCTCGATGTCATGCATATCGAGAGGAATGTGTTTTGCAATATTCTGTACACTGTGATGGACACCAAGGGCAAGACGAAGGACACAGTCAACGCAAGACTAGACATAGAAGCGATTTGCAAAAGGCCTACTTTGCATTTGTTGCAATGGCACGGACGGATTTCCAAACCTAGAGCGCCTTACACATTCAACAAAGAGCATAATTTAAAATTGTTGCAATGGGTTAAAGATCTGAAACTCTCGGACGGTTATGCGTCAAATTTGAAAAGGTGCGTCGACATGTACGAGGTGAAGTTGAGCAAGATGAAGAGTCATGATTGTCATATTTTTTTCCAGAGATTGTTGTCGTGGGCCTTCAAAGCACTACCGAATCATATATGGTCTATTCTGACTGAATTTTCCATGTTCTTTAGAGAAATCTGTGCTTCTGAGCTTAATGTTGAAAATTTACGACACCTAGAGACGAGCATGCCCATAATGCTATGCAAGTTAGAGATGGTGTTTCCTCCTAGCATGTTTGACTCAATGGAACACTTGCCATTTCACTTGGCCTACGAAGCAAGGGTAGGAGGGCCACAACAATATAGGTGGATGTATCCGTTTGAGAGGTAATACATATATTTCTTTCGCGTTGTTATTAATTGACCGACATGGTGCTTTAATTTATAAATACCCTCGATATTCCATTATAGGTTTTTACGCACACTTAAACACAAGATCAAAAATCCAAGTACGTTGAAGGATCTATCGCTTTGAGCATATCTAGTCGAAGAGGCCGCAAAATTTGCGTCATACTATTATCCCCCTGAAATGATGACAAGATGGAGAGGGGTACCTCGCAACGATGATGCCGGTGATACGAGTGATCAAAAATCAATATTTAATTATCCAGGGCGAGTCGTGGGAAAACATTGGAGGTCAACTCTTGACGGAAGAGATAAGTAAGTAGCAGTGGTACATTCTAAACAACCGTGAAGAGGCCGCCCATGTACTTAAAGTAAGATTTTTTTTTTTACTATTACGGTAAGTATTAAAGTATTAACTTCAGTTCTTTGTTACGTTTCTACTCTAATTGGGTCCGATCGGACAATCCTTCAATGTCGGTGTCACAAGTTGATCAATACACGAACTCGAGTTTCCAAAATGGTTTCGTCAATATTTCGTGAAAAATCGACCAGATCCCAATAAAGTTGCGTGGAGTTTATCTTATGGAGCTGCAATTAGTGTTACCCGATGCAACAAATATATAATCAATGGGTATCGATTTTCAACTCGTTGACGCGGACGCAGTACACTATGTTGCAATTACGGTGTATGTTGTCGAGGTGACCAAGTTGGCGGGGTGGAGACTAACTACTACGGGAAGTTAGTTGACATAATTCAGCCGAGTTACCCGTGGGACAAGGTGGTGACCCTTTTTAAATGTGAGTGGTTTGATAACAGTCCGCGTGGGACAAAAGTGGACAAACATGGAAATATTGAGATCCATTGGACAAGGAGATATACGGTTAGTTATGACTCATTCATCCTTGCTCAACAAAGTGCAGAACAAGTTTACTATACATCATACCCACATCCCACCAAGGGTGGGTGGGAGTTATCAAAACCAAAGCACGGAATATTATACCTAAGTCGAAAGAGTCGGAAGCAAATGACGGCATGAAGGAACCGTTCCAAGCTGATGTGGAACATGTATTGCCCATAAACATCTTCGACGACGAAGTACCAAGGAATCTCTTTGATTCTATCGCGGATTTAGAATTGATTCCTATACAAATTGACGATCGAATCGACGACGATGAGGCGAAGTGATGTACTCGATAGTGAATCGAGTTCGATGACTATGAGACTTCGTAGGAAGCCGTGCAAGCGGATGTCGATGAACATGAATCGTCCGGTTGATTTGTGTTAGTTCTTTGTTTCTGACGATCTGTTATACTACATACATTGTTACTTCGCTACTATAATATTAACCAAATATCTTTTTTTTTTGACATTATGTCTATAAGTGTTCAGAAATGGAGCATCCAGGAGGACGTTCAAGTAGTGGACATGGTCGTGGTCGAGCCCGACCCCTTCCTATAAGAGGGGGTAGGGCGACGCCATCTGCTCCCTCTAGAGGTAGAGGGGTCAGCACTTCCCCAGAGGTGCCATTTGATATGTCATCTTCACCGTCGGGTTATATTTCATCTTCACCGTCGACGCTTCATATGTCGTCGTCACCGTCTACCCATACTGATCCACAGCAAGGGAGACAACAGGTTTACTTTACCATTTCTGATTAGTTTACGTATGTTTAGTTTCCTGAAATCATCTATATACAAATATCTTCAATATTTCACATTCCTTCCTTAGCACACTGCGTCGCCTCATAGCCACGTCGGGGAAGAATGTAGTTCCTCCGATACACCAATATGGGCCACAACAGATCCTTCGACAGGGAAGCTTTGGATCTGTCCTGACGGCGATGAGTAAGTCATGCCAAGTTACCAATTATGTTACAAATTTCTTCTCTAATTGAGTTGTATGCTAATATTTGCATGATGTCCTCTCGTCTTGACATTGTGCCTCATAATCCGGTGGGGGATTTCATCTCGGCCCAATTATTCCGTAATTACAATCATCCTTGGACCAAGTGGAAAGAGATTCCTAAGGACAATCGAAATGCTTGGTTCAATGAGTTCTTGGTAAGTTATTTGTTTTATGGTTATTAATTAAGTACTTTTAAAATTTGGAGCACTAATTGTTCGTTATTGATTTTCAAGATAAGCCTATGTCGTTGCTTGAACATCGTGAAGATCTGAAAAAAGCTTATAACCACAGGGCAGGTCGGTGGTTGTCTCAAAAGTTTTATTCATTGAGACAGGCAAGAGGCAAGAAAGATTGGATTCCACAGCAGACTGCAAACGAATTATTTGAGAGTTGGGCCACCGATGCGAAGTTTCATAACACAAGTGCGAAAAATAAGGAAAATAGGGCTAAAATGGAAGGACCGTCATATGTTGGCGGCTCCATTCCAATTAGTGAGCATCGACGAAAAGTTGTAAGTACACGTTATTTTCTATTTAGGTATCCAATATTTTGTACTTTGAAGTGCTTAATTAATGTCATCATTTGCGTTTGCGGTTAGAGTCCGGGAAGTTCCTGTAGGATCGATTGAGTGGGTTACCTTTGAGCGCACCCATTCCCTAAGTCGAAGGGAGTGAGAGGCGGTGGATTAACCCAAAGGCGCAAGTAGCGGTTAGACATTTATTGCCTTTATTACTTATTTTATGCACCACCATATTTATTTCATTTTACATGTCTTATTTGTTATGTATTTTTGTACTTGTAGGAAACCTTTCGGGAAGTTGTCACGGGAGAGAGACCCCACATCCTCTCAAATCCGATAACGAGAGTCTGTTCTTTGAGGCTACATGCGGATTTAACAAGAAAGGGAGAGTCTTTGGATACGGTGCCTCGCCCGGTATTGATCAAGCAAACAAAGCGCTCCTTATGTGACATTGAAGGTGTTTCTTCGGGTAAATGTAATACATTTAATATTGATAATTTCCATTCTCTTTGTCCATTCAAATGAAGTTCAAATAATAAATGTACTTCATAATGTTTTTGCAGATTAGTCAAGAAGATGAAGGCTTTGGTGCGGAGCAAGCAACACGATGACTCGGGAACGGGAGATGATGAGGCAACCGACTCGGAACAGGAGATAATGAGGCAACATGATGATTCGAGAACGAGAGATGATGCAAGCGCGAGATGACCCAACAAGCGGAGATGATGCTGCCAAGAAATGATTCGAACGAGAGATGATGCATCGAAATGAGATGACTCAATAAGCGGAGATGATGATACGATCAGCTTCAACTCAAGTCCCTAATGAAAGACAAGGGTTCGGGTCGGCTCCTGGTGATGATGACCATGCTGGTGATGATGATGATCACAATGCTGTTGTTTAGGATACTTTTTACTATTTACTATTTGCAACATTATTATATATATTTTGTTTTCTCTATGTAAACTCTTTATAATTGTTATTATATCAATGGTACACTACTTTTTGTACTCACTTTTCTGAAAAAAATATTAAAAAAAATATTAAAAAAATATTTTTTTTTTATTTATTAGTTTTGCTACGGAATTTTTTCCGTAGCAAATTCGATAATTTGCTACGGAATAGTTTTCCATAGCAAATTTTCGCAAATTTGGGAACTTGCTACGGAAAAAAAAATTCCGTAGCAAAATTTCAATTTGCTACGGAAATTTTGTCCGTAGCAATTTGCTATGGAATTTTTTCCGTAGTAAAAAAATTTCCGTAGCAAATTGCGACGGATATGAATTTCCGTCGTAAATTGCGACGGATTTTCTTTTTCCGTAGCAATTGCTACGCGGGTTTTTGCTACGGAAAAATTCCGTAGCAAATCCGTTTTGCTACGGAAAAATTCCGTAGCAAATCCGTTTTGCTACGGAAAAAGCCTGTTTTGCTACGGAATTTTTCCGTAGCAAAACTTGATTTTTCTTGTAGTGCGGGATAGAAACATGAAATGTAAACGTATAGAAACCAGGATTTGATAAATGAGAGGGGCCCCGGAGCCCCCATGCTGGCCATGCATATACTACAGCCCATGTTGGAGATGAATAATTAGGGCGACACTTAAAAAACATCAATTAGTAAGTTGTTGGGTACACATTAATTGATGTTTATGGAATACGTCTGTTTATACTCATGTAGAGAGTTTGTACTCTTTCTCTCACTTACCCTACCTCGTCCTGTGTACTTCTTCCTTGCATTGGTCGGGCTATTATTTCAATTTGCATGATTTTTTGTGGCACCAAATAGGAAATTCAATCTGATTTTCTCAACTACGTACAAGTTTCATACACATTTAAACATAACAAAACTACCGATAGATGGAAGAAGAACTATTATATGTGTACATTATTAATATTATTGAGTAAAAAAATATCAAACATAAGCATCAATATACATTTTTTTAAAAATTGAAATATAGAAAATAAACGTGGAGTGTGGCAGGGTTTGGATTAAATTTCAGATGAAAGTTAATCGTATGGGGCTTGGAAAAGATTATATAAATATACGTAGTCTTTACCCCTAATCTATACTCTCTTTCTTTCTGTGGTTCCGATTCTTCTTCTCCTTCTTCCTTTCTTCCCTAGTCTCTATTCCCTTGTCACACATTTTGTTAAATTCAGAACAAGAATCTTATTTGAGGTCATCTGTGATTATTAGTGCTGCGTTATCTTTTGTGCGTATAATTCCCGCAAGGCAACCATGGGAGGCCTAAATCACCGTTGATATATGGATCGACTAGATTTTTATGTAGTGGCAACCAGAGGCGGACCGAGGTTATCCACTGGGGGGCAAGTGCCTACCTGAAAATCTGAGAACCAATTTTTTTAATATGGGAATTCTCAATACACACACAATATAGGCTTATTCATATACTAGTAGAAAATAAGGAGCTTCCAACTTACATAATGGGCCCCTCATTACTCTCGCATACATATACATATGTATATATATAATGGATATAATGTCCTTGTGTTATATGATTTACGGGTTTTAGGGAAGCAAGACTTCAAGCATATGCTAAAGTAATTACTTCACTTATATATTTTTCTTTGTGTTTTTAGCATACTCAAGAAAAGTTAATACTCATTAAAATTAGAGAAATTCTTGTATCATACAGCTGATGAAGAGAGTGCCTTTTTAAAAATTATTTTTTGTTTTGATAGAGTTTAGGCAATCAGAGAGAAAGTTGAGATTTGCTATGCTGGATTATTAGTCTCCTATAACAGCTTTGATGTGGCTATTAATATAAAGTGGCCTCACTATTTTATTCAATACATTTAAAGCTTTACTTGTAAAAAAAAAAAATTTCCCCCGCATCCCCCACAGTGCCCCCTCCCATAAATTCCTAGATCCGCCCCTGGTGGCAACATCATAACTGCGTTAGACTCGCAGCATATTATTGGGTGCAATTGGGGTAGTTCTTTTAAAAATATTTCTTTTTGCATTCACACGTCCTTCAACTAGAAATTACTTCGACCCGAGATTTCGTACTTGAGGGAGCAAAAGCTGGCTCCTTATTCTATTAGAACCTATTAATATTTTTTTCCCCAATTAGAACATATGAATATTATCTATCTTAAAAGTATAAATCTAAGATATTATTGTATTTAATTTTGATTAATTATAGTGTTAGACTATTAGTTTATGGTTTGCTTGTATGAATACTTATTTGTATTCTTATTTATTGTAAGAATTAATAATATTTAGAGGCTCTTATTCCCCCTCTACTTCATATTTGATTTCTCTTTTCATTACAAAATTAAACTCCAGCCAGAAGAACTATTAATCCATTGTCGCACACAAGACTCAACTGGCAGATTATTCAGCCCCTGACTAATAATATAAATGTGTCAGTGCCCACAATATTAATGTGTATATATCATTCCAAGTGAGTTTAGTGCTCTCTCTATTATGTATATAAAACTTTAAGCAACCCAAATATTGTTGGGTTTTGTATTATTGAAAGCTTAGGAACCAAACAACAACAGCACGAAAAGATGAAGACTCAAATACTAAACAACAAATTAAAACATGCCCTAATTTATGTTTGACTTATTCTTATGGGCGTAATAGCATATAGGAATGAATGATGAGACAAAAAGCAATGTTACATAAGATTTATTCATCGTCATAACTCTTGTAGTGATGACGGTTTCTCCTCTCAGAATAATCGTCGTCCCCATAATTTCCTCCTTCATTATCATCATCGTATCTCTTCTGCTGATGACCATGTTTCCTCGTTTCATCCTTGTCCTCGTCGTCCTGGTAATGAGGCTTCCTCCTCGCATAATTACTCTCATCCTCGTTATCATCCCCCTGTGATATACACAATATCATAATAATCCAACATGCATCAATCCATCAGTCACTTGTCCATAAACTCGATCATACGTATCTTTTTATTAATTTAAAAGGAAAAACATACTTAATTTCACTCAAAATCTGACTTACTATTTTCCACGGACGCCAATAAAATTTAGCATCTGGTACATGAAAAAAAAAATAGCTAGTTTTTCTAATGATTATATGAACACGGCACGAGTTCGAATTTTTCTGATATGCTATCCAGAATATTTAATTAATTTATAAATATATTTCAAATACTTTAAGAATTATATATTATTCATACATAAAACACTAGTCAAACTCACATATTCACTCATGAATATTTAATACTTCACAAAAATAAAGTATAATGAAATTTTAAAAATGCGTCAAGCACATTATGCCCAAAAACAACCATGTTTAAAGGGTAGTAAAGGCAAGCAAGTCCCTTTATATTGTTGTCAAAGAAATTTGATGAGATAGATCAGAAATCAAATTAAGAAAAGAAATTAAAATAACAGCAATACTCACATATTTCTTACGATATCCTTGGTTTTCTACACCATAATCATTATCGTTACGCTTCTCACTTCTTCCTCCATAGCCATATCCACTATCTTGCTCCTCTTGCCCATAGCTAGGCCTCTCCTTCCTTCCTCCGTAGCTGTTTCCACTATCTTCTTCGTCCCGGCCATAGCTAGGCCTCTCCTTCATTCCACCATAGCCATATCCACCATCTTGCTCCTCTTGCTCATAGCTAGGCCTCTCCTTCTTTCCTCCATAGCCGTTTCCACTATCTTCTTTGTCCCGGCCATAGTTAGGTCTCTCCTTCCTTCCTCCGTAGCCATATCCACTATCTTCTTCCTCCTGGCCATAGGTCGGCCTCTCATTTCTTCCTCCATAACCGTATCCACTATCTTTTTCTTCCTGGCCATAGTTAGGCCTCTCGTTTCTTCCTCCATGACCGTATCCACTATCTTTTTCTTCCTGGCCATATTTAGGCCTCTCGTTTCTTCCTCCATGGCCGTATCCACTATCTTGTTCCTCCTGACCATAGTTAGGCCTCTCGTTTCTTCCTCCATGGCCGTATCCACTATTTTGTTCCTCTTGGCCGTAGCCACCAGGCCTCTCTTTTCTTCCTCCATATCCATATCCACTTTCTTGTTCCTCCCCACCATAGCTAGATTTCTGACCGTAGTTGGATCCATATTGTGAACTTGAGTCAGAAGAGGAGATGGGGTAACAAGTTTCATCAGATGGAGGGATGGGGTGGCCATAGGTGATTTCAATTTTGTATCCACCACCGTAGGGTGTAGGATCATATTCATCATAATCGTCAACGTCGTCATTATTGTACGACATTCTTTTATAGGAGTTTGCAAGATTTGGCTCTGTTGATGTTGAAATATTGATGTCGATAGGATCACAATGCCTTTGGACACACACACACACACGTTTCTCTTGTTTCTTTTATATGGAAAAGAAGAGGAGATCCAGTTTTGTAGATGTCTGAGATTAGTTCACCATCAAATTAAGACACAATAGAATATTAGAATTTCTTTTTTTGAATTGGTCAATAGTAATGTGTTCTTAATTAGAAGACTAGGAAATTACATCTAAATTTAATTATTTAAGATTTCCTTTTATAGACGAAAAAGTCTAGTAGTCACTGCAACAAGATAATCATCCATTACAATGACATGGACAAGTGTTATTAGTACTCCTGATAGGGTTACATAAATATTTTTTATTAAACTTAGCTTAGTATAGATTCAAGAAAATAATGAAGTAGGTGAATATAAAATATAATTATTCGATAAATGTGCATAGATAATTATAACTTTTCATCATGTTAGTAATTACCACTTCTTCAGAAATGTGGTAATGATTAGAAAACATGTTGAAACGGTGAAGGAAATAAGGAAATTTGTATGGTTAGTAATCAACGAGGAATATTTATCGGCTTGTGGTGGATTAATTTGGAACAAAAATGGCAACGAATTTCGGCAGCAGATTTAGTAAGAGATTATTGATGAAAAATAGTTCGGGATGAGATTATGGAACAATTAAATTCTTTAATTTAGTAAAATAATAGTGCAAGAGGAAGCTCTATCATTTGACTAAAATAGCAAGCATGATGTTTTAATTTTATCAAGGAGCATACATATGACTTTTGAAATGTATGTATATAAATATATGAAACTTTTTGAAAGGTGTTTTAAGGAAGAAACAACACGTACGTCGTCGACCATAGGTTTCGGTGAGATTTGTTGTTTTGTTTCTTCAGCTAGATCAACAGCTCCCCGTATGACTCGTTCATTCTTCTGAATGCAGTAAATTCAAGCTAAATCTTGACTCAGTAATTTATACTATCTTGGGTTTTAAATTATATAAGATGTAGTTGGGGTTGGATTTGGATTTGGATTTGGTCTTAAATATAAAATCTTAATTTACTTTATTTCCAAATTTATAATATATATTTTTTCTAAATTATCTCTATTGATTGTACATACTAAAGGTTTCCATTTAAAGGTAATCATGATGAAAGATGATATTTTATGAAAATCAAATTATATTTGTTTCTTGTTACCTATTACAAATAACTAAAATAATTAATTTTCTTAATCTACCACTAAATTAGTCAACTAGCTTTTATATTAATGATAGAAAGTAGTAATATATTTTTTAGTAAATTATTTTATATCAGTATATTATCAAGAATATAATGATAGCCCAAGGAGGAACTACATATCGTGATATCCTTTCCCGTTTCTTTTTTGTTTGTTAGAATACTTTCCTCCTCGCGTTGAATTTGGTGTGTGTGTGTGTGTGTCATTAATACCAACGTACTTGTTGTCCTAGATTTGTTTTCAAGGTCAGTTTTCTTCAATATTTTTGGTGGGTTCAGAGATTATAAGTGTCTTTGTTCCACTCTTTCTTGGATTATGAAATCTTCTCTTTTTCCTCCTTAGACCCATCACTATCGCTTTTGGCATCAACATTAAGAGCAATTTTCTCAAATAGCTGGTCAAATGAAAAGAAAACAAAAATTGTCTTGAAGGATATTTTAGCCTCTCTCCCCTTATTTACTAGTTTTACGTTAGAAGTAGTTAATCCTTCTTCATGTGTAACTATATTAACTGTTTTCCCCCTTCTTTAGTATTACATTTATGATGCAGTTTACATTTTTGATAATGCATAGCGACAGAATGAGCCCGTTGCCAGGCACATGGATGGTGAATTGGATGGAGCAAAATCAATTGTTCCGGAATTCGTACTATGAACATCTTCATTGATGGACTCCACTAGGTTTCTTCCTTAGCTTGTAGTGCTTCCGCATTTCCTCTTTCGTTAGCTTCTTCCCAACTCTTCCATTCTTGCTTTTGTTTTCGTTTTAGTTACTTATGTTCTGGATTTGCTTCTACAGGTTTCATTTTGCCTACGTTGTTTATTAATTCTGCCGGATTTATTAATCCATAATTGACCTGTTTGCCATTAAAATTTGGCAAATGAATTCCACGGTGGTAACTTTCTAAATTTTTAAAATGGTCGATCGGACTTGTAGTTGGTTTCTTTTACAAACTAATAAACGTACAGCTCAGAGGTTTTTGTTTTGATATATTATGCATGCATGCATATCTCCGAAAGGGAATTGCATGGCACTGCATGAGTGGGGCCCTTGGCTATCTTGTGTGACTGATGTAAAATAGTTCTTGATATATCATGATTATTGGCTAATAAACACTTAAATCTCTGAGACACGTTGACTTGCTTCTTTTTGCTTCACTAACTGTAGGAATGAATTTATTAAACGGATGGAAGTTAGAGAACCCACTTAAAATCTAAAGATTAAGTGACAACTGAGTTGAAAGTGTAGGGCTAAAAATGATTAATTTTGGCTTATGCATCCTAGTATGTGCCTAAATGTCAGTCACCTGTACCCAAAAAGTTTGATTTAATTAAGATACTAGTCATTTGTAAAGTAATTAATCAATTTTTTCTCAATTTCACTTCTATTTAATTTCTATTGAGAAAAAAAAAAAGGAAAGAGATGTGAAAATCATTTATAGAGTAAAGAGAGACAAAAAGAAGAATTTAACAAGAGCAGGTATAAATTTTTTTATCAACTTAATGTATTTCTCAATATGTATGTGATGATGAGGCACGAGTAACTTAATTACGTGATATCCGGTAAACTTGGCATGAAACATAAGTTAGTGACCTAAATTTATACTCTCTAATCCTAAATATAAGATAAAATTAATCTTTTTAGAGAGATCAAGGAAGTTAATTAAATTATTTTTAAAATATTTATATTTATTATTTTTCCCTAAACTAGTATGCCTAACTTATAAAGTGATATACTATGTACTACCTCAAATCCTAGATATAGGATGCGGTTTGTAGTGCATTTTGCACAAAAAACTATGTCTTATATTTAAGAATAGAGGAATATAATTTAAGGGTATAAAATATATAGAGTAAATACCATTTCTGGTCCCTGACAAAAAACACGGACCTCATTTTAGTCCCTTACAAAAAAATCGACCCTTATTCTTCCTTTTTAAGGGACTAAAAAGAACCTTTTGGAAATTTGTGAGATATCAAAATGTCAATCAATCTACATTTATTCATCCTTTTTATGGACTACAAAATGACCTTTTTTTTTTTAAGGGACCAAAATGGGGATCGTGTTTTTTGTCAGTGACCAAAAAGGGTATTTACTTAAATATATAATATGATTAAATAACTATTTATATTTTTGTAATTCTTTTTAAAAAAAAGGTCAACTCTTAAATTTATTGAATGGATTTAGTAATAACGATGTTAGCAGTAGTAGTAATAAACTAATAACATGAAGAAAGAGGTGGTGGCAGAATGAGTCCGTTACTGGGCACGTGGATGCGGAACTGCGTCGCCAGCTGAAAGGGCGGGAGCAAGCAAAAATTGTTTCGAGATTCGCACGATGTTAATCTCCATTCATGGACTCCACTCTCTTGCTTTCCTATTCTGCTTTTCTTCTTCCTTCTGCTGCTTCGCTCTTTCCTTCGCATTTCCTCTCTCGATCGTGAGCTTCTCCCAACTCTTCCATTCTTGTCTCTCTTTTCGTTTTAGTCACTTCTGTTCTGGATCCTTTTCTGTTTATTATTTCGCTTTTCCTCCTGCCACACCCGTGTTTCTTAATCCCTGATAGATCTGTTCTCCATTCAAAGTTGTTGTTAATGTATATTATTGTTATTGTTATTTTGCAGGTTTAACTATCATGAAATTGATTTCTTCATTTCTGCGGCTTCAGTTGTCTTATCATCAATTGTGATTGACATATCTGCTGGTTTTGAGTCACATTTTTAAGAATGATTCTCTCTGCTCTTTTAACTTCGGTTGGAATCAACCTTGGGCTCTGTTTTTTATTTTTCACCCTGTACTCTATATTGAGGAAGCTGCCTGGTAATATCACTGTCTATGCACCGCGCTTGGTAGCTGAAGGAAAATTTCATCAGGAAGATCATTTTAACTTGGCACAACTGTTACCTACTTCCAGTTGGGTTAAAAAAGCTTGGGAGGCATCTGAAGATGAATTGATATCAAAATCTGGTTTAGATGCTTTCATCTTCATGCGCATATTTATATTTAGGTGATTGAAATCATCATTTTATTGATTCTAAAATTTGAATTATGTCACTGTTTCTTATATTTACCTACTTATCCATCAGTAAATATGAACTAACTGAAATGACACTAAAGTGTTAGCTTCTTGAAAGTGGTGTTCATTTGTTCATTAGCTTTGCTATCTGAATTGCTTTAATATGATTTACTAATATTATTTTTCCTTCTCTTGTTTTATATCTCCTACTTTGAGTATTCTGTTTAGAGTGTTCACGTGGTTCGGCTGACATTTTACTCTCTTGTGATAATTATACAGTTTGAGAGTATTTTCTATTGGTGGAATTGTTGGGATATTCATTCTTCTTCCGATCAATTATACGGGGAGTCAGCTTAGTGATGATTCAGACTTTCAAAACAAGTCTTTAGAGTCATTCAGTATTTCTAATGTCGACAACGGTTCAAACAGGTGAATATCTTCAGCTAATCTGATCATTTTTTGTTTTTGATGAAGATCAGTAAATACTTGAAGTGTTGATATTTATTACTGTTATGAGTATTTGTCAAAGTTATGAAGTTTTTTTAATTAATATCCAAAAGTTCTCGCATGGAAATATTTTATATTAAAAAAGCTGCTTGAAATGTGCTTTGTGAGGAGCAGAATTTAGGGATATGCTTGATCACTGGCAAAACTTACTGGCAGGGGGTAGGTCTGATATGTTCTGTAATTATTTGATTAAATGGTTTTGGACCACTGTCTTTGTTGAAAAATTTACCTTTCCCTCCTCTCTAACAAAGCAATATGTTGCATGTGTATATTCAACAGATAACATATTTTTCTTGTCTTGGCTTCAAATATTTTTCAGTCATCTTGTTCTTGTCCCTGAAAACAGCAGTTGAAGTTCTTTCAAGATTAACAAGTTGCGAATTTTTGGATTTAAAGAATTATTTCTTCTCCGAATATGGAAATTTATCCTAATAAGCATAGAAAATGTTTAGTAATTATTTTCATTTGCATTGTTTATTAATTATCCTAAAGAGTTGGTTGTTGTGTTGAAAGTACACAATGGTATAATGCGGTCTAACTCGATGAGGTTTGTTGTTGTTGGAGTTACACTAAAATTGCAATTGAGAGATGTGTTTCATGAATATCATTGAAACTTTTTTTCGTTTTATTTATTTCTTTTCTAAGCTGTTATCTGGATAATCTAATTACTAGAATTGGCATTTTCAAGGTTATGGATTCATTTTTGTGCTGCATATGTTTTTACCGGAGTTGTCTGCTATCTTCTTTATTACGTAAGTTCAAGTTTTCCTTGTTAATGCCATATTATTTTTCAACTCTTACATGAAGGCAGTAGTTGAATTTCATGCTTGGTGTTTCTATTGTAACCAGGAGTACGGCTACATTTCATCAAAAAGAATTGCTTGCTTCTTTTCATCTGAACCCTTGCCCCATCAATTTACCATATTAGTCCGCGGTATTCCCGTTCCACCTGGAAGCACCTGCAATGAAACTGTTGAGCAGTTTTTCAAGGAGTATCATCCTTCTACTTATCTTTCACATTCTGTAATTCGGCGAAGCAGTAAACTTCAAAGTCTTATTGTAAGCTTTTTTCCTACAGTGTAGTTGTTTTTATCTCTACCCTTTGCATCTTAAACAAGAAACCTTAAACAAGCGCACAAGACAAAGACACGAGAATATTTGTCAAAGATGTGAAGAAAAATAGTCTAGGATTCTTGTCCAATGTTAGTAACACTAGAATTTTCCGCATGTTTTGTTCAATGATTTTTGTTCAGTGATGCTTTTAGTCTTTCTTCAATTAGATCTTTGTTCTTTCTTTTACGCTACCTAATGTTTTTTCCTGGGAGTGATGGTGGGTTTAGTTTTCATGTTCATGATGTGGTTTTGATATGCTAAAGCATATTATCTTGCACTTATCTTCAAAGTTATTATCACGTTACCTGTAATATGTTTTTGACTGCTGAAAGTTTGGTCTTTGAAGAATGATGCAGAAAAACTGTACAAAAAGCTTGCAACAATTAAGGATAAAATTGAAACTTCTCAAAGGCAATGGTGTGATGGATGTTTGGGACTTTTTGGGCATAAAGTTGATAGCTTAGATCTTTATGAAAGAAGATTGCAAGACATAGAAGATGATTTGAGAATGGAACAGTCTTCACTGTCAGGAAAGGTATCTTTGATGTCTACTATTCAGCTTGTCTGTGTTACAGATCAGATTAATTGCTGAAAGATGTGATGACAGCACAATAAATAGAGAAACACATCTTCATAGCCCATCACTAAACAAAATGAAAATGGAGAAAGTAAATAAAGGAGAGAAATAGAATAACAATGAAAAAGATGTTTATAACTCTTTTTTTCATTTTTTATGAGGCTTTG
Source organism: Acacia acuminata (assembly GCA_019022655.1). NCBI lineage: Eukaryota > Viridiplantae > Streptophyta > Magnoliopsida > Fabales > Fabaceae > Acacia > Acacia acuminata. Next base: position 1,809,260 of record JAFJYI010000112.1, on the reverse strand, counting down.
CTGCTGTCTCAAGATGTCAAATTATCAAACTAAGGAGAAATTCTGTTTAGAATTTATAGTCGAAAGAAGTGGGACGTAAATACTTACATGTTGACATCAAATTAATGGAAGTAGATCCAGAAAAAATGAGTGTAAATTTCTTACTAAAGCACATGATTTTGATATGCTATACGGACCAACAAGTATACCATACATGAATTAACTGAATCAACCCTTTTGCTACTCAAAAACAAACGCATCAAAAAATTGAGCTTAGTCAGTATAAGTCTTGAATGATTTCTAGATAGCTTAGTTTTCTACATACAATTTGATCACAGACTTCTAGATTTGAGTTTTATTCCATGGACATTTTGTCCTACAAAAGATCTATCTTTTGAAAATTTAGCTGATATGAGGATGTAAACTAACACTCACCATTTTCAACTTTAAAGGAAGTTCCAGCTGCCTTTGTCTCATTTAACTCAAGATTTGGAGCTGCAATAGCTTTAAACATTCAAGAAGGTATCAATCCCACAGAATGGATTACTGAGAGAGCTCCTGAGCCCCACGATGTGCATTGGCCCTTCTTTACTGAGACATTTATTAAAAGATGGATCGGGAAGCTCGTGGCTATTGTTGTCTGTCTCGCACTTACAATTCTATTTTTAATCCCTGTGGCAATTGTACAAGGTCTCGCCAATCTGGAACAGTTGGAACTCTGGTTCCCTTTTCTTAAAAGCATACTAACAATGTAAGTGGGAAGTTTTACTAGTTGAATCTCTAGCTTCTACAATGAAAGCAGGCAAGAGTCTGGTTGTTTCCTTTTTTCTTTTGTGGAAATACAATTTTATATGTTGTTGAGTCATATTATACGTCACTAATCTACATCTATTTTGTAAAAAGTCCTCTAAAACTTTAATTGCTGCAGAGAGTAATCAAACCTTTAATACAGTTTTAAATTTCTTAATTGAAATAGCCTTCATGCAGTAACATATTTAAGAGGGTATTTTAGATGCTTTCAAAGGGTAAAGTTGACCAGTATCTTGATGTTATTTCCTAGTAGCATTCACCATTTAGCACCCTAATCTTCTTTATGATGCATCCACACCCTGATGTTATTTTCTGAATATATATTGCACCCCCGATGTTATTTTCCAGGTATATCTCCTGGATGTAGTAACACTATTTGCATTCAAAACCCAATGATGTTTATGGTTTAGGGTGTGGGATACCATAAATAAGATTAGGGTGTTGGATACAACTAAGAAATAATGTCAAGGTGCTGAATGTTACTTTACCATTTTCCAAATGTGATTTTATATTGATGGAGGGTATTGTTATTTCAATCAATCTTGGGGAATGTATGTGTAATTCACTCTTTCACTTACTTCCTCTAGTCCTTAATATAAAACCTAATTGTGGAGTTGATTTTGGTCATAAAGGGGATCGTTATTTCAATGAATCTTGGGGAATGTTTGTGTAATTCGTTCTCTCAATTACTCCCTCTGGTCCTTAATATAAAATCTAATTGTAGAGTTGATTTTGGTTATAAATATAAACTTATTTCCCATTTTTGTCAATCTTTTCCAAATTTACCTCTATTGATTCCCACTTAACTATAATTAAGTAAAAGAGAGATAGAGAGAACTAAGAAAGATGATTAGGGTGTTTTAGAAAAAACATGTCATGTGAAATTTTTTACTAACTTTCTTAATCTAATCAAATTAGGTAAATAGGTCTTATGTTAAGGACTGAAGGGAGTATTTGTTTTGTAAACTATGTAGTTTGTCTGTTATGAAGAACAGCAGTCATATTTTAGATCCCTATGTTTCTTTTACTTACATCTTGCTCATATGGGCTTTCTCCTTGAAGGGTTCTTTTCCTACCTGTTGTTTCACGATCCATCATTCTTAAAATGCATGCCACCTAAGAGTTGTTTGCATGTGAACAGCCATAATTTGGTAGATGGATTTCAAATTCTGTCCAGATGCTTAACTTAATATATCAATGATTGATTCATATCTTGGTGATGCGGATCATCATATCAAGGTACAAGCACGACGCGCTTCTTTTCTATTGGGTTCCCTGATGGCACTTTAAAAAAATGCAGGAAAGATTGAACCAAACAATTCATATACATAGACCATATGCAAGAAGTTAATTAGTTCTCTCCAACCTCTGAAGGGGGCTAAGCAAATGTATATAGTGTAACTGTGTATGTGATACAGGAATATGTCAGAAAAAGTTCCTTTTAATGTTATGTTTTTTTCCTTCTCCTTGAGTTATCACCTCCTTTCCCACTTTGTCTCCTCTCCTTGGGATTTGTAGTTGAGAGTATAGTTTATTGTTTTGTTTTATTTGGCGGCACTAATTCCTCCCTCTTCATGGATAACTACGGAGATTGAAGTAGAGTTGTGCTTATTTATTGCAGGGCAGTTGTGAGCCAAGTTATAACAGGGTATCTTCCCAGTCTGATTCTGCACTTGTTTCTATCTGCTGTGCCACCTGTTATGATTATGCTTTCATCCTTGCAAGGATACATCTCATGGAGTCGGATACAGAAAAGTGCATGTAGTAAAGTATTATGGTTTACCATATGGAACATATTCTTTGCAAATGTGCTATCAGGGTCTGCTTTCTATCGGGTGAATGTCTTTCTTGAGCCGAAAGAAATTCCCACAATACTGGCTGAAGCTGTACCTGCACAGGTGAGAATATTTAGTGTGCTGAAGCTGTGCATATTATGACTATTTTTTTCTATAAAAGTGTCAGGTGACTTTACACCTATTTTGAACTGGATTTCTCAATTTAAATGACATTTTTTATCTTGTAAATAAGTTGTAATCACGTCCATTAGAGGATATGAAGTTCATTTCTTCTATTCTATAATTGTAGGCATCATTCTTCATAGCATATGTCGTGACTGCATGGACCAATGTAGCATCAGAACTCTTTCAATTGCTTCGGTTTATTTGCAATTTGAAAGGTAGAATTTGTTCTGGGAACAGAGACGATGATTTTGAGGCCCCTTCATTCCCCTATCACAGCGAAATTCCCGGGATCCTTTTTTTCGTCCTTCTGGGCATCACGTACTTCTTCCTTGCTCCATTAATACTGCCCTTCCTCTTGGTCTACTTTTGCTTGGGATACATCATTTATCGCAACCAGGTTTGCAAAATCTCTAGCTTTTTGCATTGCAGTACGTTTCTGTTTTTTAAATTAATGTATGATTTGTCTATCTTTATGGTTGCACAATTTTCATTTTCATTTCTAACACTCTATGATGTAATAAGATCAGTTCCTGAAAGTGTTACTTTATGGGTTCTTGAGTATATAGATATTATATCTTTCACTTTTTGTTATCCCAGAATTTCTTATAGTCTCTTAAATTTGTTATGGTGACAGCTCTTGAATGTTTATGTGCCAAAGTATGATACTGGAGGAGAATTTTGGGCTAAAGTTCACAATTGCACAATTTTTTCATTGATGCTGATGCATATTATAGCCATTGGAATATTTGGTCTGAAGAAACTTCCTCTCGCATCTGGCTTCATCTTGCCACTTCCATTCTTAACACTTCTATTTAATGATTATTGCCGGAAACGATTCTTTCCTTTGTTCCACGAATTTCCTGCTGAGGTAAAATCGTTGGCAATCGTCTGACCTTTTTAATATTGGTTGTGTGTATGGTCTTAGTCATAGATTTCTTACATAATGAATATGATGTTTGTGCAGTGTTTGATAAAGAGGGACAGGCAAGACCAAAATGAGGCTCACATGTCTGAATTCTATGATAAGCTCACCAGGGCGTATGATGATCCAGCTATGATGCCAAAGAATTATACAGGAGGAAGGAACAATAGCCCTACTTCTCCTCTGCTACAACCCTGTCCTGATGTTTAAGCATCCATCTACTATTAACAATGTACATAATTTGTTAGGTGGCTTGTCTGTTACAGGCAATGTGTCTTAAGTTTATAAATTTCTTGTGCATGAAATAAATGGGAACTTAGGCCATCTGTGTTTCCTGTAACTTGTTTGTAACTGCGATATTCGTTCCAATTATTGTTTTGGTTTGTGTATCCAAGCCATCTTTCTTATATTTGTAGAAATAGCCAAGTATGCCTTCTTTCTCAGGGATCAATGGATTCATCTGACTCAGTTTCCAGAAATCAAGTTAGCAAATGAACTCAGATCTAACAACAATCAATAATGATTTACATTTAAATTGAGGGAATAAATTGGAATGAGATGGCCAAGTTTCTTTGCCAGTTGATATTCTAAGCAACATGCTTATATCTCAGTTCAAAATGTAGGGTCTAGTTTGGGGTGAATATTGGTGTTATCTCTTATATTTATAATTTTTCTTCAAACTAATTTGTTTAATTTATAAACTGATGAATAATCTAATATTATACAAAAATATTTTAAGAGATCATGTCACATTTAGTATATTTAAGTACTCCCTATAGTCCTAATTATAAAAGTTGATTTTTTTTGGAGAAATTAATTAATTAAGTAAACTAATTAAATTACTTCACAAAGATTTATATTTATTTTTTTCCTCCAAACTAATTGGTTTGACTAATAATCTAAAGATACACAACATATAATACAATTAAATAACTTATTTAGTTTCTTAATCTCTCCACACAAAAAAAGTCAACTCGGTCTTATTATTAGGAATAAATGTAGTAATTTATTTGACTTCTTTAATCTCTTTAAATTAAATAAATAGCTCTTACGTTAAGGACTAGAGAAGTACTTGATAGAGCTGACTGAGAGAGTTTTATGATGAATAGGTTGAGCTCTTGGCAAAATATTTGTGCATAAGAATGATAGTTTACACTTTATACTTGTCAACAAATTAATGCTTAATGGTATGTTAATCTGAATCAACCTGCATGAGGAGTTATAAGTGTTTAGGAACTAGTCTAACTCTCAACATGGTTCCGTATGAAACTCAAACTCTAATATGATAATTACAAGGCAATAATAATGATTATAAATATACCTATAAAGTTTCAAATGATATAGGGACAATTAAATTGTTGAGAGCATCCCACTTGGCAGAAGATGCAAATTTCTCATCTCATCTTCATTTAGATACAATAATCAACATGACTCACATTTGTAGGGTTTAATCGATTTTTTTTATTTTTTGTTTATGTTCTTGAAAGGATAATAAAGCATATTCCACAGCATTATTCTGCTAATTTTTGTGATTCAATTGGAGGATGGATTATATTAAAAGTGAAATAAACAAATATCTGGGGGAGTTCAATTCAACGGGTTTTGAGTCCCTTAGCTAGATCCATCAATATTTTATGTATGGGACTTAATATTATTCAAAGATACCTTTTGGTGATAGAGACATGTGAGGTTAAATAAATTAGGGAGTTTGCTAATGTATGGGTGTTAAGATCGATGAGATCATCATTAATAAATTATTAATTAATTAATAAATACATATTTGACTACCAACTAAAATGACTGATTCATTTTTATGTAATACTCTATCTATCTGATCCTAAATATAAGATAAAATTGGTTTTTTTTTTGAAGAGATTAATAAAACTAATTAAATTACTTTAAAGTATGTATATCTATCATTTTTTGTCTAAACTATTTTGTTTAACTTAAAAACTGATATACAATAGATTGATACATAATATAAAATAAGTCAACTATACTTTATATTTAGGATGTGAGGTAGTATTTATTATCTCTTCTTATGACTTCAGTATGTGAAGACAAATTCCGATTTCTTGCTAAGTCAGAACAATTGGAAGCAATACAAATGGAGGCTCCTTTCCCTCCATTGTTTTACTTTATCCTCAGCCTAGGATGTGCATCAAGTGAGGGCATGCTTAAAATATTGTTGATGTTAAGTTAAATTAAAATATAAAAATCCATAAATCCATAATTACAGCAAGAATTTATGCAACATATATTAATTAAGCATCTTAATTAAAAGATGATTCAATTTAATCTCCAATTTTCAAAACGAGGATTGCTGGTCAACTCTTGAATAAATATTATACTAGAGTCTAGAAGTTACCCAGAAGAATTATTATTATACATGTATTCTATAAAAACTTTTGTGTGTGTGGTGTGTGTGTCATTCTTACACAAATATGTATATACTATAATTTCATTCTTACACAAAAACAATATGTATATATATAAGTAATTAATTTAATGATGAAAGTCAATTTAAAAAATTTATCAAAAAATTATTGATTTAAAAAATGGATCACATAATCATATATAAAATCATTACAATTTATATGATAAGGATGTTTTGATAAAATCATTATTTTATGTTTTTTGCATTCTTTTATGTTTCATACTGATATGAAAAAAAACTGCCTCGATTTTTCTAATTACACAGACTTATTTGAAATAAAAAATATTCCATTATTTATTTTGATTTGAGTTGTTTTTTAAAAAATAAAAACATCCTCGATCAATTAAAATTTGAATGAGATACTAAAATATCAAAATCAAATTAAAATATATATAAGTTGAATATAAAGTATGAATATAATTATTGCAAATCTTGAAGGAGACTTCAATCATTTACTTTTTAAAAAAAAAACGTAAATTTCAATATCTATTCGTTGAAATGTATGCATCCATTTTATATGTGTATTCTTTTTTAGTGGGTTAGGTTTGATGATGAAAACTTGATATTAACATTGGCAGTAAAATATTTAATCAAAAAGGCAAACTTTGTCTCGTTCGAGCTGCCAATAGAATGTCCAAAATAAACGACCCAATCCTTATGAATTCAACTTATTATCTTGAATTAAGAAAATAAGTTTTTTCATATAAAATATATATACTCTCTAAGGGACCACAATTAATTGAATTTAAATTACTATGGGCGATTTGTTAAAAAAATAAAAATAATCGATCCACGAATAAAAATGTTTTAATTGTGAAATATTTTCCACTAAACTACATGAGAGACAATAACATTAACTATTATTGAGAATTCCCTAAAAGGAGTTTAAGTGGTCTGTTATTGAATCACCATCTTTATATCTTGAGGACATCATCTGCTTGATTAGCAATAATAAGAGCTCTCAAGCATGTGTCTCTTCACTAGTGTGGTTCAACACATTATCATCTACCCATTGTCTAATGTAGCCACAAACTTGTCAATGTAACAAAGCCCATTCTTCATCAGATTTATTTTTAGGCTTCTCTATTGCAAAGACAAACAAATAATAATCCTTCACATAAAGCAAGTTTTTCTTCTTACTCTTTCAAAGAGAATAATTAGCTCCATTTAGATTAACCATTTTACTTGTGTTGACCTCCATTGGACCAAGCTTTGGTATTACTTATTAGAAAGAGCGCAACGGATATAAATATTTCTAATAAAAAATGATTGTATAGAGTCAATTAAAGTAGAAAATAAATTAGCAAAAAAATAATAGATGGAAGCACAAAAATTTAATGTGGAAAAATCTTCCCTCATTGTGAGTGAGAGCAAACGACCACGCCCAAAGCAAAAGATTACATTATCTTCAAAAAAAGAATACAATGTTCAAATGGTCTAATACAAAACTCAACTATAGGATGACAACAAATTCACCTCATCTACAAAAATCACTAAAGGATTATATTAATAAAATATAAGAGCAAAAAAATATGTATCTCTTGGGCGAAGATACAATTTGTGTGTGCAAGATCACCAAACGCAAAAGTTGCAGTCATAAAACATATGCCAACGATCATGCAAAATCTGGAGAAGTTATAAAGCTCCAATCCACGATCCTACCGTTCAGATTCAATACATATGTGTTGAACACTTCCACAAAATTTCAGGCAAATTGGACCAATATTATTGTCTGTTCGAAGACTTGATCAAACTCGCTCAAGAAAATCTACAACAAACATGAATAGATGTTCACGGGAAAATAGAAGACTCCAATGGATGATCTCGATCGTCGAAATGAAGCTCCATGTGTCTAGAACCTCAAAAGAAATTTAGATCAATCCGACAAGAAATCACCTTTTGATCGTTTGCTAGATCAAAACTGTTCAGGCTAAAAAGCTACATAAAATATTCTCTCAATAGTTACATATAAACTTTCCTTTTTTCCCCACACACAAACTTGTGGACTAGTGGACTACTCCTCCCTTAATAGCGTTCTCTCTTTTATTTCTTTCCTTTTTCTTTTTTTTCCTTTTTTTCATTAAATAGGAAATACACAAAATAGAAAATACATAAAATGAAAAATAAATAAAAATGATTAGACTCCACGTAGGAATGACATCCTATGGCCCAACAAATTAAGTAATATATCTTGACCTCTTAAAAAAATCAAGTGGGTCCTATATTTAGAACAAAGGGAGTATTTATGAATTGGGTTGATGTCCATTTTCGCCTTGGAAGTTGTCACAAAATCTCAAGTTTGCACTGTTTGTTTTTTTTTAAAGAGCAATATCGCCTTAGAAGTTTCCAAATCGCCACAATTTTCTCTAGCCATTATCCAGGTTAAGTTTGACCATTAGTTGATCATATATGTTGAGCTTACAAGTCCAATGTGTCATCCACGTCATTTTTTTTAAGGAGTATATATTTTTTCACTCGTGAGTAATTGACTCCGAATTTTTTTTTGATTCAATATTACCTTGGAAGTTTCCAAATTGTAGTAATATCGCCCTCACCATTATAAAGGTTAAATTTGACTATTACTTTACTAAATATGCTAAATTGACAGGGTGAAAACATTGAAGAAGAAGCCACAGATGGAGGAGGAGTTCATGTTTGCTAGAGAAAATGAAGAAAAAATTCAGTATTTAGATTCAACCACAATGAGCAAGATTATTGAGAATAAAGCCATTGGTAACCCTCTATATGTAACCTAGCGACGTCAAGATAAATAGGTCCCTCTTTGATTTTATCTTCATCACACCATAAGATGCTTTTACCTCTTTGATTTTCTTCAATCATTCATATGGGATGCATTTTTTTAACAAAAAAAAAAACTTTTTATTTATAAATCTAACTTGAAAAAAAAAAAAATGAAATTGATGACACATGAACTGGTCAAATAAGCATATTTGGCCAACTAATAGGTTAACCTAATTTGAATAATAGCCAAGGTGAAATTGCTATAATTTGGAAACTTTTAGAGCAAAAAATAGCTTTTGAATGATAATTTTCGAGGTAACTTTGCCTCTAAACTCAAAACAAAAATGACGTAAATGATATATATCTATCAACTCATCATTCTTAATCAACTAATAGTCAAACTTAGCCCAAATTATTATGCGGGGCGAAATTGTTACAATTTGAAAACTTTTAGGAAGACATTGCTAAAAAAAAAAAAAAAAAAAAAAAAAAAAATCTTAGCAAAATTAAACTTTTGTGATAACTTCCACAACAGAAATGAAGCTTAACCCTGTATGAATACATGAATTGAATAGTGACAGCATCTACAAGATGGATTAATGGTTGAGTTGGTCTCAAAAAGTCACAATCTCAGCCTGATAGGTGACGAAGTTCCCATAGAAGTTTGTATAATAATCAATCAAAGTTTGATAATGACATTACATTATATTCTAAAAGATATGATAAAAATAGTATAGGGATAGTAATTTTAATTCTTAATTTAATGAAGATAAGGTCACAACAAGTGGGGGCATTGGAGGAAACGGTTGATCAATGAATGAGCAGCCAATTTGGTTGATTTGATATTTGTGTTTGTGAAATCTTAAGAGCTCCCTTGAAAGAGACTTTAAGCATCATCCTTCAAAGTTTTCTTTTGTTTGCTAGTTTCATCAGAATCTATTAGGGTCAAAAATGTAATTGCGTTCCTGTGTAATTTCAATTATTTAAAGCATAATTTTTGTCCTTTGAATTTTTTTTTATTTTATATAATTATTTGATTTAAAAAATTTTAGAGCAGATTTTAGAACATGGTCAGTTTAATTTGAAATAATTTTTTACCATGATTTTTTCATTTACAAGATTTGAATTATTGACCTTATTTAAGAGGAATATATTCATTCCCACTTACTCTAAATACTTACTGTTGATTTTATTTATATTCTTAACTTCATCTATGTATTAATGAAACCCCGAATCTATTTATTATTTTTTTTAATGGAAGGCAAATTGTCAAAGTTGGGTAAAAAAAAACAGGGTAATGTGATTAGTTAGAATTGAGCCTATGAAGATATTGACTTGATTCATTAAGAAAAGGAGCATCCTCTTAGGAACCACTCCACTTCTCTTGCCATTCACTTCTTTTACTTCTTTATTCTCACCATTAGATCAATTCTAAATGGTAGAGATTTATTACCCTATATTCTATATTTTTCTTAGAAGACATTAAATCATAATTGTTCGAGTTGATCTAACGATGAGAATAAAGAAATGGAGGGAGAGAACAGAGAGAGAAGTGGAGATGCTCCTTTCATCATCTAGTTTGCATTATGTTCTTCTTGATGATATTAAAATCCAAACAAAAATAGTTTTTTATCTTAAATATAAGAATAAAGAAATGGAGGGAGTGAACAATGAGAGAAGTGGAGATGCTCCTTTCATCATCTGGCTTGCATTCTCATCTTCTTGATGATATTCAAATCCAAACAAAAATAGTTTTTTTTATCTTAAATGTAAGAATTAAATAATTAATTTACACTTATTAAAAAAATTAGTTAAGTTAATTATTTATTTAAAAAATTTATGTGAACTTTTATAAAGTACTTTTATTATAATATTTGTATTGGAAACTACTCATTTAATGAAACATCCTTATTATATGCAAATTAATAAGGAAAGTCTGAAAAAAAACTATAAATTTAGGAAATAAAGTCGATTAAATAAGTCCATCGAAGCCTTAAAGTAAAAACTAGATTATTGACTTGGGCATTTTTTTTTTTTGGAAACCACATTTCCTTGCTTCGCACCTTGAAGCCACTCAAAGAAAAAAAGTCAAAAAAAAAAAAAAGTTCATCGAGGAAAGTTTTCTCAAACGGGCCCTAGAGTTTGCATTTGGTATCAAAGAAAAATTCTTTTTTCTTTTAGTTCTTACATTTATGATTAGGACAGAGGAAGAAAAATTGATTGTCGATGGAACATTTTTCACATTTAAGGGAAGAAAAACTGATTGTCGATAGCTTCCACCCTGACATGGTTTTGTTGCTGTAAGGTAACAAAATGAAATAAAACCAGAAACTGTGACAAGACCAAATCTGGCCTACACTGAGCAAGACGCGCTCCAACCACATTAGACAAGAGAAACCGAATGTACAGTTTGTTCAAGTCAGAGAGAAAAAAACAATTCACCAATTACAAAGTGCGAGAATGCGCCAAATGTTTGGATTTTAAGCCCAAATTATTTATCAACAAAGCCAATGACCTATTCAACTCTCAAATCCCATCATATATAAATACTACACTCAACACCATCGCTACCATCAAAGCTTGAGATTGACTCAGAGTAAAGAACCAATCACCCAGAAAATGGCCAGGAAGAGAAAGAACATCAATACTGTTCAAGAAGCTGGGGAAGATAAGAGTACTGGCAGTGAGGGAAGCATGGGGTGGGAGGAGATGGTGAAGGAGGCTGCCGCACTGGGAGGTCTCCGGCGAGCCCACAAGCGATTTGTGGGGGTCCGGCAGCGCCCTTCGGGGCGGTGGGTGGCGGAGATAAAAGACACCATACAGAAGATAAGAGTGTGGCTTGGCACTTTTGACACTGCAGAAGAAGCAGCCAGAGCCTATGATGAAGCTGCTTGCTTGCTTAGAGGAGCCAACACCAGAACAAATTTTTGGCCTTGTCAATCTCAATCCAATTCTTCAAACCCTGCTCTTTCTTCAAAAATCACCAATCTTCTCCTTCAAAGACTCCAAGAAAGAAACAACCAAAACCATAACTTATTACCTTCTTCCCTCTCCTCCTCTGTTTCTTCCCTGCTTGTAAGTCAGCAACAGAACCAAGAAGCAGAGGAAAAAACAGATGTTTCAATGGACCAGTTCACTGACTTTCTTAATGATCCTGAGGATTACACAACATCAACCAATAACAGTGAACAAATAGATTACATTACTCGTAGTTTCGAGTCATGTTTGACTGAGAACAACGAGTGCAAGGAAAGAGAAGAGATAATCAGCGATTCAGGTGAGGAAAAAGAGGAAGAAAGCAGTATGGAGGTTGTAATGGGGATGCAGGATTTTGAGTTTCTGGACTGTGTGATGCCATCATCATGGCACAACTATTCGCCATTCGAGATGCCTCGAGAAATGAAGCAGGAGGAAGACGACGAAGAGGGAGAGAGCTATGGTGGCGATGAGCCTTGTATGCTGAGAGCAGCCATGAAAAGGATGAAGTATGAGAGGAAGTTCTCTGCTTCTCTCTATGCCTTCAATGGGATATCAGAATGCCTGAATTTGAAACTTGGATCCTCAAACTTGAAGGGAAGAACAGTTTCTGAGCAGCTATCTAGTCTCCAAATGGCATGTTCCAGGAAGAACAGAGTTGAGAATAACAACATCGATACCAAAGAAGAAGAAGAAAGCCCACAAGCGTCAATTGATATTTCTGAGTCCCCTTCTTCTTCTTCTGATAATGATGGTGAATTGATTTGGAGTTCAATAGATCTTCCTCCAATTGCTTTGTTAGCTAATTACTGAAGCGTATGGTTCCTCAATTAGCAGTATTCATTTCCGATGCTTCAAACATGTATGCAGTTTTAAAGTGACCAAAGTGTATTATGTAACTTGTAACTCATTAGTCCAGAACTCCTGATTATTACTAATGATTGTTTGCTAAAATTAAAGTACCACACTATCATTAATTAATATTCTACAAATTGAGGGCCACCTAAGATGGTTGAAATTGGAAAACAAAAACAAGATACAAGAAGAAGAAATATGAGCAGAACTGAAAATTTTTACCAAGATCTGCAAGTTCTGGTTTTAAAACAGATTATCAGCAAGGAAGTCCTTTTCAGTATATTAAAATGTTAATTATGCTTAACGTGAAAGATATTCAACCCACTTGCCTCTTCATTTCTAAAACAATCAAGTAATTGATGTTCATTTTGGTTATTGACTTATTGTGAAGTCAGTGGCAGGAACGAAAATTCCGCTCAGTGAGCGTGGCCCGTTGGTAAATTCAAGTAGTAAACTAAAAGAAAACGACGTCGTTTGCTTGACAATACAACAGCCCTGTAAAATCCCCAATTTCCCTTCTGGCCTTAGCAATCGCCGGTTGGGCCCGCAGCACCGCGGTTCCCTCAGCCCGTTCATCTTCCGGTTCTCGCACTCTCCAACTGGTTCGCCTTCGCTCGCATCGGCTCGGATTTTTCCGGTATTTAGTTTTTATCTGCAAACTGATTTTGACGATTCATGGTGCTGTCTTGCTGTTTAGGTTTTAGCTTTCGCGGGTTTATGTCTATCAGGTTTACAAGATTCATTCTGTGTCACATGTAATCTGTGTTAAAATAACTACAAGGGATTCTATGGCGGACGATCCATTTCTCTTTATGATCGAGGATTGTCAAATACCTTCGTCTCAGGAAGAAATCCTGCGTGATTGTCCTTTGTTCGGTCAGCCTATTAACTCACCTGGCGACGGAGTAACGTCGATTCTCCCGGAGATTGCTCAAGACGCCGGTGAGGATAGGGTTTACCGAGACGTTTTTGTTACTCCGCCTGAGGAGCAATCGTACTTTAGTCCTTGCGTATGTCACAAGGCAGTTCAGACTGATGATGAGGGTGTGACCCAGGGTTTCGATTATTTCACTAGGTATGCTGATGGAGCTATGAGTGTTGATCTAGGTGATGATTCGGATTTAAGGTTTTCGGTAGATGAGTTAAACCTGATGACTGACACCACAATGGTGGCGGGTTGCTCGTTTTGGAACGATGGAGCTAGAGTGATGGCCAACGGCAAAAAAGACAAATTTCAGGTTTCAGGTGGAGAATTGTCTCCAAATGATACCATTGGTGAGCCGCGGCATAAAAGAATGAAGGCTTTGGAGCAAAATCCGGGTTTTAAATCTTCACAGGCTTGTTCTGAGATTGAACCACAGAAGATTGCCGATGATTTGCAGAATTGCGAAGCGACATTGGTGTCTAACCAAAAGAGTCCCTGCAACTCTGTGGCTGATCCCCGGCGTCAAGAAAACATTCAAATTGGCAGCGACAAGGAAAATGATTTCGTAGGGATTTCAGTTGAGAAAAACTTGGGCTCCGGTGAGAATCTGGGAAACCACTTTACGCCATCAGGAATTGCAAGTACTGAAGAATATATTGAAAATATTGAAAGCAAAGAGCAGAATTGTGAAGCTGAGAAATTGGCAGGCACTAGTGAAGGGAACAAGAAAGTGAATGAGATTGCCGAAACTTCTGGGAATAATGAAAGTGGTAAGTTAACAAAGTTAAGGATAATCGCTGAACGGTTGAAAGATATAACAAAAGGAAAAACTGAAGATGAAAAAGCCGTTAGCTTTGTTTTTGATGTGTTTAAAGCTCTGACAAAAACAGAGGATTCTGAGAAAGAAGATAGCCTGGAAAATGTTAGCTTTTTAGAGCTTGCAAGATCTCGAGGCTTCACTTTTCCTACTCCATGGTGGTGGATGGACACCAACACATGATAATTATACTGGGTTAATCTAACTGCTGTTGTTGCCAAAGGTTTTTTTGGCTTAGTTTTTGGTGCTCATACCTTGGTATGGAGCTAGCTGCTGATTTACTAAAGGTCTCTTGTGTATAGATAAATTTTTTGGTACTGTAAGCATTGTAAGTTGTATATTTTCTCTTTTGGACCATGATTTTGTAAAGATGAATTGATAAAGTTAAAATGCTTTGTACGACATAAATGTAAAAAAGCAAGACAACATTTCTTTCTTTCTTTCTTTTTTCCCTGGTTCTTTCCGTCCTCTCCTAGCAGATCCTTTCAATTCAACCATGTGATTGGAAAAATAATAATAATAATAATAATAATCACCGAAAATATTAAAAGAAATTATGAGTTAGAATTATATTTCTTAAGAAGTATAGCAAACCTAAAACACTTGAGTACAAATGAAAGCTTTGATGAGTTATATATCATTGCCATATTGAACTACAAACTAGACTTGATATTAAAGATCAGAAATGGTAATAATTGAAGCTTTGTTTGCTCCATTTCAATTATTCATTTATTTCTCTGTTGAGTTAATTATATTCAATCAAGTATAACAAGTTTGGAGGACTTCAGGAGATGTCTTTACCGTCCAAAATGAAATCTAGGGGGGGGGGAAAAGAAAGGGGGGGGGTTGTTTTGTGGGGGTTTTTTTTTTTTAGCTTAATCTGACAAAAGATTGTCTTCCAATCATTACAAAAATATCTTTTCTCATAAAGAATAATCAAGAAACCTTTTTTTCTACTTATGCGACCTAGAGCCAGTCAAACGGGCCGGGCCCATCGGGCCGCCCGTTCTTAACCCCGGGCCCGTTACGGGCGGGCCTCAAAAATTGAAGAGGTGACTTCAGCCCTCGTAGGGGGCCGGCCTGCAGGCCACGGGCTTTTACGGGCCGGCCCCGGGCTACGGGCCACGGCCCGTTTAGCCCGTTATATATATTTTTTTCTTTTAATGTTGAATTTTGAATGCATTCTCCAAAAATCATGAGGATAGTAATCCATAAGAATTAAGAACATAATTTGTTTTTGATAGTAAATTACAACAATTAAGAACTTAGATGCTTTTTATATTTTATGTAAGTTATTTGAGAACATAATTTGTTTTTGATTATGAATTCGTGATCGCTATTTGTTGGATAATTGTGTTTTTTGGATATAAATGTTGACAACATTTATTTGATAAATTAGAGCTTTAATTGTTGTAATTTACTAATTATATTTCTTTGAAAAAAAAAAAGAGGAAAAATAGTTAAAATTTGAAATAATAATTTAGGCCCTGCGGGCGGCCCCCCCCGGTGCTCTCGGGTGGGCTTTGAAAAACAAGCAGTGTTTTTCTTACTCCGGAGGGAGGGCCCCCGATGGGCCCAGCCCATCACGGGCCGGCCCCGACGGGCGGGCCGGCCCGATTGACGGCTCTAATGCGACCACACCTCTAACATCTCTTAGGATTCTCTAATCTTTTTCTTTTAACCTTTTTCTTATTAATAAGAAATACATAAAATAAAGCAGGGGCTTCCACATAATAGTGATATCCTATGGCTCAACAAAACCCCTCACAACTATGTGGAGAAATGGAGAAATTCGCCATTCTAACCATCAACCTGCAAGTCTCAAATTTCTCTTAATGATGGTTTTGTCAACATATTAACACTATTATCATCCATATAAACTTTTTAAAGATACAATTTAACACATCTTTATCCAGTAGTAACGTGTATCGATATGCTTCTACCTTAAATAAAAAGATGAATTCTCAGGAAAATGAATTGCACTTTATTTATCACACAATATAACATATTCACCAAAGATCGGAAACGAGAAATGATATTTTGGCACCAAATAATAGGAATAATAATATTTTAAAACCCCAAAATTTTAACATGTCAATTTATTTATTTATTTAAAACAAAAAAAAAACAAAAACAAAAACAAAAACAAAAACAAAAACAAAAACAAAAAAAAAAAAAACAACAACAACAACAACAACAACTGAAGAATGAATAGGTTTCACACAAAGCATCACTGAAAGCATCTAAATCCAAATTAAATTAAATATTCCATTCCCTTCCGATTCGAACGTGCTTAACTGCGGATTGCCTAATAAAAGTGAACACAGGCTGCTAATAAGCATGCTTATCAGAAAGTCATTTAAAATTAAAACATGGTAACGTTAGAATGCCAGAATATGCATTACAACACAGTTCTGAGGCTTAATGCTCTCCAATCCCGGAGACATCAACACTGAGAAAATTCAATTCCCAGTGCAAAAAGCAGAAATTGTCAGATACATAATAAAGGAAGCCGTTAATTCAATAAGATTAGCCCCCCATATCAGCAACTATCACCCACATAAAAACTGGGGGAATTACCACGTTCTCAAGAGAGACTCCGAACAGAAAAAGCGCACCACCATTTATATACAACATAAGCTTCCTATTAACGAGGAAACACTAGGCGCGTGTCAAGTCTCCCTTAATGGCATTATTCTCTTTCACTCTAGAGGACACGAAGCTGTGCAAGGAAAGCAGCACAAAGATCCAAAAACAGAAACTGTGGGCCCAGGACCCTTTGCAGATCAAGCAGATATTTCTCCTCCCTAGTTTTGTAAAGCTGCAAAAACCCATGAATGACACAGATATGTCAACATGCTTATATATGAGTTTGTATATCAACAGGAGAAGCCGAGCAATGAATTTTATCAAAACAATATAAGCAACGAGTGTATTACTCAAGAGGAAGGTAGGAAAAGGAAAATAATCTTTAGAACCTTTACCAATTTAAAAATGTGTACCTGAAGTTCAAACTTGACCACATTTGACTTAGAAACAGAGTCGTTCTCAATGATGGTGGCATCATCTCTGAAGTAATGACTACCATACAAATTATTATCTACCATTCCGACATGACCAGGATTGCCAGCAACCCATCTGCACTTCATGTTGTAAGGTCCAATCTTTTTCCAACAAACATTTAATTCTTGCAGAGCTTTAAGGACCTCAGTCATTATTTCACGAGGATGAGCACGAGACTGCATTAGTTAACAAGTAGAACAAGATTAACCAAAACAAGATCATCAAAATTCGATCTTTCTGATGTCGTTCAAAAGGAAGATTATGCTTATACCAAAGTTAAGAGCATACTGTGGGAGGAAAATGAAGCACGGCACAATGGATTATTTAAACAAATGCAACAACCCAAACTCGGTAAAGATCGAGCAAATTAGATAAGAATGATTTCCTCTCAAGGAGCTAAGCATCATGGAAGGCAATTGTAGCATATGCCACACAATATTAACAAGCTTATTATCAAATCCATTTCCATGGAAAAATCAGCTTTCAGTATGCTACCGTACTTGAAGCCCAAGGGCCCATTTTCTCTCAACAGGGATCTGGGATCTTAATGCTGCTCCTGGATAATCCATAAACCCTGGAAAGTGGTGACCGACAGCAGGAGCAGTAACTCCACCAGGTTGAATACGGTTGAAACCAGAATCCTGACAAACAAATCAAATTACAAAAACAAATGAGTCGTGCAAAAGCTTTGCTTTAAAAAGGAAAAAACAACGAATTATAATATCACTAGGTATATGACACCTACAGTTCAATGATTTACATCATCCATAAGAAACCAACGCTAGGCTAGGAAAAGTTGGATCAAATTACATGATTTACATTTTACACAGCTCAAATACAGGGAATGATTAGCAACATTCCCAGATCACATTAGAATACAAATTGAAAGAGCGTCAAAGATGTTTCTCAAGATTATCAGATAGAGCAAAACCACTTCATTACAGAGATATACTAATGACAATGAAATAACAGAAGATAAACCCACCATCGTCTCTTGAAATTCAGCTCCAAGATAGCCACTGGAAACACGGAATCGGTTGTCTAATAACAAATAGTATGCTACAGTACCCTGAAAACATACTTGGGTTACAAGAGAATTAAGCAGCGATGAAGTAAGCAGTGACATGAGTAGAGAATTAAGAGTGAAAACCTCATTTTGTATCCGGTTCTGGAGAGATTCAACTAGTTGATTCCTATCAAATCCCATGTTAACCACTTCTTGAAGGAGTTCCTCATCAATCTATTTTTTTAAAAAGTACACGTTAACTTCAATTTTAATGCTGACAATAATTATATATCAAGTACACGTTTGAATTAGCTTTTGGAGAATAACTTTTACGATTTACGAGGTAAGTATGCGAGATGAGTTTTGTCTCAACTTGCGGAAAATGACTTATAAAACCATGATTTGGGGGTTTCCAAACATGCACAAGTAACAAGAATGGACACATGCACAACTTTCTTCCTGCAAGCTCACGCCCACACATAATTTGCACAACTTTGAGTGGGGAAAACAAGATAGCATGCAGCTGAAAGCCTGAAAATCCTCACATGTTGTATTTATAAAACTAGAATACAACTGACTACTACATGCCTCTTTTCACAAAACTAGTGGTTGAAAATTATGTAGAAAACCAAACACAAAAGCAGGCATTCTCAGTTACTGCAAATAGAAAGGCTTCTCAGTAGAGTATGTAAACAAGGTGAATAACATTGAGTCAAACATGGACCAATTACAAACACCTTGATAGGAAATAAATGGGCAAAAACCAGAACCTCTCTTGGAAGAAATCAACAAAAAAACAGATATCAAAACCAATGTAGGAAAAATAAACCTTTTTTGCTTGTTGCATTGTATCTGGTGGAGGCACAGCTAAATAGCGAGGGAGGTGAGCTTGGAACCATGGATGTTGGCGAATCTCAGGTATGGTCATTCTCTTCATAGGATCAACCACAAGCATCCTTGGTATCAAATCTCTAGCACCAGGTGATAGATGACTAGGAAGAGTATAAATCCCACCCTAAAAAAGGGCGGAAAAAACAAAGAAGGTCCACTTAGGAAGCAAAATTAAATCATTTCAAGATAACTATGGAAAATACAAATCTATTTGGATGAAGGAGAGTGCTTAAAAAGGACTAATGATGATAGAATATCATCCAAGTTTTTGGTCGCATCACCACAGGTCTAAACTCAAATTTTCAGCCTCAACAATTTAAGTGGCATTAGGCATCACTTCTTTCAAATCCCCCTAAACTTTCAAGTTAGCACAGATAACACCCAACCATCAACTATATGCCACCTTAGACTTTATTTTTGTGTGCATATAACCCCTTTAAACCTTGAGTTATATGCAAATGACCCCATAAACTTTAAGCTATATGCAAATAAGTAATGAACAAAACTAACAGTAGGGGGTTATCTGCATAAATATAAAGTTTAGGGGGTTCATTGTAAAATTTTAAAATTCAGAGAGGTCATTTATATATGACATAAAGTCAAGGAGAGCTTATGTATAATTTAGCCAAAAGAAAATAGTACAAGAGTCATCAGCAATACCTTTATTTTCTTGAAAAGGTTTGGAATGTTTTCATCATCAAAAGGAAGGGTACCACAGAGAAGAGCATATAAAATAACACCACAGCTCCAGACATCTACTTCAGGCCCGGCATACAATTTTCCAGATATAACCTAAGAAACATAGCAGAGCAACCAAGAAAATAGTGAATCACAGAGCACAAATTCTAAGGTCCTCTCACATGAAGTACTGCTAACTCATTGCATTACAAATCAAAGAACAACAAACCTCTGGAGCAGCATAGTTTGGGCTTCCACAACTTGTCTTAAGAAAGTGACCATCACGCATGATATTGCTCAAACCAAAATCAGCAATTTTGACATTGCATTTGGAGTCCAAAAGTAAATTCTCTGGCTTAAGGTCTCTATGAGCCACCATGTTTCTGTGACAGTATTCCACACCAGAGATTATCTGCTTCCAACACAAATTAGTTTGAATGATCTGGCATAAGTGTCAACAACCACTTCATTCCAAAAACTTAAGTTGATAGGGGAAGGTCTATGATCAGATTAAATATTAATATACTTAAAACACTACCTATTGAAACATTTTTTGGGTTTGAAGCCATGACGCAAAAACTAAAATATTTTGGTCAATGAGTATTGAACTCCAGACCACTTGGTCATAGAAGCCGTGTCAAGGACCACTTTATCCCAAAACTTTAACTATCAGGAGAAAGCCCATGAATGGTTTTATTCATATCTCAAACAAAAAGCATAAGCTGATGAGATGCACAAAATAGAAGCCAAACCTACCTGCTGGAAAAAATTACGGGCTTCGTCCTCTTGCAGCCTACCCTTTTCCACAATGTAATCAAAGAGTTCACCGGATTTAACATACTCCATAACAACATATATATCCGTTGGGGTTTCTATGACCTCGTAAAGTCGTATAATGTGTGGGTGCATGAAGAGTCTTAAAATTTTGATTTCTCTTCTCACTGCAACAAGGTAGGGAGGAAAACAAAGGAGGGGGAAGAATCAAACACTGATAGAAGCATATAAGCATATTTAACTAACTATGGAGGCCTGTGGCACACATGCAGTATTTCAAAGCAAAGGCATAAGAAATCAATTGAGTTTTTCCCAACAATCCGAACCATTACAAAGTTATGGATATCAAAGTATTGCATGCCTAGTGATCTCTGAACATCATATTGAAATTCACAATCACAGCTCTATATATTTTTATTTATCTTATGGGTGTACATATATAGGAGAAAATCATAGGTGGTTAACCTAATCTGATCACTAGAATCTCTCCTATAATCAAGGAAACAATAATTTGAAATTTAAACAGATTTGATCACATGACAGATAGTTTGCTTCTAAGACCTTCGAACTTCCCCTAAGTGAAGAACTTGGTCATAATATCTGCAGCCTGTTTTTCTGATGGAATGTATGATAGATCCATCACCTTTGCTTCCAATTTTTCTCTAATAAAATGACGGTCTATTACAACATGCTTCATTCAGTCATGATGAATAGGATTATTTGCAATCCTAATTGTTGACATATTGTCACACCATACTTTTATGAGTTCTTTTGGTTCAGCCTTAATCTCCTCAGAAAGTTGCATAACCCACATACATACTCCAAGTGACAATACACTGTATTCAGATTTTGCTGAGCTCCGTGAGACTATTGGCGGTTTTTTACTCCTCGAAGTTACTTGATTACCCCATACATAGGTACAATAACCAATGGTGGAGCGTCTATCAATTTTTGAACCACCCCAATCAGCATCAATGAACAATTCAACACCTCTAGTACTTCCTTTTTCAAAAAATAAGCCTAAGCCTAGAGTTTTCTTTAGGTACCAAACTATCATGTATACTGCAATCATATGCTCTTTTTGCGAGTTACTTGAAAATTGACTTACCATACTTAAAGGGAAACATATGTCAAGTCGCGTGTGAGATAAGTAAATCATTTTTCCAACTAATTTTTTTATCTCTCTCTTGATCTAATACTGTACCATCAGGCCTAGTAGTTAATTTTTGATTTAACTCCATAGGAGTATGGGCTGGCCTTGCCCCCAATATTCCAACCTCTTTAAGGAGATCCAGCCTATACTTCCTTTGTGAGAAACTAATCCCTTTATGAGTTCAAGCCACTTCCATTCCTAAGAAGTATATCTGATACAATAGTTGTAGAAATATAGAGGATTTGAGAAGAGAAGAGGGGGGAGAAGGAGAATACACAGAATCACATCACTGTGCATCTTCATTCATTCACATATTCATCATTCAACATAAAGCATAGCATACAATGAAGAGTTGAATGCCTTATATAGGCAACCCCTCAACCCATTAATCCAAAATGGCTACTAACAACTAACTAACCCTCCCTTCTAACTAACTAACTAATGCAACTAACTCCCTAACTAACTAACTAATATATTCTCTACACCTTACATATCAATACTCCCTCCCCAAAACATCCTAGCCCTCAAGGATGGTTGACACAAACTGACCCTTAAAAATACAAAGCTGAAACAACCAAAACACAGGCTTGAAACTTTGATACTTCTATTTGTACTGGTTGACTTCTTATCACAGCAAAAATCTGCAACTTGAAACCTTGACCCAGAAGATATAGCTCCCACATACTGCTGCACTCCTTTTGTCTTTGCTCTTCCAATCAGAGAACAGACCCTCCCAAGGAGCATTGGAATTAACTTGCCTCGGAACCAAGTTCCAACCAGAAAATTTGTAGGAATAGGACAGATTTGAACCAAAATAAGCCATTTAAAATTGATCCATGAGAGAAACCACTTTGGGCCCTTGTTTTTCCTGCTACTGTTAAGGCCCACTTGGTCATTGAGCATGAGAAACCCACATGTATCTTCAAAATCTTTCCCGACCGAAGGTGGGAGACAGTGTAACTTAGACTTTTCAAACTCAATTAAACCAAGCCACGTGAACCCGAAATCAGTTTCTGAAAATTTCTTTCCTTTCCACGCAACTCTCTCATCCTCCTCCATTGAGCCACGATCACTTCTCTCGGCTAACGAAAAATCCAGAACTGGAGCGATAGAATCAGCGAGAGACAGCGATGACGGAAGATAGCTCAACGGCGGGAAAGAGACAGAAACTTCCAGCGAAGAACTTGAACTCAAAGGTAGACTGATAATCGGCGTCGATAGATAAGAAGTAGTCGTTGACGGCGCCGAAGCTGAAGTCGTCTTCTTCGCCGAATCGCTTCTGTCACTCTCGACTTGCAAAGACAGTGACAACACACCTAGAGAGCTACCAAGAGTGTCGAAGTCTGATGCTTCATCAATTCCATCTCCCGCTTTCGGACACTTTGGGTTGCAAAACTCGAAACAAGGTCAACGCTTGGAATTTTACTTCCACCAAAATTCATCTTCGTCTCTTTCTTCTCTTCGGTTGCTTCTTCCTTTGTGCCTACTGCACTCGACTCATTCTGGGTAGACCCAAGGATCTTCAATGTCGGCGTTCTTGATATCTTTACGTCGTTCAGAGGCCCAAAACGGACCCTCATTGCTTGTTTATACCTTTGCCAAGAAATTGATCTGCCCCCTTCTTCTTCCTCAAAGGCCAGGTGCCAAATATAGGCCCTTTCACAAAGATAATCCTTAACCAGACGTACCTTCCACGTTTCCGGTGTTCCATCGATCTCGAAGAACCTCTCACAAACCGTATAACCAACCTTCGACATCCTGACGTTGGAATAGTGGTAATTCGAATTCCGTTAATCTGCGTGGAGGTGTGTACTCATAATTACGCACATCCCCTATCCTGGGCCGATGATATCCGCGTCGATCGGGGGGATGGTGACCAACAGGTTCTTGGTTATTCTCTGGTTGCCGTTGTGATTCTTGGTCGGTCAATAAGGTTGCTAGCTGGGCGGAGATAGTTTGTAGAGTTTCTTTGATCGACTGAAACTGAGCTTTCGTATCGTCAGCCATGCAATGGATAACAAAGTACCAGTGTAATGGAGAATCAGCGACTGGGTCTTCAAATATCGCAGGGAATGCCTTCGGTTTTGATTTATGGATTAGCAAGAAGACTGAGTTTCTGAACTTTGACGATGATCAGCTTGGGATTCTAATTTCTGGGTTGTCAAGAACCCTTCTTGTGTTGTCGCTGATGGTTCTTGATGTTTCTTTTTGGAGTTTTCTGGTTATTCGCTGAATACAGCACTGAGCCGAGAAGAAGAATGGCTCTGAACTGTTTCAGGAATTACAGAGATCACAGCGGGGGAGCCGAGGATGACTCGCTCTGATACCACTGATACAATAGTTGTAGAAATATAGAGGATTTGAGAAGAGGAGGGGGGAGAAGGAGAATACACAGAATCACATCACTGTGCATCTTCATTCATTCACATATTCATCATTCAACATAAAGCATAGCATACAATGAAGAGTTGAATGCCTTATATAGGCAACCCCTCAACCCATTAATCCAAAATGGCTACTAACAACTAACTAACCCTCCCTTCTAACTAACTAACTAATGCAACTAACTCCATAACTAACTAACTAATATATTCTCTACACCTTACATATCAATATCAGTGGGCCAAAATCTTTTATCTTAAATTCTGGTGCTAAATTTTTCTTTGGCATTGTGATTTCTTCTTCATCATCTCCTATTAAGACAATATCATCATATACAATGAGAAGTGTCCTTCTTCCATCTCAGTCCTTTATGAACAGTGTATCATTTGCTTGGCATTGTTTATAACCTCAAGCCTTGATGGCCAAAGTAAATCTTTCGAACCATGCTCTTGGTGATTGCTTCAATCCATATAATGACTCATAAAGCTTGCACACTTTGTTGAAATTTTCTTAGTCCCAATGGCACCTCCATGTATACTTCCTCTTCAAGATCCCCATTTAAGAAGGCGTTTTTCACATCCATTTGATGGAGAGGCCACCCTAGGTTGGTTGCAAGAGGTAACAAAACCTTTATAGTGTTAAGTTTTGCTACAAGAGCAAAGGTCTCTTGATAATCAATGCCATAAGTTTGTGTAAAACCTTGAGCAACTAGTCAAGCTTTGTATTTATTCACATTCCCATCAGGATTATATTTCACAATAAACACCCATTTGCTGCAGACCACGGATTTCCCTTTAGGTAAATTAGTGATTTTCCATGTTCCATTCTTATGTAGAGCTCTCAATTCTTCTTGTATCGCCTGTTTCCACTTTGGATCAGAAATAGCTTACTCAAAATTCTGGGTATGCTTTCCTACTCAACATTAGCCACAAAAGTTTTCATGCATGGTGAAAGTTTGTTGCATGAGACATACCTCTCATACCTAACTATAGGGTGTTGAGTGCAACTTCTCTTCTCTTTCCTTAAGGCAATAGGCCAGTATAGATCCTCAAGACTTGTCTCAAGCACAAGATCATGAGTCTGCTAAGGTATGGAGCTGGTATCTACCTCATCATGTTGCTGCTCGTGGCTGTATTAGGTTTGTCCAACATAGTCTCATGTTTCAAATTCAAAAGTCAAGTTAAGAGGCTCAAAAGGATTTTCTATTTGGAGTTCAACTGTTTGGGGACTGTGCTGGTGTCTATTTCTGGGAGTTTTATGTGCTGATGCATTAGATTCAAGGCTGTTTCCAATG
Organism: Acacia acuminata; assembly: GCA_019022655.1. Lineage (NCBI taxonomy): Eukaryota > Viridiplantae > Streptophyta > Magnoliopsida > Fabales > Fabaceae > Acacia > Acacia acuminata. Next base: position 1,783,595 of record JAFJYI010000112.1, on the reverse strand, counting down.
AAATCAAAGTATGGGACAGATCTAGGGACAGAATTATTTTTATTAGAAGAAATAGGTGAAGAATTTGGAATATGTAGTGGCATTTGGGGTCCATTAATAGGCTATCCAGATGAGAAAACATTATGTTGTTGATCATCTTCAGTTTCATAAACAAGCCATTGACTTCTACACTCCCCCTGAATGGCTGGTTTTCAAAAATAAGGTTGGTGTTCAACAAATTTCACATTTAAAGTGACATGGAATTTATTCATAAGTGGACATAAACACTTATAACCTTTGAGTTGACGAATAGCCCAAGAAAATACATTTAAGAGCTCATTGTCTAGTTTACCTCCTCCCTCATTGTAAACAAAAACTGTACAGCCGAAAACCCTTTTAGAAATAGAATTAATAAGTGGGGAATTTGGGCAAGTCTCTGTAAATGTTTGAAGAGAAGTATGAAAATTCAGTATTCTTGAAGGCCGGTTAATTAAGTAGGCTGAGGTAAGAACAGTATCCCCCCAAAATCTGCTAGGAACATTACTTTCAAACATAATAGACCTAGCTACCCAAGGAGATAACGATTCTTCCTTTTAGCCACTCTATTTTGTTGGGGAGTGTGAACAAAAGTTTGGTGATGTATGCCTTTTTCAGTCAATTTTTTTTTAAAGTTTGAGTGTAAGTACTCCCGACCATTGTCACTTCTAAGAATTTTAATAGAGAGGTTTGAAATAGAATTTGGACAAAAGTATAAAAAAAAATTAAAAGTGTGAACACCTCAAATTTTTCTTTCATTAAAGCAACCCATGTTAAATGAGTATGATCATCATTAAATGTTATGAACCATCTAGCTTTAGAATCTGTTGCAACCTTAAAAGGACCCCATACATCACTATGAATGAGTGTAAATGGATGAGAGGGTTTATAAGAATGAGAAGGATATGAATTTCTAACTTGTTTAGCAAATTGACAAGAGTCAAATGAAAATCTAAAACAGATTTATTACTAACGTTTGGAAACAAAAATTGCATAGAATTGAGACTAGGGTGGCCTAACCTAGAATGCCACAATTTAATGTCTTCAATAGACATGACAAAGAGCACAGCATGAGGTTTATTTGCGAGTGATCCTCGGATGTAGTGGAGTCCATTCCACAGTTTAGCATTCTCAATCACCTTGCTTAAAGCCAAGTCCTCAAAATTGCAACCGCTTTTGTCAAAGGTTGCTATGCAGCTTAGATGATCAACAATACGGTTTATAGATAACAAGTTGCACTCAATCTCTAGAACATATAAAACATTTTTTATTATGATATTTTTACAGATAACTATTGTGCTCGAACCTAGAACTTTTGAAAATTGGCCATTAGCTACTTCTACTAAATTATGCTTAGTATTCAGTAAAATCAAAAAACAGCTCTTTGAAACCTGTTATATGGTTCGTTGCACCAAAATCCACAACCCAAATATCCTTGAATATAGACATACCACTAATAGCACATGTAAGGGTAATATCTGATTTGGCTAAGGTAACAGAAGGGGTGTTTTTCTCACAAAGTTTTGCTAAGGAAGATTCATTGTGTTTGTCCAAAATCCTTTGCAGAACCATTATCACCTTCAATTTCAAGGGCGCTAACAACCAGTCCTTTCTTATCATACCTTCCTTTCTACTTCATGTTTTGGGGCTTGCCGTGTAATTTCCAGCACTCTTCTTTGGTGTGACCACTTTTATTACAATCATCTTTTGTTGACTTTCTTGTCTTCAAATCTCCCTAATTTCCATGCATAGCAAGGGCAGATGTCTCTTGGGTGAGTTGTGCCTAACTAGATAAGCCTTGAGCCAAAAACTTTCTACTTTCCTCACATTTGATCATATTAAATGAATCCTCCAATAAAGGCAAAGGCTTTATATTCATTATGTGTCCTTGCGCACAGTGGCGGATCTAAGATTTTTTGTTTGTGTCCGCAAAATTAGTGGAGGGATTTGAGGGTTCAGGGGCAGAGCCTCCGAAAATTTTTTTAAATGAAAGTTTTAAATGCATTAAAAAAAAAAATAATATAAATAAGAAAGGAAAAGAAAACTTCAACGTTGTCAGAAACGAAATGAATCTGATGAGAAACATAGCCTTCAGAACATAGTTGTTTGCATAGAAGAAAGCCTTCCCTGTATCTGTGAACTTCAGAGCAAAGATTGACGCAAGGAACCAAGAGAACCAGTCGTGGAATATCCCTAGTGATTCTGTAGTGTTCAATCTGAAGTTTGTATAATAGGTTTGTGTTTGAGTAGAGTTGGAATTTATATATATAAGGGAAGAAAATTACACTATTTACTGTTTGAACTTCGACGTTTTTTTTAATTATTGTTCCATCATTTTTGTTCAATCATCCAACACAACCACCACATATAGATTCAACCTGCTTCTTAAAGCTGACCATACAAATCCTACTCATTTTTATCTTGTTATATTGCTTCAATGTTCACTCACATAAGCATTTCACAGCGACCATCGTATGTATATTTGGTGTGTTAACTTTCATAAGTTATTCAATAATCAAAAAATGGAAAGAAAAAAAATTATAATACATTAACAAGTTGGCTTCTACTCACTCCTTCCCTCTCATTTTCTGTGTCTCACTCTACTCTCTTTAGCTTTTCCCACTCATTTCTTTATGGATCAATTAAACGCACATGGTCCTATTCTTCAACGAGTTCCACCTCACACACGGCATGCCCTATTAAGCGGAAATACTTGAAACGGGATTGAAAGTTTCTTAAAAGCTTGCACTTAAGAGAGGTGAGGGTGACGGAAGAACCCAACGGTGAGGCTCTCACTTGAATCTCAAACGAATCATACCAAAGAAATAGGTCTACCACCAACAATCTTGACACCAACATCACAAAATCTTTTCCGAGACACTGCTTGTTATCAACAGCCGGGTTTTGATTCTCTAGCCCGTTCGACCATGGCATATGCTTCAACAACTTCTCACCCTCGCCCACGAATCAATCTCCGACAAACTCCTCCGCTCTCTCAAATATCTTCGGAACCTTCTTTGCGAATGGCTAGTACCCGAACAACATTTCCCCTTCCTTCACTTTAAACCTCTTCTTGTGGCTTTCGATCACCAGATCTCTCTTCGCCTTCCTGTACTGTGACGCTACTTATGGTTCTATTTTGAATGCTTCGTACACTACCGACTTCATCAACGACATTTGCTTCATCACCCTCATCGTCACGTCTCCGCCGTTCAACCTCACCGCTATTCTGATCTCCCTCGCTAACCCGTGTGAAGTTTCACCCCTATCCACAAGTTTGTGTCTGCACCTACGGACGTTGGCCCCAGTGTGGCTCCGCCACTGCTTGGGCATCTTCATATAAGTCATTCAAACCAAGGAGAAAATCACGGCACCTTTCTCTATCAATTAGATGCTTATGATACATGACATCATTATGACAGGACCATTCATAAGTTTCGTATAAGTCTAATCGCTGCCAAAACTTCACTAGAGTAGTATAGTATTAAGTAATAGATTTCTCACCCTGATATAGCTCTCGAAGTGCTCATTTGACTTGGATGATTGCAACAATATTCTCCCGAATAGTGAAGGTTCATTGGGCAGAGTCCCAAATCCCTTTGGCAAAAGTAGCAACAAGGTAATTTTCACTTATCTCAAAGGTCATGGAGTTCACTATCCAGGACACAACTATATTATTCTCTACACACCAGGTCTCAAATTCAGCAAATTCGGCTGAAGGTGGATCTTCGATGAGATGCTTCGCCTTCTTTCCCCGAACGTACATCAATATGTTTACGGGACCATTGAAGATAGTTGTTTTCATTCAACTGATGTGCTATCATTACTTGGGAGAGGGAATCTGGCACCCCAACCAAACCAGATGACAATAATGAGGTTGCACCATGGATTCCCATATTATTAAGCATGTCAATCTTTTTTAGGCGTCTCTGCAACCTACGAGGAACAATGATCTCCATTGTCAACCGCGAAGACCCACGGCTAACCATTTAAAGCTGCCTTATATGACATTAAGCCGATGGCCTGGCTCTGATACCATCAAATTTAGAGTGGCATCTCTATATATATTTTATTTATCTGATGTGTGGTACATATATAGGAGAAAATAATAGGTGGTTAACCTAATATGATCACTAGAATCTCTCCTATAATCAAGAAAACAAGAATTTGAAATTTAAACAGATTTGATCGCATAACAGATTAAGGAAATTAGGTTTTAAGTAAGAAGGGCCTATACGTGACGGCTAGGCCCATTCCAACACATATAAATCAGGAATTACAGAAAACTTGAGAAAGATAAAAATCTCAGCACGCTATGAAAATTGAAGATTATTCACAAGCAGACATCACAAACCTTTTTCTTCCATTTCCATGTTCTTTATCTTGCGCCGATTAAGGATCTTAATGGCGACTTTATGGCCAGTCAATACATGCTCTGCAATTTTCACCTTCCCAAAGGATCCAATCCCAAGTGTTTTCCCCATCTTATAATTTGATAAATATACATCAGCATTGCTGCCACGGCCAGTTGAACCATCCATTCTCAAATCTAGAAGAATGGTAATGGAATAAACAAGATCAAAATCAAACACCATTTTGTGTGACAGTACATGAATAAATACAAACAAGAAGAAACAAGATCAAGATTTCAGTGGATATTACATGAACTCACTGAAGATGAGATTGGGGTTTTCATAAATTGAATGGGTATCCCAACTTCCAAGGGATATAAAGTCTTAGATGCAAAATCTCCAAGAGATATTAAATTAGAATGTAAAGTGCAAGTCATGTTTTTACTTTTTAGAACGTAAAGTGCATGAATCTCACAGTAGTCTTCCACATACCATGATTGCAGATTGCTACTGCACAAAATTATCAATTACATAACCCTATTATACAATTTGGGCATGTTTAGTCCACAACCAATGGTATACCCTTAATGCAACTAGGAATTTGAAGGAGGTGAAGGTGTTAAACAGAGTTTTGATTTCCAGCTTGTTATTGTTTTTCATACAAAGAATCTCCACATAGGATCCGTATCATCAAATTACCTCAATGCTTGTAAAAGTATTAGAGCTTAGGAAATAAATGAAACTTGGTACAAAAGATGAAGCTCAGACACTTGAAAAAGGAGTCGTGTTCACATCTAAAACATGCCGAACATTAATATCAGACACAATGCAACACTTCAAATTTGGGGATGTCACTGTGTCAGCACTCATATTAGACACAATGCAACACAAGTAACTCTTCAACTTTTGTCAGGCTGCTATGCCATCGTCCATGTGCAAGGCAGAAAAAACTGTACTTTTGCCCACAACTTTTAAGGAAAATGAAGTGTTTAGCATTGAATTAATTGCTATCAGAGTATTACCTGTAAGGACATTGGGGCCTTAATCATAAAGCAGACTCCAAGAGATTTCGAAGAATATAGAAGTTCGATAGGGGAAGAGTAACGAACAAAAGCAATAAGAAACTGAAAACAAAGTAAATCCTCATCTCTTAGCTAACTTCAGGAATATATATGAAGAAAAACAATTCAACATGATCTTTACAATCTTGGCCCATATTTTCGAAACAAAATGCAACCCAGTTCCCCTAATTTGGCAACGCAATCTTCCCGATTGACAATCTTAATTCATAATAAGCAGCAAAAAATGTTAAGAATCTCAGCAGTAAATAATCAAGATGGAATCAAACAAGAACAAAATATAGAATAAATTTTCGCAATTGAATAAGAGAACCCCGAAACCTTACTGGCGACTGGCGAGGGTCGTGCAGGGGAATCGACCAATAATATATATGCAGATACGAAATCGAACACGAAACGATGCGACAGGTGAGAAGCCTGAGATTGATGGGTAAGGGGAGGACCCTAGACCAGTGGGTTGGGAACAGCAAAAAGGAACCAAGAAACCATCAGCTTCTCCTTTGTCGTGCGGATACTCTACTAAATAGGTTCCTTCTCACCCAAACAGCCTTCTTTTTTTTTTTCGGTCAGAGCAAACAGCCTTCTTAATAAAACGAATCTCTTATAATGCTGAACCGATAGGAAAAAAAAAACATATATTGTAAAATAGAGAAATAGAAAAACCAATTATTGATGATTTAAGTTGACTAGTATAATTTATTATTTTTCAAATTTAGTCTTCTGTTTAGTTTTCATTTGGTGTTGATCTTACATTTGCATTGGGAAAAAATGAATTATTATAAGGTCACTTGGGAGAAATTTAATCACAAGTCTGATTACACGTTTTAATATAGGAAGTGTTTTCTAATGCTCATTTATTATTGAGACTTTTTAATAATTAAATATATTTATTGAAATCTTATTGTAATTCTTTCAAAGCTTGTTTGGTTTGAGGAAAGGGAGAAAAGAGAGAGAAATTTTTCTCTTATCTTTATTAAATAGCATATAGAAACTTTTCGATATTTCAAAAATATATTTTCAATAAAAAGGAATTCTTCTCATTAATTTGATCAATATCCTCTTTTCCACACCCTTCCGTCCCACTCCCTCTCATCAAACCAAACAGACCCTTAAAAAACCTTCTCTATATACATTCACCAGTCATATAAATTGGTTAATTTCTAATTAACATGTCAAATTGTAGACAGAAGTGATTGTTATATGAAGAAAAATCTTGTTTTTCTCAATACAAACACACGGCTAATTTGTTAGTCCATTCCCCTTGAATTTTTTATCAAATGCCAAACATAAGAAATTGTAGCCAGATTTGGTTTGGTTCTCTTCATTTTTTTTTTTTAAAAAAAATAGAAATTTATGTGAGTTTTATTCACAAAAGTACAAAGTCAAACCCAAATCAAAACCATTCGTGTTAAAGCAGAGAATAAAAGAAAGACAAATAGTTTTACATCTTTTATATAAGCATCAACCATTTTTTTATTAGTAATTGTTAATTCATAATCTGGTCTCTCATTATGTGATATCTTGACATTTGGCGATCCCATATATTTGTTTGTTTAATTTTATTTTCAAATAACATCATTAAGATCGAAAGAAACTAATTAATTGACGCCTAAAGTGATTATGACTCTCTCCTCCTCAACTTGTCTTATAACCAAGAACATATATGCAAGTCAAATTGGTAATTTACCTTTTAGGACAATCATAAGAGTTAGTATAGTGTGAAAGAATCTATAAGGAGCGTATCAGAAAACTTGGAAAATTTTAGTGTCATCATTTTGTTTTGTCTTCATGTTAAATATGATAAATGCCTTGTGACTTGTTTTTTAACTTATGTGTAGGTATGTGACGGTCATAATTATGACTTGTCTCAATGTGGAATATGGTGAATGCCTTGTAACCTATGTGTGTCTAGAAACTTATCACTCTGATCTTATTTATAAGTTCCTTTTAATTAAAAAAAATTGGTCCTATTTATAAGTCCCCTTTGACCAAATAAATGAGATTGTGACAATTTTGCCCATATTAATTGTATCAATGAAAATAAAGAGAGAAGAAAGAGTTGAAGGTACCCAATCATAAATGAGAGTAAAGTTGAAAATCCATCTCATAATCATTGAGCTAACTACGTCTCCTTGTATATGTGATTTGGTCAAAAAGTGACTTATAAATAGGACCAGAGTGGTATGTAGATATATACCCTTTGAGTCTACATATATAAAGAAAAGCTGGTAAGGGTTGGAGAATAGAATGAGTTTGTATGAAAGTTTCATAATAAAAGTTCAGGTTGTTTTCTATTATGAATTCTCTCTAAATCTTTTCTTAAAATAATATCCTAATTTTATTTCTATAGATTCAAGTCTGCTCTGCATGAAAGTATGGACACAGCTCTCAACTTGAGTATTCAAATCTTGACCATAACAAAGTGGAAATGACAATTCTCTCCCTAATATATAGAAGTTGGGAGACAATGTGATGGTGGTTGAAAAGTGAAGGGGTAAGGTGGAGGGGAAGAAGTCCATGGATTGGAAAATGATGTCACAAACGAAATAAATTTGCAACCTTACACTTACAAGAAAAACTATCACGATATTAGGTTACAAAGTCATTAAAACATAGTGACTTTTCTAAATGGAATTACCGAGGAAAAATCACTCTGAAGTCCCAAAAAAAAGAATGCATTAGGACCAAGAAGTTCTGATACCAAATGAGCAATATTGAGATGTTGTCATATTTTGTATCAAAATTTATCATTCCATGCTATTCGTTTATAGCAAGACTTTTTGATTATTACATTCAATACTTGAAACACCAAAGTGATTTTACCAATTACTAATTAATATTTGAACAATTTGAAGGTTGAGATATTGCATATTTTTAGATGGTGGTGCAGAGAATTACATAATTTGACGAAGTCCTAGAATAATCTTGGTGAATGCAGCCTTCGAGTAGAGCTCGTCATTGTGGCATCACAAGTCTAGCATTGCGACATACTACGCCAAAAAGCTTCTGGTATATGATGAAGTTACTGAAAATTGCTGAATATGTTGTTATAAGAAATTGCCATTCATGTTTACCTATATGTTGGTTTTGCTTGTTGTGGCCGATTACCAGCACACTGAATAGAAAACATTGATGAAACGATATTCACGTTGGGGCATTTAGTATAGGAGTAAGTATTTATGAAGTTCAAACTGAAAGATGTGTTCTTGGACCATTGCGATTGTTGCTTTTTATATTTGACTGTAATGATTCAGATTCAATTGAGGATTGAGGATTAGACGAATTACTCTTCAATGAAGCAACTGTTATTCAGTTGGCACCGCCCACCCAATGACCTTATAGTCTAATCACTTAAAAGCTCCATTTGAGGTTATTGGTTCGATTCTGGTTCTAACCTTAGGCATTATATATGCCCTTTAATCTAAAAAAATGCTGGGCATCATAAAAAAAAAAAGGTACTCTGTTTGTTCTTAAATATGAGATATAGTTGATTCTTTTGGAGATATTGGGAAAATTGATTAAGTACCTGTTTAAATCCTCTTTTTTTAGCTTATCTTCGCCTTATAAGCAGAAGCTAGATCAAATAGTTATTTTCAAAAGCTCTTATAATAAAAAAAGCTTATTTTATAATGAAGAAAAAAGAACTAAAAAAAAAAAAAAAAAAGCTCATATGAGGAGCTTTTTTTAAAAAACTCTTTTTTAAAGAAAACCCTACAGCTCTTGTTGCTATTGTCCTCTATCCACCTTCATCTTTGTTTCTCCTTCAGTTTCAATTTCCTCTCTTCTTCAGCCGCCACTGACAGCCATGGTGCCGCCACCGAAAGTATAGCTACGAAGGTAATGGCAACTTGTTTCTATAGCTTTTTTGTGATTTTTCTTTCTGGCTCAAATTATTCAAGTATACTCGTTCTCCCCCAATATTAATTTCTCATTTTTCTGCTTTGATTGTAAATTTTGTTAGAAATAGAGTCTACTGCGAGAATTTTCTTTGCTTGAATACGCGTAAATGTTTTGGTTTCGCCTACGAAGGTGGCCTTTTGCTTCCTTTATATAACCTTGGGTGTTCAAATTTATTATTTTGGTGGTCAATTGATATGTTTCACCTCCATGTTTCGTTCTCTCTATCAAGTATTTCCTTTATCGATCAGGTGTTTTTATTTGGAATTGATTAGAGCTCATCTGATTTTTTTTCCTTCCTTGAAACTTGAAAGTTACATTAACAATCATAATTAAAAGAATCTTGGCCTCCGTTCTTTCGTTGATACTTTTTAAATTTTGATTTTGATACTGTGCATGGTGAAAGATGTTGGGAACACTTTATTCGTGCTAATTATTAATTCTTTTAAGTATTGGACCTTGTAAGTTCATTGCTTAGTGATACTTTATTTCTAATCATCTCTATACAGGTAAATTTTCTTTGGCTTGGGTAAAAATGGCTAATGGAGACCATTATGTAGAGGCACAATGAAATAGTGGAGAGACAAGGTGGTCCATCCATGATGACCTTTTGACACATCGTTGTGTTCGACGGCAAGAGCGAGCAAGTCTACATATGAATTAGATCTTGATGATGCTGCCAGTATCAGCATGTGGGTTGAAAGCCACCAGAATCATGTATTCTTTTATGAAGATTTCTCTAATTCAAACCCTTTCACTTTAGGCATTCAAACTGAGTGTCAGTTGCAACAAATGATTAGATTTGGAAACCTTGTGCGTCTATGAACTTTATAATTGCCAACAAGCTTAGGATCTTCCAGAGATGTCATTGAATCTACTAAGGTGACATTAATATAGATATGGTGCATGATTGATGCAACATATATAAGGGGAACTGACAGAGGCAAAGTATTGTTTGGCTATTACATTTGTGAGGGGCAAAGATTTTCGTTTGAGTTAGAATGGACAATTCTTTGATCTTTTGGGTGTCGAATCTGTTGTATTTTGCAAATAATTTTTCAGTCTATGAAAATGCTAAGAATATATAAGTTCTTTTAGAAAAAATGCTAATGACAAAAATTTTGTCAAACAACTTATTTTTAATTTAAGCTTTTAAGCTAAAAAAAAATTATATAACCATCAAACAGTTTTTAGCTTTTTTAAAAAAGCTCTTCTTTTTAGTTTTAGCTTAAAAGTACTTTAAAAAAAAAAAAAAAAAAAAAAAAAAAGAGGATCTAAATTGCTTTAAAATATTTTTATTTTTTTTTATTTTTTCTCTAGATCATTTTGGCTAATTTATAATTTATTTTTTCTCTAAATCATTTTGGCTAATTTATAAACTAATACCACTCTGGTTTATTTATAAATCCAGTTTGACCAAAAAATTTGGTCCTTTTTATAAATCCATTTTGACCAAATAAATGAGATTATGACAATTTTGCCCATAGTAATGATGATGAAAGAGATTGACTAGCCATGTCAGAAAGAGAAAGAGAAAAAAGATGGGAGAGATTTGACAATAAATTTTAAAAGGTACCATTCATAAATGAGGGTAAAGTTGGAAATTTGTTCCATAATCATTGTGATACTTATCTCTTCTTGGTATGTGAGATTTGGTCAAACTGGACTTATAAATAGGACCAGAGTGGTATATAATTTGATGATACACTATATATATATATATATATATATATGTATTAGGTATGATATGACTAACTAATTTATTCAACTTTCTTAATTTTTCTTTTAAAATCAATTATATTTTATATACTTAGGAGAGGAGGAAGTACTTTTGAAGAAAAAGTCTCGGGTGCACATCACATGCCCAATAATTATATCTTCTTATGTCTTCATACCTTATTAGAGGTATAAGCATATATTTTTTTTTAATTTTTTTATATATTGTATTTATATAGAGTTAAATTATATCTACTTTCTCGAAATATTTTTTATGCACTAAAGATATCTCAAATTAATTAGTTTCCGATTCTACGATGATATTTCTCAATGCGGACCGAAGCTAATTAATTTTGAGATACTTTAAGTGCAAAAAATATTTCTGCAAAAAATATTTCGTAAAAAGATATATAATTTAAATATAAATAAATACAATATATAAAAAGATTTAAAAAATATACTCATACCTCTAATAGAGATATATAAGAAACATGTAATTATTGGTCATGTAACGTGCATTCAAGAGTCTCTGACTTGAGACTTTGAGAGCGAGCGAGTCACGTGGTTGAATGGTTGACTTGGTCTTTTCGTACATTTTCTTAATTCACTTGTAAAGAAAGTTGACGAAAAAGACGGCAATACCGAGGAAGGTTAAGCATAAGTTACATATTAATATTACCAATATAAAATTTGATGGGTAATATCGCCGTCTTGACAATGACCTTGAGACTTGAGAGGACCATTTCCTAAATTCATTTCCAAACCTCAATCTTCAACTCTTTCACTCACATTGTTCAAACTTCAAAGTCGAACAAGAAGAAGAAAACCATTGTCGCAGCTATTTGATTTGTAGTTTTTTGGGATTTGATAAATTTCTATTACATACTCACCTCATCACCTCATATATCATAAAAATACTGTTTTTTTAAGGCTACAATCGCTATTCCAATTCCTAACAAGCAGTTTTCAGTAAATTTTCGTGAACCACTACATAGGTCAACGCTGAGCTGAGGAGTATAATTATCTGGTTTTTCCCCCTCAGTCGTATTCGCATTAGCTTTGCAGGTTCAGCTCATCTTCTCTAATCAATTTCCTTGTTCTCTGCTTGCTTAATCTTTTCTCCTGTATTATTATGGCTCAGATTCTTTTTGCTCATCTATAATCATCTTTCTATCGTCGTTTATATTCGTTTTCCTAGCCTGTATCTTTGCATTAGCTTTGTAGGTTCAATTCATACTCTCACTCAATTTCTTTGTTCTATGGTTGATTAATCGTTTCTACGTTATCAGTATGACTACCCTTATGTTTATATTTGCTCCAGTGTGTTAAACTCTGATTAGGAGATTGCTTTGCCCCTACAGGTATAGTTTTCACGAACAGATGGAAAACACCGAACAAGCAAACTTTTCTGAGTTATTGTCTGAGCTAATAGGTTTGGCTGATGAAGTTGCTTCCACTGCTCAGAACTGTGAAATTGAAAAGAATGCTTTTGCTGAGTTTGCCATATTAGTAGAGGAATTTGCACCAATCTTCAGTGATTTGAGAGACAAAAGCACGGTCATGGACAAGCCACCTATTAGAAAATCGTTGGAATCTCTTAAGAATGAGCTCAGGCGTGCTAAGGCTTTGACAAAAAGCCTTAATCAGAAACATCTTATTAAACAGATAGAGGACATAACTCATGATCTTGGTCGATCATTGGGGCTGCTTCTTGTGTCCAGCCTTGAAGTGTCCACTGATTCTAGAGAAAAGATTTGTACATTGCAGAGAAAGTTGATGGGTGCAAGATTTGGTGGAAATATAAGTTCAACTTCCAGTTCAAGATCAGAGTTTGTCAGTGATGTGAAGCTTGAAGGGGAAATAGAAGAAGAAATAGTGGAATTCACTATTGACGATGTTATATTGCAACTTAAACATGGTAACGATGAAGAATTCACAGTGGCACTTTTGAGACTAAAGGGGTTCATGAGAGATGAAAAAGCAGATTATGATTTAATTAATGAGGAAGCGCTTGTTGTCATTCTGATGAATCGACTAGGTTCAAGTAAGGCTGACAATAGGCTGACCATCCTTCAATTACTAAGAAGCATTGCTTTTGGCAATGATGAAAAGAAGGTAAGATACATCTTACAGATAGGTTATGTTTACTGTAATTACAAGCCCTGCCTGTAGTTCTAGTTATTAGTTATGTTAAGTCATATAATAGTACTTTGCAGGAGAAGATGGCAGATATCAAATTTTTATCAACTTTGGTGAAATCTCTTTCAAGAGAAGCAGAAGAAAGGAGAGAAGCAGTGGGGCTTTTACTAGACCTCTCTAACCTCCCTATAGTTAAGCGGCGAATAGGAAGAATTCAAGGGTGCATTGTTATGCTGGTCTCTATTCTTAATGGAGACGATCCTGTTGCTTCACATGATTCAGCAAAGTTGTTGGATATATTGTCTAGTAATTCTCAAAATGCTCTTCACATGGCAGAGGCCGGTTACTTTAAGCCACTAGTGCAGTGTTTGAAGGAAGGTAATATAGGACTCCTCTTAACTGTTTAATTGCTTACTATTAGTATGGAATATTCATTGATAACTAGATAATTGGAATGTAAGTTATTGAAGTCATCATAGTTGATATTTATGGCAGAAATAAACGTATCTACTGTATGTTTTGAATCCAGTATAGGTAGGGCTGCAACATATGTAAGTAATAATGTGTGGGGAAACATAATTTGCACCCAAGCCTCAACTCTAAATTGTACTCCTCTGGTCCTAAAGGTAGGTCCTGGCTTATAACCGGAGGTAGTACTTCTTTTTTGTCCATTATAGGTAGGGGTGCAACATATGAAAGTAACGATAATGCGTAAACTGTCCTTATCTGTATAAAATGTTAATGAGATCAGTGGGCCACAATTGATCTTTATGTTTTACAGGTGCATAGTTCTGATAATAATTAGAACTGAAGAAAATAGCTTTCTCAGTTCCCCTACCCTGAATTTTGAATCAAATTATTGCAGGGTCTGACATGACCAAGATCCTTATGGCAACAGCACTGTCGAGATTGGAGCTCACTGATCACAGCAAATTCACACTTGGAGAAGATGGGGTGATTGAGCCTCTAGTCAAAATGTTTACTTCTGGGAATCTTGAGTCCAAGTTGTCAGCTCTGAATGCGCTGCAAAATTTGTCGAGCTTGACAGAAAATGCACAGCGTTTGATCAGATCAGGAATTGTGGTATCTCTGCTACAACTTCTTTTCTCTGTGACATCTGTGCTCATGACTCTTCGGGAGCCTGTATCAGCTATTCTAGCAAGAATTGCTCAGTCTGAGCCCTTGCTTATTAATCCAGAGGCAGCTCAGCAGATGCTCTCACTTTTGAACCTTTCCAGCCCAATAATTCAAATTCATCTATTAGAAGCACTAGATAGCATTGCTGCTCATCCGGGTGCCTCAAAAGTGAGGAAAAAAATGAAGGAAAAAGGTGCACTTCAGCTTCTTTTACCTTTCCTGATGGAAACCAACACTAAAATCCAGAGCAAGGCCTTGCAATTTCTGTACACTCTCTCCAAAGATCTAACAGAAGAGTTGACAGAACATCTTGATGAGACCCATCTTTTCAATATTGTCAATATCATCTCATTATCAACGTCTGAGAGTGAAAAGGCTGTTGCTGTTGGTTTACTGAGTAATCTTCCTGTTAGTGACAAGAAAGTGACAGATGCACTGAAGAGGGCAAATTTGCTCCCTATTTTAACATCCATTATGTCATCAAGCACAGGAAGTAATTCACCCACAAGTTTCTTAATGCAGAATGTTGTGGGTGTCATAATCCGGTTCACAAATCCTTCCGACAAAAAACTACAACTTCTCTCAGCAGAACATGGTTTAATCCCTTTGCTTGTAAAACTTCTCTCATCCGGCTCACCAATCACAAAATCCAGGGCTGCAACCTCACTTGCTCAATTATCCCAGAATTCTGTGTCTCTTAGGAGGTCTAGAAAATCAAGATGGTTTTGTGTTCCTCCCTCAGCAGATGCCCATTGTGAAGTTCATGACAGTAATTGCGTCGTGAAAAGCACGTTTTGTTTGGTCAAAGCCGGCGCTGTCCCTCCGCTTATCCAAATATTAGAAGATAAAGAGAAGGAGGCTGTTGAAGCTGCTTTAATTGCCCTCTCAACTCTATTACAAGATGAAATATGGGAAGGTGGTGTGAACTGCATAGCTAAATCCTCAGGTGTTCAGGCTATTATAAAGATTTTAGAAGTGGGGGATGTAAAGATCCAAGAGAAAGCACTTTGGATGTTGGAGAGGATATTCAGGGTTGAAGAACACAGGGTTAATTTTTTAGAATCTGCTCAGGTTGTTCTCATTGATCTGGCTCAGAAGAGTGATTCTAGAATGAAGTCAGCAGTTGCAAAAGTATTAGCTGAGCTAGATCTCTTGCAATATCAATCAAGTTACTTCTAGAACAATTCATTCATTCTCTTTCAGCAAATATTATGGCCATGATTTTGTTTCAGTTATGCTTCCGACACTTCTACTTCTGCACAAACTGTGTACGAGTACTGATGTGGCTGCATCTGTGTAAAGTTGCCTGCCTAAGAGTTAACTCTGGGAATATGGGCTTTGCTGTTATTGGATTGGTCTTCAAGTACTAGCTTCTTGACTAATCTCGTGCAAAATGACAGAATTGCCCTCCAGGTTTACATCACTCTTTGTATCTTTCAAGATTCTCAATTTTGATTTTTGGCGGAACTCATATGCAGCCCCATCAGTAGCTATGAAGGGTTTGTGCTGGGTCAGTGTGTGTGTGTCTTTTTATAGTTTTGTTTTGTGCCTTATTCATTTGATTTTTTTATTGTAAATGCATGTATTTTTATGTGGAACAATGTCCATATTAATTTAGAAGTCAAGATAGTGAATAATATTCCATTATAGCTGATTCATCATCTTTTGGAATCGATTTATTATCAAGTTTTGTTTAGGGAAAAAAAGAAAAGAAAAGCATAATTGTCATTTAAATATGGTGTAATCACAAATATTGTGAAAGAAGCTATTTCTTGAATACGGTTCTTATTCCTCACTCATTACTATTACCTCTTATTCTTAATATAAGAGCTAGTTGGGGTTGAATTTGGTTCTAAATATTCTCTCTGATCTTTAATATAAGACAAATTTAAATATTTGATCTTGGTTCTAAATATAAGACATAATTTTCATATTTGTTAACATTTTTCTAATTTACCCCTATTGATGTTCTTTCAATAATAATCAAAGAGGAGAGAGAATTAAAGAAGATGATTAGTGTTTTTTTAGAAAGTGTATATCATATTAACTAACTTAACTAACTTCCTTAATCTAATCAAATTAAGTAAATATGTATTATATTAAAAACTAGAGGAGTATAAGACTTCAATTCACTTTGTCTTTCAAATTTATAATCATTTCTCTAAAGTATCCCATACTAATTACACACATTATTAAGAGGGTTTCCATCTAATAATAGTTATGATTAAAAAAACCCTGGCAAAAAGAAAAGTTATGATTAAAAAGGGTATTTTAGGAAAATTAACTCATATTTGCTACAAAATAATTTATTTAATCTATCTAAATTAGTTAAATAGTTCTTATATTAAACAATAGAGCTAGTATTAGATTATTGTTCTTTTACATGAGCTCTACATAGAAAAATTTCCAAAACAAGTAAGCCAAGTATTATCAGAATCCCATTTCCAAGACATCAGACATGTAGCCCAAGTTTCAATTTTCCTGGGGAGAATATAACTTCCTTCGAGAAAGCCAAGAATAAGAAGACAAACATAAAAGTTCCCTTGTGTATAAACTGACTTGTCTCAGAAAAAAGATGGCTTTTTCCAAGCCATTCTCTCGTGCACTGTATCATGTATGTGTATCGGCCTTAAAGTTTGTGTCTTTGTGAGGCATTCATCATATAGTTTTATACATTGAACTTAGCAACTCATTCTCATTCACTGAACTTCATCTATATACTACTTTAACTCTTCTATGGATCCTAATCAAATCTCTTTTTGGCAATACTCGGTCTAGAATACTCCCTTCGATTCTAAATACAAGATGTATTTGATTTTTTTTTATAGAGATTAAGGAAGTTAAATAAGTTATTTAATCATATCATGTGTTGTACATCCTTAGATTATATATCATTTTATAAGTTAGAGAAAATAGTTTAGAGAAAAAATGACAAATATAAATATTTAAAAATAATTTAATTATCTTCTTTAATTTATCCAAAAAAGTCAACTTTATCTTATATTTAGTATCAGAGGAGTACCAATAAAGTGAAATTAAACTCTGAAAGCCAAAAAATATTTAGGAAAAAAAAAACCTACCTAAAACTATATGCATGTTCTATTGAAGGGAACGTTATCTTCTACTGTTCAATAATTGTGTATAATAAAATGGGGAGAATTATATGAGATTTAAAGAATAAATGTAATCATCAAAAAGTCTTATAACAATCGACATGCAATGACAAGCTCTAGTTGAAGAGATGACAACAAGTATATATTGTTCATTTGTTATCAGGACTTTTTGATGATTACATTTCTTCTTTGGGATTCATATAGATTTCCCCTATGAAATAAATATAGAATTTGAAAGTTTTGTTCTTGCTTTATGATTTTAAAAGACACATTATACAAAAAAAAAAAAAAAAACAAAAAAAAAAAACTTAAAACTATGTGCATGTACGGGATTTTATTGAATGCAATGTTACCTTCTATTGATTACATATTACATACAAGGGGAGGGGACCCACAAATCCATCCCACACACCCACCCTTATTAACAGGTATAGAACTCATGACTATGGAACCAGTTCTGGATAAGCACCATTTCCTTGCCCTATCTGGACCATCCATATGGAATCTGGATTATTCAGATTTTATTTTTTTTTAAAAAAAATTTTAATGGGTAGAAAATCTAAAATGAAGATAATCTCTTAATTAATATTTTTTTCAAAAAATGATTTTTTTAATTCAAAAATCACTAGTTTTAAAAAAATGAAATCTGGACTGTCCAGATCTTATCTAGAGGGTCCGATGGGACGATGGGGTCTATATCCTTTAAATAGGCACAATAAGTGGTTCCCTTTGCCAGCGCCTTAGTAGCGTAGTAGCTCCTCTCTCCATATCCAGGTTCGAACCCTGCCGCCCTCCCCTACTATGTGTATCAAAAAAAAGTAAGTGGTTCTCTTTTATAATAGGAGTTATGAGATGCTCACTGAGCTATGAAGAATGGACTAGTTGTAGAACTATATCCTTTTAAATGTCAAAAGCTATATTTAGATAAAAGTTGGGGGTCCAAATACAATTCTATAAACCTAGTTTTTATTGTAACGTCACACTACAAAAAGAGTTAAGACTTATGTATTTATTCTACATATATTTGAAAAACTGACTAAGATATCAAATTTATATTAGGATTAAAATTGAAACCATGCATTTATTGATTTGCAATTATTTTTTCAAGAAAGTAACATGTTGAAATGAGCTGAATATTCAGGATTGAAACTGTTATTTTTCTGTTGTTTTAGGCCAGCTTAGAAATCGTTAATTTACTCAAACTTATATATCTGACCAATCTGTACATGTGCGAACCACGTGAAGAACAGATTGAACTTGTAAGACCAGATCGATCATTTATTCTTGAGATCCACGAAACTCAAAGCCGCGTAAGTTATAGTTTTGTAGACATGGCATTGGCATTAGCATCTGTTAGCTCAACGAACAAACATGTAACTTAACTTGAAGACCGTAAATCTCAGAGTTTTGACCACTTTTACTATATTATACGAGTAAGCTAAATCTTGGACACACAAAACCTGAAAACTCAAGGACATGACGACGACCATCTTGCTTCTTTCCATAACCTCTGTTCCATTATAAATTCACACAAACACATTGTTATTGCTTTCTCCCTAATAGTAAAATCCCATTTCTCTTAAAGCTGAAAGAAGGAATATTTAAGGAAAGCTCAACTGTGTTTGCAGCTTTTGGATCCGACATTTTCATTGTCGGACCACCAACGTTATTGCTTAGAACCCCTCCCCTGTCTCTCCCTCTGTCTCTGACCCTGCGTTCGGAAGTTGCAGAGAAGGAGAGACCATATCCCACCCACTCATCTTTTATATGAAAAGAAATGTATTCTTATACTCTCACCCTTTCTTTTCTAAAAATAAAAAATAAAAAAAATCTGTCTGTGAAGGAAACATGTTTTTTCATTAGTTAATTTAATTTCTGTTGACTTTATCATTGTTTAACCTTCCCTGCATTTTATCTTTCAAAAAGATTTTAAAGTTTTAGTCTTTTTTAATATTAAAAGAGATGTCCAAGAATTTCTAGGCAGCTGTCGTTCTCTCTTGGTTGTTTATAAATCATACATATTCCTCTATCTTGTCTTTTCTTCCCATGATGATGCTTCCATTTTTTGTTAAATTTTATGTTTTTCTGATGTTGACGAATTGTTTATATAATAGTTTTACTATCCATGCTTCTTTTCAGAATCTTTTTATATGGACTCCTAAGTCGTTTCCTTCTTCATCTTTCTATTCAAAACTAAGAAGAAGCAATACTTCTGCCTGTGGAACTGGAAATCTACATACAGGTTTATGAGTTTTCTCCAACTGCTGACCTCAACCTACCATTTCCGGAGGTATGTGATTTATATATTTCCCAGGAAATTTTTTTACCTCTTTTTATTTTCAGTTTCAATAAATTGATGTTGAAAGCATGTCACTTTGAATCATAGAATAGATGTAACATTCTGATAACTTCTTATGGGATAATCAGAAACTGTTGCTCTCATGTTTCTAAAACTACAATTCAAAAGTTTGCTTTATCACTATGTTATTATAATTATCTTTCATCTTGATAACTAGACTAGTAAGCTATTGAACAATACAAGTATTGCTTGAACTTATGTCCCCACGAGTATCTTCACCGGTTTCTTGCATTCATTAAAATGTGAAAACGTCAGAATCATTGGATCCTATCATGCATTGATCTAAATGATCTGATCTTGGTGACTGGTGTGTAGATTCTTTTCTGGCTCGCCATTCTCGCGAAAACATATTTCAAAAGTCTGGAGAAGTTGAGTGGTTAACAACATTACAATGGGTCATTGTATGTCAGTAGCTTCAAGAAACACCAGAAGAAGGCAGAAGCTGCATTGGATCAAGAAACGTAGTGGAAAGGTCTCGAATTCTTTATTGGTGTTTAGTGGCGGAGCCAAGAATAGACATAGCGATGCAGGGACATGTGTGACAGATCATTGTTCTGTTAGTGAATTTGTTCATATGGAATTTGAAAATGGCACGACCGCTACTTGTAGGCGATCTCTAGTGTCCAATTCAGCGTTTCAACTCACCCAGCTTGAATGGCAACACACTCAATATGATGCAACAAACTGTATGATCCTTTTCTTCCTTCAATCAACTTTTTAAACCTAGCTAGGAAACACATGGAAGATTACATTGAAATTTTATTCTCTATGTGTGTGTGTATGGCTATCTGATTGAGTCGGATTCCAATATTTTCAACCTAATTAGGGGTAGCTCTTCCAAAGGTGTTTTCTGCATTTACACAGACTTGAACTCTAGACCTTGTGCTTTAGTGGCCAAAGCTCCTTCTACTAAGACCAACGCTTGTCAGTATATTACATTCATCATTCATGCATGTAACATTGGCATTCATGTGTGCATGTCATAGAATTAGTATATCTAGCCCTGCACTTTCAAATTATAGATCTCACTATCTATTAGGGACATTCACCAGTTGAACTGGGTCCGGTGTTGAAGAAGACCAGGCCAGGTTGGGCCATACTAACCTGCAGGGTTGACCCAAGTAGGTGACCCAACCCAACTCTATTTTTTTTTTTTTTTTTTTTGGGGCTTAGTCCAACCTATCGAAATGGTGCTTGATCATGTTAGATTATGTATAGCCTCACTATTTATTTTTTGATATTATCATCCAGTATCCGGTTTGGGTTCATGGCTGCCCCTTGCAATACAAGTGTCTTATTTGGAACTCGAACTCAAGACCCAGAGGGATTTGGCGGGGCCTTATACCGCTAGACTAACTTAATGTTGGAGTGTCACGATATATTAGTATAGAAGTATTTGAGAAGGCATGCGGTTATTTATACACTTGAAACTTATTTCATGTTTTTAAGGAATGTATATCTCCAAACACTAGCTTTAGTAGCTAAAGAAGTGTATTGACATGTTAGGTACTTCATTACTTGCAGTGATTTCCGAGGAGGAAGCGTATTTTGACACTGTGAGCGTTCTGGAATCTGAGTCAGATGATGACAACAATAGTACACATGGAGAGTACCATGGAAGTTATGTTAAAGCTGATGCAGGAAAGCATGAAATTTCTCGCTTGGAAAGAATTCATGGTAGCTTCAAAGGTGTTAAAGAACAGAAACATGAATTGGAGGAGAAGGCTCAAGATAATACAGTGAAATTGAGCTTTCCTCTTCCAGTAAGTTCCAATGAAAAAACTCCAAATCGGCCAAGCAAGGCTCTTCAATGTCAGAAAATGCAGACAGCGATTCTCAAGCTTTCTTTCAAGAGAAAATCATGTGACAAAGAAGAAATCATTGAATATGGTGAGTTATTAGGACATTCATTTAGAAGAAAAACTTACAGAGTTATTCAATAGTAGGCATTTTTGGAATTTGCTTAGGTTTGTTATTTACGAATGAAACAATGTATGCAGAACCATATTGAAAGTACACTTATCTGTCCATGACCAAAATATGATTCTTTAAGAAAAAAAATATAACTATCAGTGTAGCAAACTTGTTTGAAGTATTGAAAGCTCACATAAGATCTAAATTTCAGTGCAAGCACATTTTCTGCATGTGACTTCTACTATTTGCTTAGTTTTCGGGTTTTGTGCATAAATTTAATCTTTGGATTAAACTTATTGATCCCATGATTATACGTTAGGTCAATCAAAAAGATATCTGTATCGTCCCCAAGCAGGATGTATAATTCCATGCGAGAAAGGAGGGAAGCCATCCTCTGGATGTTGGTCTGAAATTCCACCATCAACATTTAAACTTCGTGGCGAAAACTATTTCAGGTATTGTCATGGAGAGAGATTGGAACTAATTTGTATATTGGTTTGAAATAGAATAACATAATTACATGGTTGTCTGATCTGATGATTCAAATTTCCAGAGACAAGTGCAAGTCTGCTGCTCCAAACCACAGTCCATATGTTCCCATTGGTGTTGATTTATTTGTCTGTCCCAGAAAGATAAACCACATTGCCCAAAAGCTTGAGCTTCCAAATGTAAAACCTGTTGGGAAAATTCCTCCACTTCTTATTGTAAATATCCAGGCATGTATATGTTAATCCTGTGTTTTAAGTTGTTAGATTACACTATTTTTCTTTTTTAGGATGATGTTTGGTTTTTCTGGATGGTTGGTGATTGATCATATTACCTTGTTTTGCTTTATGTCATGTGACAGATGCCTACATATCCAGCTGCAATGTTTCTTGGTGATACTGATGGTGAAGGGACGAGTCTTGTTTTATATTTCAAGGTTTCTGAGACTTTGGACCAACATGTTTCTTCCCAATTTCAAGAAAGCATACAGGTATTTTGAATGCTTTTCTTTGCTATTTATTGAGTAAAATGATAATCCCTCTTATCCTAAATATATGAGTTAGTTAGGGGGTTCACTTCGGTCCTAGATATAAAATATCAATCCACTTTGTTTTTCAAATTTATAACTTTTCCTCTAAGCTAGCCTTATTGAGCGCACATGGTAAGGGGGTTTACATCAAGGGATAGTTCCAATGTGAATCATGATTGAAGAGGACGTTTTAGGTAAATCAGCGCACGTTTACAAATAATTAACTTAACTAATTCTCTTAATATCTGCAAATTAGTTATCTAACTCCTATAATGAGGCTTAGAGGGAGTACTACATAGTTTTTCTTGCGACAACTATTCATAGCGTCCAAACAAAATCAAACTTGTCAATTGAAAATGGGAAAAAGTACATTAATACTGGATTGATCACTGATCTTTTGAAGACACTTTCACTTGTTAATATAACAAATAGTTGGTATATGCTTGTGCAGAAATTAGTTGACGATGAGGTAGAAAAAATCAAAGGGTTCGCAAAAGATTCAAGTGTTCCTTTCAGAGAAAGGTTAAAGATCATGGCCGGACTTGTCAATCCCAAGGATATGAACTTGAGTTCTGCTGAAAAGAAGCTGGTGCAAGCATACAATGAAAAACCTGTACTCTCAAGACCTCAACACAGCTTTTATAAGGTAAAACATACATACAGACATATATATGGTCCGTTACCATGTTGTCTGTGGCAAATCCCACCTAGTGGGATAAAGATTATTCTTCTTCTTGTTGTTGTACCATGTTGTCTGTGGCAAAGATTCCTGACATTGTTGATGTTGTCACCGACAGGGTCCTAACTACTTTGAGATTGATCTGGACATTCATCGGTTCAGCTACATATCAAGAAAAGGGCTTGAAGCATTTAGGGAACGTCTGAAAGATGGCATTCTTGATCTGGGTTTAACCATTCAGGTTGGTACTATGCTATAATATGTTCAACATGATGGGATCTTAGGTTCTAGGATTAGTATTCATGACAATCTCCTGAGAGGGACTTCTGTTCTGTTGAATGATCTGACAGATTACATTTTTTGGTGCTTTTGCTTAGGACTGACCAGTTTAAAAATTTGAAATGACAGGCACAAAAACCAGAAGAACTTCCAGAGCAAGTGATGTGTTGCATTAGACTGAATAAGATTGATTTTGGTGAAAATACTCAAATGCCCACATTAATGGAGACTTGATCCTGAATCACTTTCATAGCAGTTAGCATTTCATTATAGTACAACCATTCATCCTTATCCTATGTACATGCCAGCTAGGAACACAAGGTTTCTGCCTTGGTAATTTTCTTTTAAATATTTGTAATCAAAATCTTAAAAAGAACATATAATATGGTGTTGGTTGCCAAATTCTAACCGCCCCCCCCCGGGCGCGCCCCCCAAAAAAAAAAAAAAAAAATCCATGTAATATAGTTAAGCTGTTTTTGAATTTTTATAGGAAATTCAATATTGTGTAAGACGCATGATAGTTATTCCCATCCCACCATCTAGAAGGGAATCCCCCCCCAAAACAACACATATGCATAATGGTGGCCTTCGCAATGCATGATACGACTAACTAAATTGAGGTTTTATCAAGTTCAAATTGGGTGAGTCTATCTAAAGGCCTTACCTTTTAACATCCGCATGGATTTAAACATGAGGTTATAATTAATGTGGTTGTCAGATAGGCTTTAGTGTGTGTTTGCTTTTCAAGCTGTAAAAGTATATTTGTCAAACTGACTTTCAAAATAGTAAAAATAGTTTTCATTTGCGTCTACGAAGCTGTCAACTTGTCAATTTCTTCTTGATTACTGCAAATATAATCACTTTAGAAGACAAGAGCATACTCTTCTAGAAACAAATAGAATACTCTCTAATCTGGGCAATGTAACTAACTCCCCCTACACCCTTCTTCCTCCCAAACATCAAATGCATGATGTTTTGAAAGAATTGGGTTAATCGATTAACAAAATTTTTATCTGGAAAAAATAAATGGCTCTTGTTAAATTAGACCATCTTCAATGTGAGCATTTACATCTGTAATCCTACATCTCGGTGTTAATCTTTCTGATTACCATATATTGATAAAACTCTTGCAATTGAAGTAGGGTAACGCCATCAAATATGTCAGACGAGATCATGTCAGATGTCTGTCTCAGTACTTCAGATGCAGTCTCACAGTTTAGCAATGGATGAAATGCTTAGCAAAGCACCCTTATAATAAAGTTGATGACGACTCCAATTTAAGAACCCTCACATCATTTGTCTGGAAAAGAAAATACATTGATCATTAATGACTTATGGGTTAGCTTTATATTTACTCTTAAACAAAAAAGAGATGGGACAAAAGAATCATGTGACAATTCAGAGCATTAACTTGAGTCTCAAGCTACCCTGCAATAGTACACAAAGAAAAAGCAGATTCTTTACCTCTTCCTAGTCTTGATTTTCGAGTTGATCGAGAAATACCATTTTCATTCCTTTGTGACGACTCAATGATTCTATTTGGTCGAGATACTTGGGGTCCTGAAAATTCAGGGAGGTCACCTTGCTTTCTGTGGCTCTGCAAGGTTTTCAGGAAAGAAAGTGAATGATATTATTTCCGTTGATAAGCCAGAAGCAAAGTGAGATCATTAATCTACATTAATATTCAGTTATATACAGAAAGGAATAGTCGTCATATAAAGTGTTTGTCGCCAACTCCTGAATAACAAGTGGCTGTTATTGACCATTTCAGCGTGAAGTTTTAAGTGGAGAACTATGGATGATTTCATTATAATCTTCAATATCCTTGTACTTTAATTTGACCAAAAGGACATGATTTTAATTGCCTGAGATTTTTCAGTTACCTGAGGATTTATCACAATATTTGTTTGTTCTGATGGATCAACATCTGTATAATTGTATTCATCAGCTTCACTAAGAGAGTCTGGTGCAGCACGTGGAATCTGATGCTTTTGCTGTCGATGGTTGTTGTAAGTTTTGTTATGATGGCTTGCATTACCAATATGTTTTCTTTCTGATAAATCTGTGCCTCGTTTGGTTAAATCATAGGTTCCTTTTGCAAATGATGGATCAAGTGCACTAATTTTGCTTTTTGAGCCATCTGACAAAGTAGATGTAGCATCTCCTTTTCTGCTTTTGCTCCAAGTAAAGCCATTGGATCCTGGGACTTGCATTGGTACACTAAAGCCTTGAGATGCATCCATTAATACGCGTGTAGCCCCTGACGTTGCATTTGATGATGGCTTTGATGCCCCTGTATGCTTAGCTCCTCCTTTTTCCTTAGGAAGATGCATTTTTCCATCATCTTTACGAGCGTTTTGAGAGACGTTCTGCATTTCCTGTATAAAGAAGGACATGATTATGCAAGTATAAGAACTAGTGATTTTAATATAGGTCTCAAGTTTGAGTTTGTGTGAATATAGGAAACGTCTTTGGGAGAGCTACCCCTGTTGGGTTTGACAATACCCAAATCTGACAGTCAAATAGTCAAAGAAAAAAAGAACTAGTTATCTTTTACAAGCAATATACCTCTTTTCTTGGAGCCGAATTATTGACGTCGGTTGGTTCTTGCAAAACTTTATGGACTCGCATTTGTTTTCTTGGTTTTGCAGCCTCTTGCACTTTACCGCCAGCTTTTCTCCTGAGAGTACAAAACAATGCTATGATTTTGTCACCAAAATTTGATATAAAGTGTTTTGTTTGCTTTGAAAAGCCATAATCAGGTATAAATGCTGAACAAACGTGAACGTGAAAAATTTGATTAGACCCATGATGTAACCCTATCATTTTAATTAAACAAGAACAACAAAGGATGATAACTAGATTAAGTGATAAGATCAGAAAAATTCAAGAAGAACACCAGCACTTTCAGAGTACCTGTCTTACGACAATTTTCTTACCTATGTGCTTCTTCCCAATTCCTGACATCCATTTCTTTGCGAGGTGGATACTTTGGCAGCATTGATGGATCACAAGCATATGGCTTGGTGCAGAAATACTGAAAGATGAAAGATCACATTAATAATGTAGTTTAATTGTACCCAGTCACACAGCATCGTGAGAGCAAATAATAGAATAGGATTTTTCTTACACCAAAAACAAAAAGGAATTAGATTTTATGAATATAGGACGCATACCAAACTTCAGCGAAATTACCTCAGACATTAGGGCAGAGGAGGCAGTCCCACGACCACTTGGGTCAAGGGAAAGTAAAGTCTCAATCAAGTTTACAGCCGAAGCTGGAAAGTCTTTACAATGCTCCCTCAGAGAGCATTCATAATGAGTCTGAGGTTTAAACATTGTTGCAAGAGGAAGTTTAGACTTTTTCCAAAATTCATCAGGTGGAGAGCCACAAAGTTTAAATATTTTGTGTAATTGTTCAACCTGTAAGATCAAAGGGATATGCATCAGATTAAAGCAGCCCTTTAACTGTAGAGCTAGCCAACAAGTGAACAGGTATCAGCAGAGAACATTACTTCAGTCCTCCCCTTAAGAAGAGGCTTTCCCAGAAAAAGTTCTGCAAATACACAGCCCACACTCCATAGATCCACCGATACACCATAGTTTGTTGATCCCATCAGTAGTTCAGGAGGACGATACCATAGAGTCACCACACAGCTGGTCAGCAGATGCTTGTTGTTGTTAAGGGTATTTGCTAATCCAAAATCTCCTATCTTGAGAACACCCTCATTATTTACCAATATATTGGATGTTTTGATGTCACGGTGCATAACTCCAAGAATGTGGCAGTGTTCAAGTCCACTTAACAATTGCCTCATGTAACATTTAACCTGTTTTACAAACCAAAAATGTAGCTTTTAACGTCTAGAAGGAACTGGGCCATGTCTCTGTCATATTGTATCATTTCAAAAACCTACTTTCTCTAGTTCTGAATGTAGGACCTAGTTTATAATGCAATTTTATCATAAAGAAGATTATGACCAACCTGAGTCTCACTGAACTTGATGTCTGGAGAGGATACTAGGCCAGCAAGGTCGTGTTCCATGTACTCAAAAACAAGGTATATGCTACTTGAGAGCCGTGAAGTAATTATACCTTCCAATTTCATGACGTTTGGGTGGTCAAACCTGCGTAGGATTGCTATTTCTCTTGCCATGAACCTAATGCTTTCAGGATGAAAATTCTCAATGTGTACCTTCTTCAGGGCAACCATCCTCCCAGTTTCAACCTCTCGTGCCCGGAACACACTGCTATATGTACCTTGTCCAATCTATAGTAGAAAGAGAGAAGAAAAAATCACTGAAATTGAGATTATGCTGACTAGATAATGACAGTAAGACCAAACCATTTTTGCATTGGTACATTTGAAAATAGAGTGAACTTAATTCAACCTATATCATTAGGGAAGCCACATTTTCCAATAGCTCCATGATTATTATAGTAAACCATATCATGTCTCAAACTTGTGATTAAAACATCCTTTCTGGTCCATCCACGCATTTATATATATCACTGATAAATAACTTGAGCGACAAGAAAAGTCCAATTCTGTAATAACAATGCTGAAACAATTCAGGCCCCAAAAAGAAATGCCGAAACAAATAGCTATGAGCTTTTCCAACCTTGTCTAATCTCTCAAATGAATCTGCCTTGCGAGGCACCCATCCTTGAATAGCTTCCCCTGCAACAGAGGTGAGCCAAGGAGGCCATCCGGCAGCATTCTGTTCCGCTTCCACGAACCTATGCGAAATTCTTAAAGAATCAGTTCCTCTAGGACTGTTCTTCCTAAATTTCTTCCCGTCCTGTATCAGATCCTCCGATGGTTGTTGTTCTGCTTTGGTCTCAGAAGTCAGAACCCCAGATTGGACTCTGGAAGGAGGCTCCGCAACCGATGACCTCTTGTCGGTGGTTGCTGCCGATACCGAACGCACATATTTAGGTGAATCTCTGGCAAATGCCTTCTTAGAGTTAATGCAACCCATTTTTCCTCCCAATTTCTGCTATAGAATCGATCAACAAGGGAAGAAAGCGATCGACCCTATCCGGGAAGTGAACGATGATAGGGGAATCATCCCCCTACATCAGCTCCAATGGGGTTGCATCAGCTCCGAATATGGTCAGAGATAATTAGCAGAACCCAGAAAAGGATGCATTTGACAGGATTGAAAAATTGATATGCCCTTGTCTGGATGGTCATTTCTCTCTCTTCCCGAAATGGATTTTCTGTGTACCGGGAGAGCGAGATCTGCGGAGGATTTCCCATAGAGTTCGTGGTTTGTGAGAAAGGGGTCCGAAAGCAAAGGAAGAGAAATTCGTAGGTCCGAATCGGTTCATCTTTTTGAGTGTTCTTTGGTGTCGTAAAAGAGAGGAGAGAAAACGGGTATAATGGAACCGTTTGGAGGTTCTGTTATGATTTTTCGTTAGTTAATGTGGTTGCTTACAGAGATAGTGAGAAGGAGAAGAAGCCATTGCTAGTTGCTTGTGTGGTGATGGTGGAGGCCAACTGCCTGACCCAACGGCTTCATTGTTCCCGCTTCATGGTAGTTTGGACTTTGGGGAGACAGTATTTAAAAAATAAAATATACCACTACATGGCGGCAGATGACATATCCGTGTAATAATCCTATTTGTGTCCGTTATTGATTTTTATTATAGGAATTTACTACTATGATTTTATAAGTAAGTTGAAATTAACCAATTGTCACTTATTAATGAGAATTAGTTCACTCATTGGTTATGAGTTAAATTTTCAATGTAGCTGTTATGATTGGTTCTAAAAGTCAATATGAAAAGATTTTTTTTCATTTATTGCAAGTAATAGGAGCAAAAATGTAACGAATGTATTATTTTGAAATTGGATTTATAATAAGGACTAAAATTTTGGGTCAAAATAGACTTATAACTAGAATCAAAGTGATATAATTTTACATCTTTTTTAATTAATATTGTATAGACTTTGTTCAAAGTTGTTTATTAAAAAATAAATAGAAGTAAAGTTAAATACTCCCTCCAGTCTAGAGACGGGAAATCGGGTCGGCCCGACAGCCTGGCCCTGTAGGGCTTGCTTGAGTTTGAAAAATTGGCCTGCGGCCTAGGCTTTTAGGCCTCGCGCTTAATCGGGCCGGCCCGTTAGGCCCTGTTACTGTAGCATTTTCATTTTTGAAAAAAAAAATTAGTCAAAGAGTGAAGCACAACCTTCTGCTCAAAGTGAAACACAATCAAATATCTATGAAATTGATGATAGTGATGAAGAAGGTGACAATTGACAATGATAGTGGTATGCTTTTATATTTTATGTGAGTTATTTAATGTTGCTTAGTTTAATGCTTCTTACATTTTATGTGAGACAATTGTGGACAATGGTTTGTTTTTTATTACGAATTAATGAATATGTTTATTTGTTAAATGATTTGTATTGTTTAAATATTAATGTTGATAATATTTATTTGATAGATTAGAACATTAATGGTTGCAATTTACTAATTATATTTCTTTGGAAAAAACTCAGAAGAAAAATAGTTAAAATTTAGAATAGTAATTTCCAGGCCCTGTAGGGCCGGCCTGGCCTGTACTATCGGGTCGGGCTTTGAAAAACAGATGTTTTCTTTATTTCAGGCCCTTTAGGGCTAGGCCGGCCCTGATTCCTAGCTCTACTCCAGTCCAAAGTAGAGAACAATATTTGGGAGTTAGTTTTGATCCTAATTATATGTCAACATTATATTTTTTGTCAATTTCTTCTTTAAATACCCCTATTGATCTTGTCTCAATAATAATTTAATAATGCACCTATATATTCTATAAAATAAGTAATGCCTACAAGTCATTAATGCTACATACAACTTAATTCTACTATTTTTTTAATAAAATAATTGAGCAATTTTTATCATATTTTTCCATATCACCCCTAATACTTTCTCCATAATAATTAATTGAATAACATGCTTATATTCTATCAAGTGAGAGATTCAACTTTCTTTTTTTACACAAATTCTTTGTTGAAAGTTGAAGAGCCATAAGGTTAATTTAATTGAGGCAGAATTTTTTTTTAAAAAAAATTTACCAGTGATGGTTCTGAATTGATACATGATTTATGGAGTATATCATACGACGGTGATATATAAAATTATGAACCTTAAGTCAAAACGTAAGTCGTTTATTTATAATATAAAGTACAATCTAGATATGAATAAGGGCTTATGTGAAATCAACAAGGTAATTGAAGTGTAAAATTTATATAAGGGCATTTTAGAAAATAAACTTTAAGTTAGGGATAATAAGGTTTAAGGTTTTTCTTTTCTTTTTTTAAAGTGAAATTTGTTGAAAATGATTTATAAAAAGGACAAATAAGCATGGAGAGTTGTACTTTTATTTTTATTTTGGCGGTGACTGATAATTTTATTTTTTAAAAACAAATCACATAAATTAAGACAAATACCAAATGCTCCATTCAGTCTCATGAAAGTCATGGGAACACCAATTGTGCTTGGAGCACCTTTTGCACAACTTTTATTTCCATACATAACGCGGTTATTTTATTTAATTATATATATGTATATATATATATAATTAAAAAGTTTCAAAATGTAAATAGTTCACTTAAATTTTATTTTTTAAATGATTCACCTAAATTAAGACAAGTACCAAATGCGCGGTTATTTTATTTAAATTACACACACACACGTATGTGTGCGTGTGTATTTAAAAATTTTCAAAATGTAAATAGTTGACTTAAATTTTGTTTACATTAATGTCAATATTAATACTTATGTTGTAACCGTTAAAGAGTATTGTAAATTTTATCTCAAATATATTACTTGAAATCTGTCATTTAATATTTGAAGTAAATGGTTGAATTTAAGATTACATGCTAAGCTACCCACATTCTCCTAAATCACATTCCCTATCAGCTTTGAAGGAAAACATTTTTTAATAATTCACTATGTAGTATTTACAAGTTTTCATTAATCAAAACATTCATTAATAACAGCTAAACATTAAACTATCTCATTATCCTTTTTCCATACATTTTTTTCGATCCTTTTTTGCACAATTATTTCTATTTCTTATTCTTACGTATTTACTTGCATTGCAAACTAGAAAGGAATAGTAACAAGCTTCCCTCGCCACCTTCCTCATTTTCCTTAGGGCATGTTTGGTTGGGGGGAGGGGAGGGGGGGAGGGGAGAAGGGGGAGAGAAAATGGAGAGAGAGAAAAGTTATTTGTTGTGGGGCCCACAAAAATTTTCTCCCCTTTTAATATTTTCCCTCCATTTTCCTCCCCTCCCCTCCCCCCAACCAAACATACCCTTAGTTCTCTCCCAAATTATTCGAATCCAAATCACCAATAACAACTAAATCTAGTAAAAATGAAATGGTTAGTTTTTCACAATGTGATGAATTAAGATTCAAATCCCCGGAGTGGGATGTGTCCAATAATGCCTCAAACATGATTAGCTTCAATATAGTTGTGCCAAAAAAAAAAAAAAACTCTCCAATCCAAACCGCTCTTGCTAGTTTTTTTTTTTATGTAACAAAAAAGTTTTGGAGGGGTTCGACATCGCCCCCCATCAAGCCAAGGCACGGCCCGGCTCTATGAGCACTTACTGGGGACTTACGAGATCGCCTACCAAAGGAATCCCAGCGACGGCAGAGGGGATCGAACCCACGACCATTTAGGCCTAATCCTGGATCCCTTACCATCTATACCAACTCTCATTGGCACCGCTCTTGCTAGTTGGAGTAACTATTATAAGTTGTAATGATGTTTCATATACAAGCAGGCACATAACTTACATTTACAAGAGAAAGTGTCAAAATACAGAGGACCTAGGGAACAAAATCCAAGCGCCACCATGGCCAACTATCTCGTCACTATTCACCAGGTTAGTTCTCTATAAAACAAGTTGCTTAACTGATCTTGGCATCATATTTATACTCCTTTTTGCTCTTCTTTTAAGCGTAAAACAGCAGGCCTTTGGTCATTGTTTCCAAAATCTATATCTTTAAGCAAAGGATGTTTCCCAGGAGTCGATCTATGTGGTTTTAAAGGCATTGAATTGGTAGTTGCTGTGGTGTGGCTGCCATTTCTAGAAGCAGGCACATCATGGTTATGTTTACCCTCATACTTAGTTATGACAGCTTTAGGGTCTCTTGAAGATCTCTCAACATGCTTACGAACATTACACCCTGCACTAGTGCATTTGTAATAACTCCTGTTCACAGAAAATAAGTATTAGCAATTACGTATCGTAAGTTCGTATAACATGTGAAAATTCATTTGAAAGCAAGATGTTGATGGAAAAGAATGAACTCCACGTATTATGGGCAATTCCACGCATATGACGGGAAAAAAATGAGCTAAAGAAGTTTTAACATAAAAACACTACCTTCAAAAAGGTAGCAGAACCAAGGTATATTTCAAGTTTATCTTTCTTATGTAAGAGTGGGTGTTGCTTGACAAGAGAATGATTCACAAATCCTAAATTTACAATCATCCTGTGATAAATTTTAACAAACTTGTGTCACGGAACAAACCCAAAAGGTTAGAGCAACTGCAATGTATGTGTTCATGCATAGGATGGCAGCCTCAAGTAAGAATAATATTAGAGTAAAACACAAGGGGAAAAATGTAAAAGATCTATTACGATTCTTTAATGTGCAGTACTATCACCCAACTAGACAACTAGTGTAGCACATAATAATAGAAGAGGTGATCACCTTGGATGAGGATTTCCCTTCACTACTTTCTGGCCATACTTACGCCACCTGTAACCATCATCTAACAGATCAACTTCGCTTCTTGTTTGCACAATGATTTTAGGTTCTGTAACAGTCTTGAGGGATAAAGATGATTCAGAAGCTCCACCCTCAGTGCTCCTGCAAAGCAAAACTTTAGCCTATAATTTGAAGAAAAACAAAAATTCAGAGAGCTCTATATAGAAGAACCACAGCATTGTAAGACTTACCTCCTTTTTGGGTTTGGCTCACCAACATCTCCATCTTCTTCTGTAATATTTGCATCAAGTGCTTCCTCACTCTCACGTGACCCAGATGACTGTTTTGGAGCCTCTTGATTGGAGGTCAGGTCACTCTCAGGCATTGAATGGTCAGGCATGCTTTCACCTAACACATTTGAATTTCTAACCCTACCCTGTGTGTTTGACTCAGGCATGACCTGAATGCTTTTATCTTCATTTGATTCACAATTATCTTTGGCAGCACGCCTATTTGGCTGAGGCTTTTCATGGTCATGCTGACC
Source organism: Acacia acuminata (assembly GCA_019022655.1). Lineage (NCBI taxonomy): Eukaryota > Viridiplantae > Streptophyta > Magnoliopsida > Fabales > Fabaceae > Acacia > Acacia acuminata. The sequence goes on along the minus strand of JAFJYI010000112.1, from coordinate 1,749,644 downwards.
TTTATAGATAATTTCAGTTATATGGCCATCAATGGCACGCTCAATCTTTTTCTTTACAGGGCAATTCAGATAGGTACACTTGTAGTATCCCCGTGGATACTCACTCCCCTTGACCTGCTTCTGCCCATACTTACGCCAGTTATAGCCATCATCTGCTGGTTTGTCAACGCCCATAGAAGAAGTTTGGTATTTGTTATCAGCTTGAGAAATTTCTGGTATTTCCACTAAGGCACCTTCAGGTTCTAATACTGATGGTAGTTGCATCTCTGATCCTTCACCTGGAGTACTGGATGGCTGCACTGCCAATGGTTCGGAAGGGGCTGTAACCGAAGATGGGTGAAAATCAGCTGGCACATGCATTTGTGATTGTGCTAGGACAGCTTGAGCTGTGACCTGTGCTAGAGCCTGTTGGTGGGACATCCCAAAGGGGCTCTGTATATATTGAAATGGAGAGACAATAAGAGAAGCTCATACAAATATATCCCTTGTCCTCAAGACATGATCACATTGATACATGATGATGAGAAAAATGCCCTGCGGCATCACAAATACATTTGTCATATTATGCAAGCAGCTACTTCTCCACATCCAAAAAAAAAAAAGACATATTGGAAACAATATTTTCCACAATAAATTTAGCATACATCATGAACAAGTAACATGCAGAAGGGTAAAGCCTCTGTAATAGCTTATTGCTATAAAACAGGTAGCTTCTATTCACTAGTTTCTTATTTAGATATTAAATTAATACCAAGAATTTTGCATTTCTTTCATTGTTGAGCATCTTGAATGTTGTCTTAACATACAAATTTCCACAGTTATTGTTACTTTTGATTTTCCTACGGCTTAAAAACTCAGATAAAACCATGAGATTCGAGGACTCAAGGTAACCCAAGCCAAATAGAGGTAATTTTAATGTGTGTGTGTGTGTGTGTGTCTGTGTGTGTAAAATATAATTTTGAAAAGTTTCATCTCATTTCTAACACTTTTTTAGAACTGAACCATATGAATCAAGGTATAAAGACGAGTTCCCAGAAAAAGTTAAATGCTTGATTTTTTTTTCAATTACCAAAGGTACAATTCCTTCAATAGTATTGAAAACTTTTCCGATTGGTTTCTCTCTAATTATTAACGAAGCCAGGATAAAGGCTCCAGACCAACTGAATGAGCTAGAGATCAACTAGTTGAATGCATGTACCAAAGAGTAACTAGCAATTAACAATTATTACACAATAACACGCACCATCCCCCTTTAAGACAAAAACAAGACACAATCACACAAACCCATCCGGAAAAGCTCTTTCAAAATATCAAGAGGTTGTAATATCTGTGAAACTAGCCAAGTCCACTTCCGGTATTCCCATAAAAGCAAGCAAGGCAAGTAGGAAGTCTAAGTTCTTTCAAATACCTGCGGCGAGAAGAAGCCCGGAGAATTGAGAAAACCAGAAGGGCTAAGCCCAGGCGGGATTGTAAACAATGGGGAACGAGCAACAACTAAATTCATTGGTCTACTCTGCTTGAACCCCAAATTCTTCTTTGCTCCATCCTCAGACGTGTTGGAATTGTCCGGTAGGAAACTAGGCCTGGCGCTGAGAGCAAGTGGCGAAGCCATGGCTCCGGCGAGCAGCTGAGAGAAAGAGCGGCAATCGGAGTCACGGTAGGTGTCGGAGAAGAAGCTGGAGACGAGAGTCATGGGACCAGGACTTAGACCGAGTCCACCGGTGAAGAAGGCGTCCATGGAAGGTCGAGGAGGGAGAGTGATGGTAGGACGAGGCGGCGGTGCCGGATGGCCATTTTTAGCGGCCATTAATGGATAAGAAGAAGGAAGAAAGAAGTAACAGCTTTAAGTGCAAGGACAGTTAATCTGGCCAACTGGAAGTTGTTGCTGTGTTTGGTAATCGTGCAATTAATGATGGTGCTTCGTGCTAATCTCGGTGGTGAGTGATGATTCAGATGAAAGTCCACAAGTTAGGTGAGAAATACTGCCTTTGTACCTAAATATACCGAATTGCGCTTATAAACAAAGGGAAAAATACTTGTTGTTACGTAGGAGAAGTGTTTTCTTATGTCACATACATATGAAATAGTGGGACCGTATATATATATATATATTAATATTATATATATATATATGTGGGTTAATCATTTCAAATGTGTGTAGAATCTTCTTCTTCCTACGCAACGTATACGGTGTTTTTTAAACCCCATAAATACAATCGCTTAAAATTAATCAAAAATAATAAATATGTATTATTTAATTATCTTCTTATTTACAAAGAAGATAAGTGAAAAAGGCATAATAAAGGCAGCAAATACAATAAAGGGGTAAAATTGGAGGGGAAAAAACCTAATAAATACCTTGACAGAATTAAAATGAATATTTTAACACAAGTTCATTCACAAATTTAAAGCTTATATATTAGGAATTGCGGGAGCAGTAACTTATTAATTTACAAAAAAAAAAAAAAAATACGTAAATATAACTTAAATTTCAAAATTCTAAATCAATTTCATTCCTTACAAGAGCATAGGTATTGAGAGTATAACAATTGACAATTCATTTTAGTAGGAAATTATTGATTTGGAATTTTGAAGTTTAAGTAGTATTTTCTTATTTTTTGTTCCTTATAATTCTTCTAATTTTTTTTTTTGGTTAAAAACTATTCTCATGAATAATTTTTTTAATTATTTAAAATAAAGAATTAAATTTACAAAACGAAATGGATCACAGTCTGATGTTTAGAGACCAAAACAAACTTCTCAGTTGGTCTATAAGTTATATCTATAGAGTGGTGTCTTAGGAAGGAAAATGCAAAAAGTTATAACTACAGTGTTAAAAGCATGAATGGTTTAAATTTGTTATGGAAGATATGGCCCTGATAACAAGAACATAATAAAGAATGTTGTGTGCAAAGAGATACCTAGGAATGTCAATTGATTAGAACATATTGTTTTATAATATTGTTGAGATTTTATTTGTAATATGTACTCTTAATCGATTGGAAGATATTGTTGTTTACCATTGTTGATGTTTCATTTCTAATATGTAATCTTTCATTGACAATCATTTTTAATGTTCTTTCAAGTCACGACAATTGCATCATTTATAAGGCAAAATATGTTTGAGTAATGTGTTAAATACAGTTGCACAGAAAAGCACAGGCTTGTTGAATATAGAGTCCATTTGGATTAGTAATGATAGAAATAGTTTTTTCCCCCCAATTTGACTCTTGCAAAGTGATTTATATTTGAATTGGTGGTAGTAGAAGTCCATTTACATTGTGAAAATCAAGTCTCAATAGCCTTTTCTTAAAAGTAATCATCAATATATCCTTCTAAACCTCCTAGCCCGTTAACCATTGGGCCAAATGTCATGTCCACCTGTCCTTTTCCACAACTTTGATTGGAGCTGACCTGGTACACTCATAAGATGAACACGTCGACCACCATCTGAAGAAAACCCGTCTACGATGACAGACTCTTTCAAACCTATTTATTCTATAAACACTCCTTTAACAGTTCTTTCAATTCCATTGGCCAATTCAAATGATGGTTCCTCAGTCCTAATTAATAGTTCAGTATTTCCGATGACAATTGCGTTTTTCCCATGAATTTTCTTCCCAACGATGCATTATCATCTTCAAGTAGTGTATACTAATTGGCGGAACCGGACGGTGACCTCCATTTAACACTGGCAACTCATAGAAAATATGAAAATAAAATATTTCCTTCAATCTCTATCATCCTCTATGGTTCATCATTTCCGATGTATATGACTTTACCTTGCTGCTATTTAAGTCTCATCGCCTTAGTAGTTTCATGTTCAGAGTCGAAAAAACGCATTCTGCACCCCGTCGTCAAAATGGCATCACCGTCTACCATGCCGATGCAAGAAGTCCCCGGGTTCCTTGCCTTAAATGGGTCTTCAAATTGCTGGTGTATTAAGTCGAAGGTAGTAACTACTTTTTGGGACATACCAAACGAAAATAGACGTCGTCCTATAACATTCAACGTCGTTCTTTGTGATTCAAAGGTAAATTATCAGTCTGCATGTCGGTATGATAGAACAATATATAGAAAGTGGTAGGTCATATATTTTCCGCTTAATAAACCATCTTTCAAGGTTATATCTGTCTGGCTATCATGCGTCGAAGAGACGTCATAAGGAAGCTCTCTGGAATTTTTTTTCTAGGAATGTGTTGAGTTATCTCATTTTTCTGTGGAACATGGCACCAATATTATCAACCAAGATCTCAAGATTGTCTTTGAACCTTATACCCATATCAAATATATCAGCAATATCATACCAGATCCCGACACCATATTCAAACCACTACTTCCCTTAGTGGACACAACATTTGTTCAAACAACTCTAATAAGTATTGGCTTTACTTTCAACGCTATTCAAGTCCTCTTTAGTTTACAATATTTAAAAGTATTGAAATGTCGTTCTATCTTTTTGCAGATGTTGTTGGACTGGTGACTTCTTTTCATAAAGTATGTGATGTCAGTAATGAAGGGGAAACTATTGCACAGCTGAATTTTCAGATTATGGATGAGTGGTTTGGATTAAAATTACATTTCCGTTTTTGATATAATGGAACTTATTATTTTAGCCTGACGTACGTGTTATCTTACTGTTATTGTTTGTAGTGGCAATGAATTCCATGTCTGCTTCCGAGATACCCCTGCGTTTTGGGCTGAGGTCAGTTATTCAAAGTTGCCAACAAGGAAGATGTTGTCGTCGCACTGCTCTCTGTGGAGATGATTAGAGATGGAGGTAAAATTTTGCTTTTTTGTTAAATGTGATTTAATCACTTACCTTTTACAGCTTATATTTTCATTCAAACCATTATCCTAATTTTTTCCCTGTTTGCATTACAGATGGAACCATTATCTTTCTCAGTCACTGCGACCTTTCTGAGGCCATTTTTAACTATAATCACCCTGCTGTAGTGGATTTTCGTCTCAAACTTAATCATGAATCCAAGGCAAATCAGACTGAAGCCAACCATTGTAGTGGAATCCTCACGTGAAGTTATTAATCTGGGGCCATAATGTCGTAATACGCGTGTTTTAAATTTCTTAGTTACCTTTTCTTTTTTGGAACTTATGAACAATTTCAGCTATGTTTACATTCTCAACTGTAAGGTTTACTTTTTGTTGTAGTGAATGAAAACACGCGCTTCAAGTATCTGTTCAGTTAGATCCTCTGACTATTTATAATTCTGAACTATATGTTCTCTCCGTTTCACCTTTAGTGTCTCACCATGTTTTGTTATGTTTTATAAATATATGTTAGTTATGTCATCTACATGTATAAGGGAAAAAAGTTTGAGGTTATTACGTCTTCAATACTGCCAGTATCTTTTCTGTAATTTTAAGTGGCAGATGTACCTTTTTTTGATCGGATGATAGGTCGTACCTTAGAATAAACAATATACTATTTCAATTTTATAACTGTACTGATGTTGAAAAGAATTTGTAATAAATATTCAATTTTTCCTATATTCCTGCATCTTCCAAATATTTTGAAGAGTTGTCCAACATTCATGTCAATTCGGTCTGCAGCAATTAAATACTACGTATTGAATGTCTTAAATGTAATATAATATTATGAAACAGTTACTTGGTTTAATGATTTCAAAGTGCCAAATATTTGGTTAACTAGTACAAATATAAAAGGTAATTTGTTCCATCGCACATGATTTCAGCGTCTTACATCTAAACTCCATGTTACGTTTTTTAATTGAAAAAGGACCAATTTTCTTATCATGCGGAAAATTACATGTTTAAACGTTCATAATAAATGAAAACTGCCTAACGTTATCATATTACAGTAATAAAACCGTAATTCACATCCACTTTAACGAAGTAGAGATCACAAATACCTCCCGCCATTGATTTGTCTCCGGAAGCAAGCGGGGACGAACTCCGAGTCTCCAAACGAGAACGAATCCAAGCCGGCCAGCGAGGAACGAACTCCGAGTCTTTGTCCTTCGATCCTTCTCTCGAATCTGCGGATGGTGTGCTTTCCTCAAGGTCGGAGCGAGGTTCGGGGGACCGCATTGCAATTACATCGTGCGTCTCCCCTCCGGCCATCACGTAGCTAAAAAGGAAACGCATTCAATACGCAATAAGTGCGTATTAATTGGGCCGTTATAGTATTAATGGCGCATTCAATACGCACTTATTGCGTATTAATTGGGCCGTTACGATATTAATGGCGCATTCAATACGCACTTATTGCGTATTAATTGGGCCGTTACGAGTATTAATGGATGGTTACAAAATCAGCGAATGTGGGCCATAAATAGAAATAACGGAATATTGATTACTAAATTAAATATTCCAACACTTTTCGATTTAAATTTACTCGCTTGTAGTTATATGCTAACCTACTCTTCTAAATGCATTATTCGCATTAACCTGAAATATTTGAACAAAGACATACCCATAAAAAGATCTTTCATATTCCGATATCATTTGTACGTAGTCGCTTTCTTTTTCAAAAAGAGTGTTCGTATAATTTAAACTTAGTCACCGATAAGGTTACACGTTACCCACCCACCGGTTATTTCGAGAATGAAACGTCACCTCAACTGCCATCTCGTTGAGATATGGCGGTGCTCCGTTCGAAACCATGTCGTTTCGCATTACCATTATGCCATTATTTAAACCTACTTTCCCTTCATTCTCCAACAATTACATGAGATGGCTAACAAACACCTTTCAAGTATGGAAATACTAAGAGAATGTCCTTCGAAGTTATATTGAAGGTCATCGTCGATCGTATCATCCACGAGATATGAAGAAAGTGGTTGCATCCGTCATAAACGTCCCACACTAGCACTCGGAGTCTCGTTGATTTGATTGTCTACGATAATTCGGTTATTTCATCTTTACTCGTATCTTTTTTTACATTTAACTTTCTTCTCGTAATTTTTTACTTGAGCAAGTTGTGATACATTGTCGATTTTCCCTCGTTAATACATGAATGGTGGTTCGATTCCTCTCCCTCGACCTTATGAATAAACATTGTTGGAAACTGGTTGAAGGTGGATGTTATGAAATTTCACGCTTTTGTTCTTGAAGGGGGAAGGCATTCATGAATCTATCCACATTGTCATCACTAACATCTCCACCATAGCTCCTACATTATGTGACGATATGCCAAAACGGTTTTTTACTTCATTCCGTTAGTGATACATAATTTTAAATGCTGGCTTCACTGGATTTTAGTCTGTAATTTTCGCCCCCCCTGATTTTTATTCCTGGCTCCACCCCTGCCTGTGATCGTAAATAATCGTCTGCTTCCAACGTGGTTTTTTAGAAAAAAAAATTCAAACAAATCATGATTATAACAGATTCTTTCAAACCTATTTATTCGTAAACATTCCTTTAACGGTCTTTCAATTCCATTGGCCAATTCAAATGATGGTTCCTCGGTCCCTAATTAATAGTTCGGTGTTTCCGATGACAATTGCGTTTTTCCCACGCGTCTTCTTCCCAACGATGCATTATCATCTTCAAGTAGTGTATACTAATTGGCGGAACCGGATGGTGACCTCCATTTAACGCGGCAACTCATACAAAATATGAAACTAAAATATATCCTTCGATCTCTATCATCCTCTCTAAAAATTTGAAACAAAACATAATTATAACAATGGAGTGGCCGACAAATCGTGGTGCTACTTGTTCGAGTGATATCGTTTACCGTAAAAATAGAGTTAATAGGTGTAAATAGTTTACTCTCCCAACACTTCTTCAACCCTACTTTCAATTCCATTGGCTATTCCAACTACCGGATTGACGGTCCTATTTAATTATTGCATGTTTTCTATGTCCATCTGTTTCAAACCTAATTACTCTCCATACATTTCTTCAATACGAATGTGGAATTAAATTTGTATTTTTGAAATGATGTTTAATGGGTCCTATCTAATTCTGAATATTTTTGGGTGAGGTGGACGTTTTCCCCATGCTTTTGTTCTCCACGTACGCCTACAACCGAAGTGTCACCGTAATTTGCGAAGTGTCACCTACACCGTAATTTGAAGAAGTGTACCGTAATTTGCGGGACCGAAGTGTCACCTACAACGATATTATTATGAATCACTTGTCTCTTTTACAAATGAACGTAGTCATTGTCTGTGAATATCCAAAGTAAATAAAATCTACACACTCAAACCTAATTCGTTTTGGCTTGACGTCTCAACCAACAACCATCAGGCTTTTGTTAATATCAATCACCTTTGTGCATCGGCGTTTTGGATTAACTACAAATGCATGGGAATACCGGAGTATTTAATTACACATCCGAGGCGATATAAATCTTCAAACATCATAGTTTTTGGTCCCACTTTCACATACTCGCGCGATGATAGAAACCAATGAAATATCGGGGTTAACCGGACAATACAATGGCAAATGGTGAATTACCAAGTCTCAATAAAAACTGTTTCCGAGAACGATCTGTCACCTACACCGTAAAAACACGCTCAAACCTAATTCATTTTATATGGTAATTTCAACCAACAACCACCAAGAATAACTAATAAGCATGCATTTGTCTTTCACTTTTCACATAAGCGGCAATAGCCGTTAATTTCTACAACACGGTGGCCGACAAGTCATTCTATGTAATAAATGCTACCCGGGCGAAATAAATTTTAAGTTTATTCTCCATGCACTCCCCTATAACAGATATATTCCCGCCTACGGAATTTGGCGCGAAAACCTCCATTTGCCTTTACACTGGTTCAACATAAACCGATCGGTTTAGTTTGACGTTACATATATAAGTGTAACGAAAACATCAACGTTGTTGAACCGGAGACGAGTCCAAAAAGTGTAGCAGCGAATGAGTAAGACGTACTTGTCCGATATCGACGACAAAGAAAGACACATGGTCGGTAATAGTGAAAGTTCTCCTAAAGTGGGTTGTTAGGAAAAAGGCGCACCATACCCCATAGGGAAAATTGGGATGATACTTGCTGATGAAATGGTCAGTTGTTATACAGATAACAACTTCTACGTAATATCCATGTGGTTACACTACTACAGAAAATGGCATTTACGTCTCTAATAGGCGACCTATTATAAGAAGAGGAAGTAAAAAAACACGCGGTGGCATTTTTGTAATAATTGGGTGACTTTTGGAGTCTAATTATTTAACTAGAACGCCAAAAGTCCGCCAAAACCAAGTGATAAGCCCGTGAAAGCGGAAACTGGCTGAAAGTAATCATTTTTGGAGTCTAAGTTTTTTTATTAGACTCCCTAGGTAAATTTTTGGAGTCTAAGTTTTTTATTAGACTCCTTAGGTAAATTTTTGGAGTCTAAGTTTTATTATTAGACTCCCTAAGTAATATTTTTGGAGTCTAACTTTTTTATTAGACTCCCTAAGTTTTCATTTTCACAAAACTCTTTCTCGATGGTATTGTCTCCCAGCGTGCCCGTCGAGTTACTGTCTCTAGGTTTTCCTCTCAACCCATTTTGCCACAACCCTAAATCGATGTCGCCGAGCTCGGTCCCGGTCGAAGTTGCCCGTGAAATCGAGCTTATCGCTGCATTCTGAACTCGAAGTTGCCGCCGCCGCCACCGTTTGGAATCACCACCGTCCGAAGTCGCCACCATCGAAATCGCAAGTTTCTCGTATTCGGTCGTCGCGTCTCTCCTCGACTTCGTCGCAAGTGGTCGTCGCCGTTGCTCCCGGCGGAGCTACATTGGGGCAAGGGTCGCGCGAGCACGGCTTCGTCTTCTTCTCATCTTCCTCTCCGCCTCTCTCGGTGAGTCGCGGGTTCTTCGTCCTCAAAAACTCGGACCCCAACCTCACTCTGCGCTCTGCTCTCCGCCATCCGTTGCTCTGCGAGCACAAGGGAAGTTTTGTGAGTCCATATTCTCGCTTTCCCTCCTTTTGTTTCTTCTACTTCAATCCTTAGCTTTTTAGAAATTGCTTTTGTTTTCTATGATTTTCTTCTTCTTCGGAGTTTAGTTGATTTAATTCTTTGAGCTACTTTTGTGATTCAAAATCTATGTAGCACGGAAATGCAAAAATTCCAGATCGAACGTTTGGAAATGTGAAGTTCACCGAAACACTCTGGATACGCTAAAATTGTTTCCATTCCTTCATATTCTAAAATTGTTTCCATTCCTTCATATGCTGTTTTATCGCTGCCGGTGGTTCTGTTTTTTTTTTCAGGAAATGGTTTTTATGTTGTATTGTTCTTGTTTTCCTCTATTGGTCTGTATTTCTGCTGTTTGGGTTGGTTCACCACCTATGTAATTGCTTTCTCTTCCTAATAGTAATATATGCAGCAATTTTGCTTTCTCGGACTGGGTATGTTATGCGAGATGTCTTATGCACGTTCTGTACAATATTGTGTTGGGTTTTAATATCGTTTTGATTCATGCTTGCTTCATTTTCATTTTTCCATTTTTTGGATAGAGTTTTACCTACAAAGCCTTGTCAAGGCTTTAGCACACCACTTTCAATCAAAGTTGATCTTTGCTAGATGTTGTTGAATTCTCTTTTAAGGTGATTATTTTCATATTGCAATATCTTGTGTTTGTTGAATAAGCTAATATCCATATGTGACCTATATCTCTTTTATAGATACGAGAAAATATGGATATGTAATGAAGGAACCAATAAGTCTTCCCGCATTTAATTCGGATGCATGCATTGCGTACCCATTTCTGCCGATTGCTTTAATTAGCAAATCTTTACGTAGTTTAATGCTTCTTTAGTTAGTAACGACAATTAATTCCATATTTAATTATTGCATTCTTGCCATTCTTAATCCACCTAAAATAGTTGATAACCTGTTTTTAGGATTGATGTGTACATAAATTAAATGTTCTCTTTGCTTGTTGCTTTGAATCTTCATTCTCAGCTCCCTTAAAGCAGAAAAGCATCTTATATGTCTTTTTCTTTCTTTCTTTCTTTTTTTATCTAAGGAAAGGATAAGAGTAAATGGTTAAAAGTGCATGAGCCGAAGTGTTCTTTGATCGGTTGATGTTTGTTGACACTTGTTTGGTTTTGGTGAGTTCTTTGTAAAGAGGCATTATTTAGTATCTTTATGGCTGGACAAATTTGAATATGAGTGGTTGCGTGGATGTCATTTGTTATTGAATCGGAAATTTCTCCAGGACTTCGCATAAGGTCACGCCACCAATAAGGAAGAGACTTGAAGGAGCCAAATATTTGTGAATGGAATACATATAAACACATATTTATGCATGGTTGAGGATATTGAGTTTGGGAGCCGATAATACCAACCGAGTTGATGACTATTCATGTGTTAAAAGTGTATTTATGTGAATTGGGAAGTTTTGAAGAAAAACGGATATTACTGAAATTACTTGATTAAATTGTTGTTAATATAGTCTTGAATTGCTTTAGTTAGTTTTGTTTGAATACGGCTAAATCGAATTGTTGTTTAAATTTTAGGATGTATTATTTTAAATGGGAAATGCTGCTGAATTTTATTTTAAATTGTTGTTCTTAGTGAAGTGACAATTATTTTGGTAATGGTACATGTTATAAATATTGTAGTTTGATGAAAAAATCATATTACTTTGGGTATCATTTATAGTGTAAATTGTACTACAAATAGGCTTTTATATTAAAGACTCAAGGTAATATATCTTACATATATATTGTATCAATGTTAGTAACTCGTTTATTTGATAATTATTGTGGGAAATTGAGAAGATTGATCCAAGTTTTAATTGTGCGAGTTCCCAATGTTGAAATCTTCAATCTGAAAAGGAAAGAAGAGAGGGCTATCAATCACAAATGAAATGAAAGGCTAACAACATTGATTGGTGAGAGGTTTATCTAATATTGCAAGTTATGGATTTATGACTTTTTGGAGTTTAACATTTGGCCTTTTCTGATTGTCTCTTTGTGGCTTTTCCTACTTTAGTGCCTCTTGTGAGTGTTCTTTGTTGCTGATGTAATACCTTCTTGAATGTTAATGAATTCAATAGAATTGTTCAAAAAAAAAAAAAATATCTCCAGGTGAGTCTTCTAATGATTATTTTTGTTATGTTATTTGATATATATATTACTAGTCAAAGAAAAGAAAAACAAATTAGGAATATAGAACTTGTGAGACATAATTTAAATAATATTTAATGTATTCCAAAATATTCATTCGGCATAAACTTAAAATTTTTTCGAAGTTACTGAAAATATTGATCTTATTATCACATCCTTAATTAATTTACTACAGTCTTAAGCCCTTCAATATTAATATTTTTTGCTAATTGTTGTCGTGGCCTCGAATATTAACGACCCCACAAGTGGTGTGCTTTCTTTGATTAATGGAGTTGTTAATGTATAGTATCCAAAGGCGGTGACCGTGCGTTGAACCGTGGGGTAGGGATCAAAGTGCTAATAATTCATTTACAAAGATCCAAACACAACATTCGCTTAAAAAAAGAGGCGGGGTGATCAAAGAGGCAAAATTACTATATCTATCTTATGTGAGTTTCCATCCCAATCTTATATATGAGATTTGATTTCAATTGGGATAGTGCCGGTCATACTTTGTATTTATTTGAAATTTTAATTTATATTTCTCATTTGTACTACCAATTAATTACGTATCCCTCTCATCCCTTTTCTCTCTTGTTCCTCTTCTCTCACTCACTCTCTTCATAAATAAGAGTATATTTTTAGTTAATCCTGTTCTGTGAGAGTCCCCACTCTTGAGAAAATTTAATCTCGTAAGTTCTACCTTATTGGTCAAAGGTTTGAAGCAAACTGTTGCACTCTCAAATTAGGGTGAGAACAACACTTGTCTTATGGCTTCATTGTTTACCATTATGGATTTAAGTGTTTTTAATCTAGTCGCTGAGATTATTCTATTGTCTTTTCTTTATTATTAGTCATATGAACTACATGAACTTGATTAAAAAAGTGATGGCTTCATGGTTTACCATTACCATTGAAGTATATGTTAGTACGAATAATTATAGTGTTCTTTTTCTTGATAAAAGTGTTGGATTTAACCGCTGATATTGTTGGAAATGTCAGGTGGTAATAAAATGGTTCATAGTTGGATGAATGCTTTGAGAACTAGTGAAGAATATGAGAATGGAGTGGAAGAGTTTATTCGAGGGGCAAGGAGAGACGAGGATCCATGTGTTAAATATACATACATTAGTCCGGAGGACGGAGGTCGTTTTGTGGCGTCACGACAAGAGCCTCAATTTATTGTAAATTTTCTTTCAAATCTTATCTTTTATTTCAATATACTTGACATCATTGACTTAGTTTTCTTTGTTTTTGTTTCACGAAGTAAGTGAAGCAAATAGAGTGAAGCAAGAATCAAATAAGTACCAAAGATTACATGTCTCGAAAATGGTTATAAAAAGCTTGAACGACGGATGATCGCGAGAAGAGTTGGAGAAAAGGAAGGAAGCTGCTCTATCGATCCTGGCATGATTGTTCGAGGCCCCCGAGATCCTCCTCTGCGTTACCAAAAATGGAAAGTCATGCGAGGCTTAAGGGTGATAAATACATCAATCCAGTTGTTGCTTGAGGTTCTTTTGCAAAGATCGTAAGTAGTTAAAATACTTGATAATTTTTTTTTCCTACTATTAGTTTTAAATTTTCATTGGATTAAAATTGTATGATACGGATTCACTTGAAGAGCGAGCTCCCAAGGTTCATTCACACCGAGTCATCGGATGGACATCCTATCAACAGCGATTGGGAAACCAGATAACCCTGGTTGTCTTCGAGGGGAGCCAAGAGGAGTTGGTGTCGGAAAATATTTTGGACGCAAATCACATTGTTGTTCAAATACTGAGCCTAGTCTGGAGCTTATAGCCAAACTTCGAGCGGAACTAATTGGAGATATCATGAAACAGGTGCGGGGTGAAGTGGCAACTATGATATCGTCAAAGGAACACACAACCCGGATTCCCGGCCATCCCAAGCACGAAAGACGGTTATAACCCTCCGGAGGTACAAGGATGTGAACCTTCTCTCCATCCACGGGGTGGCGAACCTTGCAAGCTATATGTGGATGTCCCACAACGCGTCGTGAAGTTGCCGATGCCCTTGTTCACTCACAATTCACCACCCACCATAATAAACAAATTCCAAAAATCAACGTCGGGTGACCGTGACGGGTGTTCGAGAGGGGAAGGAGAAATAGCCATCCCGATCCCCGATGACGAGGTTCCCAAACTAGGCAAGGCGATAGGGTTGTTCATCCTTTGGCCGAAGAGACTTATTGATCTGCAAGTCGGTACCTCCATTGGTAGGAAATACTAACTATTACTTGAATTTTAGACTATTGCTATCATTATTGTTGTGCTTATGTGTTTGATAGAAAATCTTGTGTATGACATCGTTTTGCTTTGTGACTTTGGGATTTTTGTTGTCAAACCCGAAATTGCTTAAATTGTTTATATTTACATAAACTTGAACTTTACAAACCGATTGCTACATTTTCTTGTCAAACTCGCTCATAATCATATTTTATGTTTTACTAGGATGATCACCATGCGACACAATTTCCTTTCTTGGCACAATTGCAACAGGTGTACAATGACATCAAAGAAGTCGGCATGCGAGATGTCTCGGAAATTCTTGGCTCAAGCGTGCCATCATATCCTTTTACGTTGACAATACGATTTATCGCAGTTTATTCATTTAGAGGATCTAGATGTATGTTGGCTTAAAGTTGGAGTCCTGTAAGTAAATGTTTCGCCTTTCAATTAATCATGTGATTTTTTCATTTTATATATTCAAATTCATTTATCTTTTTAATTTCATCATAGTTTCTTCCACAACCTATGCGTACAAATCGGGAAAAAAAGACTCATATGGATTTTTATGTCCATCGAACACATCAAGGAGCCACAGTACCTTGGAATTAAGGACATTTTATGTGGGTTCTACACTGCCAGAGTCGAAATTGCCTTGTTATATAGCACCGATTCATGAAGGGTACGTATTTTAGTTTTGTCTATTTAAAATGTTTAAGAATAAATTATATTCTTATCTTAACTTCATCTTATTTTGTATGTGTTGTTTTTAGTTATCATTATACTTTGTGTGTTGTTTGTCCACCCATTAACACCGTTTATTGGTTCGATTCCATGGGTGGGAGGCCGCACAAAGAAATAAAAAACATGTTCAAGAAGTATGTAAACTTTTTGCACAATCATTGATATTCTTGAATTAAATGAATTGTTATAATGTCTATTCATTTTCATTTTAATTATAGTGCACCAAGGCATATAGAATGATTTAGGATTAAAGCGGGTCCAAGTAGAGAACCTACGTGGGTTTATCCGATAGTAAGTAGTTTGTTTCCATTCAAGTTATTTCATTGACAAGTGGAATTTGATATGCCTATATTCATTAAAAAAGAATTTAAGTAACTGTTTTGCGTGCTTTTGATTTATAGTGCCCTCAACAACCAGGGAGTTGGGAGTATGGATACTATGTTATGCTCTACATGTACTCCATCATTCGGAGCGGACGTACTTGATTTTGAGGAGGTACTTTTTCCTTCATTCTCAAATGATAATATTTTTTGAAGTTGTACTTTAGTTGTATAATTAATTCATTCACTTGATTGATTTAACTTATAGTTTATTTTCTATTTTACAGATTTTTGGTACTAAGGATGCCTACTCAAATGAAGAAATCGATTTGGTTCGAAACCCGTTGGTGGATATCTTCTCGCAACACATAGATGAATGAAGTTAGTCTTCCTATTGCTTGATTAGTAGTAGGTAGCTAGACAACATTTTGACACTTTGTTCTTCTGCAACACATAGATGAATGAAGGTAGTCCTTATATTACTTGACTAGTAGCAGGTAGCTAGATAACATTTTGACACCTTGTGGTGATTGTACATAGAAGTAGTAGTAGTTACCCCACTTGAATTAGTTAGAGCTAATTGGTTGAAATGATTTGAAGTTAGCCAAGTTTGTTGTTGCTACTTTGCTGTCCAACTCATTATGAACTATTCTTGAGCTAAAGGTGCATGTATTCTGTTTTTGTTTAAAGCACATAGCCGAGGTGTTGATGTATTCTGTTGGCTGGATATCTTCTAGTGATTTGTAAGGATGTTTAGCCAAGGTGTTGATGTATTCTGTTGGCTGGATATCTTCTGGTGATTGTTTGTAAGGATGTTTTTTGTAAGGGTGTTGATGTATTTTCTTGTTGGCTGGATTTGTTGATGTATTCTCGGTTTCGTTAGTAAGGATGTTTAAAGAAAGAAATTTGTGGGATAGTACGAAGCAATTATTTGAAAAAAAAAAAGGAACACTTAAGGAGTCTAAGTTTGTTATTAGACTTCTAAAGGGGAACTTAAGGAGTCTAAGTTCGGAGTTAGACTCTAAAGCGAAACTTAAGGAGTCTAAGTTCTCGAATTAGACTCCTAAAGCGAGACTTAAGGAGTCTAAGTTCGAATTAGACTCCTAAAGCGAGACTTAAGGAGTCCAAGTACTGGAATTAGACTCCTAAAGCGAGACTTAAGGAGTCTAAGTACCAATATTAGACTCCTTAACTGAGATCTGAAGGGGTAATTGCGATGACTTAAGGAGTCTAAGTTTCAGAATTAGACTCCTTAAGTCATCACTTAAGGAGTCTAATTTCAAAACTTAGACTCCATACATTAGGCGTCTAATAAAAAAGTAGGACTCCTTAAGTTTTCCCTACTGCGCTCCCTACATAGACGTCCCACTGGATTAGGACGTCAAAAGTACAAAAAATAGGACTCCGTATCCCTGTTTTGTAGTAGTGTTATCTCCATCCTGTAAATTTTTTGGTCCCACATTTTTTGTTTGTTTCTGGTCTTTGTTGTTAGGAGACAAGAATGGAAGTTTCCGCAACACACAAAAATGTCATTCCAAAATTGCTGGAAGCTCCAAAGGAAGGAATGGTCTACAACTTCCAAAACTTTGAGGTTGTTGACAATGATGATAAGTATAGAGCAACTACAAATCGATGGAGATTGAACTTCCATAATCACACGTTCATAGAGGAATCGACGATGTCATCAACCAACAAGCTTATAACTTCAAGTCCATTGTCAACGTCAAGCATGGAATTAACCTTGACACGGGTTAATAGGTTTGTCTATTTTACAACCTTTTTTATTAATAAAAAAATTTATTCTTTACGATCCCGTGCATTCGAATTATTGTAATGAAGTATGATATAAAAACAATCGCAGACGTACTTGGGTTTTTGCAAGCGTTCGGACATTTACAGGATCAAAAAAGGGAAACTGATATTACAAAGAGGCTAAACTTTAGCATTTCGATGAGGTAATGTCATCATCTATCATGTATCTGAATAAACATTTGGTGTACCATTTTTAAAGAACTCATTCTTAAAAATATTATTGAATGATTTCATATTTGAACATGCCTTAGTCAAAACACTATAAACATCACTCTTTGGGGTGAATGTGCGGAAGAGACCTATGCCAAGAAACATGAGGACATGGAACCTCCAATTATTGTTCTTGTGCGTTTTGCCAGATCAAATAGGAATTCAGGTTTCACTTTTGTTGTTTACTATTTTAATTTATTATTAAAATGGTAAATGATTTATTAAGTTATTAACATATTGTCATATATATCTTTATATTAGATTATGGTCATCTGAGCAACGCATTTAATGCAACGTTGGTCACTCTTAATCCAGACATACCAGAGGCGTCATTGTTGAAAGAAAGGTTACACCTCATTTGACTATTTGTTATGTCGTTTTATTATTATCATTATTATTACTATTATTATTAATAGGTTACTTTATTCCAATTGTACATACGCATGATTTGCGTGGCTTAGCCAAGATTCTAGCTCGAATAAGCTGTTTACTCGATTTCAAGTGTTGAATATCCAACCTACTCATCTGAATCACTGCTTAGTTTCCGCACCAGAATTACGTTGTCCGACATTTCTAAGTTAGAGCAAGTAATTTTTTACGGCTATAATAGTATTTTACTTTCAAAATTTAACTTATTCCTTCACCTAAATTGTTATAAAAATGGTGTCCACTAATTAACTTGCAAGTTAAATTATATAATATTGTGTAAAACGTTTAGGAGTGTGATGTTGTCTCAAAGGTGACAATTCAAAAATGTGAAACATTGTATGGGTGGAATTATGATGCATGTCCTTGTGACAAAAAACCTGAATACATGTCTGATGGCACTCTTAGATGCACCAGGTGTGAAAAGGACGTACTTATGACTATGCCCAAGTAAGTTTTTCAATCTTAATGACAACATATTGATCCATAAGGCTATCTATTGTCGTAATAAATTTAAATAATATATATTTTGATAGGTTTAAAATTCACTACAAAGTTTTTGATGACACTGGAAAATGTTCAATCATGTTATTTGATCGTCATGCAACTGAATTGGTGGGTAAATCTGCATCCAAGATAAAACAAGATATGCTCGAGGTATTCATTATGTTATATATTCATTTGAGTACATGCTTTATTTTGAAAATTCTTTAATATGATAACGACAATAATTCCCACAGGAGGGTAGGAAATTCTACAATTCCTAAAGAGTTCGATGAAATAGGCTGGAAAGGTATTAATTGTCAAGCTACGAATTAGGAGTCATAATCTCAAGCATAGGACAAGTAGCATTGGAGTCAGTCAATTGTGTACAGACACTCACTTGGTACAAAAATTCCAATATTCAAATGGCGAGGTTAAAGGACAAGTAGCATTGGATTACCACACGATGGTATTGCAAACATATCTTTACCATCTGATCTGTTACTTCATGATGATGAAAATCCAATAAGGTGTATCGTTCAATCTACCTACCCAGATTTAGTTGAGTGTTTATTCAAGGACGATTACCTAAACAACAGTCAATACTAACACCAACTACGGAACATGTTGATTCCTTGAATGACTATATTTGTTCTTTGTTGCCAGGAGATGAAGCAGAATACTTTAGTGCTGACTCTATAAATGGTATAGATCGTGCAAATGATAGTATTGATGATTTGTATGATACAGAGTTCCTAAATTCAATTAAATGCTCTGGGATTTCTCATCACAAATTGGTCTTAAAGGTAGGAGTGCCTGTTATGTTGATAAGGAACATTGACCAAGCATCGAGATTATGCAATGGTACGAGGCTTCAAATTACACAACTAGGAAAAAACGTCATCAAGGCCAAAGCATTGAATGGAAATAGCGGGGCAAGACATTTTGATACATAGAATGGACATGAATCCTTGTGAATCTAAACTTCCATTCAAGATGACTAGAAGACAATTCCCAATCATCATTTCATTTGCCATGACAATTAATAAAAGTCAAGGACAATCGATGTCAAATGTAGGTCTTTACCTACCAAGTCCAGTTTTCTCACATGGACAACTTTATGTTGCTTTATCTAGGGTAAAGAGTTTTCAAGGTTTGAAAATACTAATTTTGGATGAGTTTAATAAATGTATTGGCAACACAAGTAATGTGGTATACAGAGAAGTGTTCCAAAACATATTACCACATTAATAGTTCTTAATGAAAAGTTTGTTCCAATTTCTCATTGCTGTGCTTTTATCTTCACATTTACATCAATTCATACTTCCTTTAATTTGAATTGTGTTTTTCTACAATGTTCTACTCCTGGCCCTAATTATAAGAGCAAGTTACCGATTTGGAGGGATTAAGGAAGGAAGTTAAATTAATTAATTGTGTATATTTTCCTAAAATACCCTTACCCAACTATCCTGCTGTTTACTAAAATTAAATTTTCACAAATTTGTACAAACAAATCGCGTTCAAAGTCCTGAGCATGCTTCGCCCAAAATAAAATCACTGACCTGCCATTCAATGTTTAGGACCAAAAGACAATATACTGAGAAACCCTCTTTCTATAAATAATGAAGAATAATATTTTTCATTTCAATATTTTCTTAGGAAAAATTATTGAAAAGTTGTTGTTTAGAAATTTTATCAGTAAAAAAGGCATGATATTTTTTTGAGAAATATAATACTCCTAAAATTATAAAATATATAGGTGTATTATGAAATTATTATTATCTTTAATTATTATTGAGAAAGTACAAATAGGGGTATTACGGGAAAAAAATTGACAAAAGTTAAAACTTGCTCTTATAATTAGGACCAAAACCAATTCCAAAATTTGCTCCTATAATTAGGACCGAGGGAGTATAATTTATCGACTGATTAATAAAACTACATTGTTAATACATTGATGCCTCAAATGTCGTACATTAAAACCAAAAAGAATTCCACACTCGCATCGCACGGCTAAAGTCTTGTTTTAGCCTAAAAACCCATTTTTATGAGTGGTTCTCACTTCTCAATATGCTTGCCGATCTCCCAAGGGCACTTACTCTCCTTTCGGTCAAAATTGATGATCCTCTCTTGTAGAAGTCTCCTGGTATTGTCAACATTAGGTCAATGAAAGTTGATCTTTCTCTATCAAAAAAAAAAAAAAAATCTTCTTCAACCAAAAAATAACTATAATAATTATAACAATATATATATATATATAGCTTAGATATAAAGGAAATCTCTGAAGAGTGAGTCAAAGTGGAATTCATCCATATCAGTGTCACTCAGCCCTATATAATTACTCTCTCTTGCGAAAAAAATGAAAAGGTAAGAAACAGAGAATTCAGGACTTGGTCTCAGAAAAATAAGTGGAAGAAACAGCCAAGCCTTGCACATCATAAGTGCGAACCAGTCTTTGTCTCTGGTTAGGTGTCTCAAGCCAACAGAACTCCAAATGGAAAGACTTTGAGTCTGCAACACTTTTTCCAACGTCACAAGGACACCCCATGTACATCCCTCCCGGCAACAGCGTAACCTGGTATCCTCCATCAAATGTAACCAAATTCTCTGTCATTGTACCCTTCCACTCCACATTTGTAGTCACCTTTTCATTTCCCTTGTTTGACGTTGAAGTCACAACCTGATACACAGAAGCCGCAAGCTGTTCATTTTACAATATCAAGGTGAAGTGAAGGCAATCCTTATGGAGTTCACCAAGTATTAAACTTTTCAAATTAAACTATAGTCCCTCTCTAGTCCTTAATAAAAGACATATTTGGGGAGTTGATCTTGGTCTTAAATATAAGATATAGTTTTTATATTTGTCAATCGTTTTTTAATTCACCCCTATTGATACTCTCTCAATAATAACCAAGGAGGAGAGAGAATTAGGGAATTAAAGAATATGAGTAGGATGCTTTAGAAAATTCATGCCGTGTTAACTAACTCAAATAACTTCCCCTATTCTAATCAAATTAAGCAAATATATCTTATATTAAGGACCAGATGGAGTATCAATTTTGGTTTAGTTGTTCTTTAGCACTGATACTTTTTCTTAACTTCCAACTTCTCTAACTTTTTATATGGTTATCAAACTAGATCATATTCTAGTATTGTTGGGCCTAATTGGGTATCTCTCCCAAAAGTTTTTTCTACAATCACACGTACTCAAATTTGAAACCTTGTGCTTAAGAGACCAAAGCCCCTTCCACTATAATCAACACTAGTTGATTAACTTCCAACTTCTTTATTTCTCGATTCTTATAGTTTTAAGAGTATCGCTAATGATTGATACAATTGAGCACTGAACAGTACATTTTGCAGTCATTCATTTGCTTGAAGTGTAAGTGGGACATACCTGATTGAGCTGGCCATCGTCATCCATTTCAAGTGAAACAACTGTATCAGCTTCAGCAATGGTAGATCCATACACACCGCTACGTTTTGTAACAGAGCGGCCTTTCCACTTACCAAGAAAGGGTAAAAGCCTACCCTCTCTGTCCTGCCATGAATCCAGACAAAGAAAACGGGTCATACATGAAAGGAATCACCAACACAAGAATAACTCAGTCATCAAGCTATTCTAAAAATCAGTAGACGTCCCAACAATTAAAGATTTCCTTCATAATAAAGATATAGATATAAGTATATAACTTATAAGCCAGTGTTTGTGGGTAGGAGAATTTGCTTCATATGTAAGAATGAAAAACTGTACTTATGCCAAGTACCATTGAACTGTCAAGCAGAGGAGGAGACCCATCACTTCTTTCCTCGAGGAAAATAATAAGCATATCCACAACTCCTTTTGGATCCAAAATGTGAAAGGCTCTTGCTCGCGTCTCTGCCTGGATAGAATACAAGCAGTTCTCACATACAACAGAAGGTCGCCGAGAGGGAAGCTTTACATTTCTGCACATTAAGGAAATGGAAACAAAGTCTAAGCAAGAGGTAGGAATACAAGTTGTACATGTGTTTGCTTGGGTTCAAACATGTATATGTTAATCTACACTTTACAAACTAGCAACTTTCTCATTTAAATGAGAAGGTTCTCAGTATCAATGTCCAATAACAGACCCTATTATTAGTTGTGCATATTAGGAACGGTCCACATTAATCATAGGGAAGACATCAATCTGGAATGTTAATAGCAAGCAATTGAGAAATCAGACAGAACGCTTTGAACTATTGTAGGCCATGTAAATATATACGGAAATATTTTGTTGAAATAGTATGATGAAAATAATCAAGCAGCAGAGGCATTTTTGCACTCCTACGTCTTAATCCCACACGTTGGTTCATGAGAATCGGAAACTCCATGGCAACACTGACAAGGAGTTGTCAAATAGTAGACCTAGGGAAACTAGGATTTTAAGGCTGTGTTTGGTTGGAGGTGAGGGAGGGAAAGGAGGTGTCCATCCCTAGTGTGAAAAGTCAAATATAACCCTGATGTGACATGTTTCTAAAGTTAATGTGTGGAAAACAATGCAAAAAGCTATGTAATTTTAAAAATTTTCCATAGCTAATTTGGGGAAAAAAAATTTCTCCCCTCCCCTCCCTCCTCTCACCTACATTCAAACCAAACATAGCCTTGTATTTTGAAATTAGTGCAGTAATCTGAAACAAAGCTCAACTAGAATAATCACCTCGGAGATATTAATTTATCAGTTGCATTTCTGATCCCAATAGGTGCACTTCAAAATCACTGCCGTAAAAGCTCATTAACTTTTCCTCTTTTTTCTTTTCTTTTCTTTTCTAATTTTTGTTCTTACCACTTAGTCTACCCTTAACACATGCTTAAACTAGAGACCTGAAGCGCCCCAGTTTAAACCCTGTATTAGTCCCTACAACACAGAAGATTGCCAATATTATGCATGTTAATTACATCTCCAGAGTAAAACTAGTTAGCAAATCATCTCTATGCAATGGCAAAACAAAAGAGGAAAGCAGGTTCTGTATTTCTGTTACAAGCCACGCCAGCTGCAGTCTCAATTTAATCTACTCATTTCTAATAATTGCACCACGAAAATAAAACGTTCAGCTTTCAAAGAATCACTCACTCTGGTGATTCTTCACCAGTGTCATCTTCTCCAAGAACACCTTGCTTCAATACTGATTCCAACATACCAGCTGTTTGATACCTCAGGGAAAATGCTCTTTCAGATGGAAAAAGGCCAATCTGCAGACTAGCCATAGTGGATATTTTACAGAAGACAAAGGGATAACAAAATATAAGGCAACGATACTCTTTCCATAAAAAGAAATTGAGCATTATGTGTACTCCAAACCATCAAGAAATAGGAGAAAAACTCACTTGTTGATATTTGTCAACAGTAAACATATTAGTTTCTTTAATTTTGTACTCTGCCCACTCTGGTTGCTCGTCATATCCAGAAATTGAAGTATTTGATGAAGGTTGCTTAATGTATAGGCTACCAGAAGCAATAAAATGAATTAATCAAGGATTTTTTACTTGTAATGGTTGTGCTACAGATATATGATTCATGAAAATTTAGCTCTAAAGGAATGTGAGGTGCACTGAGTGTGTCCATAAAAGATTATCCGTTCCTTTCATTTTAAGCATAAAAAAAGTCACGAGAAAGCTTACGTTTGAATGAGACTCATGAGATGATCTTCCCCATAAGAACTGGCTGAAAGCTTCGTACTTATTTGTTGCAACAAATGCCCAGAAGCATCAAATTGCTGGAAAAAAAAAATGGAAGAGGGAAGGCTTAGTACGACAAAACACAAAATTGCCGCTTCAAGAAATGTTTCATTGTAATGCTTACATAGAAAGAACCATTCCATTTTCCCATATTAAGCTCGATGAAGCTATGAAGATTGTCTATGCTCATTACTGCTTCTCCTACTGACGGGGACGATTGTGAACTCGAGGCTCGGATTCTGGGAAAGGAACATGAAGAACGTTTTGGGTTTGATAGATTCACCGAAAAGGTTCGAACACTGTTGGAGCTCGGTAATTTGGGAGCCGAAGGGATTGAGACTGAGCAGTGAATGGAAGCCATGGCTCCAACGAGAAGGAGCGAAGGTCGACCCTATGAAAATGAGTAAATTGGTCAGGGCATTATCTAATCAGCTCACCAATAAGAAGTTTTCCTCTCTCTTTTTTCGAAATTGTTTATATAAATCCAAATTTAAAGTAGTCCTGTCGAAAGTCGGTTCTGAAATCCGAAACAGGATCGGTTAAGATACTAAGTTAAGGGTGACTTAGATTAATGTCAAGCAAGAGTTAAAGCTATAAAAAATGAAAGATTTTAGGATTATTAATATAAAATTTTAAAAAAATTAAAAAAAAAATGATTTTTTACCAAAAAGTGAACCACTAGTTTGACCTGCATCAGATCGGTTTAGTGACCAGTTATCGGTTTATAGTTCGGTCGGGTCTGAGAACACCACTAAATAGTAAATACCAAGAGCTAGGACAATAGTCTAGTCTTCATAACCAAATAGTGGGCAAAATTATAAAAATTATAAAAGTATTTATCTAATTTGATTAGATTAAGAAAATTAATTAAATTAGTTAATATAGTAGTATTTTTTTTTGAGATATCCTAATCATTTTTTTAATTTTCTCATTTATATTTCTCTTTAATTATTGTTGAGAGAGAATGAGTATGGATAAATTAGTAAAAATATTGACAAATATAATAAATATCTTTATATTTAAGATCAATATCAATTTCGTAACTTTATATCTCAAAAAACCAACACTTATATCCAAGTATAATTTTCAAAACATAAGTTTCAAGAAATCAATAACAACATCGTAAAGAGATTAACAACATTAAATTTAAATTAACAACTTCAAGATATTATTCCATAACTTTATATCTCCAAAAACCGACACTTATATCTGGATATAATTTTTAGGGCATAATTTTTAAGTAGTCTAAAATAACATTTGTATCTATTAACAACATTAGAATTAACGACTCAATATCTTGTTTCTATTTTGTTTCATCTATCACATGACTCTAGACAATTTGGTCTTTTGGCAAGATTTGGAAATGCCAGATTCTTCCATCATTTCTGACATGTGATTTCATATATTGGTAGCACTTGATTTGTCTTTTGCCTATTTTAATAGTATTTTTTTGGGGGGTTTTCCCTTTAATAAATAATATTTAACAATTTTGATAAGTGATCTGAATTTTATATTTTTCTGTTGCTAAATATTTTTTTGGGAGTTGCAAAAAATAAATAAAAAAATTAAATAAAAGAAATAGAAATGATGCAGATGGGTCAAAAACAGACAATTAAACTCGTTTGGGTTAGCGGTGAGAGAAGTGACTTATTTTTTATTTAACTTTTGCAGAATTAACATAGGAAAAAAGTCGATTGTTAATATGATTTATGTTTGGATTGACAGTGGCAGAAGTGATTTTGTTTTTTTCAAATTGAAACGTGTTTGGATTATTATTTAAAAAGTCAGCTGAGATAAAAAATGACATGAATTTGATTGAATACTGCATACATACATACATATATATTTATATATGTTAAATATTTAAAAAAAAAAGGAAAAAAAGAGAAAAGGAAAATTGTTTTTTTACAAAAAAAAAAAAGAAAAAAAAAATCATCATTAAATGGTGGGGGATGTGCCGACCCCACACCATTTAAAAGTGGGTAGTTGCAAGTTGAGTGAGCTTTTGGAATAATGGAGTTTTTATATGTGTAAAAGTACAGTTAAAAAAAAAAAAACACCTCAAACATTTCAGACTGGGCTTTTTCTCTGCAGCTCTTCCAACTGAGTTATTTTTGCTAAAAATGCTGTCCAAACCCTCAAGCCAAAGCAGGCTCGTCTGGTGGGCAAGCTTGTTATGATACAATTGATTTCACACTGGGTTGGGGAACAGGAGAAGGAAAACTAGCAAATATTACGGCGCAGAATGATGCTTATCAAACTGTATATATACCAATTCAAGAAATAAATGGAAAAGTTAACTTGGGGTAAAAACATTTTGTGATTCCTGAGAGTATATAACTATAATGATGATCACCAATATCACCGCTGCTAATAAGATGTCAATGTGATTCCAAAGGAAATGGGCCTCATGCTTTTTCGGGGAAACCACAGTGAGGTCCCAAGTAAATAAAAAATCACAAAAAAAGTCTTAACCCCAAATTCCCTCACAAAAAAGTCCTGAGAGACTTTAGTATGATTAATTCTGACAAAGTTACAAAATTCCTCTCACAAAAAAAGTATCGTTATCAAAATAGTTTTATTAGTTGTTAAAATATCCCCATGAAAATTCCATTGTCAAAATGGCTTTAATATTGTCAAAATGGTTTTTCATGTTGCTAGAAATTTCCTAAGTTTCTAAAATTCTACATACCAGAGAGGAAAAATTTGGAGAATTTTTTATCACATGAAAAGTCATTTTGACAATATTAAAAGTCATTTTGACAACGAGATTTTTATAGGGACATTTTAACAACTAATAAAACCATTTTAACAACATAAAAAATCATTTTGACAACAAGACTTTTTTTTGTTAGAGAAATTCTGTAACTTTTTTAGAATTAATCACTAGGACTGTTGTTAGGGGATTTAAGGTTGAAACTTTTTTGTGGTTTTTACTATGATCGTCCCAACTTCCTCTGATGAAGGAAGCACGAGGAGGCTTGAGATGATAAAATCCTTACTCTAATGGATCGGCCTTTTCACCTATAAAATAAGTCGTAAAAATTTAGATGTAGTTTCCTATTCATCTAATTACTACCTGCCTATCGTGTCATAATTATGTTAAGCAGAAAACCCCCTCTATTTTAACTGATCCCATTAAATCCTTTGACAAAGATGTGCTAAATCAAATCTAAGTTGAGCAACACATGGTAGTGAAGGGCAAATTAATTAATAATTTTACTAGACAACAAATTTCCCTATTCATGCCCGAGACAAGATGCAGTCTTCTATCGCTCTCTCCCCTAGAAATGTATGCAACAAATTCCCCCATTCATGGTAGTGATCCATCCTGCAAATATTGGGCAACAATAGTCAACACGTCATCCTACAATTTACAAGACTACCTCAGTATAACCAAGGCGCACAATATATTCCATATATGGATAGTAGTATCACCTGTTTGATCTCAATTCCAATGAATTGTGAATAAATACTTTTACTGGTTCAATGATTAATGTGGTTTGAACAATGTTGAGAACATACATTACAACAACAGAATGACATTGTACTCTGCATCCATTACAAAAATGTTGTTCAGTTCAGTCCAATCTTCTCAACAAGTAGGCAACTTGAACTTCCTTTGTTAGAGGCATGATCCAATCACTGTACAGATCAGCAACCAAGCTTGGTTCAATTTTGTAGACTGGTTCATTTTCACGGTCTTTGCAATCTGTAATCTTCTCCATCCCATAATTCCTGGCCTTCTCTTCTACTCTCCTTTTTATTGACTCTTCGACTTCAGGATATGTTAGTATATCCATCAATTTATCTTTGTCCTGCAGAGTCAAAGTTGATTCTATTAAAAACTCAGCTTCCACAAACGTGCAAATCATACACAAAGAAAAGTACAGAGTAATCTGCCAAGTTGATCTTCAAATTGTTAAACCTACTTAACTTTGTGTTCCCAGAACTTATTACATACGTTACTCTTTTGGGGCTACAAGCAAGTTCATGCTATGATACCCCTCAATCGTGCAAGTTTTAAACAGAAACATCACTGTTTTTTTACCTGATTTCATAAGTTGTCTAAGAATGATATTCATGAGAAGTACTTTAATGAACATGATTAGCACTTCTAGCAAAGATACCACCAGCACCAGAATTACACCAAACTCAAAATGAATAATAACAAGGCATTCAAATAAGTCTGACCACTTTCTTCCGGGTATTCATACCTGTACTATAATGGCCTCTTTATATTTATCTGGAGAAGCTTGAAACTTAGCCTCTGCCACAAATTTTCCATAATGGATTCTCTTTGAGAGAGTCTGCAGTCGAAAAGGGGAAAAAAAATCCAGAACCTTAGAACCAGAGTAAGCCATGCTATTTGAACTAACCACTATTCGTTAATGTAGCCTCAAAACTTGTCAAGGAATGACGATTGAAAAACTTATCCAAAGAGTGCATGCCAATTTTTAACTACACATCTTGCAACAGTTTGTATGTGTTATTGACATTGCTTAAAAGATTTATAACTGGAAATAACAATCTTGAAGATCCAGTGCTTGTATTATTAATTGTCGTCAGTTTTCTTATGGCTGATGAATGGAAATCCATGACTGTTTTCACCAAGCTATGGAATCCCACAAGAGTAGGAAGCAGTTATACATTGTCTAACTAATTTGTGCACCACTGTAGGTGTAGTTATAACATGAAATTCATAAAATTTGCTTTAGTTTGAAATTACTTAAACTTGGGAAATATAAATGACATACAACCTCTACAGTATTCCAACAACACTGGAAAAGAAAATGACTTGATTAAAATGCATACCTGCAAGCACATTGTATCACAAACAGCAGTAGATCCACTATTACCATCATCTCCTTCCATGACTAGCCGTGGGATAAGGACATTAAAGTATACTTCCCACACTTTATGGTTTATGTTTATTGTATCAGCAATTGGATGCAATACCTATTCACATATTTAGCAAACAAATATTTCTTGAGGACAGTAAGCATATAAGAGTGTTATATAAATATAATACGGATCTGAATGTTAGTTAATTCTATTAGTTTGTTATTAGGCTGTTAGTTACTAGCCGTTGAGGAATGCATTATGATTAGAAGGGGAGGTAGGTGAGGGAGATTGTTATATGAGTGTTGTATAAATATAATAAATACCCTTACTAGCCTATTGTACTCAGATCATGATTGTGCAGTTGAATGAGAATAACATACTACTCAGACTCTCTCTTTCTGGTTCTAATACCATGTGCTGTTATAATTAACACATAAAAAACTCATAATCTTTCCAGTAGACGTTCACAAATTTAATTACTAGCCTATTCTATTCAGATCATGATTGTGCAGTTTAATGAGAATACCATACTATTCATTCTCTCTCTTTCTGGTTCAAATGCTATAACAAAGAGATTTAGCAAAAGCGCTGTTATAATTAACACATAGAAAACTCATAATCTTTCCAGTAGACATTCACTAATTTAATTAAATATGTAAAATAACATAATAAATGTCTACTGAGGACGCCGCAGCAAAATCTGACAACAACAGATTTTACAAAGTTGAGCAGTGACAGGGGAAATGTTATGTAGATTGATTTTTCTCACTTTCGCATGTTCTGGGCTGCAAACTGCAAAGGTCTAATAATATAAACCACAATTCCCATGTTGCAAACTCATGAATATAGAAAAAGAGAGAGTTTATCAGGCTTTTAGGCCCTGTGATTGCCTGAAAGAAAATTCGAAATTCTGTCCAAGGAAGAAAAGATAGTTCAATTGAAACCAAAATCTTAACAAAGGGAACAATCTCAATTATTGTGAATGCATACTTGATGCTGGACCAGGGACCAAAGAAGAGATAAAGGGAAAAGACGGTGGGGTAGAAAGAAAGAATTGTGGGGGAGAATTTGATAAACTTTACTCCGAAGACAATACTGAAAAACTGACTGGATTCTGTAGAACAGGCCCTTTCCAGTAAGCCCGGAAAATTAATGACATGTACAATAAAAAATAGGCATGTCCATGATACAAGCCTCAGTTAAACCTTAAAAGTGAGCTCCTACTTACTGAATAAATTGATATATGTTTTACAATCAATATAAGGATATTCATCAATACCTTAGGATAATCCAAAGCTGGTAATATTGGTTCAGGTAAGCCATCAAGGAAGAATGGATGCTCATCAGGGCTCTTGTATCTACCCACCTTCAGTGAAATGGAAAATCAGGCCAGAAAAATAAAATGTATGTGTGTATTATTTAGTCATCACTTTTTCATGCTTTTAGCTTCATACCTTAGCATGAAGCGTCTCAGTTTCCTTCAACATGTATTCCACCAAAGATCCATGGAATCCATCCATGGAAAATGCATCAGGTTCATATGTATCTGCATTATAGCAATATTGTGCTCGCTCCAAAAGGTAAAATATTATGCTATCCTCTTGACGAACTAGAGAACGTCTTATATGATCTAGAGTCAAGTTTTTACTTCCATCAATTCTTTTCCTTGCCGGCACAGATCTACATAAAAGCAATAAAGTCATTTAAAACTTAAGTTGACTAATAGTAAACACAAACAGTGGCGTCATTGGAATGAACAAGTATATAATCTTAAAGAAGCGAGTAAAAAATGATCAAAAATAATTTAAAGTTTACAAGTTTTCTCTGAGCTTCATTAAGATTTGAGAATCAACAAACCGACTATAAAATAAGCCAAGACTTATTACTGGAGACAGAGATCTGAAATCTGAATATTTGAAAAACCTTGATTAACTAACTATAATTGGACAAGTATGAGTAAACGGGATAAAAGAACATAACAGAAGCACCCCAAACCAGAAAAGGAATCATGGCACAACAGCTATCTACCAAACCTGAAAACCAGAAAAGGAATCATGGCACAACAGCTATCTACCAAACCTGAAAACCAGAAAAGGAATTATGACATAACATCCATCTACATGGAGAGATCAACAAATTTTCTGCTAATTCCAGGATCACTCTCTTCCCCTTAGCTAATAAACTTTTTAGCTACAAAGGACTCTCGTTTCAAAGAGGAAAAACTAAACAAAGCAACAATCGTACTACCAGGAAGAATTGCAAAAGATAGAAAATGTGTCCATGCCCTATGAGCCAGAATACAATAAATAAACCAAATTATATGAAAATCAGAAGCCGTGAAATCTTACAAACAGGTGGGAAAATGCAGCAATGGGCTAGAGAAAACATAATAACAAGCAAATACTTGCAAGAACCATGAAGCAGTGTGATTACCCAGCTGAGGTTGCAAATGCCTGAAGAGAGAGATTGCGTTTCCCGCCAAAATTGGTCGCGGAGTTGATGGGGAGGCAACTCCTGTGTCTTGGGAAGGCAAAAGCGTAATTCGATTTTGAAGAAGCAGAGAAGAGAGAGGGAGCAGAAGCAGTAGGTCTTAAAAGCCTGGCCTCCATTTGAACGATAGAACGCGAAGACGAATGCCTTGTAACCAGAGAATACCTGAGAAGGAAGAAGAATTGCTGAATCAACGCTTAACCTGATACTGATAAATATATATAAAGAGGGAGAGGGAGAGGAGAGGAAGAAGACGTAGACTTTGGACCTTCAGCGGGAGGGGTGGGTGAGGAAGAAGTGGAGCACCATCAGAGGGTTAGGTGGTGGTGGAAGAAGTTAGGCCGATGGGCCCCACTTGACAATACGGCGACGTACTTTGGAGACTTTGGAGGCTTCGCGATCTTTGACCCCCCAACCATAACCATTATTGGGATTAGCCGTGGGTATTGTTTTTCCAACACAATTTGGTGGATATAAAGTACATTTGTGAAAACAATTGTTATTGCCAACTCAAACAAGCCTCAAATGCAAGCTCCCTGACAATTACGGTTTTAGCCATTTAGGTTTCAAATTTTTAAGTAATAATCTTTAAATTAAAAAATCGTTTTCCAAAAAAAAAAAATACTAACAGATAAAAATTTTATTATTTAAAAAATAAAAATTAACAGAAAAAAATAAATCGAAATGATCTAGATCTACCTAAAACCACTTTCACTAAAGAGTAACGACCTCGTCATATTATTTTAGATTATTTTTCTTTGACTGATATTTTATATTCTTTTTGTTGGAAGGTTTACTTTTGATTCAGAAGCATGAATTGACTAATAAGTATTACTGCCTCCTGATTAAGTTGATTTTTATTAAAGAAATTAAGGAAGTTAATTAAATTATTTTAGAGTATTTTTATTTTTTTCTCCAAATTAATTAGTTTAACTAATAAACTAATATATAATCTAAATATACACAACATATAATATGATAAATAATTTTTTAAATTTTTTTAAAAATAATCAATTCAATCTTATAATTAGAATATAAACAAGGACCAGCTGGCCAAGAGGCAGGAGGAATTCACTTGAATGGAAGACGTGACAGCAACCTCTCTGTTTCATACCCTTTTTTTTTTTTTTTTTTTTCTATATACCACTCCTGGCCCTATTTATAAGTCTCATTTTCACCAAATCACACATACTAGGAGAGGTAGGTAGCTCAATGATTATAGGGTAAATTTTCAACTTTACCCTCATTATGATTGGGTACCTTTTAACTTTTTCTTCTCTCTCTCTATTTTCATTGGTACAATAATATGGGCAAAATTGTCACAATCTCATTTATTTGGTCAAAAGGGACTTATAAATAGGACCAAATTTTTTTGGTTAAAAGGACTTATAAATAAGACCAAAGTGGTATTATAATGATTGTGATACAAATGCAAATTAAAATATTTTATTAAAAATCATTTCATTACAAGTTTAAGCTTGAAATTAATAAAAAATATATATCTATTTAAAAAATAATAAAATTTATATATTCCTAATTAAAATTA
Source organism: Acacia acuminata (assembly GCA_019022655.1). Taxonomy (NCBI): domain Eukaryota; kingdom Viridiplantae; phylum Streptophyta; class Magnoliopsida; order Fabales; family Fabaceae; genus Acacia; species Acacia acuminata. The sequence goes on along the minus strand of JAFJYI010000112.1, from coordinate 1,716,775 downwards.
TTAATTTATTAGACACTAAATTTAAAGATGATTTAATATAAGTATCTTTAACGGAAAAATTCTAAATAAATAGTTTGTTAGCTCATATGTGGGAAAACCATGACAAAAGGTATCACAGATAAAGAAAGTCGGACGATCCAATTGAGACTATAGAAATCTCTCAACATGCCAATATAAAAAGGGTTTTCCGTTGTTCGTCACTTGACATATGATTATGTCTAATCACCTCAAAAAACTACGTCGTTTTGAGAGTTAAGAGAATTTGTATTTTTGTATTTATTATATGAATTTTACCAAAAGATCCTTCATTAATTCCCTAACCCTAAAACTACGTCGTTTTAAGAGTTCATTAATTTCTCTAACTCCAAAACGACGTAGTTTTGAGGTGACATGACATAACCTTATGTCAAGTGACATGACAAATGATAACCCCATATAAAAAACAATATATATATATATATATCACTTTGATCTTATTTATAAGTCTATTTTGACTAAAAAATTTGGTCCAATTTATAAGTCCAGTTTCATGTAATAAATGAGATTATAACAGTTTTACCCATACTAATTGTACCCATGAAGAAAGAAGGAGAAGAAACAGTTTTAAAACACTCAATTATAAATGAGCACACATTTAAAAATTTACCCTATAATCATTGAGTTAATTACATCTCTTTGGTATGTGAGATTTGGTCAAAATGGACTTATAAATAAGATTGAAGTTGTGAGTGTATAGTGTGGTATGGGTGTGTGTGAAACTTGTTTTTCTTTGATGGAATATGAGTAGATGTTGCTCTTTTTATATAATTAAGGGTTAAGGTGCAGATTGGTTAACAAACTTTTATTCCAGGAGGGCTTAGCACAAAAAACTTTTAAGTGGACAAAAAAAACCAAATTTTTTTCTTAAAAAAATGTAAATTCAGCACAACACCATTAGAACGTCCGTTAAAATGTAAACTTTTAAAGGTTAAGATGCAGATTGACCAACGAACTTTTACTTCAGGAACACCTAGCACAGGAGCACCTAACACACAAAAGTCCATGTGCAATCTACTCAAAATAAAAAAAATAAAAAAAAAAATTTCTTGTGTGTTCTTTTTTTGTTCTTTTCATCTATAGATTCTACATAAACAAATGACATCTTAATATTTTATAGATAGAAAGGATTGTTTTCAAAATTTTAATGATTTTTCAAAGATTTAAGAGTTAAAACTCTAGAGTAAAATGATTTTTCACAATTTTGAACTCTTAAATCATTAAAAAAAAGGGTTAAGAAATTGAAAACAATACCATTTTCATCCATAGTATGTTAAAAAATCACTTATATTCCGCATCTCGGGGTGCTGTGAATGCACAACTGACACCAGAGGCGGATCAGGTTGAAGAGAAGGGGGGCACGTGCCTACTTTTGAATTATGATGGAATTCCAAAAAATAAAGGAATTAAAATTATGATATATTTGATAGCATTGATAATAAGGCAATTACGATGAAATTCTAAAAAATAAGGTCTAGAAGGATGACATTATAATTATTTTTATTGTAATATACTTTTGCTATTAAAATATATGTAGTTAAACTTATTGAGTGTCTACCCTTCATTGTAATTTATGTAGCCGCATTTCTAACCGCACTTAACCTTGCTTTTCTAAATGATAGGTTTGTAAAATAACTATCTCTTTTATTACATCATCACTATTCACTTGATTTTATAAATATTTTTTTTGATATTATTTTCATTTCTTATTTATATTCTTTTGTTTTTTAATGCATTTAAAAATTTCCCTAAAAAAATTCGAGGTAGCCCCGAATCACCCCACTAATTGTGCAAAAAAAAAAAAAAAAAAAAAACCTTACTCCATCGTTGATGCCTACCTTCATTAATTTCCTGGATCAACTGACACCCTAACGCAGGGAGGGAGTGACCTCAAGTTGATCTGCAACGCTGATGATGAGGCAATTGGGTAGAGGATTGATGTTGACCAACTTGTCGTCGTGCTTGACCTGAAGTCCTTCGATTCCATCCTGGTAGAGAAGTGTGAGTAAGCAGTGATCGGTTTGAGGAGGCATTCCTAGGGCAAGCTTTGGCGGAGGGCACAAGTTGATGGCGAAAAACTGCAAACTAGAATCAAAACCAGTGCATTCCACCAAGGCCTTGGATTCTAATCCCGAACTCTCCGATATCCCTTGGAGCAAAGTCCTCGCCAGTCGCCGCCACCCGGATTTTCGTGCTGTAGTCATAACCACCTCCATGTACACACAGTAGCATGGAGTGGATTATAGTTATCCAAGAAACAAGGGAAAGAGAGAGGGTTGATGAACTTACTTGAAACCGGGAGGTTTGTGTGGGAAATTGAATTGTGGGGATGTGAGGACCTTGAGTAATCTCTCCAGTAATGAACCTTCTCTGCTTGAGGGAAGAAGCTTGTGCCGTGTCGGATGGGTGCCCAGGGACCCTTGTCGCCGAATTCCTTCTTTTCCTTCATTGGCAAGTTATGGAATTCGTGAGCCTTGGTCATGACCTCCTCCAAGGGACTTCTGTGTAATTATTTGTGAATGTACAATTACCAATCTGACCTTCCCTCTCTCTCCTCTCTCCCTTTTTCTTCTCTCTTTCAGAAATGATTCAACCCACAGCCCAATGAAGCCAAGAGTGGTTAGAGCTGCGATTTTGCCACAGCCTAGCGACTCGAACACCTCAAAGCCTTCGACAAGAACAAGTAAGGGTCCTACTGGAGCATGGTGATTGGATCTTCAAGCCGAAACTTGAAATCTCCCACCAAAGGTTCGGGATCTGACTTTTCTGGCAGATCCGAAGGCTTCTCCACGGAATGCTCTGATATCACTCCATGAATCTTCGACAAGTCACCACCTTCGCTTGACTCAAGGCTGTAAACCTGGATTTTTTTTATTTCTCACGTCTATAGGCTATGTACAACAACAAATGCTATATTCACAACATCTTTTGAGAATTTTGACAGCTATATGAGGCTAGCTTAAGAAGTGAATATCATTTCAAAATATTAAGTTGTATGAGTAAGTGACTATTTGCACCTACTCATTGAACTTAATATATGGACTTAAGAATAATTTAACATATTGTTGTCAATATATGCTTTTTCTGTTGTAAATATAGCATTTGTTGTTGTAAATAGCCTCTAGACGTGAGAAATTAAAAAAAAATCCAGGTTTTCAAAAGTTGTTATAAATATATGCTTTTTCTGTTGTAAATATAGTATTTGTTGTTGTAAATAGCCCCTGGACGTGAGAAATGAAAAAAAATTGAGGTTTTCAAAGGTTGTTGTAAATATATGTTTTTTTTCTGTTGTAAATATAGCATTTGTTGTTGTAAATAGCCTCTGGACATGAGAAATGAAAAAAAAAAATCCAGGTTTTCAAAGGTTGTTGTAAATATATGCTTTTCCTACCCGTTCGAACTTAAACCACCTTTGAAAACCTAGATTTCTTTTCATTCCTCATGTCCGTAGGGCTATTTACAACAACAAATGCTATATTTACAACAGAAAAAGCATATATTGACAACAATATGTTAAATTATTCTCAAGTCCAGATATTAAGTTCAATGAGTAGGTGCAAATAGTCACTTACTCATACAACTTAATATTTATTCACTTCTTAAGCTAGCCTTATATAGCATCAAAATTCTCGAAGATGTTGTGAATATATGCTTTTTCCGTTTGTAAATATAGCATTTGTTGTTGTACATAGCCTACGGACGTGAGAAAAAAAAAAATCCAGGTTTACAGCCGTGAGTCAAGCGAAGGTGGTGACTCGTCGAAAATTCATGGAGTGATATCAAAGCATTCCGTGGAGAAGCCTTCGGATCCGCCAGAAAAGTTAGATCCCGAACCTTTGGCGGGAGATTTCGAGTTTCGGCTTGAAGATCCAGTCACCATGCTCCAGTACGGACCCTTACTTGTTCTTGTCGAAGGCTCCGAGGTGTTCGAGTCACTGGGCTGTGGCAAAATCGCAGATCTAACCACTCTTGGCTTTGTTGGGCTGTGGGTTGAATCATTTCTGTAAGAGAGAAGAAAAAGAGAGAGAGGAGAGAGAAAGGAGAGAGAGGAGAAGGAAGAAGGAGAGAGGGAAGATCAGATTGGTAATTGTACATTCACAAATAATTACACGAAGTCCTTGGGACTTCTGTTAATTTCATGATTTCAAGGGACTTTATTGTGATCAATTGTCTTCCTTGGGACATGTGCGTAATTTTCCCAAAAATCTACAAGTGACTATAAATTATTTTTTTGAGTAAAAGTAACTATAAACAGCGTAAAAGAGAGTAAGATGCATAACGTCGTTAATAAGTGATGATAAACGTTATTTTTTGTTCCGCTTGTTCCACGCTAGAGCCTACATGGACTTCACTGTTGAGTTGACCTTGTGGAGGTGGCGGGTTCCTCTTCTTTGCCCCTCGCTACCTTCCAAAAAAAAAAAATAGAAATATAATATTTGCAATGTCTAAAATAGCCCTTAAAAAACACTCCCTCCTTCTTCATCCCTCACATCCCTAACCAGACACAGACACAACAACACAGCACAACGGTCGTGGGTTCGAAACGGACGACAGTTTGGTGGTGACGATGCGTGATGCAGATAGCTTTCGATTGAGGGTTTGAAACGGACGATGGGATTATTGCGAGACGACGGGATTTGCAGAAGGAGGAGGAAGCGGCGACGACAATAGCAAAGGAAGACACAAATTGATTGAAGAATAAGAAGAGGGTTATTTAGAAATTTCTTCCCATGGGAAGATTGGTTCCCACCAAAAAATGGAGGTAAGCAGTCTTCCCATGAATGAGGGAAGATGGACTGCCGTTGGAAGATAAGGTCCTTGAAGATGGAGTGTCCAAATGATTCTCGCACAAGGAAGATGGTGAATCTTCTCTCTTCTTCCCGAATCTTCTATGTAACAAATGAAACCTTAAATATATGTTCCTTTTGGTGCATTTCTCCTCTCCATTTAAAAATATGAAAATATCTTGGTTGAACTGGTAAGGGGTTGTATCAACTTAATCAGAGGTCTAAAGTTTGAGCTTTGAGAATGCAACAGTGTTAAATACTTGGTAGTAGATCTTGTCATGACCTTTGGGAACACAGTAATGTTAAATACTTGGTGGTAGAGCTTTGCCACCCTTATGGTTCTACCCTTCAATCCGGATTAGTTTGGACCTTTGATAAATCCTCCAAGTTAAAAAGAGGTAGGTCCATGATATCAATGCACCACGTAAAAAAAATAAAAATATCATTTGTAAAAATAGGGAAGACCAATTGCAGAAATAAGAATACCACTCGAAGACTTTCTCATGGAGAGAGGTTGAATATTTTGCAAAGATATTCGAGAGCCTATTCGGATCCTCTTATTTTTAAGCTAAAAGCTATTTTTCAGAGAATCCAGCACCCAAGGCTAAAGACTTTTGGCCAAGAGAAGTTCTGGAATTTGCCTTTTCCAGGATTGCAATTGGAATTCCAGTTGAGCCAGCCCTGTAAATTACCTGCAAAAAACTTGGAAAAATTGTTAGTTTTTAAGATCTCTCTCCAGAAGTTCCTTGCTCTGTCGCAATCTCTGAGGATATGAATGACACTCTCATCACTGTTGCAGTGGAAAGGACAAAGACTGTCACTTGTAAGACCTCTTTTTGTTCTGAGAGAATTGGTGAGCAGTCTGTCGTGTCCCACTTGCCACATAAAATATTTAACTTTTTCCGGGAGCTGCCACTTCCACACCCGAGACCAGAAGTTATTAGTATTGACCCGTTCTTGACCAGACAGGTAAAGATAGGCCGATTTTACAGAGAAGTATCCATCTTTTGCCGGTCTCCAAGTAAAAGAGTCAAGCGCGTCAGTACATGGCGGGCGCATTCTAGAGATAGTCCTTATAACTTGAAGAGGAAGTGTGCCCTGCCATCTACTAACATCCCAATTACCATTCAACGTGAGTTGGTCACGAACAGTCTCCTGAACATCAATTAGAGATGGATTGAGCACATAGTTTATGAGAGGACGATCAAACGGAAGCCAGAGGTCGGTCTAGAACTTAGTCCTGTTAGTTCTATATGTGTTTTGATGATGTTTTAACAATTGTAAACAAAGTGAGAAGTTTTCTCTTGCAAATCAAAGAACTTTGTTTGTCAAGGGAAAACTCCGGTTTTGAAGTAAAACTCCGGTTTTGAGTTTTACGAGAAAATCTGAACAAAAGCAAAACCGCGTTTTCGTTAAAACCGCCGCTTTTGTTTTCATGAAAAACATGAAAACTCGAGTTTTGGGAGCAAAACTCGAGTTTTGGTTTGGCCGAGAGCCTTTGAAGTTTCCAAGTTTCAAAACCCCCAGTTTTCAAAGAGCACTGCCAGTTTTGAACTATTCAAAGAATTTCTCATATTTTGTGAAATAGTTCAAAACTCGAGTTTTGGGGTCAAAACTCGAGTTTTGATATGTTACTCGTGCACCGGATTTGCAACATATGAAAACCGCCGGTTTTGAGCCAAAACCTCCAGTTTTCGCTTTTCTCGATTTTTCATTAAGTTTTCATTGAACATATGAAAACTCGAGTTTTGGAAGCAAAACTCGAGTTTTGATCTCGCGAGAGAGCACTCAAGTTTTCACAATTGCAAAACCGCCAGCTTTGAAGCAAAACCGCCGCTTTTGATATGTTCACGAGTTTTCGAGTTTTCATATCATAAGTGAAAACTCGAGTTTGGGAAGACAAACTCGAGTTTCGAGCAACCCGAGAGCATCGGATTTTCTTGATTTGAAAACCTCCAGTTTTGGATGAAAACCTCCGGTTTAATGTTTTGGACTAAAACTACATTTTCATATCAATAGTCCAAAACTCGAGTTGTGGGCAAAAGTCGAGTTTTGAGTTTTTCATCAGAAAACCTGGTTTGAAGCATAAATCGCGATGTTGCTCTCTAGAAGAAGCAAACTCGAGTTTGGAACTTGAAACTCGAGTTTGGTCTTGTGCACGATTGAAAACTCAAGTTTTGAAGAACAAAACTCGAGTTTCGGTCGATTTTGAAATTTGATTTACACGATTTTTCAAATCATTCTTGTTTGATCTTAATACTTTCTAGGATTATTCTCTACTATTCTTAGCTATGTTTAATGACTTTATTAGTGAATTTCAGATGGTTTAGAGAATGGTTTTGAAGTGATAAAGCAAAAAGCAAAAAGTGGTTGAGAACATTAAATGCACTGATCCGAAAGTTGCACAACTTGGGCTAATCCACCTGCACACGTCTACAAAGCATTTAAGAATGTTTTCTACAACAAGCAACTGCATCTCCAACGGACTAATTCGCAGAAGGTCAACTCTGATTACTTGGCCAGCTGGATTAAGCTAAGGACAGAGAGAGAAGATGCCAAAACCACTTCCTAACCTTGGAACAACTTCTCCAACGGATCTATTTGGAAAGCAACGGTCATTTAATGATCTCTATGTATAAATAGAGTTGCATTCAAGCCTTTCCAACAGACACACACTGCTTTGAAGACAAAAATCATTCAAGTCTCATATTTATTTCTTCGGTTTTATATCGTGTAGTATCTTGTGATACATTGAGCTTCGTGCTTATCATATCTACTCTTAGAGAGAGTTTATTTCTGTGTATATCATTCATTGTAACAATCTCAAGTCAGGTGACTTGGAGATTGGGAAAATCAGAATACAACTTGTAAGGGGGAGTGTGTCCTAGGTAGAGGAGCATCCTTCGTTTACGTGGGTATCGATTGTAATCGAGTACAACTTGTAAGGGGAGTTAGTCCTAGGGAGAGGATAACTCTTGAGTACGAGTGTGTATCGATTGTTTACAATTACACTTGTAAGGGGAGTGAGTCCTAGGGAGAGGATCATCCCGAGTACGAGTGTGTAATTGTAATTGAGTGATAGTGGAAAATCCCAGAGTGTTTCTGGGGACTGGACGTAGGTCAAAGAGTTGGACCGAACCAGTATAAATCCTTGTGTCAAGCTTCTTCTTCCCTCACTCTGTTTATCTCTGTTTTCATAGCTTCAAAACAGAGCAATTTCTGAAAAGTTTTAAAATACCCAATTCACCCCCCTCTTGGGTTTATAGCTCCACTTACAAGTCCCTGCTCCATTGTTGACCTTTTTCCCCACTCCATTAAGAAAACTGTCCCAAACTTCGACAATCGCCTTCCATGCAGAGGAGGAGCTTTTCTTCTTTGAAACATTAGGCACAGGAAGATCACCACAACTATACTTAGACCAGAGACACTGGACCCATAAGGCTTGATTCTTCGTTAGGAGGTACCAGCACAGCTTCATAATAAAAGCCTTGTTTTGGCAACGAAGGTTCTTAAACCCGAGACCCCCTTGTTTCTTGGCTTGAGTGATCCTATCCCAAGCAATGAGATGCATCTTGTTCACGTCAGCGTCTTGAGACCAAAGGAACTTCCTTGAGATCTTGTCAATTTCATTGATAGTGCAAATGGGAAGTAAAGATGATTGCATACAGTAGCTGGGCAGAGTGGATAACACAGATTTAATCAAGACCGAGCGACCAGCGATATTCAAAAATTTACTTTTCCACATGGAAAGTTTCTTCCTAGCTTTTTGCACAATGGGGTGATATGTTGCTTTTGTAACTCTTTTGTGAATAATTGGCACCCCCAAATATTTCCCAAGGTCAGGCGTAATTCTGATCCCAAGCAAATTGCTAAGCTTAAGGGATCTGTTGAAGTTGACGTTCGTAGAGCAAAACATTTTGGACTTGTTCAGATTAATTCTATGGCCAGAGACCTCACAGAAGTCTTGCATGACCTTGCGGACATGGATCATCTGGCAAGAGGAAGCCTCAGCGAAAAGGATAAGATCATCGGCAAAGAATAGATGAGAGATGCGGGGGCTTCCTCTTTTAAAGTAAAACGGCTTCCAGCATCGGCATTCACATTCAGCTTTAATAAGGTGGCTCAAACGTTCCATGCACAGGATAAAAATATACGGGCTTAGAGGATCTCCCTGTCTAACGCCTCTGGATGGGTTGAAGCTGGGACTTTCATCACCATTTCAGAGGATAGACATGGAGGCGGTACTAATGCAAGCCATGATGAGATCTATAAACTTGTTGTCCAAAATCAAGCAAAGAAGAGTGTTTCTGATGAATCCCCAGTCTAGTATGTCGAAAGCTTTCTCCATGTCTATCTTGATGGCAACAAATCCTTTTTTCCTGCTTTTCATTTTCATGGAGTGAATGATCTCTTAAGCAATAATAATGTTGTCGCAGTTGGATCTGTTGGCAATGAAACTGCATTGCTTAGGACCAATTAGGTTAGGGTGCTAGATACCCTTTCATGTTAGGATATTCAGCATCCACTACATAATACTTCCCTAAAAAAATAAAATATTTATTATTAGTTCATATAAAATTTCAATTAAATAAATATAAAACTGAAATAGTTTATCCATTTATACAGAATCATCTGCAAACAGAGTATGGGTAATTTTTGGGCACCCTCTTGCTACTCTAATACCTTCAATAAAACCCCAATGAGCACCCCTTTCAATCAAACTAGACAAAACATTACTCCCAAAACAAGTCAAGTAAGCGTGTATATAAAAAAATAATCTCTAATCATTGTACTTAATTATCAGTTAAATCCATCATATCAGAGAAGGGTTCATCATGATCATAGCTTACCAAATGGACAGAGATGAACAATAACATGTATAGTGGTATACTCTATGTTGACAGAGATGCTTCGCGGATTAATTAAAGAAACTAAAGTATTAAAAAGGAACACCAAATTGGCCTTCAGAGAAATTCAAGTAGCAGATTTGATCCGATAAATCAATTGATAAATCCAGTTATGGTTTTGCTTCCGCTACTCCCACAACTGTGTGGAGAAAATCATATAAGGCAATCCAAGATAAAGTGAAGCGAAAAGCGTAGAAGTCAATCTCTAAATCTAGAGGAAGAAGAAGAAAAAGAAGCAGAGTCAAGACAAGAAACTAACCGAGCATCGGAGAAATCTGTGAGTGCTCACAGAGGTGATGGTCGATGAGTGCTCATAGAGGAGAGGCGATTCGTAGTCGGGATTGCGCGATAAGGACAGTAGGGTTCTCTTTATAAAAAAAAAAAAAAAAAAAAAAAAAAAAAAAAAAAAAAGAGCTAGGAGCTTTTTTCTTCATTGTACAAAAAACTCTTTTTATTATAAAAGCTTTTTTAAAAACTTGTTTGGCCTAACTTTTACTTATAAGGAGAAGATAAGCTAAAAATAAGAGGATCCAAACAGGCACTAATATTGAATGCGGTTAAAATTGATTAATAGTACTTTATTGACTTTATAATAACATATTTACTTCATTGTATTCATTCTATATACTAAAAAAATACGAGATCGATTTCCTTTAAACAAAAGATAAATAAATTTTCTAATTACTTTAAACATATTAATATATTAATTTAGATTATCTTTGGATTTATTTTCAGTGTAACTAAACTATAATTATATTATTAAACAAGGTCATAGTTGCCTCATGTACTGAATTACGTTTCTTAACTAAAAACACGAGTTGAGGGTTTCAGAAAAAATGGTTTCAAAACATAAATAGTTTCAGAATAAAGGGTTTTTGACCAAAATAGAATTTTTTTTAAAAAAAAATACCAGATTAATGCACTGTTGAAACTATTTCCTGATATAAGGCAATTGAAGGCGTACGACGGACTGCGCCACCGGCTTCGTTTCATTCTACCACGTGAGCGCCGATGTCGTGAGGGGGCGCCGGGGTGAATGGCGTGGGGCCCACCCACGCCACTAATGGCGTGAGGGCCCCACACGTAGCTAAAGGCGTGAGGAGGCCTCACGCCATTAGCTAAGTGTCCCGGCCTCACGCGACCATGTGTCGACGGCGACACACCTGGCCGCCCTCTCCCCCACGCCGGCCGTGATCACTTTGTCTTTTTTATTTATTTTTTATTTTTTTTTGTACTCGTGACCCCTTTTTAATTTTTTTTTTTGTTTTGTTTTAAATCATTCCCTTTTCTGATTCACTCTTTATATTCACTCATTCACACTCTCTTCTTCATCCGCCGTGACTCCTTCTTCTTTCTCTCTTATCATTCATTTGCATTGCTTCAATCATCTGGAAAACTCCCTCTATTTCTTCATTATCTTTCTTGAATTTGTTTTTTTTGTGTTGTTTAATTCCATTGATAAAGTGTTTCTACTTGAGACTTTTTTTTTGTTTAATTCCATCTAGACAAGATTTCCTCTTTTGGTCATTCATTCCTTCCTTCATTAATCTGCAAACTCCCTCCATTTCTTCTTCATTCTATTTCTTGAATCCTTTGTTTTTTGTTTAATTCCATTTAGATAGTGTTTCTTCTTCTTCGTAGTTTAATCTTCTTTTTCACAATATTACATAAGAAAAAGATGAGTGAAATTCGTTCATTTGTATATTTTAATGGTTCTAAAAATATAGGTCCAAATGGATTAAGCTTTGATGGTGAAAAAAGAGGAATGTTGATTGTTCCAGACATATCCGCTGAAGATTTACATGAAAAAATCCGTCGAAAGTTAAAGCTGCAACAAAATCAGGTAATATCTTCGTGGCAGGTAGACTGCCTTGTGGGAACCGGAAATATGTGGGTCTTGAGATATCCGATAATGAGGATGTGGATTTTTTTGTTCAAACATTCCTCGAAAATCATACGTCCCAATTCGGCCGAGTTATATGTGGATATTGAGACGTCAAAGGAGGGCGTACCAATACGGCGCATGGACTCCGTCGATCACGATATATGGCTGGTACCTCTCATCGGCCAAGACAATCAACCGTTACCTCGGGAGAAGAAAACGACGACTATATGGTACATGAACCTGAAAATCGGGAGGAGGAGCAACAGAAGAAGATGAAGACACTTTATTGGAAAATGACCATGATCAAAATGATAGTGATGCATATGACGAACAACGAGGTAATTATTATATAATTTATTTTTTACTTGGTTACCATTTTTTCGCAAAATTGAATTATGTTTGAGCATACGAGATATTACACCGTTTTGGCATGACATTCCACATTATGAGGCTATAAATGAAGATTACCCGCATGAGGATATACTAGATGTGGAAGGCTTGGGCCGGGTCCGTGGGCAAGAGGAGATGAATTATGCTTGAAACAAGAGTTCGAGTCGAAGAATGATTTGAAAGCTGCAGTAACACATTTTTGCATGAAGCAACATCATGAAGCTCAAGTGGTTGAGAGCACTACAACGAAGTACTCAATGAAATGTCGGAATGAAGAACAAGGTTGCGATTGGAGGGTACGAGCAATTAAACCGAAGAACAAAGAACGCTTGGGTGGTAACTAAATGGGTGGGAAATCATAGTTGTGTGAACCAAAATCTATCCCAAGATCACGAGACAACTTGATTCTCAATTTATTTCTCAGTCATAATAGGTATGATGCACATTACTATTTGATAAATTGTGAATTTAGTTGTGTTTGTGAGTGAATATAAATAACATTCCTAGGGTACATTTTTTTATGAATGGTTTTGCAGAGATGGTCAAGGAAACACCTTCGATACCTGTGATCATGATACAAGAAAGGGTGACTGGAATGTTTAGCTATCATGTTTCGTACGGAAGGCATGGAAGGAAAAACAAAAAGCAATAGCTAAGATTTACGGGGATTGGGAGGAGTCATATGCATTCCTCGCCAAGATGGTTCGAGCACATGTTGAAATTTTCCCCGGATCTATTTATCATATTAAACATGAACCGTATATTGTTGATCGGCGTTGTTAATGGGATCCGGGTTTTTCAACGGACATTTTGGACCTTCAGTCAATGTCGTGCAGCGTTCCAATGGTGCAAACCAGTGATACAAGTGGACGGAACACATTTATACGGTAAGTATAAGGGGACATTGTTGATTGCCACCGCCCAAGATGGAAATAATGAGATCCTGCCTATTGCATTTGCAATTGTTGAAGGTGAAACGAAGGAAGCATGGGAATATTTTTTGGCTTCCATACGACTGTATGTTACAAATGCAGTTGGTCTGTGTCTTATTTCTGATCGTCACAAAAGCATAATATCAGCTGTCGCCAATGAGACGCTTGGTTGGCAGCCTCCTCATGCGTACCATGTGTTTTGCATTCGACATATTGCGAGCAATTTTAATACCCGTTTCAAGGACCAAGCGTTGAAGAACAAATTAATGAGATTAGGTAATATTTCCCAACTGATGTGCAGTGACATTCATTCTTTTCATTACCTGACACTGGTTTGTGTGTTACAGGATATGTGCCAAACAAAATTCACTTCGATGCATTGTATGCCGAGTTCTGCGATTCTGATAATGATGTGGCTACATGGATTGAAAGAATTCCAAAAGAACAATGGTGTCGGAGTTACGATGAGGATGGACGAAGATATGGTCATATGACAACCAATTTGTCCGAGTCAATCAATAAGGTTTTCCGGGGAGCGAGGAACATGCCCATAACATCTTTGGTCAAATGCACCTATAGTCGACTTGTCGATTCTCGGGTCAAAAGAGGGACCAAAGCACAACAAGATACCCGATCCGGAAAGATTTTTACGGATGTTGTTGGACAAGTTATGGCAAAGAATGGAGAGCGTGCTACATCGATGCGTGTACGGGAGTTTGATGTGGCGCGTACCACGTTTGAAGTTGATGATCCGGATGATACATACTCGGTGAACCTGACCCAGCGAAAATGCCAGTGTGGCAAGTTTCAGGCGTTCAAATTCCCATGTAGTCATGTAATTGCTGCATGTTCAGCTGTATCCCTTAATGCTGCACAGTACGTGGATCCCGTATTCTCAATCAACAACATTATGAATGTTTACTCGACACCGTTTCAGCCGATCGGCAGTGAACAAGGAATACCGCCCGCTTCCGACCAAAGCTTATCCCGATGAATCGAAATTGCGTGGTAGGGGCGTCCTAGAGCTTCACGCATTCGCAATGAAATGGATGAGGTGGAGGTCCAACCTAGCTCCAGTCGACTGAGATGTGGTATATGCAAACAGTTCGGACATAATAGGCGTTCATGTCCAACCCGCATAGCGAATTAGTAGACAATTGACAGCTTGTATACTTATGTGCTACTTATGTACTTATAGTTTCACATCATTAAGAATTTGTGTTTTGAAGTTTCACCTTTTCAAATTTATATTTATGTGCTTATAGGGTATAGTTAAAAATTTAGAATTTGGGAAAAGTTGCTTACCTATACGTTCGATAGCAAAATAAACACAAACAAATAAGTACAGGATCCGAGTACAAATATGACATACAAGAATCCATGCAAATAATTCATAGTACAAAGTAATCCATGCAAATATGTCATAATGCAAATATAACAACTAGTAAAACGATATGCTCATGATGGTGGAGTGTATGGAGGCCACGGTCTCGTCCGCGCATCACGCTCGGGTTCCTACGAATGCCACCACTCCACGCCGTTCGTCAAGATTTTGACCGATATTGAAATCCTCGGCGGCTGTCCGTATAAAGTCATCGGTGTGGTCGGCGGATTCATCGGATGCGCGTGTCCCGACCGGTATGGACTATTACTAGATCCTGCCTCAATATAACCATGCACAACTTGGGACGAACAAAAGGCAGTAAAACCCTGTGGCACATGTGGAACACTAAAGCCAGGAAAGCCATATGCTGACTGGTAGGCATTGAAACCCGCAAAACCTCCTCCAAATCCGGACTGGGAACTCTGTGATGGCCACTCATATGAGTAAGGAACATGTGACATCTGCGGAGCAAACGTCGTCTGCGGCTGTGCGTAGGACGGCATCGGCACATGTATCTGTTGAGGCACCTGTGGTGGCATCTCTGGATGAACCTCTGCTGTCACCTCTGGGTACCACGGAACCTGAGTATAGCCCATATTGGGCCACATGACTGGTCGATATACACCTCCGCCGCGTGGACCATGCTGGGGTATCTGGTATGCCTCCATCTCGTGCCGTGGACGTCGTTGACCTAGTCCCGTCCTTCCTTCGCACGAGGCGGGACCTCTAGCGCAGGGTCTGGTACGCTAACTAAGAGTCCACTTGGTGCGCTAGGACCAGGCTCCGCAATTCGACCAAACTCTCTAAGTGCTCCAAGTAGCTGGTCACAAACCTCCTGAACCTGGTCCTTTCTGAACTGAGCATCAAACTGTGGAGAATTCATCCACCAAATCCACTCGACACCGTCAATCTGCATTTTTCCAAAGATATAATAAATAACATCATTGAACCTTAGTTATGGATAATAAGATGAAACATTTAAGATGCCAGGGGGAAGCAAGATCAATACGTACCACATGCCCAATCCTGACGACCTGCCTCGTCATATACCGTCTAGTGTGTGTGAAGAACCAAGTCATGTACTCAGAGTTTGGGGAAATCGGCCCCTCCGATGGCTCTGTAGTCTCGATGCACAAATGTCGCGTGTTCCACAACTGAATAAATACATCCATCTTTGCCTCCCAATCATCAGCAATCTTACCGCGTAAGGTCAGATCATGTGCACCCTTAAGCTGTGCCGCAGGGCCAGGGATGTGTTGTTGCATGCCAAATTGCCGCATGCAGCGATCTGGTTGGTGCATCTCGACAATATGGAAACAAAGTACGGGCGTCACCGCCCTCCACCTGTCCTGCATGTCACCTCTACACCCATAAACTCATATCCGGCGTCCCTATATGGCTCCCACTTCACCCGTACATGTATACAAATGCGGATTAGTTTACCCTTTTGATTCCTTAATCTCAAATTTATTATACATACATCGTCTCGACCCATCCGGTCAAGCTCTATCCGATATGTCTTTAGCTCACGTCGCAATAACCGCAACTCGACATTGTTGAACCTGCAATACGTAACTCAATAACATTAGTGAAATGAGAACATAATCGCAAATCTACTCAAAGCATTTCAAATAATTCATTATATCATACTGCTTCCATACCTGCGTCCGTAATGATCACCTGCGTCAATGGGTGGTGGAATGTGAGGTGCTATGGCAGGAAATCTGGACCACGCCCATATCTGAAGTAACAATAAACAACCTCCCATGTCCTTAGTCAAGCCGACGTGGGCCGACATAGCTCGCGATACAAATAAGTGGCGAGTACAACTCCCCCCCCAACCGTATGTATCGCCCCGAGAGGTCACCACCCATAATTGTATATATCGGTAAGGGACCTCATGGCTGGACTTATCACACAACAAAAATCCACCGAATAGGCGTATGAGGTAAGCCCGTGTACAAAAGTTGACCCTCAACCGACGCTGAGTGCTCCTCCCAGTGTCCCCAATGACGGTCAAACCAGCCCATCTTGATGTTTCCGCCAATCAATTCAGATGGGAGTGGAGTCACACCCATGTATTGCCGCATAATTACGCCCGGTTGCCATGCGTTCGACCGGAAATTATTCGACCCTCGGTGACAAACCTAAAATGCCCTCTACATCCCGTAGAGTGATAGTCATCTCACCAACCGATATGGAAGGTGTGAGTCTCGGCCTCCACCTCTCAACCAAAGCGAAAATAAGGTATTTGTCAATCTGCACCAACATAAAATTAAATAACAAATATGTCGTGGTCTTTTATTATCCGTCTCATTTAAGCACAACTAAATGTATATAATTAATTACGTAAAGAATTTTAAAACATACTGGAGGTTTCTTCATGCGAGCCACGTGCCAGAAACCTGCACGCATAAGGTGGTCCTGCAACTCTATTGGGATGAGATCTGGGTCTTGGATATCTGCGGAAGACCCCTGTGAGGCTCGCCTCACCCTCAACACATTACGCTCTCCGGTGTTCCACACCACTTGTGATCGGTGTGACATTTGCACCTCCTCGTTAAGAACTCCTCACTCTTTAGGGCCGGGCTCAATATTACACGCATTGCGTTGGTCATCCATTTCACTAACAAAATTTTCCCGTATGTTTACAACTCATTATTAAGTCACTAGTTATTATTCTATAAATAATTAATTATTATAAATAACAATATACAACATTTTTCATGAATTGACTAATTAAGTTAATTTACAAATTATTGTAATATTCTTTTACATTTTATATTTTACATTTTAAATTTTATCCTAAGGTTAATAATAAATTTAAAATATTTTACATTTTATCTATCAATTTATTCTTTTACATACAAAATAAATATTTAATTGACTAATTAAGTTAATTTACAAATTATTTTTAGTCTTCTATCCTAAATTTAAAATATTTTAATTCCATGAATTATTCATTTGAATTATTATTTACAATTTTTATTATTTATAATTATTCATTTTTTATAAGTGATTAAGCATCTCTAGCCCTACCATTTTATATTTATTAAGAATTTATTGTATATAATTAAAAGTTAAAATTCTATTATTAAACAATTAACATAACAACATAATTAAATGGTGAGCATCTATCCAACTGTTAAATTTAGTAAACATCTATAATAAATTACGAGATATATAATAAAAAGTTAATTCCAATAATTTCAAAATAAACATAGCAAAAAATTAAATTTTACCCGTGTCTTTGTAAATGTGGAGTCACAAACAATTTTAGCCTCCTCCTTCTTCCTCTTCTTAAAGTTCCTCACCACGGAACCTCGCATATTTTTTCGGGAACCTCGCATTTTTTCAAAAGAGGTGGAGATTTGAAGGTTGGGGAGGTGTATGTCTGCGTGAATGTGGAGGAGGGAAGGAGTGAACAAGAATGAAGAACTTGAAGTTCTCGGGTGATGAGGGAGAGCGGGAAGGAGTGAAAGTATGTTCGATGAGAAAAATAAGGAAAGAAATTGGAGGAGTAAGGAAAAAAATGGAGGAGTGCGGATGAGGGAGAGGGTGAAGAAAATGAAAGAGTGAAAAATGGAAGAGTGGAGTGTGAGTCTGAAGAAGGAAAAAATTGAATGAGGGAAAGTGTGAAGTGAATGAAGGTTCGAGCAAAATAAAAAAAAAAAAAAAAAGAAGTGAATGGGAGAGGATTTTGAGAGGGGGGGGCCGGTTGAATGGGAGAGGGATTTTGAAAGGGTGGGGGGGCGGTGCGTGAGGGGGGGGGCATGCGGGAAACGTAGGGGGTTGCGGGTCGGGGAATCTCGAATTCCCCGACCCCGACGCACGCCGGCTTGTGGCGTGGAGGACGTTCACGCCCGGGGGCGTGAACGTCGGGCACGCCACGAGGCGTGACACGTGTTCACGCCTCCCGTGGCGTGAAGCACCCTCACGACACTCATTGCGCCCACCCCCCCCCCCACGCCACGGCCCGAGTCACGCTCCCCCCCGCCATTGGACAAGTAAGCCTTACTTTGGAAAATAGTTTGCAAAGTGCTTTAACCTGGAAATATTTTATAAATATTTGACTATTTTGGTCAAAAACCCGAATAAATGGTGAACCAAAGCTCTATACGCGCGCACACACATTATGATATTACTGTATAAATAATATTTTTGGAAAACGAAACATATTATTGTATTTAATTCATAAATACTTTTACATTGTGTGTGTATGTGTATATATATAAAAGTAAGTTACCAACCAGGACTAAATCCATATACAGAGCAGTTTTCTTTTCTGTGTCATTGGAGCAGAGCTTTGATCAGCAATGATTGGAAGGAGCACGACGGCGTATTTTCATGTATCCAAATTTACAGGCGCCAGGTGATGAACCCTCAAAAAGATAGGGCAAGTAACTAGTGGCTCTCTTGTATCTCTGTTGAATCTCCAAAATTTGTTGATTGCTCTTCAAACAATTCCTTCCAATAACACAAACTGTTCCGCCGGAACCCCCACCGGTGATCTTGGCACCGCATAATGTTCCGCCTTCAACTTTTGATGCTGCACTGTGTTGTAAGTCTTGAACCAATTGTACAAGCCTATCTGTTCCATCAGATCCAAGTCCGCAAGCATTGTAGCTGTAGTGGCACTGATATAACAATTCTCCAAGGGATGAGAGCTGATCATCACTTGAAGTTGCTGAGCTTAACAGTGCTTTGAATATCTTCACACGAAAGTTTTCATAAATTGGGTGTACTGTAGGAGCTCTCACTGCATAACTACACTTTTCATCAATAACAGTGACTGGATCATTATGATCGGCAAATTTATCTAGAAATGTCCCGCCACTCATGTACTCAGGGATGCTCTTAGCATAAAGGGCCTCATATCGGTGAGGTGACAAGTTGCTCAAGTAATCTAGAGAGGCTTCTCTACTCAAGAGTTCTATATCCTCATTCTCTACTTCGTCATTGTTTAACCCATTCGCAAGCGTCTTGGCTAATATCTCAGAAGCTATGAATTTTATCATTTTCCTACCCATGAAGGTACCAATTCTGACTGATCCATAGTCTGCGCCTCCAACACTGTGTTTAATTCCAGAATCAATTCCCCATAAGCGGATGTGATTGGGAATTTCTACCAGGTCAACAATTTCTGCAGGCTGGCAAATCATTGCAAGAAGCTTGTTGGCTTCACCACAAGCAGAAGCCATTTGGTCCATTACACCACATGGAGCCCCAACAATGTGATTTTCTACCTTCTGGCAAAGCAAGGCCAGATCTCTCGGGCTGATATTCAATCCATGAGCAACTGCTATAGCATGCATACTAGCAACCTCCACAGATGCAGAAGATGAAACACCTTTTCCTTCTGGGACAGCTGAATAAACCAGCAAGCTAATACTATCTTCAAAACGTATGCCCAATTCATTCATTAGTACCACAATTGCTCCAGCAATATATGCTGCCCACTTTTGGGAAGGATCTTGAGCAAAGAACTTCCTTGCTTTTTCATACGAGATTGGCTTATCTCCATCCATAAAATCAGACAAATCCATGTCAAAGGTTGGGCTTCGGTTGCTTAATTCCGAGCCAAATGATACAATTTGCAAAACAGCAGTTGGTTTGTCCCCTCTATCATTCCGTCTAGCTTGAGCATGCCTCCACAATCTATGCTTAATGGGATGGATTCTTTGCAGAGCAACATGGCATGCTTCTCTTATCGGCATCTGCAGGACAAGGCTTCCAGAGTAATCACCAATTCCACCCATTACATCTAACCTTCCTGGAGCTCTTGTCACAAAGATTTCTTCCTCCAAGTTCAAGAGGCTAGCAGCAGCCTTGAACTCGCGCGTCGTGTGCGTCTCGTCCAGTTCAGATAAGATCTTTAAAAAAGCCTCAGTATCTTGAAGACCTTGAATATCTCCATGAAGAATTTCAAAATGCTCATTGTGCGAGCTGACTGTGGATCTTTCTTCATCCACTAGAGAAGGTGGTGGGGGCGAGTGTCCAAGTTGATTCTCAGCAGTTACATACCAATCTGGGATTGCAATATCTCCTCCAAGTGACCTTTGTAGCTGATACCCAAGAACCATAGCATCACGCAGTCTTCTAGCACCACTAAGCTTATCTGATGCATATTTCTTCCCAAAAGCTGTTTCTTGTAGTATATGGGCAGCCACTTCTCCACCATTTATGCCACCTTCATAGCATGGTTTCAAAGTCACTGCTCGTTCAAGATAAGGCTTCCAGTGACCAGTGAATAAATCCCTCCTGATCATCTCAACACCAGCTTGATATTGCTCCAGCATGTTTCTCAAAAAGGGTTCTTCATTGAAATAATCTCTCCGAACAAAGACAAAAGGACACTTAAAAGCCAGAGCTTCACTAGCAGTGCCATACCCAATTTTTCCAAGCATACAATCAGATGCTGCAATAATGTCAGGTGTATACGCATTCTTGGCAAGTTTCTTGAAATTTGGTGGAAGGTCTTGGCTATCAGAAGCACCACAAACCAAGCATAACCATCCAGGAGGTAAAAACTCCTCCTTCAACTTCCATCCTGATGGCTGGCCACCAAAATTGAGGATCACTACTTTCACATCATCTGCTATACCAAGTTCCTTCCTCACCTCCTCACGAGATTTCTTCAACGTCCTCACAACCAGAGGCACATCAATAACGTCACGAAAAGCCGGCATTGGGCAATATCCTGGAAGGCGAATTAGGAACTCACAATGAGAATAGTCCTCTGCGATCTGCCAAACTATTGAACGGTGATGATTCCCGGCAGCCATAACGTATTCTGCATAAATGAAATCCCAGCTAAAATTGGTGACACAAACTGAACGAATTCCGGCGTCTGCCGCCGCACGACACGCCACGGGGACTACATCGGAGATCACTAAGTCAGCTTTAATGGAGGTTAGCCATTCTGTCTCCTGTTTCAAGATAGTAGCACGTGGCTTGACGGCGGTTTCAGAGTACTTCTCCAGCGAAGCAAGGCGATCGACGGTCAATGCATCGGCCTGAACAGCTCCGCAATCCAAAAGCACCTTGCGAATGAAAAGGCGCGGAGATTGAATAGCGGAGGTGAAGACAAAATCAGGAGCGCCGGTGACGACGTGGACTTCATGTCCAGCGAGAATTAGATGCCGGACCACCTCCGCAACACGAGTGGCATGGCCGAAACCATGGCCGGTAACATAGTAAGCGAAGACCAAATTCTTCTTGGAAGCTGACACTGCACTGCTTTCTTGTTCGATCCTGGTCATTATCTGACTTTGAATTTCTGATGATTGCATCAAGAATCGAAATTCAAAGTGTATATATAGAGACGACGCGTAACCAAAAAAAAAAAAAAAAAAAAAACTGGATAGAGACGGCAAACCAAATCGGTTTCGTGTATAGATTCTGTTCGAATGAGATCTCGGCTACGTACTGAATTGCGCTAATTAAGGGGGGATTGTTTCCGGTTTTTCTCCTATAATTTAAATCTACAATGTGCCTTTTTCTTACACTTCCAGTTTTAAATTTTAAATATATAATATAGTTTGTAATAAAAATATTTAAGACCAGAGATAGTAATATTGTAAAAAATACCAACTCCTAAGTTGTTCTTTAGAATAAATTTTTGTTGTCTTATTGGTAAGGTGTGTGCACTTGATAAGAAGCAAGGAGATAGAAATCCTACCCTTCACATCTCATGGGTTTTGTTTGAGTTAGCTTTCAAAAAGCTTGTTCACGTCACTTATGATAAAACTATACTCACATACTTAACTCATACCACTTTGATCTTATTTATAAGTTTATTTTGACCAAAAAATTTATTCCTATTTATAAGTCCAATTTCATGTAATAAATGAGATTGTGATAATTTTACCCATATTAATTAATTGTACTCATGAAGATAGAGAAAGAAAGAAACAGTTGGAAAATACTCAATCATAAATAAGGGTAAAGTTGAAAATTTACTTTATAATTATTGAGTTAACCACCTCTCTTAGTATATGAGATTTGGTCAAAATAGACTTATAAATAGAACTATAACGATACACCGTAAATAAGTTAGAAAAGTAACTTATACTACCTCCGTTCCTAATTATAAGAGCTAGTTGACTTTTTTTGGAGAGATTAAGGAAGCTAAATAAGTTATTTAATCATTTCATCGGTTGTATTTTCTTAGATTAAATATTAGTTTATTAGTCAAACTATTTGGTTTGAAGAAAAAAAATAAAAATAAAAATATTCTAAATTAATTTACTTAACTTCCTTAATCTTTTCAAAAAAATTAATTAGGTCTTATAATTAGGACCGAAGGAAGTACCATTAATCCAAACAGATAACTATATAAAAGGGCTTATTGGATGGAGGGTCAACGCATAGGAAATGAGAAGAGTATGGTGATGGGGCAAATAGGGAGGGATATAGATTAGAAGAGATTAGCTTAGGTATTGATGACTAGGATGATCAAGTTATCACGATAGAACTGCATCCCTCACGAAAACTAATTTACTTGATTCAGTTGAAAACTTGTTTTTCTCAAATATACTATATTATGTAAAATTTGACACTGATTATAGGGAAAATTAAAATAAAAGACCAAGAGAAAATAATATTTATTATAAAGGGCTATAAAAATTGTAATTACTTAGAAGGATCAAACATCATTATATAAATTTAAAATTACTAAATTGCCCATAATCAATCCTCATGTATTATCTCTTATATTTAAAATTAAAAAAATAATTAAGATTAAAACTAAAAATGCCCATCATGATATGATCATAACTTTTTTCTAATATATTATTTAATTAACAATTGTTGCGGTCATATTTTTCTAAATTTTTATTTTTCACCAATTTATATCATCAAGTTGCCTATTTATATTATTAACGTGGATATCAATTAAGTTCTTTTTATAAAAATAAAAATAAACTTATTTCATATTTTTCGGGATATAATAGGTTTATTAGATTTTTTAATTTTATTATCATTACATGAATTTTTTTTTTTTTTTTTGCCCAAAACAAATAATTTTATTAATAACAAAAGCAAGGAATACACATGCTAATAGCCGAAGCCAAGAAGCACTCAAAAACACCTAAACCATAGCGCACCAAAGAAAATAAAGCCTAATAACAAAGAGATGCTAGAAAGAAAAGAATACAATAATACCGGAAAAACTATCGGCTAGCTTACTATATCGGACCGTGATCGGCCCACGCCTTCTCTATCCAATTCCTTATTCTTGCTAACGTTGGATTCCCGATTGGGTTAAAGTCTTGGAGTAAAAACTTGCGAATGGAAGGAGGAGCACTAATCGGCCATGGATGCTTGATACACCTTCCTTGCGGCATCGGTTGCTAACACATCGGCTACTTTATTACCTTGCTTGGACACAAGGGAAAAAGACACCTCCACCGATGACTCCAACAAATCAAGGATCTCCAACAATAAATCCCTACATTGCCAATCATAGCCGATGGCGAATTCTTTTTAATCAATCTATACAAAGAATCGCAATCGGTTTCTATAGTCACCTTGTATGTTTGAAATTTATTCTGTGCAACAAAGCTTCCTTCATGGCAAGGCACTCGGACATGAATGCGAAGTGAAATTCACGGCTATGCTCAACCCACCAACAAAAAAACCGTTATGATCTCTGCAGCCACACCGATCCCGCCTCTCCCGGAATCCTCCCCGAATGAACCATCAATGTTGAACTTAATTGTTGAATCGAGGGCACCACCCACCGTACACCTCTCACAAAGAACCTCTTCATATACTTTCCTAGAAGCGGTCTCCCCCTTTTTGCCATAGACCTCCAAAACTCATCAACCCGCAACAACACCCGATCTAACCACCTCGGCGACATTTGGTACCTCCTCTCTAAATACCCAATTACATCTCTTCTTCCATATCCACCAACAAGTCATTGCAAACAAGGATTTACCAAAGTAATCTAAAATCTCCTTCCCATGAAGCATGTCACACAGCCACTCCTCACACCTCTTCATGGACCATTTGCTAAATTTGAGTCCCAAAGGGCTACCAAACCAACAGTGTTTAGTCCATGGACAAAGAAATAATAGATGTTCTAAGGTTTCTCTATCAGACAAGCAAATAGGACAGATCGGTGATAGCGAGCACTTACGCTTAAACAGGGCGTCCTTAGTAGCAATAGCACCGGCTCCTATCCTCCAAAGAAAATGCTGGACTTTAGGAGGAACCATGACCCTCCAGACACTCTTCCACAAAGTCTTGGGCACCGAGAAGGACATACCTAGATCCTTTATTTTTTCATCCGCCACATTACTTCTCGCTACTGCATATCCAGTTTTGACAGTGTAACAGCCATCCCTGCTAGCAAGCCAAACCACACGATCAGCACCCATACTAGGAGGGATAGGAATTTTCAAAATCAACTCACGCTCCTCAGTGCTAATTCTAGAAGCAATAAGATTGAGATTCCAGCGCCCATTAACTATGAGATCTACCACTTTGCTTCTGTCTTCATCCCCTGAGATTCCACCTTGCTGCAACTTACGACCAGGCAGGCCCAAGACCCATTGATCAGACCAAATCCTAATCGATTTCCCATGACCAACCTTCCAACACAGCTCATTCAACAGCAACTTTCTGCCTTCTAATAAGCTCACGCAGCCCCAAGAAGCGTGCCTTCCTTTCCTTGCCGTAAGAAAGTTTCCTCTTGGGTAGTAAACACCTTTCAGAATCTTGCACCAGGGGTCCTCTGGATTATCAAGTAACCGCCAAGCCGTTTTGGCTAGGAGCGCTCTGTTAAAACACAAGAGGTCCCTGAAGCCCATCCCACCCTCACTCTTCCTTGTGGCTAGTCGTTTCCAACTTTTCCAGTGAATCGTTCCCCCTTCACCCTTTTGGCCCCACCAGAAATTGGAGATTAAACGATCAATTTCCATACAAGCTTTCTTGGGGAATAGAAAACAGGTCATAGGGTAAACGGGGATGGAGTTAGCCACCGCCTTAATCAAGATTTCCCTACCAGCGAAGGTGAGTAACTTCTGCTTCCACCCTTGTAGCTTCAGTCCAACCTTATCCCTAACAAAAGCCAACGCAGCTGCTTTTGATCACCCCCAGATTATAGGCAGACCCAGGTATTTTCCAGACAGATCTGAGTAATTAATTCCAAGACATGCAGATACTTTTTGTTTAATCCTCACCGAAGTATTGGATGAGAAGAAGATATTCAATTTTTCCAGATTTATTGCTTGCCCTGAAGCCTTACAGTAGACATCTAAAATCATCTTCAGCACCTTGCAGTTCAGCTCATCAGCGCTAAGGAATAAAATAGCGTCATCGGCAAAGAAGCAATGAGACAAAACAAGGGCACTCCTAGCTAGTTTCACACCTTGTAAGTCCTTCCTATCAATGTGGCATTGGAGCATGAGGGAGGGTACCTCGGAAGCTATAATGTACAAGTAAGGTGACAATGGATCACCTTGCCTAATTCCACGCTCCGGAAGAAAGGAATCCACGTTGTGCCCATCAATCTTCAAATTAAAGGCCACAGAAGTAATACACTGCCCCATCCTCAGCATCACCTCAACAAGAAAATCCCACTCAACCCGGTCGTACGCCTTGTTCATATCAATCTTCAAGGCCATCTCTCATTTCTTCCCTTTTTTCTTGAGCTTTAGATAGTGAAACACCTTATGAGTGATGAGTATATTATCCTGAATCATTCTTCTAGCAATGAAAGCCCTCTGGTTAGGTGAGATAATTTTGCACATAAGACTCTGCATCCTATTAGTCATGATTTTGGCAATTATCTTGTAGGAAACATTACACAAACCGATGGAGTCCGGCCGATTCACTTTGCTTCAGGCTTATCAACTTTCGGGATCAAAACAATATCCGTTGAGTTTATACCTTTTAACTCCGAGCTACCCCCAAAAAATGCATGAACCATTCCACAAACTTCTCTGTTTATTTCCTTCCAGGCTGATTGGTAGAATAGGGCTGAGAAGCCATCAGGCCCAGGAGCTTTATTGGAAGCCAGCTGGAAGACAACTTCCTCAATTTCTAGGTTCGTCACCGGTTTCAATAGTTCTGCATTATCTTCCACCGACACCACCTTCTTCACATAAGCTAGCGCTTGGTCCATGGGTCTTGCGCCATCCGAGCTAAATAGCCCCCTGTAGAATTCACTGAATGATTTGTTGATCATCTCTCTTTCTTCTAACCAGACCCCATTGTCCCCTTTCAGCCTCAGAATTTTATTTCTCTGTCTTCGCTGTACAACACTATTATGGAAGAACTTTGTATTTCTGTCCCCACACCCCAACCATGCTATTCTTGACCTCTGCCACCAGTAAGATTCCTCCTTATCCCATGCATCTTCAATCTGACACACCAGAGATTCAGCTTCCAGCAACTTTCCTTCAGTAAGGGGCCCATCATAACAGCTAGATAGATTTCTTCTTAGTTGATCAATCACTCTTCTAAAGTTGGGAAACTCCCTCCTACTCCACACCACTAATTTCCTCCTACAGGCATCAAGTATGCGGATCAGGTCAAGAATTTTGTCATTAACAGCACCTACTACATCATTCCAACCCACTTCAACAGTATGTAGGAATCCATCGTGTTGTGTCCAGCTAGCCTCAAACTTGAAAGATTTGGGAGCCTTGACATCGCTATAGCAACAGTCAACAATCAGCGCATGGTGATATGATCCTATAGGATCCACGTCTAAAACGATTGCATGATCAAAAGCTATTCTGAATTCCACGTTGCCAAGGCCACAGTCTAGTCTTTCTCTTATAGGAGTCTCCCCTCTCTTATTGCACCACGTGTATTGAGACCCCTTAAATTCTAAATCCATGAGGCTGCAATCTGATAGAATCCCCTGAAAATTGATGATTTTCCTCATAGATCTAGGATTTCCACCTTCCTTTTCGCTTTGAGACAAGAGGTCATTGAAGTCTCCCACTACCAGCCAAGAGTCATTAATACCAGATGCCAACTTCCTCATCAAATCCCACACAAGACGCCTTTCCCGCTCTTTTGGTGGCCTATAGACGAACGAAACAAATTTAGGTGCGTTCAAACAGTCAGATTCAATAACAGTATGGACAACATTCTTTGACTTATAAAGTACAGTCAGGGAAATATTACCATGCCACCACACAGCCAGTCCACCCGAGAGTCCAATCGGATCTACATACAATTCGTGAACAAAACCACACCTTGAGCTGATCTTCTTTCCTTTAGCTGAACTTATTTTGGTTTCCATTAGGAAGATTATAGAGGGACTATATTTCTTTACCATGTCCCTAAGGTTCTTGACTGTCAAGGCTCTTCCTAGGCCTTGGCAGTTCCGAGAAAGTAGTTTCATGGCTGCACAGTGGCCGTTAAAGGCCGCCACCAAGACCTTCGATCCTTGATCTTCTTCCTCCTCCCACCTCTTTCTCAACCTCCACTTTCCTCCAAACTAACGGTGATGAGATTTGGTTCACATCCATGGGAGCACACTGTTCCTTACACCACCGCGGTGCGATTCCGATCTACCGCCCTACGATCAGATCGTCCCTATACCCCTCCGAGCCGCCAGTCACCGTCGCCGACCAGCCCCCGTACCGCCAGTCCACCTACCCCTCTCACGCTTGGGCGGAGAGACCTAAGCTCCTACGCGTGTGCGCGAGGAGAAAGAAATTGATGATAAAGCGAAATTAAGTTTGATTGTTAGATTAACTTTTTCATTACATGAATTTTTTAAATCACATAAATTTCTTCTAAAACAAAAATAAGTCATACAAACTTATTTAACATATAGGATAAATTATAAAAGACCTTGACTTTTATTAAAACTATATAATTCCATTTTTAATTAATTTTTTTTTTTTTTAATTTTAAAAAATATAATTTTTGAAAATTGAAGAATGGGTAATTTTTTTCATAATATATATTCAAGTTGTGAAAATTGAGAATATCATTGTTTAATTTAATGAAACTTAGAATTTTATATTAGTTTTAAAAATAGAATGAGGAAGAGAATATAAGAGGGAATATAGAAGATTTTGTTAGGGGAATTTTAATAATTTTAATTTTATATTTTTATATTTGGTTCTTCTAAATAATTACAATTTTTATGGTCATTCTCTATAAATATCTTTTCCTTTAGGTCCTTCATTCTAATTTTACCCGATTATAACGTTTTTTGTTTTTTGTTTTTTTGCTTGTTCTGAACATATTTTATTTCAAAGTATTATAAGTGTTCTTAACATAATATCTTTCACTAGTTTTCCTGGATTACAAAAAATACTTAATTGGAGCTTAAATTTTATTTAAAACCAATTTTAAAAAGAACTAGATTTTATATTAAATTCTTTCTTTTCTGGGGGACGGAGACGCTAATGAGCCTTTGTTTTGGGGAATATCAAACATAAGATTTTAACAAGTTCAATGTTTTTTTTTTTTTTTTTTTTTTTTTTTTTTTTTTTTAAAAAAAAAAGAACAAGTGAGATAATAAAATTACCAAAGGAAAAGTAAAGAAAATCAATTTAAAAAAAACCTTCAATCTCAGATCTTTTTTATTTAGAACAATATGCGTGAATTGATTTTTAGTTATAATTTTACTAAAAAAATTAATGATGTCTAGAAGGTATGAAATAGAATCAAATAATTAATTGAAAATAAATAATGATAATAATGCAAGCATAATTAACGATAGTTTTTTTTTCTCATGCATTTTTAATGATAAAAAGATGAAACCAAACAACAAATATTTTTTTTATTCTAGAATTTGATACAACAACTATCCTCAACTTATATTGTCGATGATAAGAAATTATAATATTATATATAGTTAAATCTACAATGAAACAGAGCCTTGAGTGATTACAACATGTTATGTACTCCTATAAATTAAGGTCATAAAAAATAATTAGGATATTGACAGTTATGATCTCACAAGTTTATTATGAAAAATTATTTTTTTTTTGGCCCGCATGAAAAATTAGTATTCCCTTTGGTTCTTTATATAAGACAAAGTTTATAGGATAAATTGTACTACAAACTTTATCTTATATTTAGGATCGGAGGTAAACTTTTTTTTTTTTTTTTTTTTTTTTTTGAAGTGAAAAGTTAGAATTAGAATTCTTAGATGTAGCTTAATAATATCATACAGACTATGATCTATAATTAATGAAAAAGTTTATTTGAAAAAAAAAAATCAATGGAAAAGTTTTTAGGGAAAAAGAAACACAAAAAACTTTAAAAGTAGTAAAGGACATAATGATGTTTTGAATATTTATAATATATTTATAATAACAGAGAAATGTTAGTATATGATTTGTCTTTTTTGAAATTAAAAGTAAATAACATAAATGCTCTTTTATATATATATATATATATATATTAAAAAAAATATTACCTTGCTGTTCTCTAAGGTCTACCGCTCGGAGAGTCTGGCCCCCCACCCCACCAACGTTTCTATAACATTCACTAGGGGTGTTCATGGGCAGGGCTGGGTAGGGCGAGACCCTTGCCCGATGCTCCTCGTCGAAAGATCACTTTGGCGACAAAATGCGGCCCGGTGCTCGGCCTTGCCCGATAGAAGCCCGAACATTTTTGGGCTTGGCAATAATAATTTGGCTGGCGGGCGGCCCTTACATGCCCAAGTGGCGATACCCTGTCACACCCTATGTGAAAAAACAGCTTTAATCATACCTAATAAACAATATTGGAAAATTCAAATGAAATACATAATCATGTAAGAAAACAACAAAGAAATCATATTATTACATTATTTACATGTGACCGATTATCAAGCACTGGACAGTGGAGAGGCAGTCAGGCTCAGGAAGATCATTGAGCTAGAGAAGAATGGAGAACGAGAGAGGAGAGAACGACTAGGGCATTCGAGTTGAGAAAAGGGAAGAGAAGAAGAAATGATGATATTTTTTTTATTATAAGTTATATATAATTTGTAAAAAATGTATAATACCATCTTTAAATATATATATAAAATAATTTTTTATTCTATTAAAAAAATAAAAAATATGATAATTATTTGGCGGGGCCAAATGGGCGGCAAAGATACTATGCCCGATGCCGCAAAAATGCCCGACCATTTGTGCCTTTGCCCGGTTTGGGCTACTTTTCCTTGGGTCAAGGCGGGCGATTTTTCGATGGGCGCGTGTGGGCGGACGGGGCCGGGCATGATGAATACCCCTAACATTCACCATGTCATTGGCCTTAGTATTTCAAGCCATGTAAAACCTAAACAACAATTTAAGGCCGGTTTGAGAGTTGTTTTTGAAAAATGATTTTTACTATTTACGAGGTAAAACCTAAGTTTTAAAATAAGTTTTAGAGAATGATTTTGGAAAAAAATGATAGTGTTTAGATGTTTTTATCATAATAGCTTTTGGGGGATCAAATTTACCAAAAAGGGCATTAACTTTTTGTATAATTGCATTTAAAGGATAAAGTGATATTTTAAATATTATAAACATTATATTCAATAATAAATACAAAAAATTACGTAAAACTGTCAGAAAAATAAATTTCTACCATTAGTAAATTATGTAACATGATAAAAATTAGATCAAACATATATGTATTAATAAATTGTATAGAAAAAAAATATTTTTAACATAAAAATATTTTGGTATAGTTAAATATAAAGGGTAAGGTTGTATTTTAAATATTTTTAATATTAACTTTCATAATAAGGATACGGGTGATCTTGAAAAAATAATTCTCATGATTTTAAAAATTTATTTTAGGATATTAAAAAAACAATATCTTTAATATTAATTCAATGTTTAAATGCTAAAAAATGAAACTTTCAACATATAAAAGTGATGTTTCATGAAAAATATAACTAAAACCTTTATAAATATAGTCTATTAATCCATGGTAGGGATACAAATACATTCGTACACAGCCAATAATTATCATTTCACATAGTCCCAGTGGCGGAAGCTTGTTATGGCCAGCTGGGGCCTTGGCCCTAGCTGGCCCCGAGTGTAGGGATGGAAATAGGCCAGGCCTTTCGGGCCCTAGCGGCGTTAAAAGGCCAGGCCAAGGCCTATTTACTACGGCCTATATGTGTAAATAGGCCGAAAGCCTGGCTTTGTAAGCCTTCGGTGCGGCTGATAAATATAATTATATTTATATAATATAACTAAAATAATATTTAATTTTTATATTTTATTAAAAGCCTACATCTATATGGTTTTTTATAGGCTCAAAGCCTTTTTATGGCCTCCAATATAATATGATTTATTATATGATATTTTATAAAATTTGTTAAGGAATGATATTTTATTTGCCCACAAATTTGGCCCCAACTAATTTTTAATCTTCTATGTAAAGATAATATTTGTTTCATTACTCATTGGACGGAGAGGAAAGTAAAATTCTTGTTTGAGATACCGAAAGGTTGGCATCATCTTATATATTGTTTTGATTTATAATCATCAATTATTATTTATTTGTAATTTTAAGGTTATTTGATACTATTTAGTAAATACTCGCTCTGGTCCTTATTTAAGGAACCAACTAACAATTCTCACAAGCCAATAAAAACAGTTAAAATCATTAAATTTGTCCTAAAATTTAAATAATTTTCAATATTATCCCTATTAATTACACTAAACTCTAATATCATATTAATTATATTACTCTTTTTTTGCTCAAAAAAGATTTTTAATTAATGTTTATTAATTATTATTGTCACTCACTACCTTTTTTATTATGGGCATACATGGAAAAAAAATATTTAATACTATTTGGAAACAAGCAAGTGTCTTATAAAAAGGACCAAATATACTTGTTAGTTAGTGTCTATAATAATAAGAACTAAAGTGAGTAGTTCAATATGTTTATTTTTTGGCCCGGGTTAAACTTTTTTTCTGGTTCCACCACTGCATAGTCCATACATTTCACATAAGCAGAGTTTTTTGAACCCAAAAAAAAAATGAAAAAAATAAAAATAAACAAAGTTGGTTTGTTACCCGAGGAAATAAAAATTAACATTTAAAAAGTAGGGTAAATGTGCAAAAATGCACATGTATTTTCCCCTGAGGAGCGCCCAGCACCATATAATTTTTTTGGGTTCAAAAATACACATGGAATTTCAAAACCAGTGCAAAACTACCATCACTGTTAAAGTACATTAACTGACGTTATTGGCAATGTAAAAATACCAAAATGCCCCTGAACTAAAAAAAAAACCTCACACAGTCTATTCATCTGCTTTTACACATTGCAGATGAAGATTCCTCTACTTTTCTTGGCTCTCGTCGCCGATTACATACAGGTCTAAGAATTTACAAGATTAAAATGTCGCCAATATCTCCACAATGCAGCCATTTCCAGTTTGCTCAAATCAACCTTCTACATCGAAATATTTAAACTTTGCGTTTATAGTTGTAGGATGAAGAAACTTAAACTTTACAATGTAAAAACATGGCCAAGAAAATAAACATTAAAGTGACGTGATTTACTTTACATTGGACCGTTGGGGTGTGGAAATTGATCCCTTCAACAATGAATCACCAAAGAGGGACCTGCTGAAAATTTTGTGAGATGATCCCAATGAACGCTTGGGATATGTTTCACTGGGTTTGTGCATATTGAATGGGTCTATACGGAAGAAACAAAGGCTGCCATTAGCATGAAAGAAGCAGAGGCTATTCACGACGTTTGTTCGAAAGAAACAGAGGACCTGAGATTTTCTTCACGACAATTGCGATTAAAGAAACAGGGGACCTAAAACCCTAGTAAAAAACTAATCCTAGCTGCCAAAGGAAAATCCAAACCCCATCAAATCGAATCAAGAAAAACGACTACATCAAAAATAGAATGAGATTCAAAACACTTACGGAACCAAGCCAACCTTCTCTTGCAAAAGACGAAACTTTATACGATCTCCCCCCTCTTGAATCTGCTAATGAAACTCCTCCAACTTCTTTTGCTCAGCATCATCGGAATCTAAGAAGAAAATGAGAGATGAAGCTAGTGCGATAGATTAGAGAGAGAAGAGATGGCTCCGATCGGGTTAAACCTGGACAACAGAAAGCAGATTTTGGCGCAATTTCAACCCTAAGTGACGACCGAGATGAGGAGATGATTCAAAGAGAAAGAAAAGCGGGCGATGGTTTCAGAGAGAGAGGAGAGAAGGGCGATGGTTTAGAGAGAGAAAAGGAGGGTATTAAGGTAAATTAGATAATTCAGATATTCTCAATATTTTAAAATGTGTGGGTCCCACGTCAAAAAGTAACGTCAGTTTGTGAAATCTAACGGCAATGGTAGTTTTGCACTGGTTTTGAAATTCCATGTGTATTTTTGAACCCAAAAAAATTACATGGTGCTGGGCGCTCCTCAGGGGAAAATACATGTGTATTTTTGCACCTTTACCCTAAAAAGTATCCCCATCTTCACTACTGCGTCTTTCTGCAGATTTATAACGAAAAAAAAGGACTTTTTGTAGAATGATTCAATTTTGGAGGAGTATGAGCGAGATGGGGAGGCAGATGCCGGCATGCCGCGATCTTAGTAATTCCACAATGCACCATCAGTGTCAGAATTCTAATAACTTTCTCGAGACAACTTCACGGGAATTTTTTAGCTATTTCTCTGGAATCGAATATGGCGGCTGTTGAGCTGAGCTGATGATTTGGAATTGTTTTTGGAGCTTGCAGGAGTTTGGGCCTTATGTGGGAACAAGACGAGAACACACCAGAGAAAAGCAAAGAGACGATGATGAGAAGAGAGAGATGAACATTGCATGGCATTTTGGGGGTTTTCAATGATGGTGGGGCCCACGAGCTAGGCAGAGAAAACTAAAATTAAAAAAAAGTTGGATTTGAGAAAACCTAAGTTTTGAAGCCAAAACCTAGGTTTTGTATGCAAAATAATTTTTAGAAAAAAATGTGGTGTTTAGCAGACTTATAACAAAATCTAGGTTTTGTTTCTAAAATCTAGATTTTAGAATATGTCAAACAGGCTCTTAGTCTTTGAAGCCAATCCTTGACTTAGGACTCTCATGAAGAAAGGAGAAGCAAGAGCATCAAATAATTATCCTGGGGTTGGCAAAAAGAAGAAAAAGAATTAAGGAGAATCCTTAAAGAACAAAGAGAGTTTCCAAACAAAATAAGTTGAAGATTGACTGAAGATTCTTAATGTAGAGCACTGAAAAGTTTAAGTATTAAACAAAGAAGAAAAGCAAAATGAAGAATAAGGGTTCAAAAAGAGAGAGAGAAGGGGAATGTTACAAGAAAGGAAAGAGAAAAATAATCTGGTTTGAAGTAAATTCAGCAAATTCATATATTAAGATTTCATAAGTTTGAGCCAGGTTTTTATAAGTTTTTAAAAGAATTTTACAACTTCTAACAAACTTTTCAATTCATCACCATGAAAAGACTAACAACAGAAGCATCTAAAACACCACCAACCGGCAACCACCACAAAACATCAACCACCAACAATAAGAGGATGAATTTAACAATGTCAACAAAAAAAGTTCGACTTGAGAATACAAAATCACACCACCAACAACACAAAGATTTAAGAATATATATATATATATATATAAATATATATAAACAATTTGAAAACGGTGAAAATGCTGCTGACATTGTCAAGCTTACAAATTTGAGAATCAAAGAGTTGAAATCAACAGATGGAGGTTGAAGTAAAATCTTCGTTGCCATAATCAATCCAAGCATGTTCTCTCCCTTGTTTCCAACTCTTTTCTTGGCTCTTCAACAACGATGCTATGTGGTTTTAGTATCTCACGTCTTTTTGAGCATCGGTGGTGGCAAAGTGAGGAAGCCTAAAGACACATCGGTGACGGCGGCCAAACAAGGTTCTTTGGTAGCATCCTCTACTTTTGTTCCAGATTCGGGCTCATGCTCTTGAAATCACCACCGACATCGTCACCAAATATAAGAATGAGGAGGATAAGGCCATGGAGGTTGAAGAAGGTTGATGGAATGAGCAATGACACACAGAAGGAAAATGAGAGCCAAATCTAGAAATGAGAAAAAGAGAAGCAAAATGATTTAGAAGTGAAGGATATTTTTGTCAATTTTATTTAATTTCAAAAAGGTAAAGTTAGGCTCTCACACCACCATTATATTATGAATATCTTTCTATCTTTTTCATTATTTTTAAAGGTTTTTTGGGGAATTTTCCCAAGTTTACACGAGTAATATTTATGTGACATAGATTTATGGGATTCATATTTCTCTAGTGACTGGAGATAAGGTTCTATCCAGTGACCCCAAAACTATACCGTTTCAACCTTAAAAAATAAAAAAAACATAACCGAGCAGAGCTTATGCGAAGGTCCCTGTAACAATTCTCTGAATTCCTCTACCCCTGAATACAACTTGCTCTGATGCAGAATGGATTCAAGCTTCATGGTACTCAGCCACCCAGCTGACACATCCAAGAACCTCCCTTCGTAATCCACCAATGCTTGAAGCATCATGCAACCATTTCTACCCAATAGCTCTCGATCAATCCCGAATCTCGCAAACCCCAAAACAATTTGGAAGTGATTTCCATCCAAAGCCCTCAGCAATCCCCTCTGAATCAGACCGAAGAAC
The DNA here is from genome assembly GCA_019022655.1 of Acacia acuminata. Classification (NCBI taxonomy): domain Eukaryota; kingdom Viridiplantae; phylum Streptophyta; class Magnoliopsida; order Fabales; family Fabaceae; genus Acacia; species Acacia acuminata. The sequence continues at coordinate 1,680,861 of JAFJYI010000112.1, read as the reverse complement.
CATTTTTACTCAATAGCTCGCCATCAATCCCGTATCTCGCTAACCCCAAAACCCCAAAACAATTTGGAAGTGATCTCCATCCAAAACCCTCAGCAATCCCCTCTGAATCAGACCGAAGCTCAAACAGATGCCCCGAATTCTCATTTATTGCTTTACAAACAACATAAATCGCCCTACATAGAACCACCGATTCGATCCCAAACCGCCTCGCTATGTTTTTTTATTTTCTTAAGTTTGAAACGGTGTAATTTTGGGGTCATGGAGATAACCTTATCTCCAGTGACTGGAGAAATCTTAATCTCTACATTTATAGTTGGTGTTGGACATCAATTTTTATTTTGAGTCACCAAGACTGAGGTCGGGAGCAGCAGCGAGGAATGTAGGCTCTCTACTTAACTTCCTCTCCATTTAAATGAGATGACGTCGTTTTGAACATAGGTGGAATCTCAGCCGTTGATGTTAAAATCTAATCTTGACCGTTGCTTGAGTAACCCAGAGATAAGAGTCTCGGACCTCACCATTCGCCTCAACCAGTTTCGCCGCTCTTCGGATGTTCATAAACGGCGTTTTCATCTGTGAACATTGAGCCTCATCGCCGGCCTCCGTCCTAACGGAGATTTCTAAATGTTCCAAGGTCTGCATCGTTGATTTATCCCCCATCGTTGGTTCATCATTTATAGCTTCAGAATAGCATATGTAAACATTCTAGAGAGTCTTGCTTATGGTTTTTGGAATCTGAGTCTAGCGCCCATCATCGTTCACTCAGGTTTGATTACTGACTGCCGTATGAGAAGATTTAACTATTTAAGCGACTATTTGCATATTGCAATGAATATAGTAATATGTCATTTTCACGTAAGTTTGTTTTTTGTTTTTGGATATCATCCCATTTCCACGGAGAGTTAACTTCAAACTCCTTTTCCTTTATGCTAAGATGATCCTTTTTTCCTTTTGATGCCTAACTATTGTTTACAGTATTGAATGTTCATGCCATAAGTATCTATCTATGGTTGTGTAACTGCAGACCAGTTTACTAAGTATGTAGTCTACTATACTGTGAATGGCTGATTTTTGCTGCTTGGAGTATGACCAAACAAGAAATTGAGAGACCCTTTCAACCCCTCTATGAATCCATGTTTTGTTTATTATGGTTCATACTTCATAGCTTATGCAGGAGTGAAGTTGAAAGTTAAACTGTTTGTTTTATAGGCAAACTTCGTTTTATTTGAATAGCGAGGAAGTGGAGACATTCCAGGAGATGGGTGCTGGATGGTGAGGGTGAAGAAGGGTGGACCCAAAAGCAGGAGATGGCTGTCAATTAAGCTACAAACCAGGGGCAATTTTGACTTTTCAATTTCAATTCCACATTGCACCATCTATTTCTTTGCTGCCCTCAATGCCATCTTCCCTTCCTGCAAATTGCAAACTACACCAGGTAAAGCATTTCCATCATCTCTCCGTTCTTTTCCCATATGCCAAACGTGACCTAATTGCTTCTGCCAAACCAGTCTCTTTCGCTTTTGAATTCCTGCGTTGATTATGGAAATGATTTTCCCTCTCCTGGGCTTACTCTTTTATCCGTTCTAGCCTAAATCTCCAAATGGTTGTAGCTATTTTTTGTTTTGTTTCCCATTGTCAAGCTCAAACCATTATTCCATGAATCATGATGCAAATTTCTGTACCGTTAAGAACCCCAACTTGGTTTTCTAGACGAAGGCTCCTTGAGGAGAAGCTTTCTGATCTCCATAAATGTTCTAACTTGGACCACCTAAAGCAAATTCATGCTCAAATCCTCAAAGCTGATCTCCACCAAGACCTCTATGTTGCACCCAAGCTCATTGCAGCTTTCTCTCTCAGCCGTCAGATTCTGTTAGCTGTGAATGTCTTCAATCAAATTCCAGAACCCAATGTTCATTGCTACAACGCTTTGATTAGAGCTCACGCTCAAAATTCTCAGCCATCACATGCTTTCGCAGTTTTCTTTGAAATTCAAAGATGTGAGATGTGTCCTGATAATTTCACATACCCGTATCTGTTAAAAGCGTGTATTGGCCAATCTTGGTTACCTGTAATTCAAATGATTCATTCACATATAGAGAAAACCGGGTTATATTCAGATATATTTGTGCCCAATGCACTAATTGATTCTTACTCAAAGTGTGGACCTTGTGGCCTTACTGCTGCATTGAACTTGTTTACGTCAATGGAGGAAAAAGATATTGTTACTTGGAATTCTATGATTGGTGGGTTGACAAAAGCTGGGGAATTAGAAGAAGCTTACAAATTGTTCAACGAAATGCCTGTGAGAGATATGGTAAGTTGGAATACAATGTTAGATGGGTATACAAAGAAAGGAGACATGGATAAAGCATTCAAACTGTTTGAGAAAATGCCTGAGAGGAACATTATCTCTTGGTCAACAATGGTTTGGGGTTACTGTAAGGCTGGGGATATTGATATGGCTAGGATTATGTTTGACAAGAGTCCTGCTAAAAACATAATCCTTTGGACCACTTTAATATCTGGGTATGCCGAGAGAGGGCTCGTTAGAGAGGCAAGCACCTTGTATGAGCAAATGGAGGAAACAAGATTGAAGCCTGATGATGCGACTATGATAAGTATATTGGCAGCATGTGCAGAGTCTGGAATTATGTGTTTGGGAGAGAAAATTCATGCCTCCATCAACAGGTCTAGATATAAATGCAGCACTAAAGTGTCCAATGCATTGATTGATATGTATGCAAAATGTGGTTGTTTGGAGGCTGCATTTGATGTGTTTAATGGAATAGGGAAAAAAGATGTCGTATCTTGGAATGCCATGCTCCAAGGATTAGCTGTGCATGGACATGGCAAGAAAGCACTTGAGCTTTTCTCTAGGATGATACATGAAGAAGTTGAGCCTGATAAGTTTACATTGGTTGGCCTTTTATGTGCTTGTAGCCATGCAGGCCTTGTTGAGGAAGGCAGAAAGTACTTCTATTCAATGGAGAAAGTGTATGGGATTGTTCCTGAAATTGAGCACTATGGTTGCATGATGGACCTTTTAGGTCGTGGAGGGCATCTAAAGGAAGCTTTTGCACTTCTTCACAGCATGCCGATGGAACCGAATGCCAAAATATTGGGAACTCTTTTGGGGGCTTGTCGGATGCATAACGCTGCAGATCTTGCAAGAGCTGTGAGTGTTCATCTGCTCAAATTAGAACCATCTGATGTTGGGAATTACTCCCTTTTGTCAAATATTTATGCTCAAGCAGGAGATTGGAGTAGTGTTGCTGATGTGAGGATGCAAATGAAGAAGCACACAGGAGGGCAAAAGCCATCTGGAGCTAGTTCCATTGAGTTAGAAGAAAAGGTGTATGATTTTACTGTTCTTGATCGATCTCACCCCAGATCAGATGATATATATCAAATGATTGACAGATTGGCGCATGATCTTAAGTTGGTTGGATATGCTCCATTGGTGGAGGAATAGACATTGGTGAATGCGAGTTCATTGCATTTAAAGATTAGAGTGATGCTTATAATGTGAGTAACAATATATTTTTTATTCCATACAATTTTGGTTTAGTGTATAAGAACGTTGTATATATTGTGGAAATCATATTCTGTATAAGAGCTATGTGAATTCAAACAGCCCTGAAGAAGGAAATAGAACGTGTAAAACACAGAAAAAATGAGGTTACATGGTGTTAGGGCAATGGACTTTTCAGGTGAACAAGAAAATGAATATTAAGTATTAAAAATATCTATTATTAGAAGCTATTTGAAGTAACTTAACAAAATAAACAGAAATATGTTTTCCCCAAATTTCGATTATTATTATTATTATTAAATGTTCAAACCAAGATTGTAAAAAAATTTAAAAGTGATTTTTTTTTTTTTTTCTTTTTTTAAAATGTTTGGGGTTAACTTGAAATAAAATTTGTTCTACAATTTTTTACACGTTTTTGTGCTGTTACCATGTAGCATATAGAAATAATAGATAATGAAACTTTTGGTCTTTCAAATTTTCTCAAATTATCAATTTGGTCTCTTAAATTAAATTTTATCACTCAAGTTTCTAAATTTTCATAATCATATATAATTAACTTTAAGGGGAAATAACACTATCATGATTAACAATTGTATATAGTTATGAAATTATAATTAAATTTAAAGGACAGAATTGATGACTCAAAAGCTTGAGGTTGAGAGATGAGACCTTTTTTTAAAAAAAAAAATATATATAAAAGATGGCTAAACGCCTACATTACAAGAAACAAATTACACATAAGGGGAATTTAATCCCAAAGACTCTTGGTCTATCCAAGCTCTCAAATGAGTGGGACACCTAGCTAAGATTGTAGAATTGGAGATATCCCGTTTGGCTAAGGCATACACAATTCTATTACAATCTCGAGGGATGAACCTAACATTAACCTGCCAATCCCAACAAAGCATAACTCTAGCTTTCACAATCAAGCTACTGCCAGTATTACAAGAATTATCTAGAATCAGATTAATAACCTCATCGAAGTTAGATTCCAAAATGATCTTCTTTAGGCCCATATCCCAAGCCAATTGAAGACCCTCAGCAATAGCCCAGTCCTCAGCAGAATTGGAATGACATAGCCCGATCTTCCTGGTAAAACCGACAACCCAGTTGCTAAAGGAGTCGCGAACTACACCCCCACAACCAGCCTCCAACGTTCGAGCAACCATGGCCCCATCCACATTCAACTTAAACCAACTAAGTGGAGGTTTTTCCCAACCCATAAACTGGCCACTCCCTGCATGTGACTCCAGTCCCATACAATCATCAAGTGAAACAAATCTAGACCAAGTAATAGATAAAACAGACGCAGGATTGTTTAATAAAGTTACAATAAAAAAATACATTGATTTCTCCAATCCCATAGCTTCCAAATGGCAACCCCAAAGAATAACATCCAACATCCCTCCCACATTTTCCCTACCTGGTGGCTAAAATTGAAAACCAACCAGTCCCGTAAATTACATGAGAAGAAGCGGGAAACATACCTCCGTTTAATTGAGGCAAGCCACATGCTTTTTGCATATTTGCAGTCTCGTAAGATGTACAAAGTATCCTCAAGATCATCAACACAATATCCACATAAAGGTGAAGACTGGGACCACGAACTCCGCCATAAATTCGTAGAAAGTTTATTCAACAAAACCTTCCACATAAATACTCGGATTCTCTCCGCACCTCTCCACTTCCAGATAACTTTGAACACATTATCCCTTAAAGGCAAAGGATTAGGTTCGATAAGAAAATAAACACTCCTAAGAGAGAACTTCCCATCACCAGTCTCATCCCACACAATACAGTCATCCACTGCGTCAGACCTGGGGGTAGAATAGCAGCAATGCGGCCTAACCCATCATCGTTGATAATAGTTGAAAGTCTCCCAACATCCCAACACCCACCAACCACCCAATCCGCTACAACTGAATCCTCTTCCTCCTCCACTAAGGGTCGTAGACAAAAATTACTGAGTTCCAAACCCTCTCCAATCCAGCAATCATTGAAGAAATTAGCTATACGCCCATTTCAAATTTGCCATTTAGTACCCTGATCTACAACCTCCTTTTGAGAGCAGATAAATTGCCATAAACGGGAGTCACCTTGCCTATAAGACAATAGAGAGTCTTCCTCTCTTAGCATATACCGTTGAGTTAAGATATCAAACCATTGGTCTTTAGAACCATTAATCAATCTCCATGCAAGTTTCACTCCACATGCTCGATTAATAGAACAGAGTTTCTTGAAACCAAGACCCCCGTACTCTTTGGGCCTTGTAATTTGATCCCAACCAACTGGATGGAAACCCCTAGAATTGCCATCATGAACCCAAATAAAGTTTCGTTGGAGTCTTTCAACTTCATAGCACACACTAGACGGGATCTTAGCCACAAGCATAGGGTACAAAGGGATTGCACTCACAACAGATTTGGCTAGATTAATCCGACCAGCCATAGATAAACTATTAGCCTTCCAAACACTCAGCTTCGATCTAACTCTATCAATGATATACTGAAATTTCTCCCTTGGGCTTCTATTCCGGGTTAATGGGAAGCCCAAATATCTACCAATTTCACTGGAGATTTGCATATGAGTCATTTCTTTAATATGCATCTTAGTATGTGCTGGAACCCGAGGGGAGAAGAAAATAGAAGATTTAGCAGTATTAAATATTCTAGTAAATTAAATATTATATAGCCAATCTTATTCTATGAATATTGTAACATATCATGTAATCACAATATAAATCTTCAACTTATCATAATTAATTATTAATTAACTAATTATAAATATGATCATTGACCAGTCAAACGCCTTGTACATCATACGGGTTCTAATCTACTAGTAACTTTTATATATTGATACCCACAATTATACAAAGTAGAATAAATTATAACTACCATGAGCCCTCCCACCTAAAGATAGTAGGATCGGGTTATGGTTAAAAATTAAGGAAGCTAATTAAATTATTTTTGAGTATTTATATTTGTATTTTTTTCTTCAATTTATTTAGTTTGAATAATAAACTAATATATAATTTAAGGATATACAACATATAAAATGATAAAGCAACTTATTGGCTTCTTTAATCTCTCCAAAAAAAGTCAACTAGTTCTTATAAGAGTAAATACCCTTTCTGGTCCCTAACAAAAAACGCGATCCCCATTTTGGTCCCTTAAAAAAAGGTCTTTTTTAGTCCATAAAAAGGACGAATAAGGGTTGATTGATTGACATTTTGATCCCTCATAAATTTTCAAAAGGTCATTTTTAGTCCATAAAAAAGACGAATAAGAGTCGATTTTTTTTGTAAAGGACCAAAATGGGGTTAGTGTTTTTGTCGGGGACCGAAATGGTATTTACTCTTCTTATAATTAAGACCGGAGATAGTACTATAAACTACGACTATAAAGAACATGAACTCAACCCCGATGAACGCCCATAATTATTTTCCAATATTTAATTTACTGGGAGAATGACATATAAATATCAAATAAAATTCCAAAACTCGAAATGTCTACTAAAAATGGGAAAATGACAGAGAGGTAGGAATCGGGTTTTAAATATTTGAACAAAGGACCAAACTACCCTTCCTTTTACTCTTCTCTCTCCACTGTCCACTCTTCTCTCTCCATTGTGAGAGGCATCAGGATTGAAGAACACCACCATCACCACTTCTCTCTCCACCGTCCACTCTTTTGTCTCCTTCCTTTCACTCTTCTCTATCCACCATATGAAAGATGTCGCGACTGAAGAACACCACCATCACCACCTTCTTCCTTACCGTGGACATCTTGCTTTTCCACCGAGAGAGTCGTGACGTAGAAGGGCGAGGAAGGGGATCCGAATGAGTGAAAAAGAGAAAGGGGAAGAAAAAGGAGGCTGAGGAAGAAGAAGGTGAACAATAAATATTGAGTTTGACAAGATTCATAATGGGATTTACAAGTTTAGTAATGGTTTTGACAAGTCTTGTAATGAGTTTCACAAAAGCGAATTCGATGAAAACATGCAAATCATGATTCACCAATATTTATGCAATTTCACCAAAATTTGTAATGGGATTCACAAGACTGGTAATGGTTTTGACAAGACATGTGATGAGATCAACAAATGTTGGTCAATCCTGACATGCATGTTTTTATCAGAAAACGCTTTTGTGAAACTCATTACAAAACTTATCAAAACCATTACTAGAATCTCATTATGAATTTTGTCAAACTCAATATTTACTGTTCACATTCTTCGTCCTCAACCTCTTTTTTGCATCAGGAAACGCTCTTGTGAAACCCATTACAAGACTTGTCAAAACCATTACTAAACTAGTGAATTTTGAAACGTCCTCCACTTAAACTTAACATAATAACTAATTAAGGGTTGATCATCAACTAAGTAATGCTTCATCACTTAATAAAATGTACAAAAAATAAATCAGAGTATGCAAAATGAGCCATAACGTGGCAATATACAATCATTTAACATATACCAAAAGATGGAAGCACTACTTTCGGCAGATGTAGCCTAAGCTTCCGTAGTCTTCCCTGAAGGAACCGTACGGGAACTATCACCTCAAAAATGTAGGTAACCATCAATCCAACTCATTACGAATACTAATATGTGCTAGTGAGGTGGCATGTGGAACGATTTATATAAATAAAATATAATTCACCAATATCCACATCACAAAATTTTATATTATAAATTCTATATCAGAAATTATGTATCACAGTTTTCATTAACACAATTCCCAAGATGTGTCCCACCAATCCAACCGAACCGCCTTATTTCCTCCGACTAGGCCCATGGGCTAAGTTACATCCATGTTAATGGTTACTTAAAAGCTCACTGGTCATGTGATGAGGACCGGCTAAAATCCTCAGAGCACATGTCTCAGACCATGGGTCTTTTTCCCTTATTGAACTAATGGGGTGTCGTAAGCCCTCATTGAACTAGTGGGCCAGTCCCCCATTGAACAGGTGGGACAATAGAAAGCCAACCATCATGCACCAATCAGTCTGTAAAATAATAGCCAATGACTAAGTTTTCCAAGCAAATTAGAAACCAATCAGTCCAATAAAAGCATAACCACTATTTACCATAACAGGAAACCAATCAGACATCATAACAACCACATAATAAAAGCATGCCACTATTTACCAAAGATCTCTAGGCTCTTCTGAGTATCTTAGTTTTCCAAGCAAATTAGAAACCAATCAGTCCAATTAGCCCCACTTGAAATAAATGCTCGAGGCTAGCGAACAAATAATTTCGGTGGCGAGGTGAAATGTGGCTTTCACAACACATTTTCCTTTTATAATCTAAATTTTAAGCCACAAAAATAATTTGATCGAAAAGTGGTGATATCCATTCTCTCTAAACCAGACAAAAAATAGCAAAACCTGTGCGATCAAATACACATCAACCTCAAGAGAACTAAACTACATACATCCAACTTTTATAGAGATATATCTCTCTAAACCAGTCAAAATACAGCAAAACATGTGCAGTTGTGAAAAATCCAGTTACACAGATGACACATTGTACAGATGACATCCCAAAAAAATTTCAGTCAAGTGGAGATGACTTACATTGTAAAAACTACACCCGGTGGTCTTGTCAAATCTGATCCCAAAACCATATCCACCTCTTGCATGCCTCGTGGAGGTCCTTCTTGTGCTAGACGATTGTTGGGATCTTTGACTTGTGTTTGGTTCTTCTTGTGTTGGTTGAGGGGGCTGTTGAGAGGTGGGGGAATAAGATGGTGAATGTTGTTGGGTGGCTTGTGTGGGGTCAGGGGGCTGATGACTGCATCTGCGCCTGGCTGCTGTTGCATTCACATTTTGCTGACAAGGTTTAAAGATAGACAAAGCAATGTGAATCTAAAATTAATATGAAAGCTGAATAATATTAATAATAGCTCAATTAAAATTGAAAGACGAATACTAGGAGTATATTCTGGACTGAAATATTGTATTCGAAAAGCAATCCACGAGAACCAAAACTTACCTCCTTACAACTTGATTTGTTGTGTCCTGGTTTGTTGCATCGCCGGTACTTGTGAATCTTTCCAGTCTTACTTAATCTCTCAAATCCTCGTTGTTGAGGCCTATGGGATGCAGATGACTCACTTGTTTGTCGGGCATGAAATATTGTAAGTTGTATTGTTACCTTTTGCATGTCGGACATGAGCGTCACATTCTCACCATTTCCCAAGTCTAGAGATTTCTGCAGCCATTGAAGGAACCACAACCAGTGATGTGTATTTTCCTTCTCTACTAGTCCAAGCGCCAAAGGGAATAGTGAATCATTCCCATCAAGGCCCACGGCTGTCAACAATATTCCTCTGGTTTTACCTTTCAAGAAGGTGCCATCCACACCAATTAGTGGCCGATAACCTTCCTTCCACCCAACCTATAAAATAAAAACATTATTGAATGAATTAAAATAACTGCAAATTCAAATTGTCAAGTGAAAATTCAGATTTCATCAAACAGATTTTAACACTGGAAAACAGAACCAGCAATGCTACAACTTGTGATTGTAAAGTTAAAATAATTAAAAAAAATTACTAAATGGTAATGATACCTTCGAGGCATTGAAGCATAAGTACATCCTCTTAAAAATTCTTCGTCCATGTTGCAAACCCTCTTTGCTCACTTCCATGCACACGTCTGAACCAGGGTTTGACAACTTCAAGTCATTACAAAATGCCTCTAAGTTTGCGAACTCATCCTTGAAACTCCCTTCCATTTAAATCCGTTATCATTTTCTTTGCCCTCTTGCATTTAAACACACTCACATTAACCTTTAGATCCCTTTGAATCTCGTTCTTCATGTCTTTGGACTTGAATTTAGGGTCTTCTTGCACCTTGCTCTTGAAATATTCAGCCAACCACTTTGTCGAAGCTCTTGGATTATCGAACACAAGTGCACACATGTGTTCATTATCCAATGACTTCACTTGCCACCCCACACTTTGCCCATGTGGTAGAAGCATATAGTGTAAAAGGGCAGCCATCTTGACACAACACCCTAAATGTCTTCCTATCACTACGCACAATCCTAAGCTTAACCCCCCGGCTGATAGCATACTCATCTACAGCCCTTTTAAGCTTTTTTTTTTTTATCTTCATACGTCATCCCAACAACAAAATGTGACATTGTACTCGATGGATCAGCCTCAGGGAGGACACAAAGTTGTTGAAGAGGTACATCATCATTTTCAATCCCCAAGCCATCCTCATTATCATCACTCTCATCCTCCACATCAAACTCACCAACTTTGGAGTCATCATACATGCTTTCTTCTATATCTGAACTACTACTTTGCCCCATATAAGAGCCATCATCACTATCACTTGTCACCCCACACTCAGCCCTATTGATCGGTTTGTCAAAGACATTGACATCACTCCCTTCGTCCTCCTCTGGAACTTCGTACTCAGAACCCAGGTATTCAATTTCATCATAGTCATCACTTAGTCCCCTCTCTTCAATGAACCCTTCCACATTTCCTCTTACTACGTAGACTTCATTGCCCCTATTGTGGCCTGCATTTTCACCATTCCCTTTCAGCGTATCTCCATTTCTTTCTTCGATTACAACTTTCTCCTTGCCCTTCCACCCCATTGCAACTACGCCTGCACAGGACCAAAAGGAATCAGAAAGCGAATAACAGTAATCACTTGGTATGAGGGTACTGATTTAATCAAGAGTGCTGCTATTATCACATATGGTACTAGACCACAGCCAATTTAAACAGAAATGAACTATAAATTCCAAACAGGGCCTGACAAGAAGGCAAGACATTTTTATTTTATAAAATATACACACATTTTTTACAAGTGTTTATTGTTAATCAAGTTTCAGAAATTACAATTTCATGGCACTTCAAGGCGAAGAGAGATGATGTTAATGTCTGAAATTTTCATTTAAACATGTCAATCAAGAACACTGGCTTTCTAAAAAAACTAAACTCCTACATAAATAATTAAAAATATGAAAGCTAAGTTGGATGTCTATTGAATACCTATTCCAGATTTTGCAATATCCCTTCTTAGGAATTTGCCATCTTTATTAACCAACCAATTATTTGGCTTTAGAAAGAACCTGAGTATTGAAATTTGGGTTTGTACATGATAGAGGCAATTGGAGATAGTAATTTAGTTCCAGCATAACCATGTTTTGATGTGTATATACAGAAAGTAAATCAAGGATGGGATATTATTAATGTGAAGTATAATAACATGAGCACAAAGTCGGTGAATAGAGAAAATCACATTGTTGAGATGATGCTATATGTAGATGAGTGATATCGTTTAGGTATTAAGCGATATTGAGAATTTAAGAAAATGTTGTTGGTTAGTAGAAGAGTTAGCGTGATTAGAGGTATATTAAGAATCATGCACTTTCCTCATTGAATTGATGAGGCTAAATTACTATGAGTGCAATCTTTTGTTCTTCAGCCTTAATTCTAGATTTATTTGATTCCCATGAAGTTATATTTTGATTTTTTTTCCATCCTTTAACATCCTGCAACTTTTATACTCTGTACATGTATTTGAACTAAACTTCTTGACTTTCATTAGTTTTTTTGTAGCATGACAATATTCTACTCCATTGCTAATGACTTCCTTTTATGGTTGATCATATATGCAGCGGTTAGGCACATAGTTTGTATCTAGACTGACTATTATTCATGATGGTAAGCTTGGATTGTAAATTGGTTTCCTATCTAAATTGTTCTACTTTTTGAATCTCCTTGCAGAAAATGTCAATTAAAAGAATATTCCTACACAATGCAAATGGTTGGTTTGGCAGCATTCCTCTAGAAGCATCAGGAGATTTTGGCATGATCTTTTACTTAAAAAATAGTTTGGATGCTTCAAATATACTAGGAAGTTGCATATGACATTGTAAGGGTTAAGTGTACAGTTTTTCATTAATGAATGAAATCCACCTCTGATCAATTTCAAATTCATTCAACATTGTAAGGGTTAAGTGTACAGTTTTTCATTAATGAATGAAATCCACCTCTATGATCAATTTCAAATTCATTCGACATTGTAAGGGTTAAGTGTACAGTTTTTCATTAATGAATGAAATCCACCTCTATGATCAATTTCAAATTCATTCCCCCTGTTGATAAAGTTTTATTAGCTTAGCCAATGTCAGCTAATCGATTCTAATACTCAGACAAAGACCACAAGAGAAAAAGGGGAAAAGGTCATACCTCTCGAGAGAAAGAGCACAAGCGATGACTACACGATGGGAAACAGAAGACCCACAAAGTCGGTGATGGTAGACGATGGTCGTGAGTCGACGGAGGCGAGGTACGGTGGTGGTGAGTGACGCAGGATGGAAGACGATGAAGATGATCCCAAATTCGTGCTCCCCTCGTCTCTCCTTCTTCTCTTCGCATCACTGAGTCTGGGATTTCACTCTGCCTCGTCTATCCCCTTCTCTGGTTGTCGGAAATAACGGTGGAGAAAGATGAACCACGGTGGTCGGAACGAGGGTGGTCGAAGAACGGCGACGGAAGCACGGTGGTCGGAACGAGGGTGGTCGAAGAAGATGAACCATGGTGGAGGAAATTTGGGTTTCTAGGGTTTCTTCATTTGGGAAATTTGATCGATTAAGGGACCCCTAATGGAGTTAGCTGTTTAACTTTTTTTTTTCTTAAATTTCAACCTAAATCTAGTCATCTTTTTTTCTTCTTATGTGGCTTCTTCCCAGCACAATTCAGCTTCCACGTCATCATAACTGTCCACACCATCCAAAATTGGCGTTGTCTGTCTGGTCAACTAACGGTAAGTGGCACTTTTGCTCCCAAAAACTAACCTTATGTGTACTTTTGCTCTAATAAAAAGGTTGTGGTGTTGGATGCTCCCCAGGGCAAAGGTTATGTGTAAAAACGCTCCTTCACCCTTCTATATAAGGATTTATTTTTCTTTCTCAAATAATTCATTTAGGCCATAAATTATTTCCAACAATATGTCCTTAATTTATGGAAAAATAAGCCTTTAATTCCAAATATTAATTTTATAATAATTAAAGCCAAATTTTTCATAATTAATCCCATTTCATATTTTAATTCCCACAATCCAAAATTTGGGATGTTACAAATCTTGTCAAACTCAATATTTATTGTTCACCTTCTTCTTTCTCACCGTCTTTTTTATTGTTCACTTTCTTCTTCTTCAACCTTCTGGCTTTCTCTAAAAACACCAATTTCAACCTTCCTCCACCTTCGCCTCTCTTCCTTATCAGAGACAACTGCTACTCCGCCATAACTACCAACAACACCACGATTTTAGAGGGGGGAGAGAGAGAGAGAGAGAGAGAGAGAGAGAGAGAGAGAGAGAGAGAGAGAGAGAGAGAGAGAGAGAGAGAGAGCGCTTAGACAACCTTTTTTTTGGGATCTTGGTCTTGATTTTGTTATGGAGCTTCCATTCACCGTCACTAACGAGCCTCCTAGCTTTGCCATGGCAGCAGGAAGAGGAGGAGGAAAAGAGGGAGAGGAGAGAGAAAGAGGAAAAGAGGACATAATGGTAAATTCATCATTATTTTAAAATCCCAGTTTGATCTTATCACCTTTATATCATTTACAAATGTTAATAGACTTTTGAGAGTTTTGAAATTTCATATGGTATTTATACATCATGCTTCCTCATCTATACATACTTAAAATGACATCATTTCCGCTGTAGACTACCATTCTTCTGATTGCTAAACTTGAATCAAAGGCAAATTGCTATCCTCATGCAGGTGAAGAACATTGTTTGTAAACTAGCGAGTTTACTATTTTCACATTTTTAACTTACAAAATCGAGTTGAGTCACCCAGAACTTGTACAGGTTGTAAACTCAACTAAACCACGAGCTTATATATCAAGTTTATCATCTTTACGTTTTTAACCTACAAAATTATGTTAACTCATTCTTTAACTTTTTCGATTTGATTGTACCTAACCCATCGACTTTACATATTAATTTTATAAAAATTTCTTTACTAAATATGATAAATTATGAATGTTAATAAATTGAATTTCAATTATATAGATTTAAAGTATATTTAAATTACATATTCGTCATTTTTATATTTTAGAATAATTATTCAATAATAAAAGTAAATCTTTATAAGTCTATGATTGAAGTACACCATACGAATTTATCTCACGTTTGCTTAAATTTTCGAGTATGACAACCTTAGTGAAGAATAATACAGTGTAGTGAACATTGAAGAAGCTGCCTCTGCTTGGTGCTGTGGTCGATGGATCTGGCTTTCCTAATATAATTTTTCAAGATCATGAAATCCCCAAATGAACACTTGCACAAATCTTTAAAACATCCTAAAATAATATTTTAAGCATATTCTTTCTCTTCTTTCAAATGCAGGAAAGGCAACAGCTCCCTCCCAAAACAGCACAGTTTTATGGAAAAGGACACAGCGGACGCAAAGAGGCAGCGGAGGAAAGCCTGATCCGTTGGATAGCCCCAAATGAACACTTGCACAAATCTTCTTCGCACTTCTCTCTCTTCTTTCAAATGCAGCCTTCCCTCCAGGATTCAGGATTAAGGGTTGCTTCCAGATGCTACGCTTCAGCTCAAGAAGCTGCTTCAATCGAACCCATTCACATACACGACCAACCTTTATCCGCTAACCCCATCATCGAACTCCCTGAAGACCAATCCAGCGATACCGTCGAGTACCTGCTTACCCACACCGATGACGTAGCTAGGTTGATGAAGATGGAGCGCAAGACCCTTCTCGATGATGCATCTCGTTGGTTCCCATATCTTGACAGGTTCAAATGTCAAAACACTTATGTCACGAGTGGTGAGATTTTAGAAGCGGTTGGTCCGTGCATCTCCGATGTCAGGAAGGAGAGGTTCCGGAATGTGGTTAGCAACAGGAGCTATTCTGTGTGTTTGGTTGTCGAAGGGCTTAGTGATTTTGGGAATGTTTCTGCTGTATTTCGCTCTGCTGATGCGCTTGGGATCCAATCCGTTCACGTGGTCTCTTGTGACAGCTCGAAAAGGTGTAAAGACATTTGAGGTGAAAAACCTCTGTTTTTTTTTTTTTTTTTTTGTTGGATGTGTGACTTTCCTGGTTTTGGATTTGTTGGCTCTGCTTCCTTTAATCATTTTTGTTACTAAACATTTGTTTACAATACCCGTCATTCTGTTTTGTTACTGAGAAAGGAAAATTGTGATCAGCATTCATTTATTGCCCATTTGAGAATTTTACGTTTGTGTTCATTTAGACTGCTATCATAAAGCTTCTACATAATTCAATATTTGAATTTGAGCTTTTATATTTGTGGAGTTTTAGCTTTCACATCTACAATGCTCATGTTTTGTTTTTCTAGTTATCTCAAATGCATTTTGTTTTTCTTCTTCTTCGCTTTTTCTTTTCTTTTCTTTTTTTATAGTTTCAAGGATGTTGTGATTTAAATATCAGTTTTCTTCTTTC
Source organism: Acacia acuminata (assembly GCA_019022655.1). NCBI lineage: Eukaryota > Viridiplantae > Streptophyta > Magnoliopsida > Fabales > Fabaceae > Acacia > Acacia acuminata. The sequence continues at coordinate 1,664,867 of JAFJYI010000112.1, read as the reverse complement.
CTTCTGCTTCGAAATGCATCATTCTTTTCCATTTTGCGTATATTGCTTATGCTTTGTGCAACTTACAATTAATAAAATGTTGAAGTGAATCATGACCCCGAATAGTGTACTAATTAAGCCTACCCTCCTACTCCTTCATACCAGACATTCATCATAGTACTTAACCTCTCCATGTACCAATTATTTCATGAAGCGTCCCTTTGCCAAATATTTAGCAAAGTGGCATGCTTCACCCCCATAGACTGATACCGAGTTTCTTGTGGAGCACTGCACCCAGTCTCTACCTGTTTACCATGTGATTAGCTACAATGATATGAAACAGATGCTCGTCTTGAGAATCATGAGAAGATGCTTGATTCAAATTTCGCCTGTATCAATCATCAACCTATTAAGCAAACACTGATTTAACCCACCTTGTCATTGCAGGTACAGAGAAAATCGCCATGTGAGCATGGGTGCTGAGAAATGGTTGGACATTGAGCTGTGGGATTCTACTAAGGAGTGCTTTGAAGTATTGAAATCTCGTGGTTATCGAATTGCAACAACACATTTGGGAACGGATACGGTACTGTTTGAGCAGCATGTTTTAGTTTATACGACTATTTTGCATATGTATGTGTATTTTATGCACTTGTAAATAAATTACATTGTATGCGATTTCCGGCATGTGCAGGTTTCCATTTATGACTTGGACTGGTCATGCCCTACTGCAATCGTAGTCGGGAATGAGAGTAGGTATTTTGATTCATGCCCTTACATCTCACTTATGTAAAAGCTTACAGATGCCTTGAAGAAGCTGGTCTGTTTCAAGTTTAGGCTTTAAAAGCACATTTTGAATAACTGATTGATGTCATTCTGTCACTGCGCACACAAATTATCCATGTAATAGTTCAAATTTATCATTTCTGCTTTGTTCTTTACTTATTGATTCATCAACAATTAGTAGTTAGAACTTATAAGATATCAGACAGCCTTGGAACTTAACTGAATGTTGAATAGTTATTGTATCTCTTACAGCGTGGAGTTCATTTTTGTATTTGGTTTTTGTGTTTGGTTGGTCAGCTGAATTTAAGGTCTTGATGCAGGGGTATTAGTGATGAGGCTTTGGAGTTGTCTGATTTGCACTGCAGTATTCCCATGAAAGGGATGGTGGACTCTTTCAATGTTTCGGTTGCTGCAGGAATCCTCATGCACCATGCTGTTTCTGACCGAATATCTCGGACGGTAATGATTTTAATTATCTGTTTTATATGTTACATAAGGAACTATCAATCTTATTTATTTATTTATAGGGTTAAGTCCAATTTTGTCCCGGAGGTTTTCACTTAGGAGCGATGGGTATTCGGAAGTATTTTTAGGAACAATTTCGGCCCGAAAGTATTAAAAATGTAGCAATTTTGCCCCCACCATATTAACTTCAGATGATGAGTTGGCGATGAGGTGATTGCCATGTGGATGCATGAGTCAACTTTAATTGTCAAAATTAAACTTTTAAATGGTAGGGGCAAAATTGTTACGTTTTTAATACTTCCAAGGCAAAAGTGGTCCCAAAAAAACTTCTGGATGCCCCCCCTGAGTGAAAACTTCTGTGGCAAAATTGAACCTTAACCCTTTATTTATATATATATATATATCACGGTAGACCATTTTGGTCAATTTGTTGCATCTTCCATCTGAATCAAAAACCTGGCATGCTTGTATCAAAATAGAGGATTTAAACAGCGTTTTGTGATATATTAAATTTGGCTGTATTTTCAACCGCTTTTGTTCCTTAACGTTTCTTCATCTTGTTTTAGAGTTACATAAACCGATTTTAAATCATCAGCATGATTGTGCAGGATCTGACGGTGCCTTGATATATTGCAGGGTTGTCGTGGTGATCTGACACTGGAAGAAAGCCAAATCTTACTTGCAGAGTTCTCATTGCGCCATAGCAAGAGTGCCATTAGTATTGTCCATGGGTATGCAAAGCGCAAGGAAACTCTGTTGACTTGAGAATTATAGCAGGAAGGTGACCATTCTTAATCAGAGACTGGCAAATCTTTGAAGTAACTTCATGACTGATTCATAGAAACTGGCATAGAAAATACATCAGTGCTTTTGGTTTACGAAGGACAATGAGGTCCTCACCATAGGATACAAGCACCTTTTTAGAATGACGACTCTGCATGATTAAATTATTGTCACTCTTATTCTTTCCTCCGCATTTTGTGTTAGTATATATCTGTTATGCTGTCTATATTTTTGTCTGTTTCTTGCTTTCTGGTGTATAAAAAAAGAGAAGTATCTGTTATGCTGTATTACAGGTTCTGAGCACCCCAAAAAAAATAAAATAATAATAATAATAATTTGAATTTCCAACATTTAATCTTAATGTTTTGCAATGATCTCATTATTTATAAAAGATGTTATTTTTACCCCTAGATATCCAATTTTTAATCACCGTCATCGCTGGGGTCTTGTAGTCCTAATGATACCAAGTACTCCCCCCTATACCTTCTTTAAACGTGAGGGGTACAATGGGGCATGAACTACTGACAAAAAATTACCTTAACCACTCATCATTACTATTAAAAATTATTAATTTGTACGGTCAATGACTAGGTGGTGGGTTGTTGGAAAAATTGTGTTCATTTCATTCCACCAAAATACGTGGCTAACTGGCTATGTTAAACAATGGTCAATTGGTCATCCCTCATCTTAAGCATAATGAAACACATTACAGGAAGTAGTTTGTGTGCCGTGCTTCTCTGAGAAGCACAGAAAAAGAAAGAAAGAAAGAAAGCAAGCAAGCTTTTTAAATAGTTTTTTATTAGTTGAGACAACATTTCTCTTACATACAGATCTCGAAAGCTGTATAAACACTTTTAAAAAGTTAAAACAAATTGACCAGCTAAATGGGCAAAAAGCTTTTTAAAATAATTTTTTGGTAGTTGAGACAAAATTACTCATATTGGTCTAGAATATTGTAAAAATACCACTAAAACGTTTGTTTCCTAAATTCCTTTTCTACACATGCTTGCATGCTTTTTTGCAGCCAGGTAATTTGCGTCTTCTGAGACATCCAAAGTTAATGAATGAACGATCCTAAACTCTTTAGGATTATTTGAATATTTGAATATCTCATAATATGCGCTCGCACACATTTATACACACAATGTGTATATATACGTGCACACACACACACATCTATACAATATGTATGTGTGTGTACATACATACATACATACATACATATATATGTATACGTATCCATATATCATTCCATAAAATGCTGCATTTCAATCTGTCAATATATCATTCAAAGGTGTGGCACGGAAAGTGCATTACAAACTTAGAATCCCAAACTGTTGTGCCTTGTGTGGAATAAAATTTCAATTCGTAGTTAAAATTAAAATCACCAGTTCTTTACATAACTCGCCTAAAGATCTTTACAGCTTTCAGCTTCTAAAGACTAGATTACATTATACAAAAACAAATGATTTAACATTATTGTGCAGACCACAAGAACCAAATGCTTCATTCTAAAAGCTATGAGACACTGAAAAATTTCCTAATCAATCAACATTTCCGCATTGGTGGCCTGAATTGTGGCCTTGCTGTTCTGAACACTTTGGCCTTGATCATGTTTCTTCAATTCCTGGGACCTCACAAACTCCTCAATTCTCGCCTTGAGTTCATCATTAGAAATCAGCATATCGGCGGTGAGATGAGAACGATTGAACGGGTCGGACTGCATAAACAACCATATTGGCACAGATTAGAAAAAATCAATCGCTTCCCCAAATAAATGACTAATGAAGAAGAGAAGATTGAAGGGGTACACTATCACTAAGAAGATGCCTCTGAATGACAGGACGATCAACTGTGATCCTTGAAGAAGGTAAAATAACTGGATCCTTCATCAGAGTGTACTGCAATAGAAAGTCGTGTTTTCCAAGTCAACATTCAGATTTTGGAAAAATGTAGCGTCAGCATAACATAGATCAAATAACTTAGTCACCAGTTACTCTTGTCACAGAGTCACACAAAGAAGCGCGAAATATACCTGAATTGGATCCAGGAATTCATCTGGTATTTCTCCTAAAACAGCTTCAGCATCCATGGCCTCCGTAGCAGCCACTTTAGCTTTAGCACCGAGTTCAACAAATTCATGTATAACTCTTAAATCCTCACCTATTCGCCGAAGAACATCTGCAGCAGCACTAAACAGCTGCAACAGAAGCCCAAGCGTCAAATTGAAATGGATTATTGAAATTCAGAGAAGGTGAATAATTTCCAGTATATTATAAGTCATATGACAATAACCTGGTCATTGTATGATCGTCCATCCTTAGAGATGGCAGATGGGAAGATGTTGTCGGTATCACCTCTGGCTAGATGAACATAAATGTGCACAATCTTCAATGGGAAAAAAAATATCCTGGAATCAGTAATTATCTCTCCAACTATGATGTAACACAAACATGAATACAGCACCTCAGAGATTGAGTTGGAACTTAAAGAGTTCCTTTCCCCCAAAGCAATAGCTAAAAATACCCTTACATTTGAAGACGAACCATAAAAAAAAATATTGAAGTCTGTGTTATCTGATATAAAAAACCAATGGATTACATAATGAAATCCCTAAACTCTGATAAAAAACAGTTGTGCACTCAACAGTTCAAATAACTATTGTGGGAATATTTTGCATTTATTATGGATTACTTAGATTAGTCATTATCTTATTATTATATTAGATATAGGTATATTATATCATATCTTAGGATTAGATATGGATATATTATATCATATCTTAGGATTAGATATAGATATATTATATCTTAGGATATTATATCTTAATCATTTTGATTTATTGTGATTTGATTAGATTTTATTAAATTCTAGGTTTAGCTCTAAGTTTGCCTATATAAAGGCCCATATATACTCTCTTTGATTCAGAGAAAGAGATTAAGCATAATATTTCTCTCTCAAATTGTCCACATGGTATCAAAGCTAATGGTGAAAAAGAAGAAGAAGAAGAAGCAACCAATGAAGAAGAAAAAGAAAGGACGCCCTTCCTTCTCGCCTACAGTGGCAAGTCTACCAATTCTTTGTCGGTCGTTCTCTCAGCCGTCTCGTCCTATGAAAAAGTTCCTGACTCGACCACCGTCATCTTCAACTGGTCCTTCTCATCTTCGAATGGTCCTACACTCGTTCGTAGAGCACATTTCTTCATCGACGACCCATCTCCTCTTCGACGTTGTCATCGTCGTGGAGCCTATCATTGTCGTTGGTGGTAGTTCCTCGCTTCGCAAATTGTCAAAGCTTGTGATCGTGCCTCACAACTCGTCCAACGACCAGTCACGTCGTCCTCAACTCGTCCGATGACCACTCACGTCGTCCTCAACTCGTCCGACGACCTCTTTCCCGGCATCCTCAACAACATCTCTACAGTCAAGCGTAGATCCTTCCTGTCCTTCTTGGCCTCTGTAGACCCTCAACTCGTCTGTCTCTCTATTAGTATCGGCACTCTTTGGAACTAGCATCGGCACTCTTTAGAACCAGCATGGGCGCTCTCTAGAACCAGTATTGGTGCCCTCTGATTCTCTCGACGTCATCCTCTATCTTTATCATTTGTCAAATTTGCAGATCAAACTGTCATTTGTCAAATTCACAGATCAAACCATCACTTGTCAAATTCATGGGATAAGAACCAGAGGAATGGCGTTGTTGGAACCCAAGCATTTGTGAGACCTTCATCTTTGATCTGTCGCTCACCGTCCGATCACAATGTTGAGCATTAACCCTTGTTCCATGTGATCGCCACTGCCTAGTCGCTCATTAATAACGAGAGAATTTTCCCAGCAGGTGACTCCCAACATTGTCGAGTATGCACTGCCGGTCGATCTTGTTGCAATAGGTAACTCCCAACATTGTCGATTATTTGTCGCTCGTCGATTTTGTCGCAGCCACTAACTCCCAACATTGTCGAGTATCCTCTACTCTCCAACGGGCCAACTCCCAACATTGTTGACAACCTCTCTGCCTTTACAAAAGGATTACTCAAACCTGCATTTGAAAGTTGTATAAACAAGTTGGACATGATTAACATCTATGATCCAACTTGAAGGGGAGTGTGGGATTATTTTGCACTTATTATGGATTACTTAGATTAGTCATTATCTTATTATTATATTAGATATAGATATATTATATCATATCTTAGGATTAGATATAGATATATTATATCTTAATCATTTTGATTTATTGTGATTTGATTATATTTTATTAGATTCTAGGGTTAGCTCTAGGTTTGCCTTTATGAAGGCTCGTATGTACTCTCTTTGATTCAGAGAAAGAGATTAAAAATAATATTTCTCTCTCAAATTGTCCACAACTATATTTACTCCTCAAACAAAATATAACTTGTGATTCAGGATCATAGACAAGATGGTAAATGTGCATATTCATAATAAACCATTGAACATGTACTCCAAATAGGTTCAATTTGGAAGGTTAGAATGAAATGAAATAAAAATAAAAAAATTCTAGAGTAAATTTCTAAATATCATATACCAAGATTAGTGATCAGTGCAGTAAACAGTGATGAAACTAACCAAAGCATCAGAAAATCATAATTAAATGACAATATCATTGCAACTTAATTATAAATTCCTGTTTATCTCTTATTTTGACCTCAGTCAATCTATGATAAATTGTAAAAGCATTAAATCAATTCAGATAAAGTATTCAGTCAAGTCTACCGTCCAACTACATTGGAATTTTACTGTTCTGCACACGTAAATAGAACATGTTAAGGTGATGTTTTGCCAATATATATATTATGCCCAATTCAGTTACATAATCCAAAAATAGAAACATGAATTCAATTAATTTATTACAAAAACATACAGACCACCAGGCAAAAGCATATAATCTCTCGCCTAAATACTGTCAAAAGTCGTTCACCAGGAAAGGGGGGAATAAACTAAAAACAAGGCTTCAAATATAATCAATGCCAACCTGCTTAAGCAAATGCTTGGGACGGAATTCATACTTTTCAGGATCTTTCAGAGTAAGTGATTTTCTTTGGGGACCCACCAGTTGCAGAAGAAAGTAATTGAGCATGCTGGCTACTCTTTCAACCTTGAAAAATGAAAGCATAATTATATTAATAAGTGCAAAAGGAGACTGACAAATTTTGGGAATACATTTGAGATTATCCATTGAAAAAACTTCGATTAGATAGCAAATGATGGAATGATAAAAAGAAATTACCATCTCAGGAAGGAGGAAAGGAACCGTAATCTGTTCTGAAGTAAATGCAAGCATACTAACATCTTCATTTGCCAACTTCATGTCTATTCGAATAATCTACAAAAATCATCCAGTAGCATACTTCGTTCAGTGTCCAAAATTCAGAAACAAAAGCAGATATTATTGGGTATATGAATCAGACGAACATTTTCTTGTGAGTGGAATAGCCGTGTCCTCTCCTGCCTTTCTTGGGCTGGTCGTTGCTCCCATTCAGTGGTATTTGACATCTCAGCTTCCAATTCTTTTAGCTCAAGAATTTTGTTTAAACTTTCATCAAGAAGATAAATACTATCATTGATCAGGAAGTTTAAGAAATTTAGATAGACGCCCTTTTCCTCTTCTTTAGCAATCTGGAAAAAAACAAGTCTATCGTATCAGAAACACATAGTTGTGGTGTGAAATTACAACCTCAAATATATTTTACACAGTACCTGTCTCCAAGCATTACGATGACTAGGGACCTGCCACAGGTATTCTAGCAGTTCGGCAATATTGTGGCGGATGTTAAACTTGTCATAAAACTGCAATACAAAAATGACCATTAAAGAATCAACTAGGTAATCTTGTACTAAGATGAATGGTACCAACTGCAAGACTGTAACCCTTGTAAAATTATATGAAGATATGCATGTGTTTAGGAAGCCACATTTCAATAATTACAATCATATGAAATATAAATATAGGAAAGGTTAGAAATACACTTCTAAAATAACCCTAACATTGTTAATCAGTCAGAAGCTTTTTATTACAACAAAATAAGTTTTGTTTAATGCCATATAATTTTACTATGAACAAAAGTCACGACCTCAAATAGCACTCAAATAGACCACTTTGTTAATACCCAAGCTTGAGATTCAACACAGTTATCAAGAAAGAGGGTGATTTAACAACAATTCAGATGGCTTCCTTTCATCAGTCCAGAAATATACAGCATAAGATACACAATTTTCACCAAGATAGCCTTGAAATGTAGCAAACCTGAGTGTGAGAACCAGTGAACTCAATGTCAACATAAAGCTTCAAAAGATTCCTCACAAGATACTCAAGAGACAGCTGGTGCCCTTCAAATAGAGTTGCTGTAGCAGATGAGCCACTGCACAAAGGGGGTAAAAGGGGGAACACAAAAGAACCAATTATAAACTTGGACATTTCTAGTAAGACTTGGAAATAATTATAACAAGAAGTTAACAGCATCATGCAAAATAAAGACATCAAATCACCTTCTACGGGGCATCCAGCAATTCAAGACTTCAACCATCTTTGCTCTCAAATATGGGTTTTTGATAAATTCAGGACTGGCCATGAACATAATTATAAAGTTCATGAATTCATCCTGCACAACAATATAAACAAGGCATAATGATTAATGCATAAGCGGAAAAAATGCATGCTAAAGGACAACCAAATAAAACTCCTCGAGGCGGACTCATACCAGCACAACACCATCTAAGGCTTTTGGAATCCGAGACGCAAATATGAGCAATTCCATTGCATCTTCTACAAAATGCTCAGGCATCGAAGCAAATTCCATTGGGCAAGTTGATGGTAGAGGCATCTTAAATCCCCCAACCAAGCCAACCAACCAAACAATCATCAAACGGTAGAAGGAAAGAGCGTTTTGAATAAATGTGTTATCCTAAAGAAAATCAGAAGAAAACAAGTCACAATCAGAATATTGAAAATTTAATCAAGGGATAGTTAAAGCATAAACTACACCATATGATTAGCAAACAAGGGATGCTCTTCTGAGGCTTCAATCCATAAGATGGAAGATAGATTGTCTCAAGTTATATAATGGCGCACTTGGTTCAAAAGTTCATGCTAATGAGTCATACTTCACAAGTAGCCTAGTAGAGGATCTTTTTAAGTTCCATTTGTACCAAACACCACATAAGAAAATTGAGAAATGATAACCATTGGTAAGAGTTAAAGAAATCTAAACTTAATATTTTCTTAGTTACATCACTGAACATGAAAACTAGGAGCGCAAAATTATCTCTGTTTCAATCGCATGCATCCGACTGCATGAGTTTGCAGAAAAACAAGCAAATCCAAGAGAACAAAAAGGCAGACCTACCCGCAATATCTGAGCTTCATAACAAAGCTTTTCCTGAGAGTATGACTCTATTTCTTTCTCAAGTCGTGTTATATCTAACTCCAACTGAGGAGAGGATGACTGTGCCTGCATGTCTTTGAGTGTTGAAAGAGAATCTTCACACCTAGAAAGATCCTGCATAAAATTTCACTCCAGAGTTTATATTTCACAGAAGATGGAAAAAAGAATAATAGATAGGCTTAAAAGATGTAAAGTTCATAGAAGAAAACAGATAAGGAACCACAAGCATCATCAACATAATACAATATTAAAATATATATGTCTGCTCAAAGTCTCAAACACAGGACATCTGATTACCTGAACTAAGTGTTTGAAGTCAGAAAATGCTTTCAAGAGGCCTAAGTTAAGCACTCTTGCAGTCATAAAGAAGCATTCGCAAATAAATGGGTATTTCATCTTTTCAGCATGTGATGCAGGCTTTGCATTTGAAGGGCCACCAGCATCGTTACTACCAGAACTGGTTGCTTCCTGAGATTGTTGCAAACGTTTCGCACCATCATTACTCTTTATCCATTCAGCAACTTCCTCAGAAGATGCTTGAAGGGCAGTCAACCCCCTAAAACAGATTCATAACCCAAATTTAGATACAGAGAAATATAAGCATTCAGATGAAATTTAACATTCACTTCTAAAAGCCTTCACCTTAAATCCAGACGGTTTGAATAGTAGACATATTTTGCATCAATCTTATCTCTTTTTGTTAAATTTGCATCCAAAAATGGTTCACAGAGACGAAGCATAACAGCACTGAGATTTACAAACATGCCTGAACTTGCACAAGTCATAGGATCAACCTGCACAAAAGGGGGGAAAAGCCTAAGTCAAATAAGAGAGACCACCCGCAAGTTATTAATGTCTTACCATTAGAGATAAAACAGATATAAGTGTTTCTTTTTAAAAAAAGATCAACTAAATTAAAAAGAGAGTTACCTGTATATGAGCCCTGGATGCGTTTCTATTGATTACCTCAGCAAGATACTCTAGTACATTTTCACGAGAATCTGTACTTTTCAGAAGAATGAGGAGAAGCTCACTCAGACCATCATATAAGTTATTCACGACAGTTTTGATCGTGGTGAAGGAGGATAGCAAATCAGATGGACGGCGGGTAGATGCATCTGAAAAGCACTGCTGCCTTTTTTCATGAAAAAAGGCAGTCAGTTTGTTAATAAACTTAATTCAAGTTCAAAACCAAGCAGAAAATAAGGTGCACAGGTTAACAATATAGATTTCAGCAGGAATTAGCTCGCACAGAGTAACTTGTGTGTAAAAGCCATGAAGAAAATAGCAGAGAGATCCTACATACAATACAGTAACTAAAACAAAAAGGCGCATAAAAAGGGAAGAATGGCCACAAGTGTGTAATAAATGATGCAAGGAGCAAGCAACAAGTCATCTATCCACTTAGCATAAATGAGGCTGACAAAGTGAAAGCAAGAATGTTGTGTTGAAGGTCTCCCAACAAGCACTGGTACGAATGCCCAAGAATACCAAAACCTAAGGTTTCTTCTTAACCAATAATCAGGTCTCAACAAATTTTGAAAACTGGAAAGCTACGAGGCTAATGAAACTATTTAATTGATAATTCTCAAGCTGCATGGAAAGGATCCTTGAGCTTGACAACATTCCAATTAAATAATCATTTCTTGAAAGACCACCATACTGGCCACAGATTTGTTCTCAAGAACCCAAAGAATAGAAAGAATAAGCATAATAACATCCACTTATTTTGATATAGCTTTTATATTTCCTTCTCATTTATTACCAATGGTAAGAAAATGGGAAAAGAAGATTAAGAGAAACCAACTGATCATCAACAATTTCGATTAGATATTAATGTACCAAAAAATATTTACTTTTAAACCATCGAACCCAAAAGTTCACTCACCCAACGTCAGGCTGGCTCTTGAAAAAAGCTTGGTCAGGAAGGGCGCTAATATGAAAGAAAGGGCCTATAATGCTTGTCATTTCAATTGCACGTCCATGCATGTAAACTCCTTTAGGAATCCACCAAGCGTGGCTAACAAGAGACTTTGCACCAATTGGAAATCTAACCAGAAACAGCAATGCCCTCAAAGAGTCTTGGAAATTCCCAAGAGCCGAAACTTTCACCACACTACCCCTCAACTCCTCATACAAGCCTTTCAATATTGGATCCAAATCCGAGTGTGAGTCCCTGAAAAATTCCTCCAGAAATCCAGGCGGACATTTAACTCCACTGGCATTGCCACTGCCACCGAAGCCATTGATGGTGCCACCAACCTCAGAGAAAATAAGTTGCAACAATGGCGAGTTCAGCTGTTTACTCGTACTAGAATTTCCACTTTGAAACGTGCCAGGATTCGCCAAATGCATTCTACAAAACATCACACACAACTTCTTTGCTTCTCTCACCACGGATTCCATCTCACCCCTCAAACTTTTATCTTTCATGTTTCCAATTTTCTTACCCTCATCGTATGCTCGTTGATAGCAACCTATTAAGTACTGAAAAGGCGATTCCACTGAAGAGTAACTCCCAGAAAGCCGATCCATCAGAATATCTTCCATCATGTCCCGTGAAAGCCTCAATTCCTTGCCTTCGCTGAGTATCACAGCTGCTGTCAATTCCATATAAACGACTCTAGGATCGTTTCCCGCGGAATCAGTGAGGGAAATAAGAAAAATTTTCCTGATAATTATATCCTCAACTTCTTGAGGAGTCCTCTGGGGTTTTGCGGCCGCCATATCGTGACCAGAGGGGAATCGTCTTCTGAGTCTGCAATTTTCTTCACCGGCTCAGACTCAATAACCCAGGAATGAAAAAAGCTAACAATAAAACAAAATTTTCAAAAAAAATAATAATAACTTTCAACGAAGATTTCCCGAGATACAAACAGATATTAGATAAGATTAACAGTAAGCAGACGGATTGAACTTAGATGGAAGAAGGGGAGTACCCGAACCTTTAACTTGTTAGACGAGAAAGCACCAGAAGAAGAGCAAGACTTCCTCCCAGGTGAACGACGAATGTAATGTTTGCTTCAACAAATTCCTTCCCCATTTAGATTTACTAAAGCCTTAAATATAATATATTTTTCTAAGATAGTAATTTTATCTATATATTTAGAATAGAATTATTTCATTACGATGATTTAAATAAGTATATTTTATTTCGTCCCAAAAAAAAAAAAAAAAAAAGACAAAAAGAAAAAGTATAGTTTCAATATCACTAGATTAATTAGTATTTTATTATTTTTTCTTATCATTATTTTCTTAAAATTATTTTGGATTTTTTTTTTTAAGATGGATTTATTTATTTGTAATAAAATAGGATATCTAAATTATTCAGATCTTCCTATCATTATCTTTTATATTTAAGTTACATTTAGATTTTAGATTTACATGTGAATTCGTATGTGTTTAGATTGACTTTTGGAGAATAATTTTTACCATTTACAAAGTAAACATGTGAGAGGAGTTTTGTCAGTTTGCGAAAAAAAAAAAGTTTATGAAACCACGGTTTTAGTATTATTTTATCATCTTTAGTCATCGAGATATGTGTGGATAATTTTTCTAAGTTTTTAGATTATATTATATAGTTGGTTTGCCAAAATTTTCTTGGGAAATTGCTCATGGAAAATATTATCTTTGTGAAGCAGATGAAAAATTATTATACAATAATCCTGTAACAACCAAAGCAAAAACCAAAATAACAATCCGATGGTGTAAAGTGATAGAGTGAGAAAAAGGGTGAGTGATAACACATGAAAGAAGAAGGGATTGACATATTGATAAGTATGAGGCCCACTAAGACAAAAAGTAATGTCAATTGGGGTGTCAACCAATATGACATTGTTGCTCTATTTTTAAAAATTTGTGTGTATTTTTGCACTTTATTCAATTGACACCTATACAATAATGTTGGTCCACCACTAAAAAGTAGTTGTCGTTAGCTCAAATAAATTGAGCTGACAATTTTGCACCTAAGAAATGCATATGGTACCAAGTGCACATTTGAGAAAAATTCATGAGCAGTTTTGCCCCTTAACCCAATATAATATCACATTCCATTATGTCTTTTGTATTTATCATTTCTTTTCAAACTAATTTGTTTAAATTATAAATTGATATAAAATCTAATGTTACAAATATTTCAGGAAGATTATTGTTCAAATTAAGCCATTTATTCCATTTCCTTAATATACTCAGATTAGGTTAATAGCTTTTATATCAAAGATGGGAGGGAATGATAAGTATGTAGTTATTGATGAGTAAGCTTCTAGAGAACATTTGGAAGCATGCCTCATTCTATAGTTTTCTTTGGTCGAAGCCTCATTCTATAGTGTGGACAACTTTTTTTAGGGGAAAAGTATGTCCCTTGAATAACATTGATTTTAGATGAAAGTTTCCTACATTTGAAAATATAAGCGCTATTATTTGCATAACACTAGGTAGTATAATATTGGGAAAGGTTAATTAAAAGTATTTTCATACTCTTACAATAAAGTTCATTTATTTTCTCAAGTTTCACTTATTGCATCTCAAAGACTATTGCATTGGAATTGGATGCTATGTTAAGATTGTAACAAAAAATTTACAATGATTGAGAAAAATATTCCAATAAACCAAGTATATTTTGGAGATAGAATATAATACACCTGAGATATGTATATAATTTTACATAACTCTTATGGTTTCATGATTAATGCATTTCGTTGGTTAAAAAAAACAAAAAATTTGACATAACTAGTTAAATCAACTAAGATCAATGACGATGAAATAAAAGAATTCGCATTAACATTCATCAAAGAATCAACATATTTTTTTTAAAATAACCAATATATTATACTATCATTTAAGATTCTCACGTGTTAGAATTGTTAGCCAAAAGATTGCAGTTAACTTTAATCAGCTTAAAGAGTGGTAGCGAGGAAACTGAAAAACTTGTGCATGAAAATTTCTTCAGTATCATCTTCTGTGCATTATCATATGGCTACTGATATACTAAAACAATACCAAAATTGCTTTCTTCTTTGACCTTGTAATGCCTCACGCCACTCAAAAAATTGGACGATAAGACAGCCACGTGAATTAGAGCCCTGCTCATTGGTAACATAACAAGGGACTTTTGGTGACATGATTTTGCAGGGAAAAGAACAATACAAGATTGTATTTAAGGAGCAATACTGGATCTTGGCCATATCATCTTTGCATGTAGACCTGTGTAAAGTTTTCAAGGATATTCATCCCCAGAATCCTCATCATTAGGTAGAGTTTCCGAGTATTTCATGTTGGCAGGTCCAAACAGAAGTTCTAAGCAAAAGGATGGCCCACAGATTGATCTTCCCTTATTCACTACTTTGTCCAAGTCTTTCATCTTCAGCTGCAATTATTACAAAAAGGGATTATAGTTAGTCAAATCTTGAGTGTGCAATGTAGTAACTATTTTTTGCAATTAAATCAAGATTGGAGATGCTTCCAAATCCTTAGCCCTAAATACTTCCTAGAGTGAATACCAGAAATGTTAATATTTTTTGACACACTGAAATCTAGTTTTATTTTTTAAAGTTACAGTTAGGCTATGTTTGGGTAGAGGAGAATGATGAACAGGAAAGTAGAGTGTTCAATTTAGATCTTGACCATGACTAAAATCTAAACCAAACCTTTCCTACCCTCTCAGAAGAATTTTCCTGGCAGTTGACGTATTACTTGTGCTTGTTGCTAAGGTTTTATACCAAGAGTAGCATCGTATTTTCATACAACAAATCATTCATGTGGTATAATAAAAAGGCAATAACAGTGCTTTGAAAGAAAAGGAGTTTTATACCAAGTGGCATTCATGTTTTCATATAATAAATTGTTCATATTTTTCATGAATTAAAGAGCAGATACAGTACTTTGAAAGAAGAATGAGACTACCTGTAGCAAGCCATTACAGAAAAGTCGGCTTCCCATCCATTTTTGGTAGAATGTGATACGAACATCTCCAGTAAGCTGTTGGCAATGAGAATTGAAAATGAATTAGATGCATTCATATATATAATATATCGACTAATAGAGAGTATAACTAGCAAAATCCCTCGTCATCCACATAAGTTTCTTTTGCATGCTTACAAGTAAATAAGTAATGTTCAATTTATACTAATGCACAATTACTACAAATGAACTCCAAAAGGAAAAAAATAATTTCAGAAATAAAATAAAAAAGGGCGGCCCAGTGAGTAAGGCTCCCACCAGGTGGGGTCTGAGGAAAAATGGATGTATGCAGCCTTACCCCACAATCGGAGAAGTTGTTTGTAAGATTTGAATACATAACCTTTAGGTCACATGACAGTAATCTTACCAATACGCCAAGGCTCACCCTCTTTTCAGAAATAAAATATAATGAAAAATTCTGGAATCATTAAATATGAAATTCATACACAAGCAACAGAGTTCTTTAACATGAATAGACTATCATTTTCAACTAACGAGCAGCCATATCTATTACTAATATTCTTTTTAGCGATTTCTACTTTTGTATCCTACTCATGTCAGTTTTAGTTGTTTTCTAGTTTGTTTTAATAAAAGCAAGGAATTTAAGAAACTTTTCTCTAATTACATTTTGTTAGGTTGCAGTTCCTTAAACAATCAAGTGGCCAGAAATAGTAGGGAAGAAAGAACAGGTCAAGCATTACTTACTTGGACTGGTTTGTTAAAATAATGGTCCAGACAATACTTTTGGTATATTGCCGGATCCTCTGTGTCCATTTGGACTACAAGACGAGGTTCCTCTAATTTTGATTCTTTTCCATCTTCACCTTCGACACAGGAGATATAATAGCAAGGACAGTAGTTTTGCGGATATCCTTTCTTAATGTATCTGCAGCTGCTCCTAATAACCTCCACTGACGGACTGTAGACTAGATTAGGAACCTATAAGCAAATAGGAATGTAAGCAGAGAAATATCACTTACTTCTTATCAAAAGATGTCTCATTCACTAAACTTATATGTTAATGATCCAATTAGGAAGGGGAATTCAAAATACATAAACCAATCAATACGCGAATTCTAATTTCATGGTGATGCTCATATGGGGGGCTAGAAGTTTCTTCAAACTCCCTTTGAAGCTTGGCTTCCTGTTAACTTCATGTAATTTGCTGATAAACGAAAACTGTGTTAGTCTTCATTCTGTTTATGTCTTGATTAATTCAGCATCTGCATTTCATTGTAGGCATATATCAATGGTTCTTTTAATAAACAGAAATATTGAACTCTAGTAAGTCTTTAATTTGAATCCTGGCCTTTAAATTTGAAATAAACAAACCTTTTGCATCTTTTAGATCACAAAATAGACCTCTTCAACATTAAGCATATCATAAAGCCGAATTCGCCGCAACTCTCTGCTACAAGGTTGAGGCAAGCTCACATTGATTGAGTCATTACCCATGCCTCTAGGAACAGATAGTATACTTTCCCAATATCTTACATAACGACGTTGGCTTGGTGTTGATACCTGTTCCAACACCACAATAATGTGGTTTATTTCTTCTTGTTGCTGCCTATGTACTGAGAAAATGTATGAAACCATATTTTCTAAATACTCCAACAATATGCAAAAGGAAACACTAACACATTATAATACCATGTTTGTAGGTTAAAATGAGGAAGATAATAAATATTCCACTTCTTTTAGGGGAACATCAAGAGAAGAACTCCTGTGGCTGGGAATTGCATCCATATGCCTGCTTTTTGTAGAAGGTTAAGGTGTATTCAGCATCTGAAGCATTTTTTTAGGTGCATTTAGTGCTCAAAAGTATTTTTTGGTGCATCCAACACCTTGAAGTATTTTTTCTAGTGCACCTAAGACCTTGAAGTTTTTTCTCAAGAGCATCTAGTACTATAAACTATTTTTTTGGTGCATCCAACACCCTAAAGTATTTATTCAAATGTATCCAACATCCTAAATTATCTAACTTGTTAAGTGAAAAATTGCACAAAAAATTACGTTAGGGTGATGAAAGCAAGGTTGTCAAGATCGCGATTTTACTTAAGATCGAAAGGGGTAGCAAGATCGTAACTCGTGGGATCGGCACGGAAAGATCTTACTTTTTTAATTTTAGTAAAAATAAAAAATATATGGATATAAAATAACATTTAACTCACAACATAAAAATATGCAGCATTAAAAATAACATTTAATGAGTTCTAAAAGACAATTCAAAGCCTTAAATTGAGTCACAAATACAAAATACCAAATCACCAAAACCAAAACAAAATACTTCAAATCTAATCTATCAATGCATTCAAATCACAATCATCATCTAGCATTTCACCAAGTTCCTCTTCATCTTCAAAGGCTTCTCATCAAAATTTGGTAACTCTAACTCCAAATCCAAATCATTGCTAGGCTCAATCAAAGCTTCATCTTGAGTTGGCACCAAGTTGCCTACATCTAAGTCTTCAATGTTAGATGGATTTTCATCATTTTCCACCATCCAATCATCATTAGAAGAAATATCATCAATATCATACTCATTCGCTTTTCTAGCCACCTTCTTCTTGGCCAATATTGAATTGGCCATCACAAAAACAAGATCATTCATAGTTTTTTGTTTCAAGCGATTTCTTCTCTTTGTATGGACCTAAGAAAATTTGAAAAACAATTAATACAAAACTCATTCTTGAAATGAAATATAATTCATATTTCATAGTTATGAAAATTTACCATCTCAAAGGCACTCCAGTTACGCTCACAACCGGAGGCACTGCATGTCAAGCTCAAAATACAAATAGCAAATTGTTGGAGCTCTGGATGTTCATACCCATACGACTCCCACCATTCTGCTGGAGCTTTTGTGTCAATTGCTTTCTTGGCTATCGCTTTACCAAAAAACTCCCTTTGATGCTTGAAATCTTCAATTTGAGTATCAATCTTATTTTGGACGTCTACATCCCCCACCATCCTATCCAGGCAATCATAATATCCACGTTTCACTTCAATATCAGCCTTAAATGAAGGTTTATAATGTAGTTGTGGGTTAAGGTAATAGCCAGCAGCATGCAAAGGATGATGAAGTTGCTTGTCCCATCTACTATCAATGACGTCCCACAAAGGCAAATAACTAAAGAATAAAAAAAAAATTGAATTAGTGTAGAGAACAAAACTACAAATTTAAAATTTAAATCAAACTTAATAGTTTACCCTCTCTCTACGTTGTTGAAAGCATGAGCAATTTTCTCTTTAGCCCGATCAATCTCTTCATATATGAAGCCCATGGCTGGCTTCACATCTGCATCAACCATACGAAGCACCCTAACTAAAGGATAAGCACCTTTCAAGCAAGTGACAATATCTTTCCGAAAAAAGCTTGTCCAAAACCACATCTTCTATAAGCTTTCCATCCTTTGTCTTTGCAAACCGACTAGACTTCCATTCTTCGGAGGTGAACATTCGAATCAATGCTCCTTTGTTATCATGGAGGCACCCCAAAGTTAGGTAAGATGTGGCAAAGTGAGTAGGCCTGGTCTCACCAAATCTTTTCCTTTAGTGAAGTGGTGCAATAGGGTGATCAAAGCGCTTCTTGAATAAATGTTGGTTGTGATTTTTTCCCCTTTGGAATAGTATCACCGTGACCGGTATCTTCTTTTCCAAATCCTCCAACATTAAATCAATGCAATGTCTTTTGCACAAGGTGTCCAATACAATCTCTTTCTCTTCTTCATTAACATCTCTCCTGCAGCTTTGTAATTTGCTGCATTATCCGTCACCACTTGAATAACGTGTTCTTCACCAACCTCTTCAACAACATCATCAATCATCTTAAAGATTTTATCCGTAGTCTTAGATATGTCAGATGCATCAAAAGACTTGAGGAAAACAGTTCCCTTAGGGCTGTTCACTAAGAAATTTATGATTGTCCTCCTCCTTTTGTCGGTCCACCCATCTGTCATTATTGAGCATCCAAATTTCCTCCAATAAGCTTTATGTTCTTCAATATCCTGCATTGTTGAGTCATATCTTTTCTTCAAATATTTAACTCTGATCTCATGGTAAGATGGTGGCTTGAATCCTGGACCATGTTTTGCAACCGATTCAAACATTTTATGGAATTCCTCCGACTTTGCCACATGGAATGGAATAGCATTATTGTAAAAAAAAAGAGGCAATGTCTTCACATGCTTCCTCTCTCAAATTCTTCTTGAAGATGCTATTTATTGTAGCTTGAGTGCTCACTCCCCTTTTTTTTAAAATATTTTTATCATGCCCGCTATCCTCCTCTTCACTCTGTTTTCTTTTTCCACCAAGTTCATCACTATCATCAACTTCTGTGGATGTGGTTGATTTCTTCAATAGTCTCTCTTGTAAAGACGATACAATTCCAAACATTTCTTTTTTCACTTTCTCTGGAACAGAGCTACAAGCCCCCACATCTTTTTGTGTTCCCGCCAAATGGTCACTAGTGCAAAAAAAGGCTTTAAGACCGCCTCATTTAGATTTGCGGACAATGGACACCCGGTCTTAAAGGAATGACCGGTGCGATTCCGTAAATATAAAGAACTTCTTGCAGGACCAATTTTTCACCGCTCTTAAAATCATTATTGAGACCGACTAAAATACCACCGGTCTTAAAAATTGAACTGAAATTTCAATTACTTTCTAAATATATCTCATATAGCCGTACTTATATTTTTACGCGGTAAAACATAATAAGGAAAAATTTAAATATAAAAAGTCTAAAGTTTTAAGACCGAACTTATCAACAAGACGGTCTTAAAAGTTTTCTTTCAAGACCGGACATATGATACTTGCGGTTTGAAAAAGTTCATTAATATTAAGGCCGGCGTTTTAAAAGGAACGGTCTTAAAGGTTAAACTTTTTAGATCGGACGTTTAATATGACCGGGATTAATGTAAATATTAAGACCGTCTCTTTTTTATCCGGTCTTAAAAATCCAAGCAAGATATACATTTCTTCGCGCGAAAGCTTTTGTTACTCTGTGGAGAACCTCATTCACGTTCCGAAACCCTTCTGTTGCATTACCTCTCTTCCTCGCCCACGTACCATCAGCCCCTGTTACTCTCTCATTTGCTCGGGCATTCCTCTCTTCTGTCTCGAAAATGGACGGTGAAAACGAATCTATTCGTGTTCGGCAACGCCGGTTTCTGGTGTGGCGGTGTGAGTGAGAACGAACCCTCTTCATCTCACAATGAGGCTCGTAATCGCCACACGCGCCGTGGTAGAAGAGGCACACGAATGATGGATGTGACCCTAAGTCGGACTTACGGGTCAAAGCTCGAGATTCGATTTAATGCAAGGTTGGAACTGTCGGTCCTAATAAAAGCAAATATAATAGTTTTGTCGGCTGTCTAGCACGCGGCAAGGTTAGCATCTTGACGGATGAGTGGAAAAGTGTGGACTATAAGAATGTAAAGGATCCTATTTGGGAGACTATCCGGGTTACATACTGCTTGTCCTTGTCGTCGAGTTGAAAGACAAGACATTGTCTTATTGTGCTGATCGGTGGAGGAAGTTTAAGACCTTTCTCGCTAACACGTATATTTTCTCCGATGTTCCGCACTTTGCCAAACATCCTTGGGAAGTTTACACATTTATTGATGAACGAATTTGGCGACAATTTGTTCTTACGCGGACCACTCTGAAGCTTCTGGTGAGTTTATATTTAGTTTTGTTTTCCCTTTTGTTTGCTTATTAACATGTGCGGATATGTGAATGTTATTGTGTTCATCTAATCCTGTTAGTTATATAATAGTTCGGTGTGTGAATAGAAGTATACATTTCTGCCTTTGTCTATGCAAGTCGATATGTCAACCACGAAAAGGTAAATTACTTGATGAGAAGGTATTAATTGTGTAATGGTTTGTCTTGCAAAGGAGGAAATGAATAGTCTTAAAAGGGGAAACTTTATATACCCAATTGTTACTATCTAATGGGAATTTCTGATCCCATTTGGATGCCTTAAAAAGGATCAAGTTTGTATTATTACGTAAGCCTTTGTCTATGCAAGTCGATATGTCAACCACGAAAAGGTAAATTCGATGAGAAGGTATTAATTGTGTAATGGTTTGTCTTGCAAAGGAGGAAATGAATAGTCTTAAAAGGGGAAACTTTATATACCCAATTGTTACTATCTAATGGGGACTGCTGATCCCATTTGGATGCCTTAAAAAGGATCAAGTTTGTATTATTACGTAAGCATAATTCTCTTTTGTTTCTTAACCTATCTATCTAGCTAGCACTACAAAACATAGCTCCAATTTCTTCTACAATTCTACATCTTCCTTAAATAAAATGTTGAAACTTGATGAAGTGAAGAATTTGACTCTTTTGTTTGATTGACGTTCATATGAAGCGAAGTTCTCTAATTTACGTTAGTGACATGCATGGCTGGAATTCATAATTAATAGATGTTTTCAATCTGATTCACGAGAAAAGAAGGGAACAAGCACGGGAGATAGGTAGAAAGAATGATTGCCCTCATAGGGCTTCTCGCGGATATCAAAAGGCCGAAAAAGATTTGATGGGCTGCCAAGCGGAAGAGATTGGATGATGAAGCGAGAATCCAATCCTTACGTGATACATGCTCCTCCATCTCCAATACGTCGCGAGGAGTTGTGGTTGCATATTCGGCAAAAGCCAAGCGGCGCCTACACGAGTGAACAAACTCGTCTAGTTCTTTGAAAAGAATTGTAAGTATCGTTATTGTTATTTTTTAGTTACTAAACATGTTTCATTACTAAGCTTCTCGTTATACGTATCTTACGGGAAGATCTTAAAAAGAAAGAAGCGAGAGGGATCTTTTGTGTCGGACGGGAGGAATGATGTTCGGCCGTTGCGGCCGGAAAAACCGGATCACCGGGCGTGTAAGGGGGATTGGAGGACGGGTAGGCATAAAGCAAGTCTTTGGTACATCCAAACGCCATAGACAAAGTATGGTTACCGGGAGGAGATGGACCGGAGGCTGGCTGCTAATAAAGCTTCAATGACTGCAATGTTTCAATCCGGATGAGCCGGATGAAGGAGGAGCTGAGTCGGTGAGGCTGCTTTTGAGCAATCGTCCGAGAGACCGGTGTTCCCTTCACACACTCACTGCTGCGTGCGGCGAGCACTAGAGGGCTGCATTGTTGGAGAGTCGAGCAACCTTGTGACCTTTATGTGGAGGATCCCGATCATCATGATGGACGATTATTGGTTGCAAAAGGGACTGTTCACAACTTGGGATCAAGCTGTACACCACCAACAAATGCGATGATGAAGTCGAGTGTCGGTTGAAAAGGTGATCATTGATGCACGGCTCCTCTCTCCAAACGATGGTGAAGCTTGTGAGTGATGTCAAGGAACCTTCATCCCTTGGCCGGTGAAGCTTGTACATGTCTCTACTTGCTCTGAAAGCTTCAATCCCTCTTCCTCCGGTTCCATCCCCTCGTCAGGCTCCATCTCCTCCTCAAGCTCTATCCCCTCCTCAAGCTCTATCCCCTACTGCTAAGTTGGCTGCTGCCAGGAAAAAATATCCGATCTAATGAAAAGTGGATATTTTAAGGATAAATCGTGGCTTTGTCGATGAAGTAGTAGGTGTCCCTCATCCTATGCCCGTTCAAGTTGACACCGTTGATGTTGAGTCCTGCTTTGCTTCCTCGACGGGAGCTTCTTGATGCGGTTGTTCAAATTTTTATGAAGTAAGTATCTTAAATCTATGAGTACATCATTTAAATGCATCGTTTAGACATACATACATATATATATTTCCACGATCGATGTCATTATGGTAGGTTCTTGCATCATGAATTGGTTCAAAGGTGCGGGATCAACGATTTTGGATTCTTGTGCCACTGTCTATTCAAGTCAAACAACCATGGAGGAGAGGCGGAGTACATATCAAAGAGGTTGTGCTCGGTGATCGAGAAAGTTGTACTTTTTGCCATTCTTCCACGGTACATATCAAAAATCTTGTCCGCAATTCACTTAATTCTGCTACATATATATATCATCGAGTATAGTTTTGATGTGAATTTTCAGCCGCCAGCGGTTGGTCGTCATGTGCATGGACGAGCATAAAGTTATCTTCTTATGCTCCACTCACCTTTGAGCCATTGCCTTCGTTGGTGCGGACCATCAACGAGTAAGCATGTCATTTTGATTCTCTTGTCGACATCTCTGCTTTGTGAATTTTAAGTGAATCATTGATAAATTTGTGATTTTGATGATAGTGCCATGAGGACCTTCCAAAGACTAGAAAAGAAAAGGCGTGCTACTCGGGACAAAGACCCCATATGGTACAAACCGAGGTTGGTACAATATTTAATTTGTAGCACCTTTTTGCCTTGTGAACTTGGTCATTGAGCTATATATATGCTCTTATATATATTTCTTGTTCATTTTAGACCCGTCGGCAACCACGAGAGTCCAACTTATGTGGCGATACATCATGAAACACATGTATGATATTACAAGGCGAGGGGATACTAAATTAACGCAAAGGTAAATGTATTTGATGTTACATATTATGCAAGTTAATTCAGTTTAAAACTTCTTGTTACAAATGAAATATGCACGCAAGTTAATTCGATTCTTGTCTTTGATGTTACGAGATGTTTCAATGCAAAACTCCCTTTCGATGATGAAGCTGGAGCACATACGCAATGTGTTTTGTGAATATCTATATGGTCGATCTTAGAGTCGAGAAAAATGACAATAATTAATGTCCTAAATTCATTTGTAAGTATAATCGTAGCAACAATAATCGATCTTACGTAAATTTGTTTATTTTTTTGAACAATTCATTTGTAAATATACATAGGCAATGTAAAATTCAATAAATAAATTTAGTTAATTTTTTGAACAATTTTCTTGTGTCCATTTTGGGTTTTGAATGTATTATTGGATGGTGGATATAGCTATTTAATTTAGTGTTTGAAATCGAGACTTTTAGGACCGTTCATTAACGGCATGTCGGTCTTAAAGGTCATAAAATCTTCGGTGTAAAAAGTATGAGACTTTTAGGACCGTATATTTCTTTAGTGTCCGCTCTAAAAGCTTAAAAACCACA
This sequence comes from Acacia acuminata, assembly GCA_019022655.1. Lineage (NCBI taxonomy): Eukaryota > Viridiplantae > Streptophyta > Magnoliopsida > Fabales > Fabaceae > Acacia > Acacia acuminata. The sequence goes on along the minus strand of JAFJYI010000112.1, from coordinate 1,640,421 downwards.
TGAACTTTTAGGTCGGACGTATTATAAAAGGTCGGTCTTAAAAGTCCGCCGCTTAACTTTTAGGACCGTATTTTTATATATAATCGGTCTTAAAAGTCTTTTGGTTAAAAGTATGCTTAACTTTTAGGACCGTATGTTGTTATTTGTGCGATCTTAAAAGTCATTCACCTTTAAATACCCCTTTTCAGACAAATTAAATGGTTAGGGTTGAAGACAACCGAGGTTACGGCGTTACGCTCAAGCTAGGTCCTTCTTTATCATCGTTTTTACCTTTCCATGTGTAGAGGCGGCATTATCGGTGTCCCTTTTATTTTGTCTTTTGTCTTTTTGTCGGAAAAAGAAGGAAGATAATGAAAAGGACACTTTGTTTCTCACATGGGGAGGTAAAACCGACGTCAACGAAGGTCCAACCTTGAGAAGAATAGTCACTTTGTTTGTTCTTGTCCGAATAAGGTAAAAGCTCCTTTTTTTTTATGTTCTTAACTGTATTCTGCGAATTTCTGTTGTTGGATTTACACGAGGACAATGTTTTGTTTGTTTCCTTTTTGTCGGAAAAAGAAAGACGATAATGAAAAGGACAAGAGGCAATCGGATATGGAAACCAAAGGCGACAAAAATGGCGGTGTTTTTAGGACCGTCGATTTACTAACTAAAGTCTTCGTTCTTTTATTTTAGGTTTTTTAGTCGCCATTATCCGTCCTTCATAGTTGCCTTGTTTATTGCTTTCCGGTTCGAGATAAAGTACTAAACTCGCACGAGAACAAAATTTAAAAATATTTTATTTACTAATTTTTTTACGCTGCCCTATAGGGGCGGCGATCACAAAAAAAAAAAAAAAAAAAAATGCAACAAAAAAAAAAAAACTAATCCCTCTCGTAGTCGGAAAGGGAGGGGCGTCGGAGTCGTCGGAGTTGTCGGAGTTGTCGTTGTCGGTCGTCTTCGGCGGGATCGTAGTTCACGTCATTGGCACAGTACCATGTTCGGCTTGTTGTTCATGGTATGAGCAAGCTGAACCAATTGGCCCAAACGTCGATCGATTTGATCGACGGGGGCCACCAGTGACTGCACCAACTGCTTCACAGTCGGATTTGGAGGAGGCGGTGGCGGAGGGGGCTGAGGTTGAAGAGGAGGAGGAGGAAACGGAGGACTGGGGGAGCAGCCATTACGGTGGGGGCTTGAGGTTGAAGAGAGGAGGATGAAACGGAGGACTGGGGAGAAGAATGTGAAGAAAGTACGGTAACAACGGGTTTAAATAGAGAACCCATCACGAACAATGTGAAACGCCGAAAGCTTTAACGAGGAGACGCATTGTTCATCGGAATACGAGGAGACGCCTAGTTGGGAAGTTTATCACGGAAGCCGAAGAGACTGCGCATGATTCATTTGAACGGTGTGTAAGTACGGGTAAATGATAAAGGTCGGTCTTAAAGGTAATACTTTTAGGACCGGACTTATTATAAAAGATCGGTCTTAAAAAATTAAATAATAGAATTTTATACCGCATACCTATAAGTACGGGTTAATGATAAAAGGTCGGTCTTAAAATAAAATGAATTGGAAAAATATTAAATAATGGAATTTTATACCGCGTACCTATAACTCCTTATTAATTCCTCACTACCTCGTAACTCCAAACTACGTACGTGGCTATCTGAGAACAGCTCTCTGCCTCTATTAATTAACTCCTCATACCTCTCTGCCCCAACTGCTCAAACCATGGTTAGATTCAAGAGAACTGCTCGTAGGGGTGCTCTTAGTCGTGATGCTCGTGCCTTCCGTCGATCGTTATACGGTGCGCCTCCTCCATCGAGAGTCCGTCCTATTGTGACGAGAAGAGTCTCGGGTCGTTGGACCCATTGTTATTTCTTCGGATGATGAAGAGGTTCCCGCTCCCCCTCTCCAACCTCTTGGCCCCACGCGACTACTACGACCCCTCTCCTCTTTCCTCTAATGAAGCATTGTGGCTGATTCGAGTAAGACAGAAACTTGCTGATCTCCGTGCGGGAAATTAATGTTGTTCACGCCGAAATCGCCAAGGCTTTGGAGGATAATAAGCTTTAGGAGATGTTTAGTCGATTCTTGTTTTTGATAATTTTACTGCTTGTTTTTGTTTTGTATTTTTTCTTGTGTACGTGCATATGCAAGTAATATATGTAATTAAAGAAACTCCGTTTTCCTTTAATTTTTATTCATTCGATTCTTTGCGCTCGCCAAATCCTTTATTAGAAATCACAAAAAGAATTTTAGGACCGGAGTATTATAAAACGGCGGTCTTAAAAAGTTGTATATATACAACCGTCTCCTTTTAATGAACCGTTTAATTGTCTCAATTTAGGTCCGGAGGATTATAAAACTCCGGTCTTAATAAAATCCCAAATATAAAACATGTCTCGCTCTGTCGCGCGGAATATTAAATTTCCCTCTCGAACTTCTCTTGTCGCGCTAAAGTGTTACTCGGGTTACGTCGCCACTTCGTCGCTGGTTCGCGTTGCTCTCTCGACAATCACTTTCGGTTCCTTAGCTAAACGTCTATAGACCAAGCTGTAAGAGGTGTTTCGGTTATATAACTTTATGATTTTCCTGCTCATCGTTACGGGTTTTCTGGGTTGAGCGAAATCGATCAAATGTTCTTGTGGGTTTTTGTGTTGTTAATGGATATTGTATTTTGAAGATTATAATTGCATTTTAGACCTACCCAACTGACCAATAAATGTTTTTAGGGTACTCTTTACGTACGCAACATCAACGTTCGTGGCGGGAGAAGAAAGACTAAGCAAACGCATTTGAATTTATATGATACGGTGAGTCCACAAGACCTTCACGCGATGAATTTAATTTCCTCGTCATGCATTTATTTTGGTTCTTGGATTCTCTGCGATACATTTATGACCAAAAGTGATTCTTCGTTCTGCATTTAATGAGCAAGTTTATCCGAAAAAAAAAGGAAAAAAAAGACTTAACCGACATTTGAGCATATATATGTATGTTAAATCTTTAGTCTATATATATAGGAATTCTACTATGGATCACGGTTGGATAAATGCTAAACGGACGAGTGTTGAATATCGAGAATGGGGTGAGAGACTTTATAAAATTTGCTAAACAAAATGCCCATGCGAGGGTGGGAAGTTTTATTGCCCTTGTGTAAAATGTTTGAATGAGAGGCGACTAAGTCACGAAGTTATACACACACATTTAATTTGTGAAGGAATTTGTAAGACTTATACGGTATGGGTATGGCATGGTGAAAAAATACCAAGTGGGTCTCAACATAGGGAAGTGGCCTTTGATGATAATGACACGGATATGGATGATCACATAGAGGACATTATCCGTGATGTAGGAGAAGAGGCTTTTCATCAATCACATGCATATGGTAATATGTGCGGTGATGCGAGACCCCTACATATACCGTGGGTGTAAAAAATACCAATTGTTGAATCTTTGTATTGAAATTGGTAAGCTTGAAGGCACGTCATGGATGGAGCGACAAGAGTTTTTCGAAATGCTTGAGGCTTTTAAGGACATGCTTCCGGATGATAATGTGTTGCCGCATCGATACTATGATGCTAAGAAAATACTTTGTCCTTTGGGGATGGAGTACAAAAAGATCCATGCATGCCGAATGATTGCGTGTTGTATAGAAAAGAGTTTGAAGAGGAGCGAGTTGTCCGAAATGTGAAACCCCAAGGTACAAGTCAAATAAGGGGCCTGCAAAAGTGTTGTGGTATCTTCCAATCATACCAAGGTTCAAGCGGTTGTTTGCGAATGAAAATGATGCAAAAAATTTGAGGTGGCATGCGAGATGAGAGGATTTCGATGGAAAGCTTCGACATCCGGCCGATTCTTCTCAATGGAAGAAAATCGATCAATTATTTCCGAACTTCGGCGAAGAACCTAGGAACCTTAGGCTTGCCCTTAGCACGGATGGCATGAATCCATATGGAAGCCTTAGCGGCATACATAGTTCATGGCACATGTACTGCGATTATTTACAACTTATCTCCAATGTTATGCATGAAACGAAAGTACATCATGCTTGTCTATGTTGATTTCGGGACCGAAACAACCGGGAAATGACATTGATGTTTACCTTGACCCTTGATCGAAGACTTGAAGGAGTTGTGGGCGAGAAGGTGTTGATGTTTTTGACTCTTTCAAGAAGGAGGTGTTTAAAATGCGAGCCATGATATTTTGTACTATAAACGACTTCCCGGCATATGGGAACTTGTCGGGGTATAGTGTAAAAGGCCATAAAGCATGTCGGTTTGTGAAGAAGGCACACGCTACCATCAACTTCAACATGGAAGAAAGACGGTTTATCTTGGACATAGGAGATTTCTTAGACGGGGCCACCCATATCGTCGATTGAAGAAAGCCTTTTTTGGTGGCCAAGAGTATGAAGATGCTCCGGTGGCATTGGTAGGGGAGCAAGTTTATGAAAAGGTGAAAAATATCAATGTCGTATTCGGTAAGGCGCAAAGTGTAGAAAAGAAACAAATATATGGAAAAAGAGATCTGTATTCTTCGATCTTCCATATTGGCGCAATCTTGATGTGAGACACGAGTATTGATGTCATGCATGTGGAGAAAAATGTATGTGATAGTATTGTCGGCACGCTTCTCAACATACAAGGTAGTTCCAAGGATGGTGTGAAGGCAAGATTGGATCGATAGCAATGGGAATACGCAAAGAGTTACATCCAAGGCCGGATGGGAAGAGAACTTATTGTCCCCGGCTTCTCATACTTTGTCTAAGGATGAGAAAGCGAAGTTTTGTGAGTGTTTACATGGCACAAAAGTTCCCACGGGGTATTCTTCAAATTTGAAGAGGCTTGTATCGATGAAGGACTTGAAATTAGTAGGCCAAAAGTCTCATGATTGTCATGTCTTGATGCAACGACTACTCCCATAGCTATTCGAGGCATCGCCGAATATGATCTTCGGGTCGTTTTGACTAGACTTTGTGTCTTCTTCAATGCGCTTTGTGGTAAAGTTTTCGAGATTGAAAAGTTGGATGAATTGGAGAATGAAGGATATCTTATCTTGTGCCACCTTGAGAAGCTTTTTGTTCCTACATTTTTTGACATCATGGTTCATCTAATTGTTCATCTAGTGAGGGAGATAAAGATGTGCGGCCCTATCCATTTACGGTGGATGTACCCAATTGAAAGATCTATGAAATTCCTAAAAGGGTGCGTGAAGAACGCATACCGACGAAGCATCGATTGTTCGAAATATGTTTACGAAGAAGCCATGGAATTTTGTCAAGATTATTTGGCCAAAGTAAGACATATTGGGCTTCCAAAACGTCGGCATCTTTGATGGGGGTAGACGAGGGCTTCCGTAAAGAGTGTGGATCGATGAATTGTCACAAGTCCACTTATACATCTTGAATAATGTCGATGAAGTTCAAGCCGACATAGCTGCACATAAAGCGGTATGAGGAAAGAAAATCATCGAATGGTGAACAAAAAGGTTGATTAGGGAGCATAACGAGAACTTTTGCAAAGCTGGTTCAAACAAAAGGTCGAGGGAGAGGAATGTGTTTACGATACAATCAAATGGTTAGCGGTGGTCACGAGGTTGATGTCATAAGTTGGAATTCGTATGTGATCAATGGTTATACATTTTACACGAAGTCCCTAGATGATACGAGCACGGTCGAACGGTGGTGTTATGTTAGAGGCTGAATCTATGCACTTCTCCGATTCGAAAGACAAGAGCCCTTTATTGGCGGTCATGCCATATTATGGGGTTATTGAAGAGATTTGGGAGGTGGACTATGTGAAAATTAGATTTCCCATTTTCAAATGCAAGTGGGTTAATGTCAATAATGGTGTTCGGATCGATCGGCTAGGATTTACATTAGTCGATGTCAATGGTAGAAGTTTTGGAGATGAACCTTTTATTATGGCGAGACCCGGCAAAACAAGTGTTCTATATCCACTTAGATCAAGAAAATAAAATGTGGTGCAGCAGCTCTCCAAGGAAAGAGGGTCATTGATATTGATGAGGAAATGAATTCAAATTATGGTATTCACGAGAGTACTCCTTTTTCAAGGGTCTAGGGACATGAACGAAGAAGATGAAGCGGATAATGAACCCGGCATAAGAAGTGATCATCAAGAAGGGATATGGGAAGATATCACTTTATAAAAGAGTCAATTCATAAGGTAATATTCATATGCAGATTTCTTTGAAGACTTTAAGGCTTTAACTATATATATTATATTCCTTCTATCTATGTTCATAGTTAATGTCACGATGACTATGAATTTTGTTCTTGTTTTATTTTTGTGGCGGGATCCGATCCAAAGGGGCATGTTATATAAGAGGATGTTACGTTGTTGGGTGGGGGAATCGGATGAAGGCATGGTGAATATTATTTTGGGCGCATGTATGTTGTACTTGTAACTTATTGTATTTGTAAGAAAGTTATCTTATTGTATGAATTAATTTAGGTGTTGTAGTCATAGTAATCATTAATTAAGAGGCCAAATAGCTCATGGTGAATAATATTTGTATTCTTTTTCCAATTCAATTTATTCAAATAATTGTTCATAGCTTGTAGCTTAAAGTATCGAATTTTATGTCTTTGGATTGGGTGGTGGATTTGTGTATATATATAATCGGGAAGAGCAGCGGGGAAAAATTCGGGAAAATTTAGGCCGGAAATAATAAGACGGTCTTAAATGTTCACTTGTTAAGACCGGATGTAATTATATGACCGGTCTTAAAGATCGTGATATTTTAACATGGTCTTTTAAGACCGGTATATTTAGACGTCCGGTCTTAAATTAAAATATTTAAGACCGGATGTTTTTATCATCCACTCTTGAAAGTCAGTCCTTTAAGGCCGTGTGTAATTAGTCGTGTGGTCTTAGAAGCCGCTATTTTTCAGACCGTATGTGTCTTGTCTTGTCGGTCTTATAATTACGATCTTTTAAGAGCGACCTATTTTTTGCGGTCTTAAAAGTTGAGCATTAGGATCGAACAAAAAATATTTCGGCTTCATTTAGTTCAACTTTTTAAGACCCAAGTTTTTAAATGTCCGGTCTTAAAAGTTTCTTTAAGACCGGTTCGATCGGTCTTAAATGGTAGACTTTTAATACCGGAACAAGACCGGTCGCATATCCGGTCTTACGACCCCCTTTTGTCCGGTCTTAAAAGCCTTTTTTCACTAGTGCTTCCATCTTCCTCCCTTACTATTTTTTTAACTCCCAAATAAGGGGAGGAAATATGTGTTACCAAACGTAATTCTAATTCTCGAAGTAAACATAAAATGGGTTAACAAACGTAATTCGATTCTCGAACTCTTCCAAAGCATAGAATCGAGAAAAACTATTTCATCTCGGATGTAAACGCTTGACAACGTATGGTTGCCATGCACACCCTAAGTGTGTTTTGATTATAGCTAATTATTGTAAACAAAATAAGGCGTATGATCCAAGCCAACATAGTTTTATCTCACTCAATCTTGAATCATGTCAATCTGTCATTTTTACTGTCAGATTGGCTCGAGTTAGAGATGTCAAACTCGAGCCAAGTCGTGTGTGACTTGAGCCTGACATTCTTCTTGACTTGAGCCACATATAGGAGACTCGAGTTTAGGAATAAACTCGAGCCAGCACCTAGTGACTCAAGCCAAATATCTGCAAACTTAAAATGTTTTCAAAAATCTAAGTTGGTTGCCTCAAGTTAAATGCCATCGATCCAAGCTTGAGTTTTGACTGTTATATTTAAAAATCTCTTTGACTCGAACCATCATTTAATGACTCTAGTCAGGAGAAGTTTTCAAAGTGTTTTCAAAAAGGTTTCTCAGCGTCTGACTCGAGCCATGCTTTGGAGACTCGAGTTTAGACCTAAACTCGAGCCACGCTTTGTTGACTCGAGTTGAAGTCCATCTGAATCATCCTTAGTGAAATATTCAAATAAAGATTGACTCGAGCCACTTTTTAGTGACTCGAGTTTACCCCTAAACTTGAGCCAAGGTTGGATGCCTCGAGTTAAACATCTTCACGGTCTTCTTCTTTGTATTTTCAAAATGAAATTGACTCGAGTCAAAATGTGTTTAACTCAAGCCAATCCTTCTCTCTTTGAAAATCTCTGTGTCCGAATCTTTTAATTCACTGAGATTGATTTAGAAACTTCATATCATCTCTTATTATTATTCCTAACTATGGTTATTCAGTTTTTTAATGAGTTTTAGATGATTTTAATATGGATTAACGTCAAATTGGGATAAATCAATTTATGTGTCAAAACATTAAATGCTCTTACCTATGTTAATTCTTCAGATGTTTGATAATATCTGAAATATTTTTCCGCTTTTAGAATCCAGCCTCTTGGATCACCACCCTCATATTTAGGAAAGTCAACTTTTGAGTAAGGACGTCTTGATTGATTACGTTGCCACCAAGGATCATCACCTTCATCAGGCTCGTGGTATGTATCTCTATTATCTTGACTAGACTCTCCCTGTATAAATATGGGCGCCTTCTGCCTCTTTAAAGTGTTTAACTCTATATTCATCTGATTCAGTTGCGCCATAATGGCTGCTAATTGAGGATTATGATTTTCAAGGTGCGTATGAGGAGGGGGATGGAGTGAAATTACTGCTGGATCGTCATGTGGATTAGGATTTGGTGGAATTTCTCGATTATGAGTGGATGGTAATGGGGAATTATTCTCATATGAAGAATTTCTAGTGTTCACCATGGCATTCAATAGGCCCTAAGAACGACCGCTTTGATACCAAGTGATAGAACTTAAAAAATACCCTTTTGATAGGATTTAAAGAAAGTAAGAGAGAGGAGGGAAAAGAGAGATAATCTAGAGTCAGAATCTAACTCCAGCCAACACAACACTTCTCTGAAATTATATCTTCATTCATATCCATTATAAAACAGAATACATGTATATATATAAGTCTGGATATCCTAACTGCCTATGAAAACAGATAACACATAGTAACTACCTAAACTGATAATAAACGATAAACTACTCTTTCTTATCCTAACGATAATAAACGATAAACTACTATTTCTTATCTATATCTTTATCTTCCTTCTCCTAAAATAACTTAACTTTATCTTCTTTCGGAATAAACCAAAAGAGGAAAGAATTCCCAATATCCTATCAATACCTCTGAGCAATCGAAAGATATTTCTGGCAAGCTAAACTTCATTCTAATTGCTGTGTCACAACAGTCAAAATCAAAAGGAATAAAAGAATGTTGAAGACGGCGATTACTCCTGGAACATTAATGGCGAAAGCAACTATTAAGCTTCATCTGTCTAACGGCTACTTTGAAGACTCTTAATGAATAGTCTCCAAGCTTCTACAATGGTTATTAATGCAACCACTATAAATACCAAAAGCATTGAATTCGCCAACTAACCGAAACTCTGCGCATTCAATTCGAGCTTATTGCAATCTACTGTTTAATTAAGTTTCATTTAATATCTTCGGATATCTTTGTACTTCAGTGATTATTGTTCATCTGCTCTGTGTGAGAGTTTTAAACACTTATTTAATTACTTGTCTAGTTGTTAAATCTTAAGGTTGTGAAACCTTAAGTGTGGGTGTACGATTATAACTTGTAAGGGGGAGTAAGTCATAGTGTGAAAGGATCATCTCGAGTACGAAGTGTGTAATTGTAACTGTGATTAAGAGTTAGTGAAAATCCTAAGGTGTTTGGGGACTGGACGTAGGTCGAGGAGTTAGACCGAACCAGTATAAACTCTCTGTGTTCATTTCCTCTCTCTCTCTCTTTCTCTCTCTCTCTCTCTCTCTCTCTCTCTCTCTCTCTCTCTCTGTTTTAGTATTCTTGAGCGTATTGCGAGAAGATTTTTATAATCACTTATTCACCCCTATGTGATATTCCACCTTCATATTCCAATAAATCATGTTTGGTTGACCATAACCATGTAAACAGCTTCTCCCATGGTAATCACCATCATTCCTTAACAATTAGGAATCTAGATTCACGACCTTATACATGTCAATCCTTATTCCTACCTCGCCATTACCTCATATTCTGTCAATCCTTATTCCTACCTCTCCATTACCTCATATTCCTCCTCTTGCAATAATCTATATGTGGTCAATATCATTTTAGTCCATTTTACTCTCTACCACCCCATTCTATTCCATTCCTATACTTTCCAAGTTCCAACAACCAAACAGGCCATAAGTAAGTTCTGCATTTTCACTAATTAAGGTTGACAAACATGGAATTTTAATGTCATCACATGTCACAGCCTTATTTGTTTACCATTCATCAAGTTATCACTGTTATTATTCAAACTTGTGGGTTGCTGAAAACTTTGACAGGTTAACGTTTCAAATTGTTGGGATTATACCTAACATGACTTACTCCTTCATTATTGGTTGTCCGTCTATCAGCATACAATTGAAGAGCCTCATCCGACGACATGCCGCGATAAACTAGGTATGAAGATACCATCAAGCCAGTTCTACCCTTCCCTGCCTGCATAATTTAAGTCATTTAGATAAAAAAACAAGATGTGGCTAGAGAAACAAAAATAAATAAACTTGTTGAGAACCTGTTCTTCACCCAATGTGATCATTTGCATTATTCCAATAAAGGAATGATTCTCAAGTTTTTTTTTTTTTCGACCACAGGTCACTAGTAAAATTCCACAAATGCATGCTCTGGATCCAGTTTTAGATATGCATCAAAATAGTTGAACTGTATATTTATCTGTTTATAATTTGAGCTTAATTCAAAAGTACACTGCCACAAGACTCTTAAGGCAATCAGTAACATAGCAAGGAAAAGTTATCCATAAAGAACACGTTGAAGCATCATTCAAGAGAGAAGAATATCAATTTCTTAAGTTGTTCAACTAACTCGCATATCTTTGCTAGATTCAGACAAATATAAAAATCTCCGGAGTATAGGATGACTTGATTGCTAATAATCTTAGTTATTATATGTTGTCAGGGAATGAAGTAAAAAAATGTTAAATTGAAGAATCAATGGGCCTGTTTGGGTTGGCGGTAGGAGCGGTGGCTTAAAAGCTATTTAACTATAAATAAAGCTCGGTAGGAAAAAAGTCAGGTTATAGATAATGATTTGTGTTTGGATTGATGGTGGTAAAAGTGACGGGGCCCACGTCAAAAAGCTGATAGCATTATAGAAAAAGCTGGATTCTAGAGCTTTTTCCTTAACTGGCTTTTTGAGCTTTTTTAACTTAAAGTTAAGCCAACGCTCTGGGCAATTCAAACAGGCTTTTTTCTCACTGGGTCGGTAGCTTAAAAGCCACTGAAATTTTTACACACTAACGCTGAAAAATAAGTTACTCCAAACAGGCCCAATATAAGAAGCTGCCAAAGTTCTTTTTTTTAAGAAAAAAAAATCCTCAAGATTCCAATGGTAAATGTGAAATCTCATACCATCCAATGAATGACAGCAATATTTTTTGGGTCATTTGATAACCACGAATGCACACTTTCACAGAAGTTCTTGATCTTTTCAAGAGGTGTTGCATGGTTGTCATCAAAGGGATATGATTCCACACGACCATAAAAGTGTTCCCGACCATAATCCTCTTCCATACATAGATTATATATCTGAAATATAAAAAGAAGTTAGCTGTTGCGATATGCTCCACAACGTATGGAGGGATGATGTGATGATATTTTACATTATATATGATCAAGCGTTAAATAGGTGCACCTTAGAGTGCTCATGATGTCTCATATCCAGCACAGATTTGACCTGCCAGAGAGGATTTCTATACATCGCTCGCATACTTTCTGCAGGAAACGACATTGCTAGTAATCGATCTGTGATATATGACATGTCAAGATCATACCCAGCAATGAGCATTCTCCGCCGCTTCTTGGATACCAAATTACGAATACATAATTTTTTTATGAGGAATTGATCAATTGACGATGTAAGCTCATGTTTTCAATTTTGGGCGGCCCCTCCTTTGTAAGTTTCAACCCCATTAGGTTGATAAGTTACAATCCTCACTGATGACAGGATACCTATGAAAAAAAGTGATTGAGAGTTGAGACATCCAAAATATTGTACTGAAAATGCATAAATAAGTTGAGGAAGTGACAGTGCTACCAACAACCAGAAAAAAATAGTGAAGTTTTCAGTTGAAAATATTGGTGTGTGTATTTTCTTTCTATCTTTTTGGTAATCGGGGTCAAACACCAATTTTGAACAGCTTCTAACCACAGCTGCCCATTGGATTTCCCTTTTTTGGGTTAAAATTGGCTTCGAGTTTGATTTTAACTCAAATGCAGGTGACTTCAGCCAAGGCTTATTTGTCGATAGTTAATGGAGGCAACTTTTCTTGGCTTTTTTATAGCAGGGCCACGAATGGAAACAAGAGCGCTAAAATGAGGGTGACATCAATAAGCAATTGCAGCCATCATAGGGTCAATCACAAACTATATTTATGAACCACTTGATTGCACGATGTTCTGTAAAAAGCAACATTTCTTTCTCCATGGCATTTGGGCAAACAGGGAAACAAGACAGAACGGGGAGGGATGAAATAAGGTACCTGAACTGAACATGGAGTAGCTCCAGAGCCGGTAACCGTCATCAATGGAGGAGCAAAAGACCGACAGAATCAATCTAGTGTTCCGAATGAATTTCCACGAGAAGTAAAGAAAGGGGAAACCCTAGAAAAGCTGGAGAAATGAATAAATTGGGCGTTCGTGAAGGGTTTGGTGTATGGAAGGCGATGAAGATGAGCTTCATTGTGGTTTTCGGAAGGTGAGAAAAGGGAGGGGAAGGAAGAGAGAGAATTGGGAATGGGATTGGCAGCAAGTTTTCGCCAACTTGAGAGGAATTTTGAGCATCACTTCCATGATAGATCTCCATATTTAGGATCAAATGCAACCCTAAACCATCGGACATGGAACGGTGGTTCACACTTCCGTTTGTTGAAGACCGTTTTTTCGAACGCCGCGAAACCACACTGCCTCCCTTCGCGGGCTTTTTAAATTAAGCTGGCTTTTTTTTTTTTTTTTTTGATAATAAAGCTGGCTTTCACTATGTTAACTTTTTAAGATTCAGAACTTCTTTTTTTTCTTGGGCCAACGTAAGATTCCAAACGAAACTACTCTTTTTTTTTTTTTTTTTTTTAAATCCAAGTTTGTACAGTATCCTAATCGCCATCCTCAATAGTCGGGGATACTAAGGACAGCCCAAACTAAATGAGTTTTATTATAATTACACTCATTATTTCATTATTCTTTTTTATTTCTAATTCAGATTTCTTATAGTTAAAACTTACATTTTTTATGAATTTTTTATTTTATAAGTGAATTAATTTACATGTTATCATCAAACTAACACGATATTGATAAAAGGTAATACACAATCTGTAATATAAGATATGTTTACATAATTTATTTTGATTAATTAATTTAGTTAATATGTCATATATTTTCTAAAACACCTCAATCATCTTTTTTATTTTTCTTATTTCTCTTCTTTGATTTTTTTAAGGAACATCAATAAGGGTTAATGAGAAAAAGATTGATAAATATAAAAAATATGTCTTATATTTAATATCAAGATTCACTTTTTAAATATGTTTTAAACTAAAGACAGGAGAAAATATGTACTAAACGTTACTTCGAAGTATAGAATAAAGTAGGAATTTTTTCTGGATATCTGCAAGGCGTAGTCCAATTTATGAATTAATAGATGTACAAACTGCTCGAAAAAATAATTAGTTTTTGAACTATCAACCACCATGTGTTAACTCTCTTTGATGGCCAAAGTTTTGTTTTGGTTAATTGGCTTGATCTTCAAACGTATAAGTTTTAAAAAATAATTAAAGTACTCTCTTAAAATATTTGGTAAAAAGCCAAGTAAAATAACAAAAATAAAAGTAAATCATAAAGCCAATATCAAAGAATGAGATAAAGGAAGCAGGTTAGCAAATAGATATGAAGAATGATTAACTACTATTATATCTTAGCTAATAAATAAAGGGAGAAATGTCATAATATCGTCTAAGACAATATTTCCTGTCCCTTTAATTCAAACGACTATTTGAGCAAATTAATTGCTTGATTGATATAAAAAACTGTAACGATGTCTTAAGAGAGATTAAAGAGGATTTAGTAATAAAAAAAAGTGGAATGAAGACACTTATAATTAAATAAATGATCCCTTTTTATTCAATCCTAACAGATAAAAACTTATCAAGAAACAGAATGAAAAAGGAGGAAAGAAACATGACAGTTAAGCCACTTATTCAAGATGGTCATGTGGTCTTATTGACATAAACATAGCAGCATATTGCAGAAGCCTGCGTTCATGGGCTCCACTTTCAGTTACAGATATCACTGAACCTCTACTCCTCCTTTTCCTGTAATTTTGCCAAGCAAGTTGGATGTTAACAGCAGCCCAAGTTCGCCAATTGGATGAGTAATACCTGGCTGTTCTCTTGAGTCTTTCGTTAGCAAATTTGTAGCGGAAGTGGTCAGTAATGTACTTGAGGTGTTCATCACTCAGGCCAAAGGCTTCTGTTGATTCAACACACACAAATGTTGCTGAGGACGCCGGAAGCCGGTCTATAAAAGGCCGGCGAAGGCACCATGACAGCAGCTCATCACCCAGAAAACCTCCTGCTTCAAGGTTGCTCGTGGCTATCACTCCTTTGCTTAGGCTTTGGATGCGTTTTATTCGTCCACGAACAATGAACACCATCCTTCTCACTGGGTCTCCTTCTCTGATTATCTGTTTAACATCACAGTGGCATTCACTGACTATAACGAAGCTGTAGAGCTAGATTTCTTGTTTAATTGAAAATGGGGTTTCAATTGTGTGTGGGTGTGTTCCATTTGTACCTTTTCATCTTTAGAGAAGATTAAGGGTTTAACCCTGTCACACATGTTATCAAGAATAAGATCATCCAAGTTGTGAAACAGAGGTACCTGTCAAAAAGAAGATTCCCAAGAGATTGATCATCAATGTAATGCGGTCAATTGCTATGCATCTAGGTTGGAGCTAAAACAAAATGACCTTTTTTGATTGGTTTCAGGAAAATCAGTCTGCTGCACCTCAGTTTGGTTGAGTTCACTTTTTCCATAATAACTTGGAATGAGCTAGCAATACTGTGTTATGAGTCCAACATCGGGAATCTTACCAATGAAGTGTGGTTTATAAGTTCAAGAACTCTCTCTCTTGGTATAGTGCCATCTATATACTTTTTGGTTTTTATGGTCAAAACTATGTGATGTAGTTATGAATTTTTTAAAAAAATATATATATATGAATGACAATATTTGTGAGCTTTGTTACCTTTTTGATGAGGTCCAAGCATAGATAGCGCTTAATGTCCCTCCTCAGACCTTCTGGCAAGTCCTTTATCAATTCCATTTCGTCCTCTCCCCCCAAGGCAGCCCATCTGTGACGCTCAAAACGGCGAACTCTTCGTCTTAAGTGGGATGGCAGCTGCCTCCTCCTCATCCACCACTCCATGTCGCGACACCTCAGCTGCATCTTTCTCTTCTTTGCCATTACTGCAAGTAGGAATACCTTCATAACAGCAAACATCAATTCTCACTGTGCAAACATGTTTCATACATGTTCCGATATGCCAGGAATTTAGCATAACCTTTTGAAATTTAAGCACGCCCTCTTCAATCTTTATAAGTATACCTGGATGTTCCCAATCAACAAAGTGAAAAGCAGTAATCCACTAAGTACGATGCATATGCTGAAAATTACTTCTAGCCAGTCACTTGTGGGTTCAAGAACGTTGCCAAATGTGCTGCAAGAATATGCTTGATTTAACATGTCATTTGTCTTCTCAATTGATAACCTTGAAACATCAATGACAATATGAAATATAAAATCTATAGAACAAACCATACTATTTGTAGCATGAGATCAACGTAGCACCATATATTTCAATATGGCAGAGTTTAATACCTGGTTATAAATCTACAACAGCAAGCAAAGTGATAGAAAGTTGACTTGGACAAAGTGTGTTGTCCACCTAACTACCAGAACTTGAACAGATGTGATTTACAATTTACCTGAGAGTCATCAAACCCCAAAATATGGGGTATAGAATCTTGACAGCCAAGGAATTGCTGGATATGATTGGAAGAGCCCACTGGTAGATACCATAATTGAAAGGTCCTTCAGGATCCAAGCACGAAGTCTTTCTCACCACTCCAGTGGAATTTCCGCCACTTAGATTTTCGAGTGTTGTGCTGTTTCGCAACAGATTCTGGTAGTATACCGCATCTGAGCATGAAAGAGACATCAGATCACAACCAGGACTACTCTCACACTGCTTCTGGAGACACGATACAACACGTTGGATTGCCAGGACGTACCAGCACCCTCCAGTAAACTGGAAATTAATTATTATTAACAAATGGATGATAAAGAAAAACACATTAATTCAATAATATTTGAACTCAAAAACTTTAAACCATCACTTACATGAGAAGCAATTAAGTAAGCAATGAGATTGAGGCCAAATCCCCACCAAATGGTGCCAAAGATGTAGCCTGTGACTTTTTTCATGCTTGTCATCAAGATGATGCTGTGGTAGACCTTAGGCAGAAACTGGAACGAGAACATTAATAGCAGTATTGTCACTATGAGTTTAATTCGTTCTTCTCTTATTAATTTGGGCAGTACCAACCAAAATACAGCCTGCAAACAGAAAGAAAAAGTAGAGTACGTTATCAGCATGGAACTGATTTTATGTAAACGCAATCGTAAATTATTCAGTAATTATGCATGAAAATGGTGGAGACTTCGTTATTTATCAGCCATTTACTTATTTATCAGCTAATTACAAAACAGTAAACATACATACATACATACATACATACATACATACATACATACATACATACATACATACATACATACATACATACATACATACATACATACATACATACATGCCAATAGAAGCCAAAAGTGCTTTCTTTCCTACTCAGACATAGAGAAAGCATCGCCTTTTGATTGAAATAATAATTTAATTACAAGGTAATGCTGCTCTGTTTGTTTAGAAGGTATAAATTCCTTTTTTTCCCAAAATAGTATCGACTCTTGTTTATCTTTTTTCCATAAAGAGTCAGAGAAGAGAAGGGAAGAAACAACGTGTTATCGATCACCTGCGGAATGGGGAAGATGACGAAGGCATCGAACCAGAAGCGCCTGAAGGAACCCAGGTAATGAGCCGCTATGGCACGTGCATCCCACACGAGCTTCCCGCACCCAACCACCAGCGACTCCTTCGACACGTAAGCCATCCGCAGCTGCAGCCATACGTGGAACAAGTGCATCGCGTCCACACACGTGCGAAGCACCGTCACGGTCGCTGCCAACCTCTCATCCATGTACAGGCACGGCCTCCCTTCCCTACCGATGGACAGCGCGTAGAAGAACAATGGGTCGATGACCAGCGCCATCCCACGCGATAACAGCAACACTCTATTCCACAACTGCACGCGCTTGCTTCTCGGGTCGATAACTCGCCCGAACGGACCCGATTTGGGCCTTGTCATCGGGTTGCCGGAGGCTGTTCGGTTTTGGATGGGGATTAGGGAAGAACCGGCGGAGGCCTCCCATTGGAGCTGGTTATAGCCGTCGCAGCTTGTGGAGTGGAACGCCGGAACGCCGACCTGAGTGCAAGCATAGCATTCGATGATGTTGTTGTCTACGGCGTCGCTGCTGCTTTGAGAATTATTTCCCAGGAGCAGTCGACCGATCCACCTAGAGTCGAAGAAGAAGAAGAAGAAAATCAGATAACTGCTGGGAGAACGTTAGGAAGTAGTAATAATATAGATATGAAAGAAGAAGTAGTAGTAAGAAAGGCAATAGGCTGGCATTACAGTTGAGAGATAAAGTACCGGAGGAGAGAGAAGGAGGCGGGCATTGTGGATGCAGAGTAACCATGGGAGAGAAGACCAAAACTGGGGTCGAAGAGAAGAAGAAGTATATATATAGTGGAGCGATTACAGGGATGAGCTAGGGAGCATGCAAGGGAGAAGCTGTGAACCCGTTTGTATGTCGGATATGACTGTACCCATCGGATAATTTGTACTTGCTCAATTTCTGGAGGAAGCATTAGGGGAAAATATTAAAAAAAAAAAAAAAAAAAAAAAGTAAACAAATATGAAAATTATGTCTTATATTAAGTACCGGAACTAATATAAGACAGATTTACCTAATTTGATTAGATTAAGAAAACAAGTTTAGTTCATATGACATATTTTTTCTTAAACATTCTAATCATCTTTCTTAAATTTCTCATTCTTGATTATTATAGAAGGAACATCAACAATCGTAACAGTAAATTAGTAAAAAATTAATAAATATATAAAATATATTTTATATTTAGTACTAAAATAAACTATCTAAGTATATTTTATATTAAAGACTTGAAAGAGTATTATGCATTTTAATAAAATTAATAAAAAGGAAAATCACACCAAAGCGAGCTCAAATGATATTTGAAAAGTTACATAATTTGTCAATAATGTCGTGATGTCCGTGGACTTTAGGTTCTCCCACTCCCCGACAGGAGGGACCACAATTAAAGAAACAAGATTCGCTCTTTTTCATTAATTGGTTTACAAGCTAAAGAAATACTAATAACATGAATACATTAATTATTTAAATAATTAATAATGCATGTTGCGTGTATAAATAAGCTTAAGATGTGATGGTATGTAATGGAAGTATATATAATGAAGAAATTAATTAAGAGACAAGTAATAAGTTGGTACGTCGTAGTTGAATATAAAATATATTAATTAATGAGAGATAGAGGGAATGTGTAGGTGAGTATAATAGAAGATGAGAGTAAAACGTTGGAGTTATCGAAAATGGGAGGGAGGGAGGAGATGACGCGTGGATATGAAGAAGGACATTGAGAGACAAGGGAGGAAGGTTCGTGATGTTTCATTTGTTGGCTTGTTGTAATCGATACTCGGAACCATCCTTCCCTTTGTGTTATCTAACTCTACTCTCTTCTTCCTCCTCCTCTCACCTCACTCACTCCCTTTCTTTTCTCTTTCTTTCCTACTCATATTTAAACCCGCTAGCTTCTTTCATAACATACCATTTGGAACATACATAAGTATATATACAGCAAGGGCGAACGCAGGTAGCAGAGAAGGGGGCACGTGCCCCTCCTTAATTTTTGACATAAAATTACAAAAATGACCTTCTTCTATTTTTTTTAAAAAAAAAATAATTCCCTTCTATTCTTTCCAGTCACCAAGCCCGATCTGCTATTTCATTCTTTAATCTTCCCTGACCTAGCGAGACACTGCGGCTACTTCATTCTTCAATCTTCCACGACTGCGAGGCGCCGTCGTCCATACTCCGATCTCCAGGCGGGACAGACGAGAGAAGTCTTGGAGATCCAAAAGCTCGGGAGTCCATCGCCACTCACCCCCTTACTCCGTCGTCCATACTTCATCGGAACGACCCAGCAGCTCGGACCCAGAAGCTTGCAGTTGGAGAAACGCATTCCTCACTTGACGAAGAGAAACCGAAACAAATTTACTACATCAACAGGTAAGACTAGTCTCAGATTTTGGTTTTATTGAATACTTATAATCCGATTTGCCTTTTGTTGAAAAATCAATCCGATGTGACTCTTCATTCTTTTAGATGTGACTCGTTATTTAATCTGTTTTGCATTGGAGATTTCCGATGTCCATACTCATTCTACATTTTGATTTATGTTGCACTAATCTCTTGGTATTAGACTATTTCAATTTTTAGATCGAGTTTGTTTTCACGCTTCACGTGCACGGGATTGAGATGTGAATTTTTTGGGATTAAATTGCTTTTTCCCCGAAATATTGTTAATTAGTTATGTGTTCATTGAAATACTTATAATTTGGACACTCCTCTATTTCATGAGTTGCCCAATGTTTTAATAGAACTAGCAAAACTTTGAGAGGCAATGTTTGATGTGGGATGTGGCTACGTGAGGATAGATGATTGACATAATGAAACCTCCCCGCTTACGGTGTAAAATAGTGGTGGCGGCAAGCCGGCAACAATGAGTTTATTTGTTTTTCTCTTGTTGACTCTAAATTCTGTTCTTAGGAATCTATTCTCCGGCATTTTAATTGTGATTCTTATGTTTTAGGATGAATTTTATAATATTTGACTGATTTATTTTGATGCATTTGGTGATTGGATCTATTTGAATCTTTGATAAATATTACATTGTGTTTAATTAGTTTAATTATCATTTCATTGTGTTGGTTAATTATTGAATTGATGATGTTGCGTAGATTTCAAATTGTGGCTTAATTATCATTTCATTGTGTTGGTTAGTTAATTGTGTTTAGGATCGGTTTTAGCATCATTAATATTATTTATTGATTCATTTTTGTTATTTGCCATTTTTTAGGATGGAAAAGTATGTAGGTTCTTTTTTTACAAAGTCAAGTGGTAGTGGTACTAAACGTTCTCGATCTGAATCTCCATCTCGTTGATTTAATTCAAGATAAACAAAATGAGTGTGCTACTCCCTCAAGTCGAACAAACCAACAATAGAAGGTCCGCGGATTTGTATGTTCTGATCCGGGTAAAAGACTTCCTATTATGACGATTCTGCGAAGAGTGCTCAAGAGAGGGAAATGATTAGAAGAATTTATCTAAGGAATGGTCCTTGTCAACCAAAACTTGACAACTTTCCTCAATCCTTAATTGGGCGTAAAATGCGTAGATTTAATCCTCAATGGTACAATGAGTTTGGCACTTGGTTGGAGTATAGTGAGTCAAAAGATGCTTGTATTTTGCTTGCATTGTTATCTATTTAATTGTGAGCATGGTGATGGAAGAGGTGGTCATGATTCATTTGTGAGTGAAGGATTTAGCAATTGGAAGGAGAAACAACGGCTTCTTAAACATGTTGGGAAAGTTGGAAGCATTCATAACTTGTGCTTCAGTGCTGCCAAAGATTTGATGAATCAAAATCAACATATTGACACTGTTATGTCTGACATTTCTGAAAAAGCCAAACAGGATTATCGTATTCGTCTGAATGGTTCTATTCGATGTATTCGATATCTCATACGACAAGGTTTGGCTTTCCGAGGACATGATGAGACAGATGCTTCTATGAATCAAGGAAATTTTGTGGAGCTTGTAAAATTCCTTTGTGAAAGCAATGAGGAGGTAAATAATGTTTCTTTGAATAATGCCCCGAAAAATCTCAAAATGATAGCTCCCTCAATTCGAAAGATATTACACATGTTGCTTGCTAGTTTAGTTACTAGAGCTATTATTTCGAGATATTGGGGATAATTTTTTCTCTATACTAGTTGATGAAGCTCGTGATATATCAATTAAAGAACAGATGGCCATTGTTCTAAGATATGTGAACTGCAACGGTGACATTATTGAGCGTTTTCTTGGTCTTGTTCATGTTTCGATACTACTGACTAGTTCACTTAAAGAATCGGTTGAGTTAATTTTTGCCAAAAATGGTTTGAGCTTGACAAAGATTCGTGGTCAAGGTTATGATGGCGCAAGCAATATGAGTGGTCAATTCGGTGGTTTGAAAAGCTTGATTTTAGTTGAAAATAATTCTCGCTTACTATGTTCACATTTGTTTTGCACATCAACTTCAGTTAGCTTTGGTAGCTTGTGCAAAAAAGGTTTACGCATTGACTGACTTCTTTAATTTTATACCGTTGGTGTGTAATGTAGTTGGTGCTTCTTGCAAAAGAGAATATATTTTGAGAGAAAAGCAATTGGAAGAATTAGTCAAAAGTATTGCAAGCGATGATGTTCAAACAGGGAGAGGCTTGAATCAAGAAATGAGTTTGTCTCGACCAGGGGACACACGTTGGAGCTCACATTACCGATTATTGATAAGTCTGTGTACATTGTTTGATCCTGTGCTTGATGTGCTAGAAATCATAAAAGATGATACAACCCTTATGCATGCAAAAAGGTCTGAAGCCTCTGGCCTTATGATGCGTATGGAAACTTTTGAATTTGTATTACTTTTGCACCTAATGATCAAAGTCTTGGCAATAACGAATGAGTTGTCACAAGCACTTCAGAGAAAAGATCAAGATATTGTGAATGCTATGACTCTTGTAAAAGTGTCAAAGGCATTATTACTGAAGATG
This sequence comes from Acacia acuminata, assembly GCA_019022655.1. NCBI lineage: Eukaryota > Viridiplantae > Streptophyta > Magnoliopsida > Fabales > Fabaceae > Acacia > Acacia acuminata. Next base: position 1,618,272 of record JAFJYI010000112.1, on the reverse strand, counting down.
AGAGATAATGGGTGGGATAATCTATTTCAGAAGACTTCTGAATTTTGTATGAAACATGATATAGATATCCCTGATATGGAAAGTGTACTGCAAGTACAAGGGAGAGCAAAACGTAGAGGACCAGTTACTCATCTGCATCATTTTAAGGTTGACATATTTTATGCAGTGATAGATACTCAACTTCAAGAGTTGAATGATCGTTTTAGTGAAGTTAGTTCGAATTTGCTGGAATGCATGACATGTTTATCTCCATGCAACTCTTTCTCGACATTTGACAAGTATAAGTTATGTGAATTTGCTGGCTATTATCCTTCGGATTTTGATTTGAATGATCTTGTTATGCTTGAATATCAGCTCGAGACGTATATTGTTGATGTGCAATGTGATCCTGATTTTATGAATTTGCAAGGAATACCTGATCTTGCCAAGAGGATGGTTGAAAAGAAAAAATATATTGTGTATCCTTTGGTTTATTTACTTGTAAAGTTAGCATTAACTTTACACAGCTAACTTACATCTGGAAAGAGCATTTTCGGCTATGAAATACATCAAGATCGACTTCGCAATCGGATGGGGATGACTAGTTGAATGATTGCTTAGTGTCTTATATTGAAAAGGATGTATTTGATAGCATTGATAATGAGGCAATTATGATAGAATTCCAAAAAATTAGGCGTCGAAGGATGATATTGTAATTGTTTTTATTGTAATATACTTTTGTTGTTAAAATATATGGTGTCCAGCTTGCTATTTCTAACAGCAATTGGTCTTGCTTCTCCCTTTATATTCTTTTCTTTTTTAATGCATTTAAGTATAATTATTAGGTAAAGTTCATTTCTAATGAGTGGTTGCTTACTTCTTTGATATACTTTCCTAGCATTTTCAAATTTGGTGGATTGGGTGTCACCTTGAATGCTTTCGACACACGATAATCTTTTATGAGAACAATTGGAATCCCTCATGGGATCGGCGAGGCAATGGACGAGCTCACGGTTGGATCAAACAAAAGATGTTAGCTTTCTCTTCCTTATTCCCCCTACATGCTTATGCTTTTGATAATAATTAAATGAGTGTTGCGCTAATGTTTGAGACCAATTGATATGGTCACTATGTCGAAGAAGGAAAATTCAACATTTTCTCTTCTTTTTTGCTAATGTAGAAAGAATACTATATATGCTAATAACTTATTAGGTTTAACCATGTTAGTAATAGTTTTGGATTAATGACAAGCGAAAAAAAAAATTTTGGGGCCGCGCCCCGAACCCCGCACCCTACCAACGGTGCCCCCTTCTATAAAATCCTGGATCCGCCCCCCGTATATACATATATACTAAATATATGAATAATATATACTACTCCCTATATGCTTCCTAGGTTGGGTTTTTGTACTATAAAAATATAGAACCATGATTTATTTTATCTCTTAAATTTATAATTTTTCCCAAAAATAATACATTATTGATCACACATATTAATTGAATTTTCATACATATAAGTATTCATAGTTAAAAATGGTACTCTTATGGTGAGTTAATCTTGATTCTAAATGTAAAACATATTTAGTATATTTGTAAATCTTTTTCTAATTTATTTATATCGATGTTCTCTTAATAATAATTAAACTAAGTAAAAGATTGATTGAGGGAATTCATTAAGGGCCGGTTTGAGTAGGTGTTAAAAAACACGTTCTTGCAAGTCAATATAAAACTCTTCTCACAAACTTAACCTCGTATATCGTAAATCACGTTGGAAAAATAATTTGCTAATCCAAAAAGGCACCAAGGAAAATGATAAATGTGTTTTTGAAAAACATTTCATATGAATTAACTAATTTAACTAACTTTCTTAATATAAGACTCCATCTGGTCCTTATTATAAAGCACCAATTAACAATTGTGTTTGGTCCTTTTTATAAAGCACTTGCTTGTTCCCAAAGCGCATTAATTATTTCTTTCCATAAATGCCCATAATTAATAAAGGTAGTAGGTGAGAGTAATAATTAATATATAATATTAGAGTTATTTGCAATTAGTAGGAGTAATATTGGAAGTTACTTAAATTTTAAGATAACTTTATTGATTTTAATTGTTTTTATTGGTTTGTGTGAATTGTTAGTTGGTGCTTTATAATAAGGACCAAAGGGAGTAAGTTAGTCAAATATGTATTATATTAAGAACCGAAATAGTATTTTGAAGAAAAAAAACCCTAGTTGTTACTCGAGCCGGGAAATGGGGTTGAGCCCATCAGGCTGACCCTTTTAAGCTCTAACCCTTTAAGGACTGAGCTTAAAAATTAGAGGAGTTTAATGAAATAAGCCCTGCAGGGTCAACCCTGTAGGGCCTGGGACTTAAAAGGGCCGGCCCTGGAAGGCCTCGGCAGGCCCTTTTAATTTGTTATTATTATTTTTTGGATACATGGATTCACATATGATGGTAATTTACTAATATTATATATATTTTGTATTTATTGTATTTGTTATAGAGTTATTTATCCATTTAAGTACAAATACACAAAACATAATAACTATACTACCCTAATTTTATGATTTGGTTTATTATTTGTTGCAGATAAAAATTGATGTGTTCATGATGCATGAAAACAAATTCATGATATTCTTACTCATAAACCAGAGTCTACTCAAAGCAAAGCACAATTAAATGTCGTTGAAATTGATGATAGTGACGAAGATGATGACAATAATAGTCATCATACTAATGTCGCTTAGTGGTATGCTTCTTATGTTTTATGTGAATTATTTGCGAATATAGTTTACTTTTGATTATGAATTAGTGATTTGTGCTTATTTGTTGGATGATTCGTGTTGTTTTGATATTAATGTTGACAACATTTATTTGATAAATTAGAACTTTAATTGTTATAATTTACTAATTATATTTTTTTGAAAAAAACAAAAAATAGTTAAAATTTGGAATAGTAACTTAGGGCCTTTGGAAGGCCTACGGCCACGATCCTGGTGCTCTCGGGCTGGGCTTTAAAAAACACATGTTTTTCTTACCCTTGGCCCTAGAAGGCTGACCCTAATTCCCAACTCTAGTTGTTACAAATAATTACCAAGTCAACTAATTTCCTTCATTTAAAATGATATTTTAATGGGAGAAGCTTTAACCGTAAAAATACAAGGTCATGAGTTTAACGGTTCAAATATGTGTAAATGCTTATGCAGTTTGATTAGGAAATCAAATTTCAAAATATTGCAAGAGAACAAAATTGCCTTAGATGATGCTTTAACAAAAGAAACTTTAATTTATACCTCTCCTCTTTTATTAGATGTGTGTCTGTCTCATCTACCAACTTTGATTCACAAAGATTGGGTCGGATTTAATCCCATTTAGATTACTATTAACTTTACTAGGTTGTGCCCTTGTTTTCCACCCAAGAAAAAAAAAATACTTATCTAACTTCTATATCAAAGACGGAGCAATGTATAGCCTATTAAATATTTTCTTGGTCTATAAATATAATCTAACTTCTATATCGAGCTAGATAACTAATCCATATAAAATTTAAAATAATTATTTATTTAAAACTACCCTATTTAATTACATACATTAATTTGTGCCACCAATATGAATAGTTTTTTACTCCGTGGGTTATAAGGACTTTATATTTATAACCAATAATTATTTTTTTTTAGTAGCGAAAAAAAAAATCAGATCCTCACATCCTACTAAGGGATGGGCCAAGCGGATTAAAGGTTCAAATCGCTTCCAAAGGTTGGGAGAGGTGCCCAACGTTACACTTGAGCATGATGATTGCCTCCTATAGAATGATACATGTACCTAGCAAAAACTTATAAATTATTTTGATAGTTCGTTTTTCTTTTATTTATACAAATTATGGTTTATTTTCTTAATGAATTAAAATATTTTCTTATATGGCACATGTTTTATCTAGAATAGAACTGTTCATCAAGCACATGCTTTATAGATATAATTTCTTCTTTTACGGTCAATTTTTTATTACGTTAATCATCAAAGTAAATTTTATAAAAATAAATAAAATAGATTAAATTGTATTTATAAAAATTCATGTCTTCGCTATGAAAATTAATAAATAATTTATTCTCAACCTTGTGATTTTCACGTACTCTTTCATTTTTTTTTAAAAAAAAATGATATTAAGTTATAATTAATCACTATCGTCAATGTTTGAATGTTGGTTAGAAAATGTCTCCACATTAATAAGAAAATACACGTGCCTATTAAACGCTCACGATTACTTAGAAAACACTCAAAACAGAAAGTTTCAAAAGACAACAAATGTGAGAGAACAAATGTGGGACGATGTGCATGCACGTCATGAAGTTACGTAACATCACTTGCCTTTGCAGAATCTGAAAGGGAAAGATTGAAAAAAGAGATAAAGGAATCTGCAGCATTTACGAAAGCCGTCAAAAGGCATAGTGTTGGAGTGTTTGTCTACTTTGCGAAAAGTGAAACGTGTTACTCGATCAATAACGGGACGATCAAACAAATAGCAACGTGCATCCTTAATTATTGGCCTGGGGGTCACAAGTCTGATAGCTTTCATGACTATTGATTTTCACCTCTATGTTACTGTTTCTGTTACTACAAACCAAAATGTTGCGCAGATATTTGTCATTTTGCAAAAGCGTTTTAGCATAAATAAATACCTACAAATGCGTGTACCAAAACTGGTTTCTTGTGCCTACATATACAAGGCGAGCCTAGTGAGAAAATTCCGGTCTAAGGAGAGGCAAAACCATTAATTAGAAGCCAAATAGGATACAGACTTTGACTAAGCCTATAGCTCCTCACGAAACGCTTAATCAAATCAATCAATCAGAAGATGCACCAAATCTCGTGAAGATAGGAATGACTGCATGCTCCTAGATCCGTGAAGATATAGCAACAGACGGACCTGGGGGGCGGATAGAAATGGAGAACGATGGGGTTTGTGGATGCACCCTAGCAATCGCACCTTGTACTCCGGCGTACATTAGATTCATTTCCCATTTTTCTTATTGGCCATCGCTTTGTAAACTGGCTTGCACACTATAGTCATATCATCCTTTCTTAATTTTCATACTATAATCATATGTTGTTGGTGACCGTGTAAGTAAAACCTTTACCTACCAGATTTTGGTTAAACGCAGAATATATCCATGTACACGATCCTTCAAGTCAACTTATTGCTTTTCTATATAATTACACCGTCAGTCTAAATATAAAATAAAATTAACTTTTTGAAAGAGATTGATGAAGTTCATTAACTTACTTAATCATATCATATGTTAATTATCATTAGATTATCTATCAATTTATAAGTTAGACAATATAGTTGAAGAAAAAATGATAAATATATATATTTTTAAAATAATTTAATTAGTTTTTTTTTCAGGATCTCCAAAAAATCAACTTTGTCTTATATTTAAAACCAGGATGGAGTATAATACATGATGGAATGACTAGTTAAATTTAACTAGTTGGTTGCCTACTTAGTTTAATCAAATTCAACAGATAATTAGAAGCTAATGATTAATTCTTTGTAGCACACCATTCACTATTTAGAAACATATACTGAACTCTGACCATTCAGATTAAACTGAGTAGGACCGAAAGAAAAGGTAAAATTGTAATAAGTTTTTATTGTTGATGTTGCTGCAAATTTAGTTGCTTTCCCTTTCATAGAATTAGATTTTAGAGGATGGCGTTTGGTTTGTTTAGTTCTGAATAATAGTTTATTCATCTCAACTTTAAAAATGGGTTAATATAGATTTTAGATATACATTTGATTTATATTATATGGGTTAATCTTTTTCACAAGAGAGTGCTTTTCTCCATAAACAACTTGTGATTTTACGATTTGAATTCTGAATTTATGAGTTTTAGTTTCATCATTTGAGAGAGGGGGGGGGGGGGGGGGGGGGGGGAAATTGTATATCAAACAGCTTGAGGTCCACGGGTTCACCTTAAGCCCACAAGATTGAGAACTGAGCTTTGCCTATAATTTTCATTTGTATAACCAGACATTTTAAGCTCGATCCTGTTTTCGCAACTCTAGTTATGCAATTGCACACATAACAATCAAATGTGTAATCATTAGTTAAAGGGTTAAGGTGTATTTTTTGCCTTAAAGTATGCACCTAGGAAGTAATTTTGCCCCTAAAGTTTTCGATGTAGCAATGTTGCCCCTGAAGTTTAAAAACGGAGCAATGTTACCACTCAGTTAAAAACCCTAACGGTCAACGTTAGGGTTTTTAATGAAGGGGCAACATTGCTACATTTTTAAACTTTAGGGGCAAAGCCCCTTCGTTAAAAACCCTAACGGTCAACTAACGTTGTTGACAAGTAGTTGACCGTTAGGGTTTTTAACGAAGGGGCAACATTCTCGTCGAAAACTTTAGAAGCAAAATTGTTTCTGCAAGATACTTTAAGAGCAAAAACGCACCTTAACCCTTAGTTAAAATAGTATTCCTTTTAGTCTTTATTAGAAAAGCATCTTCATGTTTTGCATCATATGACTATATATTGAAAAAAGAAAATTGGATCAAACTTTAAGTACGGATAATCTTGAAAGGAAAATGTAATTAACACTTCACTTGGTGATAGAGCCGGGAAATCGGGTCCGGTCCGTTTAAGCCCCCCCCACAGGGCTCGGGCTTGAAAGATAGGCATGAAATTTGAAATTGGCCCTTTGTAGGGCCTCGAGCTTAATATCCCGGCCTAAGACGTTAGGCTCTCATTCTTGTAGCATTTTCATTTTTTTTTAAAAAAATAGTCAAAGAGTGAAGGATAGCCTTCTGCTCAAAGTGAAGCACAATCAAATATCTATGAAATTGATGATAGTGATGAAGAAGGTGACAATTGACAATGATAGTGGTATGCTTTTATATTTTATGTGAGTTATTTAATGTTGCTTAGTTTAATGCTTCTTACGTTTTATATGAGGCAATTACGGACAATGGTTTGTTTTTTATTATGAATTAATGAATGCGTTTATTTGTTGGATGATTTATATTGTTTAGATATTAATGTTGATAATATTTATTTGATAGATTAGAACTTTAATAGTTGCAATTTACTAATTATATTTCTTTAGAAAAAACCCAAAAAAAATAGTTAAAATTTGGAATAGTAATTTTCAGGCCCTGTAGGGCCGGCCCTAGCCCTGGTACTATCGGGTCGGGCTTTAAAAAACAGATGTTTTCCTTATCTCAAGCCCTGTAGGGCCGGACCGACCCTGATTCCCAGCTCTACTTTGTGACTACGCATTTTCTTTCAAAAAGTGTTCTATAAATAATAGAAATAAACAACTCCTTGGAAGTTGTGCCATATATTTATATATTATTGATATTAATTAGGATGAGATTACTGTTTGTATGTATGTATTTTATTACTTTTGGGTAGGATCGATCCATGTGATTAATCATAGGGTGGGTATCCCATAGGATTTGGACTAGTAACCGGAGCACCATTTATCTATCCTATCTTGACCGTTTAGATGGGATCCTGACGGGCGGTCCAGATTTGATTTTTTTTTTAAATTAGTCATTTTTAAATAAAAACTTATTTTTTGAAAAATATTAGTTAAAAGATTATTTTTATTTTAGATTTTTTACCTATTAAAATATTTTTTTAAAAAAAAAATAGAAAGTAAAAAAATCAAATCTAAACCGTCCAAATAAGATAGGCAAATGGTGTCTATCCTTTGGATAGGCACCGAAACTAAATCCGGTTAAGAGACAAGTTGGAGAGGATAGAAAGGAGGAGGATGGCCTACGTTGCTTTAAATTAATTAAAAAACATTGGAGGTCCCTTCTTAATTAGTTACTCCCCATTAATCATTAATTATTCTTTTATATTATCCCCATGAATCTGTCACACTCCATTAATTATCAATTATTAGCTTCTCTTTTTCATTTCATTCATGTTGGCCCTTCCATCTTGAAATCTGATCAATTGGAATATTTGTTGGCATCCGTGATTAATAATGATGAACATGCATGATGATCGATGATTGGAACCTTTACCCTTTTTATTCTTGTGTGACGACTTCGTTCTTTCTTTAACATAATTCATCAATACCAAAAAAAAAAAAAAAATTGACACAATTGATTGAATATTTATATAGTTATGCTCTTATCATTGTGCATTCAAGAGTATCATTGTCGGAATGTTGAATGAATTCAGAGTAATTACTTTAATTAGTTATTTGTCGTGTTAATAATTTAGTTAGGTATATGTAGGGAGTTTTTAATTATATTGCTTCATCACCTTTCATACTATATCTAAACGGTTATTATTTAGATCTGAACGGTCTGCAATAATAAATCTGCAATAATAAATAACTCTTAGTATTCATCATTGTGATGAGCATTGAATTACTGATTATATCTTTTATTGTATGAGTATTTTAGATAATGAATATGATTATCAATTATCTTCTTTTTTAGTAAAAGGATAATCAATTATACATTCAACAAGAAGAAATTCAAGAAATCCAAAACAAGCATAGCAAAAAATATGAAGGATAAAACTACTACATGTAAACATCCATGAAGATTAACAGCAACAAAGAACTTGAAATGAAGAAAACAATAAACTATTAGAGAGAATACCACTATATGACGTCTTCATGAGGCCCAAACTAATATCAACTCCACAAAAACAAAATGTGACCTTTATATGAGGTAGTTAACGGCACCTACCAGAGACTAGTATTATATGATAAAGTAGGACAAATGTAAAGTAGCTTCTTTAATTGATACTTGAAGAAACCGCAAAAGCTAACAAACACATTCAACAAGTTTAAGTTAAACAAAGGACTAAACAAAGAGGCAATTGATGAACTTCATGCACAATGGACACTTCGAATTTTGAAAACTTCTGAACAGCTGCAGAAGCAAAAATTAAGGTTGCCTAAGAATCCCAAATTTTGTTTCCCAGAAAGCCAGATTCCAATTGTTAAAGATGACCAGACTTAAAAAACGTCATTAATTAACATGATTCATATTTCTTCTCATCTGTTATTACCACCTTCTGGTTCTAGTTGGGTGGTATCTTTCTCTTTTTATTTCAAGCATATCAATAAAGTAATATTTCTTCACTATTAAACTTTTTTATTCCTTTTTTTTATTATATATTTTCATACTTCCCGCTAAATAAGCATTGATAAATCATTTAAAATAAAATTTATAATGAATCATACTATTCACCAATCATATAACTATTTTATATATCATGTGAAAATGTAAATCAAATTATAATTAAAATTGTTTTTTTCCTCAATATTTTTCTTAATTTAAAAATTTAGTTTAACTGTCAAAGACTTCTGCATAATACAAAGTCACTTAAGCCATGCATTTATTTGGCTTCGATAATATAAAGTGAAAGCTATCATTAAGATATAAATATCAGATACCCAAAAAATGTAACAACAAAAAACTATTTCATCAACCACCACCTTTAACAAGAAACAATATTAACTGATAACTTTTCCTGGCTAACTATTGGCAATATTATTAGATATACAGTACATGTAATGAACAGCATTCCGATTCCTGGGATCATATTAATAGCTTCTTCAATGATGTCTTGATGATATAAGGATAATTAGTCCCTTGCTCTTTTGTGATTATGTTTATAGCCCCTGCCAAATCGCTAAATAAGTCGATATTTTTAAATCCATTAAACCAATAAAGTTCTAGTCCTCTCATTATCCCAAACATTTCTGCTATGGCGTGTGGGAAATCTCCCAATTTGCAGCAAAAACCAGATCACTAGATATAACCCAAAATCTTATATGTGTTTTTTTTTTTTTTTTTTTTTTTTTTTTTTGATAGGCATGAGCACTCTCCAATTAGAGCCAATTTTTCTCAAAATTTTCATGACGGGTGGCGAAAATAAAAAATACTACACCATAAATAAAAGTATTTAAAATAAAATATAGACTTAATATACAAAAAAAAAAAAAAAAAAAAAAAAAAAAAAAAAACCATCACATAATAGCCCTACTTGCATTGGGTTTGAGTGGCCCTAATCCACCAAGAATGAACTATGTATATTCCAACAAATTACTCCCTCCGATTCATAATATAAGAATATTTAGGGACTTGATTTTTTCCTAAATATAAGACATATTTTTATATTCGTTAATAATATAATAATCAAGGAAGTTAGTGAATGAAAAAATTAGAAAAGATAATAACTTGTTTTAGAAAATACATGTTAAATTAACTTACTCAACCAACTTTCTTAATTAACTAGATTTCTAAAATATAAATGATAAAATACAATAGAATCAAACAAGCTCAACTTATTAATCTTATGTATACATGTAGATATCTCCTTATATTTTGTTAATGTACGAAAATTTCAAACTCAAAAGTTAAGAACCAAACTCAAGCCAAAATTATAGGAACTATATATTGAAATTAAAAGATAAACAAGTTATACATAATAAGTTTCTCTTACACGTGGGTTTGTTTGTGTGTAGTTGAAATATTAAAATAAGCCGCGAGATAAGAAAAATATCTCCTTATATATATATATATATATATATATAAATTTAGGGGGCGGGCCACCTCTAGTGAGAATTTAAGGTCTTCAAAGTTTTCATATTTTTTTATTGCCCATCCAGTATCCAAAATAACGAAGCTTTTCGCATTCACAAAAAATAAAATTCAAAATATTATTTGAGCGACATAAGCCGCTTAACATTTATATCAATCCTACCCACCCCATTTGGTTCTTAAATTTTTTTTTTTTTTTTTTTTTTTTTTTTTTTTTTGATAACAAAGAGGGCTCAAAGCCAAATTACATAATAGAAACTAAAAAAGGGGAAACAAATCCCAAATATTTTTGGTCCACCCAAGTTCTCAAGTGGCGGGGCACTCCTCCAAAATAGCTGTTTCGAAAATACCCATCTTTGTCGAGCATCCGCAATTCGATTAAGCTCTCTAGGGCTATGACAAATAATGACTTGTCAATCCCTATTCTTCATGTCTTTGATCAGGTCCAGGAGAAGTCCTTCAAACTGGAAGTCCTCATGCAGAATTCTATCAACCAGCTCAAGGGAATCTGATTCTAAGATAATCCTTTTCAAGCCTAAATCCCATGCTAATCGAAGTCCTTCAACCATGGCCCATTGTTCAGCCACGTAGGCATTACAATTCCCAATATGCTTTGTGAATCCAGCCACCCAATCCCCATGACCATTCCTAATTAAGCCTCCACAACCCGCTAACGAGGAACCATTAACAACAGCCCCATCAACATTAACTTTATGCCATCCAACTGGGGGTTTCTGCCACCTTCTTAATTCCAATTGAGATCACCAGAATTATGAAAAGAGCCATCAGGGGTTTCTGCCACCTTCTTAAATTTTAATTTTGATTCATATATAGTGACAAAGCTCAGAGGGGAACCTCATGAGATGCCTTCGCTTTTCTTCTCCTAGTAAGGCCTGTTTTATTCTTGTTGGGCTTCATTCATAACACAATGTCTTAGTGAAACTAATGGGCCTAATTAGTTTCAATTTCAACAAGACCAATTACCCATATGTTGCATGGAACAATGTTTTCTTGTTGGAAAAATGTCCACAACTTATATTATAAGAGACCTGCTTTCTTTCCGCACCACTTAGAAAGACAAAACACATATTCGACAAAAGGTTCTGAAACAATTCCCTGACATTTGTAGTCCTATTTGTACACTTATTATGTTAATCTAATATAAGTAATTTCAATCCATTAAAACTCTTAACCTTCGATTGTGTAACATATAATTGTTCATGGGAGCAAAATGGGTTTGGAAGGTATATGTCAGCATTGGTCATAAATTGTCATTAGCTTTTATTGATCATTAGTGTAAATAATATGATAACTTGGAATTGTCTCCTTGTTATGTTGTAAGGTAGTTTAGATTAGGAAGGTTTCATGTCCATATGGTGAATCAAAATCTCTTCATCAAAATTTATTCCATTCAACGCCTTTTACCTTAATGACATTTTTTCCTAGATGTGTTATTTGCAACCTTGTTCCATTGCCTAAACCGGGAGCCTGGTCCATATTCATTAGTAGCATAACTGGTACACCAACTTTCAGTACAAGTTTATGATGAGGTATTCTTGAACATTTAATTGAATTAAGGAATTCGGTGTCGTAAAGATATTCCAAACTGTTTACTTAAAAACGGAAGGAGAATTTGCATTATTTGTAAAAAAATCAAAAACTTATTGAATTTGAAAAATCGTTTTAATGAAAAAAAATATTCAATGACATCACCTGAGATGCAGACAATGTTGTGGATGTTAGAGGGGGGTGGATGTGGGAGGTGAGTGAACAGCGTAGTTAAATAGGAAGTTCTTGGCGGGAAGATGGTCAACTTGGATTGGTGTCCTGGTTGGCACGGATACGAGATAGGTATCATTCATTTTGAGTTAGAGTAAAATATATTTACTATTATGCCTATATTTTACCTAAATTATACAAATTCCTCTTTATTTTGAAAATTTATATAGACCTCCTTTAAAATTAAAATACATGCTACAAGAACCTCCCTTGTATATTTGATATTCAATTTCTTTCTATCCAACCATTAATTAACCATTAAATTTGACTATTAAACATTTTTTTTAATCAAAATACTCATATTTCAACAAATGAATAAACATTTATATTTGCCTAAAAATAATTTTTCTACAAACAAAATAATTTTAATATATATGTTTTAAATTTTCAAAATATTATAAAATTTTAAATTTTTATCATATTTATTGAAACTTATTTATTTAGTATTATTTTTAATGAATAAAAACATATTTATTTCATTTCTTTTGCCATGAAACCATGATTGGTTTTACCACATGTTATTAATAATCTAAATTTGAGACATTATATAACTTATATAAACTTTTAATTTTTAAATAATTTTTTTCACAAACATTTATAAACATGTTTATTCAACTATGTATCTATTAAAAGATTAATCATATTTTTAATTAATTTTTATATGTTTGCATTAATTAAATTAATTAAGTCTTTCTCTTAATATGAAAAAAAATTAATAGATAACTATTTGCAAAATAAAAAATAAATTAAGAAAAAAAAAAGATTTAAATTACTTAGACAATTTTAGCTAAAATTAGGGAATTTGTAATGATGAAGGGTAAATTAGTAAATAAATTTAATTAAAATATAAAAAATCATATTTTTAATTAAGCATTAATAACTTGGTATTAATGAATATCATCTCTTTTTTTTTTTTTAAAAAAAAAAAAAAAAATCAATTCAATTAATAGTGTGGACCAAACACGTGTAATGAGACTTCTGATACAATTGTCCATGCTTTGAATAGAGTAGCAGACTCTAGAATGCCATATGACAACCAATGAAAGCCAAGGACTAAAAGCATTATGTCTCCATTTTCAAATCTTCTTTTGTCAATGAAAGTCATTGGATCATATATTAAGATTATTTTTAAACATCGAGTATCGCGTGAGTCAGAATGATTTTTATAATGACCACGCGTGTTTGATTAGGTAGTTTGTGGCGTTGAATAGACCGGGAATCAACAGGTTACTACAAACGTATTCGAAACCTATAATCATCTTGTGTGGTGTGGTCGAAGTTTAACAATAAAATTATAGATCACTGTTCTACTATATTATTCTTAGCAAACAAAGATATAGTTGTTCTGACTTTTGTCAGAAAAATATTAACATGATTCCTGTAGTGGTCATGTTTTAACCACCCATTGCGTTTAGAGAGACATTTCAGACATGGTATTCGCCCTCAACCTGGACATCACTCACACCATAAACAACAGACACTATTCCAACCACATCTGAAAGGAATGGATCGAATTAATTAACGAATAAATCAGAAGATAACTGTGATGACAGAGTATGAATAAGGATGAATAGTATAACGTTCTAGTAATCAGTGTTGGCTCCGAGTATGTTGTTGCCGCCATCACATTTAAGGGGCTGAAAAATTCTTGGCGGTGTTTTGATGACATCTGCAAGCAACTCCAACTGAGTAAAAAGCTCCATTACAATCTTCAAGTCAGGGTTGATGATGTTTGGACCAACTTCTACATTAAACCTCCTGATAACGAAGGAAAACCCAGGGACAAGAATACCACATAACTTCTCAATCATATCACGACGATGCACAACAGCCAGGACAATGTACCCCCAATGTTTAATGAAGTAAAACGCGAACCAAGTCAGGAAAAGAAGGATGAGATAAAGTGCATTTTGAATGAAAAAAGTGAACAGAGATATGTTATTAAAACCTTAGCATCTAATAAAATTGCATTATACGTTACTTGATGATGGATCCGATCCTTGCATGATGAACGTCCCAGAAATGTGAGATGACCTTCGCAAAGATGACCCACATGTTGTGACTGTCATCCACTTGCGAGAACGAAGACACATCCCATGCAGGCATTACAACGTATGATTATGTATTGCTTTTTGAAATTAACTAAAGATGTTGATAATGTGAGTGGAGCACCATCTCAATGATTCTTACCACTTTGATCCCATTTATAAGTCTATTTGGACCAAAAAATTTGGTCCTATTTATAGAAGAGAATAATTGAAAATACTCATAAATGAGAGCATTAATCCCATAATCATTGAGTTAACTAATTGATATGTGAGATTTGGTTAAAGAAAAAATTTATAAGTCTCATTTGACCAAATCATAAATGAAATGATTAAAGTTAAAAATTTATCCTCATTTATGATTGGGTACCTAATTTTTATTCTCTCTCTATTTTCATTGGTACTGTAATATGGATAAAATTGTCACATGTCTCATTTATTTGGTCAAAAGGGACTTATAAATAGGACCAAATTTTTTTGGTCAAAGGGACTTATAAATAGGACTAGAGTGGTAATAAATAAGAAAAGAGTGTTATATAGAGAAACAATTAAATTCGGCTGCATAAGCCAGCATTTATGAAAATGGACCGTCTGGATTCTGGAACAACCAACAACAATTAGACCATTTTTTCTACTAATTGTAAATGGTCTTGAATTGCATGGAAAAAGAGACGAAGAGCTCAATACCCCATAATAACAACGGCATAAATGCACTATCGTGATGAAACGGGATTGGATGGCCAAATAGATTTTGCTTTTGGTGGAAAAAGAAGGGTGAGGAAGTATGCATATGACTAATCGTGGGTGACGTGTCTACCTTAAGCAATTCAATCTAATGGCCAATGGTTAGCAGTTAAAAACTCCATGTAGGATGCTTAAGAGGACCGATTACTGTTGAGTTACAAGGTTAATTAGTAGGATATATTTTATTAAAAATAAAAATGGGAAAAAAAATATATTATGAAATTTGTCTATTTTTTTAGGCATATATCAGATTTGGGTAACCATGATTCCACCTGCTTATAAGATTCTACATTTTTAGGAGGATTTAATGAGTGAGTCAGTGTTTGTATATTATGAAATTTGTCTATTTTAGGTATATATTATTGTTGTTCCTATTGGGTAACCATGATTCCACCTACTTATAAGCTCAGATTCCACATTTTTAGGAGGATTTAATGAGAATATATCTATACACACACATATATGGAATAAGGAAAGCCATTGGATACGCCAATTCGGGAGAAAGATCAAGTTGTTTAGAGCACAGTTAAGAGGGACAGAGCGAAAACCGAAAAAAAACGCTTAAAAATGTTATTGGATAAGATCTCTTAGTTAATAATTTATCTTGAGATTTGGTTTTTTACTGAGCTCAATCACATCATTTGATCCATATAGCCGATCTCATAATTTGATCTTGAGATTTGGTTTTTGCTTTTACACTTCTAGCTTGCAAAAAACGAGTCATCAAGAGTCTTGATTAAACTCATTTATACACCGATCCACGCCGATTTCATATAGTAACTGAAAACTGTATCATGCTCCCTTTATATAGAAATTTTATAGAAACTTCTTTCTTAAATATGATAAATGATAAATGTTAATGGATTTAATTTTAATTATTTGGATTTAAAATATATTTAAATCAAATTATTGTCATTTTTATATTTTAATTATTTAATTATACACTAGTAATATCTATTTAATAATAAAAGTAAACTCTTACGAGTTTACGATTTGAGTTCACGATGCCATTAATTTTTTTGGAACTCGAGTTTAACAACCTTAATGAAACTAATTAATTATAAGATCTAATTTTTTTTTTGAGTTAATTTTTTATTTTAGAGTATTTTTTTCTTCAAACCAATTAATTTGACTTTTGACAAATAAACTACTCCATCCGGTCCTAATTATAAGAAAATATTTTGGAGTTAGTTTTTGTCCTAATTATAGGACAACATTCTAATTTTTATCAATTTCTTATTAAAATACCCTTATCGATACTTTTTCAATAATAATGTGTGCTAGTTAAATTAATTATAATACACAAGAATAAGTTGCACGGTTTTTTTAAAAAATAAGTCTTGTGCCATAATTTAATTCAATTTTCTATTTTTGAGCAAAATATTGATGCCTATTCTGTCCATGATATACATGTTTTAACTAACAATTTCATAATCTATCATTTGACAAAAAAGGAAAACAATTTCATTATCAATCTAACACATTCATTTTTCATTATAATTTAACAAATGTTTAAAGTTTGTATAATTTATTTATAAGTATTTGTTTGGACAGTTATATGCAGTACTACCTTCGGTCCTAATTATAAGATCGAATTGACTTTTTTTTGAAGAGATTAAGGAAGCTAAATAAGTTATTTAATCATTTCATATGTTATGTATCATTAAATTATATATTATTTTATTAGTCACACTAAATAGTTTGAAAAAAAAAAAAAATAAAAATAATTTAAAATAATTTAATTAGCTTCCTTAATCTTTTTAAAAAAGTCAACTAAGTCTTATAATTAATTGGAAGTAACAAGATATATCATATTGTAATTGCGTTTTTGGGACCCCACCAGATAGTTCTGGTACATGCTGTGTGGGCCGACGAGCGTCGAAGAAACCAAGCAAACATCTCTAGGCCAACAAGCAGCGTGAGGAGCATAATGTATGCTAGTTAAGTGGTACTATTCATGATTAACTAATTTATACAAGGGTGTGTTAGGAAAATTAGTAAATTAACTAATTTAACTTCTCTTTTTAATATCCCCAAAATCTATTAAATATATCCTATAATTAAAAGCAGAGGAAGTAATATATAATCTAGGGATACATAAGATATAATATGATTAAGTAATTTATTTAGTTTTCTTAATCTCTCTAAAAAATTAGGACCAAGGTAGGTAGTAAGACTTTGTTGTTGGTTTGTGGGTGTAATTTTGGGGATATGTTAAAATGTAAAAGTGTTGCACGAAGCCGTTATCAAGGGCGTTTATTCCGGTGCAGCTCTCCTTCACTCCGTCACGCTGCTGCAGCGGCGCTGCTGGTTTTTGCTACCGCCACTCACACCCTTCATTTATTAATTCCTTCAACAATAATCAACTCAAATTCTTAAAATGCTAATTCTAATGGTTGTAAATAAGATAATCTATCTAAAGGTGTGTGTCCAATGGTAACCGTTGGCATAAAAAAAAAAAAACTAGTAAACATAACCATGAAGCACAAACAAAATTCATCTAAAAGAAACAAATAATAATAATAATATTATTCCCTTTAATTCTAAATATAAGACAAAGTTACCTTTTTTTTAAAGAGATTAAGGAAACTAAGTAAATTATCTAAACGTATTTATATTTATATATTTTTTTAAATTAATTAGTATGAGTAATAATTTAAAAAAAGGTAAATTTTAATTTACCTTAAATATTTAATAGTATTATAAATAGTAGGCGACCAATATTTGGTTAGTGAGAAACGGGTGACGCGTGAAACGGGGATTGAGTGTTGACGGATATAAAGGTGATTGCAGGTTCTCTTTCGCAGATACTGTGTCTGAGTGAGGTCTTGATAGATTTGATTGATTCTCCATTGGACTCTCTCTAAAGTTAAGCCTTCCGCATCAGCAATCGGTATGAATCTTTTCTTCCCTGACTTGATCTTCCAAAATCCATCCTTACTTTTCCCCACTTTCATTATTTTATCCTCAGGATCGAGTTTTGATTCAGCTCACAAATAGACTGAAAATCACCCCGGGATTTCTTTTGATTTCGTGTTATTTTACTTTTAGATGCATATTTCAATTTGGATCGTGTCAGATGGTATGATTCTTAGACGTTTGGCTTGTTGAAGAAGCTAAGTTTGACAAAATCTGGCAAATAGCTGGACCTTATACTAGTAAACATTCATCTTTCCCCTGTTCATTTGATAGTTCTGTACTTTCTTCGTCAAATTCTTTATCAGATATCATGTTATCGGTGATTGATATGTTTCTAACTATAATCCAGCATCTGTGTTTATGAAATTATGATGCTGTGGATTTATGAGATGGGCCACTCTATCTCTCTAGTTCCTATAGTTTAGTCAGATTATATGCTTGTGGCTACTGATGAAGCACGTTACGATGTAAAGTTAGTTAAACTTGTCTTACTCTCTGGCCTCAGAATGATTGCCTTAATAATAGAATAAGAGCAGAACTGAGAACCCAATACAGACATTCTGACATTTAATATGTTTTATGTGAGGTAGGGATAGGATAATGGATCTGGTGTACATCTTTACAGAAAGGTACTGTGTCTATTTCTTTTCTATTTATAAAGAGGAGATGTAGAAAATGTGAAAAGATATCTATGGTGTGCCAATCAATAATGAAATAAGATATGCTGCACATGGTGCACTTTTCTAAAGAAGTGCATCAAATGCAAATCCATTGATATTTGATAAAATACTGCAAGTTTTCTCTAGTTACTATGCCAATCTCAAAGAAATACATATCAGTTGATTATGATTTATTTCACTGGGTTGAGTTTTTCGCTCCTTGTCTAATCTGCAAAATAAGGGTGAAAACGATTGTCTGGCACATGTAGGAGACACGACCTTCAGATGCGTGATCAATATTATTACATTTTTCTGACTGATCATAAATGTTTAAACCCAAAGAAAAGATGAGCCCAATTGTTCTGACGCTAATAGAGTCTCACAAGTAGATTATTCTCAGTAGTTTGTTTGTGATAATTCTGCTGTAGTTATTTATGAAGTGAATGTAGTATAAATTTGACAATATTTCTTGCCCCCTTCGTCTGAAGATAGCTCATGGGATGGATGCTTATAGAAATTTTTCTCATTACATTACCATCTGAAGCTGCTGACCTTTTGGTTTCTGGTTTGACCTTACTATGCCTCTGCCCCTAATAATGAAAATGTTTCAAACTTGAAGCTTTAGGTCATATGAAAATCACATTCAAGTCCAGATGATGCTCTTTTGCCTGGTTATGTTATTGTGATGCAGAATGTGGAATTTTGCATCAAGCTGCTTTGCTGGATGTGTGAGGCTGAAGAATGATTCTGCAAGTGTAAAGCAACCTCAGACAACTTCAGAATGCTCTGATGATGAGACATCTTCTGTTGTGGGCAAAGGGGAAGGGCTTGAATGCCCAATTTGTTGGGAATCTTTCAACATGGTTGAAAATGTGCCCTATGTCTTATGGTGTGGCCATACCCTTTGTAAAAACTGTATCCTGGGGCTGCAATGGGCTGTTGTCAAAGTTCCAACTCTTCCCATTCAACTTCCACTTTTTATCTCCTGTCCCTGGTGCAATCTTCTCTCTTTCCGTTTTGTTTATCATGGAAATGTCAAATTCCCTCGCAAGAACTACTTTCTTCTTTGGATGGTTGAGAGCATAAATGGTGATAGAGTGAAGACTCACTCAGCTTCTTGTGGGGATCATCTTCACCAGCAACCTCTATGGCCAATCAAAGACAATCTAACAACGGGAAGCCAAGCACGCCATGGCAACCAACGGAGAGGACATGTTCCTCGATCCCATCCAGAGCCATCGGTTTCTGGTCAAAATAATGATTATGCTGATAATCACCTCACTATGGAAAGACTGCACAGTTCTGTTGTGAAGTCGCTGGTTTTTGTTGTCCACTTGACAGCTAAGTTCCCACTTGTGCTCATATTTATCCTCATTATCTTGTATGCAGTCCCAGCAAGTGCAGCTGTTTTGGCCTTGTACATACTTGTCACTGTTCTGTTTGCTTTCCCGTCATTTCTCATGTTGTACTTCGCATATCCTAGTTTGGATTGGCTTGTCAGAGAAATTACCGCTTGAGATCACGAGGCTGTGTGCGTTTGTGTGTGCGCTTCACTTAGTGGCTCTATCCAGCGCGACTTGGGCTTTGTAAATTTGTAATTAGCCGTCTTCCCCTGTTACAGCTTCATCATTTCTATTCTCTAGTACAGCCCATGCCCAATCTCAGTGTTTTTGAGTCCTGATTTATAGCTTTTGCTTTGCTTGGATTGTGGATGGAGATTGTAATGTCAGTGTCTGGTGATGATTATGATGTTGTTTGCAAATGATTGTATACAAACCTTATTCCTGGCTGCAAAAGGTTGACATGCGGAAGTGAAAATCTTGATATATTGTTACCCTATAGGATGATATTTATAAAGCTCTTTTCCAATTCTATGGACACTAATGAGCATATCTCACAGATGTAATGTTTGGTAATTTTGTAAATTTCTGTGTATTTACAATTGACTATGTTGTCTTTTGGGATACATTTGGAACCGAAGCTTGATCAGTTTTAGATGGAATAGTAACTTACACATTTTCCATTGACAGCGCAACTTTATTAATTATTTTTTGGTGGGAAATGTAGCAAGAATTGTAACATTTTTTCCCGATACGTTTCTTTCAATGGTGCAGTCCAAAGTTAACAACCCGAAACAAACTTTTGAGTCAGAAATTTTGCAAGTGTTAACAATATGGAGAGTTGTGATGTCCATTCATTTTTTTTTTTTATCATTTTAAGTTTCTTATTCTTGTGATTTATTCTCATTTATCTATCATTATCAACTACCCCCTCCGATCCATAGGACCGGGTTGATTTGTTTGAAAGAAATTAAGGAAGCTATATAAGTTATTTAATCCTATTATATGTTGTGTATCCTTAGATTATATATTAGTTTGTTAGTTAAACTAATTAGTTTGGAAAAAAAATAAAAAAAAAATACTCTAGAGTAATTTAATTAGTTTCCTTAATCTCTCCAAAGAAAATCAACTTGATCTTATAATTAGGACTGGAGGTAGTATTATTTATTATTTAACATGGATGAACCTTTTGACATGCAGGGTTGCATCTATAAATAAGATATCTTATTTATATATTGAGATATTGAATAATATAACAAATTTTTTATTTTGTCCTTTTTTTGTTTGATAATATCTCTCCTTCGTACTTCTATTACTTTTCAACTTATTTTATTTGACAACAATAAGTTTTCTTAATTCATTAATTTAGATTTGACTATGATGAAAGCTTATTTATTTTGAATTATTTATCAAATAAATTCTTTCAGATATAATGTTAATCACACTTAATTAAATGATTCAAGCTTCAAAAATTGATAAATAATATATATATATATATATATATATTGGAAGAAAAATTGCCCACAAATGAATAAATCGGGTATGGGTAATTTACATGTGATTGAGGCTTGTTTAGTGGAGAATCACGATGATAAATGGATCGTTGATTCGAGCCACTAACCATGTTTGTTACTCTTTGCGGTGGTTCAAACATAACTTGCATGTAAGTAAAGGACAAAGAGATTTGAAGCTTGGAACTAGGGAGCTTGTGTATGCGCACTAGCAGTGGGACAAGTTATTTTATCTTTTGATAATTACAAAACTTTGGTTTTAGAAGACTCGTTTATTTATTCTAGATTTTAAGAGGAATTTAATTTCTCGTTAGTTGTTTGGATAAACATGGTTTGATAGTTCAGTTTAATTCCTCAGTTCCAATAAGAAGTTCATCTTTTTTTATTTGTTCTGGTGCAAAGTTTAATGTTCTTTATTTCCTTAGTCCTGTTCCCTGTGAAGTTAATCATGTTGAATTAAAAGATGTTGAACATATTAATTCATCAAAGAAAAGAAAAGTTTCCAATGAAACTTATCTTTGGCATTTGAGATTGGGTCATATTAACTCTAACGATACAAGGTTTGGTCATAAGTGGGATTTTAAAATCCACGAACTTTGAACCGATACCAAGATGTGAATCCTGTTTAGAGTGTAAAATGACCAAGAGATCTTTCAAGGCCAAGGGAAAACGTGCCACACTTCAAATTGAATTGGTACATACGATGTATGTGGACCGATAAATGTCCAAGCCGAAGAGGTGGGTATCGTATTTCATCACATTTACGATGATTACTTTAGATTTGGACATGTGTACTTGATGCATCACAAGTCTCAAGCTTTTGGAAAATTCTAAGAGTTCAAGGCTAAGGTAGAAAAACATCTTGGTGTTCAAATTAAGACTCTTCGATCTGATCGAGGGGGTGAATACCTATCGGAGAGTTCGGTCTTACCCGACCAAAGAGGGATAGTTTCACAATTATCTTCTCCAAGGACACCCCAGTGAGAATGGAGTTGCTTTGAAAGGAGAAATAGAACCCTTTTAGAAATGACAAGATCTATGCTCGCTTATTCATCTCTTTCGATTCATTCTAGGGATATGCCTTAGAAACTATGTATCTATTGAACTTAGCTCCGTCCAAGTCGGTTTCAAAGACACCAATAGAATTATGGAAAGGGTGTAAGTCCACCATGAATCATATTCGAATTTGGGGTGCTCCGCACATGTCTTGAAACAAAACCGAGATAAGATGGACTCGCGTGCATCAAGTATGCATGTTTGTAGGCTATCCTAAAGGAACCAGAGGTTGGTTGTTTTATAGTCCAGAAGAAAAGAAGGTCATAGTGAGCACTCACGCGACTTTCTTAGAGGAGGACTATATGACAAATTATAAGCCTAGGAGTAAGGTTATTCTTGATGAGCTAGTCTCAGATCAAGTTTCACCACAACCTCAAGCGGTTCCAGCTTTTATTCCTGTGGTTGTTCAAAGAGGGGAAAATGTACCTGAACATACATAGGGACCAGAGACAGAACCAGAAGTTCAGCATGATGATGAACTTAATGAAGAACAAAATCATGAATTGGTTGATCCACTTAATGAGGGTCCTCATCTAGAAATAGTTAACCCACAAAATGTGAACCCCCCTGTAGATGCACAACATCAAGTGCGACAAAGTCGTAGTGGGAGATTGATTCGTAAACCTGCAAGATGTCTCTTATTGGGTGAGTCAAATCAGGATGACATCATTGCAGAAAATGGTGACCCTACGAGTTATGACGAAGCACCAGGAGATGTTGATGCTGCTAGTTATGCTTAGTTTTGATTATGACAAATATGCTTATCAATATTAAGAGCAAAAATTTTCCATAGTACCTTTATCTTCTACTTTGACTAATGATTATATTTAATATTGAAGAAGTTGAATTATGGAGAATGATCAAGAGAAGAGAAGAAGGGGAGATATTGAAGTTGCAGAGAATGATGAGTCCAAGCTTGATTACGAAGAATGATCAAGATGGGAGATAGAAGAAGGAAGAACTTGATAAATGGAATGAGAATATCATTATACAAGTTCCAAGATTGATTCTAGAAGTCTCCATGATCAAATGGAAGTTGGAATGGTTCAACTCGGAGTTAAAATAAGCAAAAGGGAGCTTCAGGATGATATAACTCGAGTTATGAACTCACAACTCGAGTTAATAAAGTTGCTACGGTGTTTTCCCTCTTTCTCGAATGAGTTAACTCGAGTTATGTATGAGTAACTCGAGTTAAAATGTGCTCTCGGCGTTTACGGACAAGAGTAACTCGAGTTACCACTTAGTAACTCGAGTTACCAAAGTGATTTTCAAACCTCTATTCTACTGCTTTCACGTTTTCAGGCCGCGAGGTCTCGATATTTTGATGATATCTCTCAAACCAGAAATAGGATTGTGACGAAACCAGTGGCATATGAAACTAGACTCCCAATGCATCATTTTGATATAAAATTCAAGTCCAAAGGAGTTCAGATCAAAGAGCTATGAATTGTAGAAGTTGGGACTGAAATTCACGCAAGCCTTAATGTTTTGAGTGTAACTCACAAACTACAAATCTAATTGAGCTGAAATTGGTGGCATATGAAAGTAGACTCAAAATGCTTTCCATCAATATTTGAACGGACCAAAACGGCGTTGATACCAAGGAGATATGACCTTCGAAAGTTTCAGTCAGTTCAAGATTGTTCAAAAGAGCTCAACATACAATGAGTTTGGATTGAGTTGTTAACTCGGCTTGGATAACTCAAGATTAGGACTGGAAACTTGATTCAACAAAAATCATAGAGACAAACAAGAGAAGAATGAATATTGAGAAGAGATTACAACTCGAATCAACAAAGTAGCAGAGCACTGTTCACAATGTCTCTCGAGAATTCGAACTTGTTGCTATCAATTGATTACTACTTGTTATACTCTTCAATGTTATTAATAATCTTCATGAGCAAGTTTCAGTTGATCAAAAGCTCGGATTGAGGATCAATGCCAACTGTCAGATGAACTGATTTAACTCGAGTCAAGGCATGGCAACTCGAGTCAACCTCTCGATGAAAGAATTCAGAATTGAAATCCAACAAAGAACTCGAGTCATGACCACCAACTCGAGTTATTCAAGAAGACAGTAAAGTAATTGGAGCACTTGGCAACTCGAGTTATGAAGGGTAACTCGAGTTACTTGCATGCATTTAAGAGAATTGACACTTTGGCAACTCGAGTTACGGGACGGCAACTCGAGTTAGAATTCAATCGAAAGCTTCGGCATTTAAAACAACTCGAGTTACATGGGATAACTCGAGTTACCTTCCCTGCATCAAAAAATCACCGTGTCCGAAATCACAAAATCATTGATTGTGATTTCATTACTTCTTATCATCACTCATTACTACTCCTAATCATGTTTAATCAGTTTGTTAATGAGTTTCGGATGATTATATGAAGGATTAACATCAGATTACAAAAAAAGCAGATGATTACGTCAGAAGCTTCAACGGTAATATTTCTCCAACGGTCGAATAGTTCCAACGGTCATATTCAAACCTAGAAGAATTGCTCTATGTTCTTCATTGACTATAAAAGGAGAACCATTCAAAAATGGAGACGATGGAGATGAGAGCTTACACTGTCGAAATGCCAACATTCTGAATCAAATGATTATCTCATACACACTCTGTTCTCAATGCCTACATAGCTTATCATAGAGAGTGAAATGATTTATATTGTACTTCAGTGTTTATTCATTCACTTCTAAGAGAGAAGATTCATTGTAATCATTTTATCTAAGAGTTACTCAAGATTGGGTGATCTTGAGTGGGAAACCGATTGTATCCTTACAGTGGGTAAGGGGGAGTATCTCGGTGAGAGATTTGGCTTCACAAGTGCCTGGGTGAACTTGTGGGATTGTAAAGGCATCTCTTGTGCCCGATTAAACAAGGGGATAGTGGATTGAAAATCTCAAGTGGAGCTTGGGACCGGACGTAGGTCAAGGATTGGGCCGAACCGATAAATCATAGTTTGCATATTCTCATCCCTTATCTCTTACATTTCCAAAGATATATATCCGAATGTCCATATATGTTTGAATGACTGAGTATTGCTTTATCAATTATTATTGTCATTCAAACAGTTTTTAGTAAGTTACGAAAAGATTTTCAAAGTTCCTAAAGTTTTATCAAACACCAAATTCACCCCCTCTTAGGTGTAGCCAGGTCTTACAGATGCTCAAGAATGGCTTGAGGCTATGAATCGTGAAATGGATTCTATGTATACCAACTCAGTTTAGTCTCTTGTAGATGCACGTAAAGGGGTAAGACCCATTGGGTGTAAGTGGATTTACAAGAGAAAGAGAGGATCGGACGGGAAGGTTGAAACCTTCAAAGCTAGATTGGTGGCGAAAGGGTACTCCCAAAAAGAGGGTATGGCTTATGATGAAACTTTTTGGCCGGTTGCCATGCTCAAGTCTATCTGGATTCTCTTAGGCATTGCAGAAATCTTGATTATGAGATTTGGCAAATGGATGTCAAAAACTGCTTTTCTAAATGGAAATTTGGAAGAGGAAATCTATATGCAAAGCAACCAAAAGGGTTTATAGCCAAAGGGCAAGAAGAAATGGTATGCAAGTTGCAAAGGTCCATTTATGGACTTAAGCAAGTGTCCAGATCATGGAACATTAGATTTGATCAAGCCATTGAGTCTTATGGCTTTGAGAAAAGTCATGATGAGCCGTGTGTGTATAAAAGGATCCAAGGTAATGCGGTATCTTTTCCGGTACTTTATGTGGATGATATACTCCTTATGGAAATGATACGAAGTATTGTTAGGCATAAAAACCTGGTGAGCAAGCATTTTGATATGAAGGACCTGGGGAAGCCAATTATATTCTTAGTATTAAACTCTTGCAAGACCGGAAGAATAGGGTTTTGGCATTGTCCCAGGCTAAATACATTGACAAAATACTTGCCAGGTTTAGCATGGAGAATTCCAAGAAGGAAATTATACCCTTCAGGCATGGAATTCATCTCTTTAAGAAGCAATCTCCTAAAACTCCCGAAAGCGAGAGAAACACATGAGTAGGATACCTTATGCTTCAGCGGAGGTAGTCTCATGTATGCTATGCTATGTACTGTACCAGATATCTCGCTATGCAATGGGAGTAGTAAGCCGGTACCAATCGGACCACGAGAGAAACACTCGGGTAGCGGTTAAACATATACTCAAGTACCTACGGAGAACGAGAGATTATATATTGGTATACTCAAGTGGGAGTCTTGAAACCATTGGTTATACGGACTCAGATTTCCAAGGAGATATTGACTCAAGAAAGTCCGCCTCGGGATATGTCTACACCCTTAATGGCGGTGCCATTTGTTGGAGAAGTGTAAAACAATCATGTGTGGCGACTCGCCACGTAGGCCGAGTATGTAGTAGCTCGAGGCCGCAAAGGAAGCTGCATGGTTAAAGAAGTTCCTAACAGACCTTCAGGTGATACCAGGTGTTAATTGTCCTATCACACTTTACTGTGACAACAGTGGGGCGGTAGCACAGTCCAAGGAACCAATGTGTCACAAGAGACAAAAACACATAGAGAGGAAGTACCACTTGATCCGAGAAATAATTAAAAGAGGAGATACATTGGTAGCGAGATAGCATCGACGAGAACCTTGCTTGACCCTTTTACTAAGAGTTTGCTCGAACGTGTGTTCGAGATGCATGTTTCATCTATGGGTCTTAGGAGGATTCCGTTTGCTATAGCTTTAGGTAGTTGTTATTTCACTTTGTTATTTTGTGCCTTTTGAGCAAGACATTATGACATTGCATTTTTCTCGAATGTTAATAAATGAAGTGTTTTTCATTTATTTCGCACACTATTTACAAACTCTAAGGTCCGGATCAATTGTGGAGTATATGATCATATGAATACGTTCATAGGGACATGGTCATAGGTTCTCACAATTGATGAATTGGTTCACACTATTAAATTAAGTTGGACACTTTATTTAGGCCGCAATATTTTATGAAATGGTTTTGTCTCGAATCATTATAAAATATTGGTGTGAGTTAATACTTATATTGAATGGATCAAGGAGAGATTTGATTAAGGTTGTTCTTTACTCATAAGGAATCAAATCTCTAGATAACTATAGTCATGTAGTTGCTCAATCCCGAGTTTATTTTAAATAGGTAGTCGAATAGTTTTCATTCTTTGATTTACCAACGGGTGAGGTTTGATCTATATGACGGCAACAACTCGGGTGAGATTTGATTATTCTTTGTTGTCAAAGTGATTATTTTAAATATCGGTACATGACAATTTCAAATAGAATTTGCAAACATTCTTTACTTTATAAAATATGTAGGTATATTATTAAATTATTATTGTTTTTAATTATTATTGAGAAAGTATAAATAGGGGTATTATAAAAAAAAATTGACAAAAGTTAAAACTTGCTCTTATAATTAGTACCAAAACCAACTCTAAAATTTACTTCTATAATTAGGACCTAGTAGGGGCGAGCCGGAATGAAAATTAGGGGGCGAAAATTACAAAATAAAACCCAGTGAATTCAGTATTTGAAATTAGGGGGTGGAAATTACAGAATTGGACCCACAATTTTAGAAAATTATGCTTTGACCCATAAATATTACCATATTTTCATTGTGGTCCCTTTATGACACTTTAAAATAGGGACTAAATTGAAAAGATTGAACTTTTTATTAGGCTAAAGTACAATTTTCAGAAAATTTTGGTCCAATGATGTAATTTGGGGGCACCCCTAGCCCCCCCCCCCCCCAAATCCACCCCTGGATTGGAGGGAGTACTTTAGATTGCATCACAAAATACTTTAAGCACTTGATGCATTTAAAAGTATATTTTAGAGTACTGGGCGGAACTTAACCATATTTTTAATGAAAATTAATCCGTAGATTTTAGTTGCTTGCTGTAGATTACCAGCGCTGTTCGAGAAACCTTTCTCGTTCTTACTTTTGGCTCTTTGTTCATCATTTTCCATCATTTTTCACCTTAGCCGCTTCCACAATTAATCTTAAGGCTGCCAGAAGATCCATGTAGGACAATCCAAGTCCAAAATGAGGTCCACGTGTCACAAGTATAACCTGTAATGGCTCTCTCATTTGGGTCCTTCGTTTATGCGCCTTCAACCCCTTCAACCATCCTTTCTGGCGACGAAATTGCAAGCCTCTGAAAGATGGTAGCCATTGCCATTGCTTCGCCTAAATCTTCAGTTTTACAAAACCCCATCAGTTTCAATGAATCAAGTTCGAATTTTCTTGGTGGTTCTTTGAAGGGTCTTTGTTTAGATCTAAAACCAACACAACAACGAAGGAATTTCACAAGTTTGATTGTTGCTTCAGCTGGCACCAGCACCGCCGTCACAACACAAAATAGCGGCAAACCAAGTGGCAGGTTTTACTTCAATTTCACTGGGTTTCCTTTCCCTCTGGGTCCTTTCCTCAATAGGCGTACTATCAGGAAGGAGGTAAGCTATTCTACACTGTACTGGTGAACTTATGGTTATGATCTCTGTCATGTTTTTTATTCTCAGGGAATTTGTGTGTTGAATTGGATTATTTGTGTATATATGATTATTCTTCTTCATTCTGCAGTTTACTCTTTGAAGTGCAGTTTGCATCTTAGAAGATCATTTTATGGGAGAAAGAATACATTTTATAGTTTACTGAAGCTCACTCTTGAATTTTATTTTTTCTTGACTAAAAAGAATAACAATTCTTTAAAAAAAAAAAAATAATAATCAATTGTTGGGTTCTGAATATTGAACTAGAAATACATTTTAAATGTTGTGAATCTATTGAAACGAAATAGAGAGCATATTTTAATTTAATCTTGGTTTAAGGACAATGACATTTGTTGTGTTATGGCATGGGTATGTATATTGTAAAGCCAATAATAATATAGTTCATTCATACCACATTTACCATATATTTGCTAGAAATTCTGTTTCAAAACCACTTATACTTCCTTTCATTGCTATCCTGTTTTAGGCCGTGAAGGGATGTATATGGCTGTTTGAGCAAGAGCAAGCCTTAGGCTTCAGCAGTGTTTCAACTAACATTAGGATGACTGTTATCAAACTCAAATCTGGAGGCCTATGGGTGCATGCACCGATTGCTCCAACTGATGAATGCATTAAGGTTTCATTTTCTTCACCAACTCTCCTTACTTTGGATGAGAAAATATAAAATAGCTTTTGTGGCTGCAATAATGCATGCACATGCCAATTCTGCTCTTCATTTTTCTGTATAAAGTGGAAAATGTTCCCTTTATATAGAGAAGTCCACGTTTTTCTGAACCTTGGAGTATTGCTTATTTGGAACTGGAACTAACTTGTTCATAAGGGCTTCAGAGGTTGGTTTCATATTCTCTCTTATATTTAACTTATAGCTGATCTTTTTCACTGCCCAAAACACGTGGTAGAATAAATGTAATCTGAATGACGTTTAATAAGTTGATTAATAACTTCCATTGCAGGGAGAGATCTGTAATCTGAATGTCCTTGTTGACCAAAATTTAACAGTTGAATGTTTTATTTCTGGCAGCTTCTGAAAGAGTTGGGGGCTCCAGTGGAATATATTGTTCTTCCTACTTTTGCTTATGAGCATAAAATATTTGTTGGTCCATTTTCTAGAAAGTTTCCTCGTGCTCAAGTATGGGTAGCACCAAGGCAATGGAGTTGGCCATTGAACTTGCCACTGGAATTTTTTGGGATTTTTCGTTCCAAGACATTGAAAGATGAGGATTCATCTACTCCCTGGGCTAATGAAATAGAGCATAAAATTCTAAGCTCCCCAGAAGTTGGTAATAATTGTGGCATTTCCTGTTACGAGAAAAGGAAAAAATTACAGTATCATTATGCTTTAAAGATCTCATTTGCTTGTAAACTGTATCAGGAATTGGACCGTATGTGGAGGTAGCTTTCTACCACAAGCGTTCAAGAACACTCTTGGTGACAGATGCTGTTATTTATGTTCCCAGACAACCACCAGAGTGTATCAGCAAGGAATCGCTGTTAGCATCTGCAAAAAATGGTTTGGCAGTAAAAATTCTTAGCAAAGGAAAGGAAGTTCCTGATGAACCAGTTGTTGACAACAAAAGCAACCGCCAAAAGGGTTTTTTTTTTAATTCTGAAAGTTTAGTCACAAATGATATTGCTTTCCATTTGTGGTCTAATTTAGCTTGATTGTTCTATACAATTTTATGTAGGGTGGGAAAGAATGGTCCTGCAAATCTTGTTTCTTGGTCCATCAAATCTCTTAGAACCAAATGCTAGCTTTGAGCAGATGTCACAGAAGTTGATTGTTTCACCTATTGTGAAGACACTGGTCTTCAGTAAAGTTCCTGAAAAGGTAATCCCTTTTCTGTGCATAATTTCTTGGGAAAATTACCCATAGGACTTAGATAAATAATAAATACAGTTAGCTCTCCTAAATTTCATTTAACACTAAGAGGTCCCAAGGAATTCAATATTTGGAAGTTTGAATTGTAAACGACGTAACCTGACTTGTGAATATAAAAGTTTGACTAATGACTTAATTCGACTTGCAAATATTTGTAAAGCCAGAGAGAGAGAGAGAAGTATGAACTCAAAAGTATGTATATTCATGTATGTAGTATGAGGTACTTATACACAAGAGAGGGAACAAGAGAATTAATGAGAGTTAATGACTACTTATGACTAATTATGTAGGTTGATTCCCTAATCTCTATAATTCCTCTAATCCCTAATTATGTGTGATACTATATTAATTATAATATATTTCCTAACACTCCCCCTCAAGTTGGAGCATAGATATTAATCAAGCCCAACTTGTTACAAAGATAGTCAACCCGAGTCCCATTTAAGGCCTTAGTCAGAAGGTCACCCAATTGGTCACTGGAATGCACATGCCCCGTAGAGATAAAGTTCTCCTTGATCTTATTGCGTACAAAGTGACAGTCAATCTCAATGTGTTTCGTACGTTCATGAAACACAGAGTTGGAGGCTATATGTAGAGCAGCTTTATTATCACACCACAATTTCATAGGTAATGACGTGGCAAGACCAACTTCCTTCATTAACTGGTGAATCCACACAATTTCCTGTACTGACTGAGACATGGCTCTATACTCAGCTTCTGCACTCGACTTAGAAACCACATCTTGCTTCTTGCTCCTCCACGATACTAAATTTCCACCCACAAACACACAATATCCTGTAGTGGATCTTCTGGTAGCCTTTGATCCGCATGATCTGCATCATAAAAACATTCAATCTTATTGTGGCCATGATTCGTATAGAGTACACCACGACCAGGTGAGCTCTTCAAATAATGTAAGACATGCTCCAATGCTTCCCACTGAGCAACGATTGGTGCAGTCATGAATTGACTAAGCACACTCATTGGAAAGGTCACATCGGGGCGAGTTACTGTGAGATAGTTCAATTTCCCAATTAATCTACGGTATCTCTCAGGATAGGCAAACGGCTTGATCTTCTCCGGATCAACTTTCTTTCTTACATCCTCAGGTAGCTCATCAAACGTTATGCGGTCATCCATGTCCAAGAATGGATTAGGAATCATGGGAAAGCTACTCGGTCTTGTTCCAAGTTTCCGGTTTCTTTCAACGAGATCAAGAACATATTTTCTTTGTGTCAAAAGGATGCCTTTCTTACTTCTCATAACCTCTATCCCAAGAAAGTATTTTAACGGACCCAAATCCTTTGTTTGAAAATGAGAATTGAGAAAGGCCTTAAGTGATGAGATTCCCGAAGCATTGCTACCCGAAATAACAATATCATCAACATATACCACTAACGAATCATGCCAAGATCTCGTATGTTGATAAAACACGTAATGGTCACACTTACTCGAATCGACCAAACTTTTTAACCACGAGCTAAACCCGTCAAACCAAGCACGAGGGTTCTCGCTTCAAGCCATACAAAGACTTCGAAGATGGCATACCTTCCCACGCTCCCCCTGAGCAACAAAACCAGGTGGTTGCTCCATGTATACTTCCTCAAGAAGATCACAATTCAAGAACGCATTCTTAACATCCAACTGATGAAGATCCCAACCATAATTGGCTGCCATAGAGATGAAGAGGCGAACAGAGGACAATTTTGCCACAGGAGAGAAGGATTCCGAATAGTCAACACCATAGGTCTGAGCATAACTCTTAGCAACCAGTCGAGCTTTCAAACGTTCCAAGTTGCCATCAGCTTTCGTTTTGATCGTGAACACCCACTTACACCCGATAGCCTTCTTGCCAAGAGGCAAATCAACGAGATTCCAGGTACCGGCCTTATCAAGGGCCACGATTTCATCTTCCATCGCAGCACGCCAACCAGGATGGGTTAAGGCTTGTTGGAGAGTAGTGGGAACAGTGAGAGAGTCTAAAGATGTTATGAAGGAACAGGACGGAGGAGACAAATGGTTATATGAAACAAAGGAAGAAATAGGATAAGTGCAAGTACGTTTACCTTTGCATAAGGCAATAGGCAAGTTATCAGGAGGATCATACACTATGTCTGGTTCAGAGGTAGAGGCGGAAGGATCAGGAGTATCAAGAATATCAGGCAATGGTGCTGGTTCAGAAGTAGGAGCGGAAGGAACAGATGTCGGATCAGACATCGAAGCAGTCATTGGTGGGTCACGAACTTGGTCGACAACATTACTCGCCCTAGGGCGTTTCCGATAAACATGATAGATAGGTGGCTTAGCAGGTGCCGAGTCAGATGCTTGCACTGGTGGGGACTAAACCCTATAGACCAAGAGATCATCAAGATTGTCGAAAGTGTCATCAGTAGGGACAGGAGATGGGGGTGGAGTAGAGACAGGAAAAAACGGAGTCGACTCATGGAATGTGACATCGGTATACACAAGATAACGCCGAAGAGTAGGAGAATAGCACCGGTAACCCTTTTGAACCCTAGAATACCCAAGGAAGACACATCTAAGAGACTTGGGATCAAGTTTGGTAACAGTGGGACGAACATCGCGAACAAAACAGACACAAACAAAGATTTTAGGGTCAACAGGAAACAGGGGTTTGGAAGGAAACAATGTAGTGTATGGAGTGGTACCATTGAGGACAAGAGGGGACATACGATTAATAAGGAAGCACGCAGTAGACACAGCGTCAGCCCAAAAAGGCTTAGGAACATTCATTTGAAACATGAGAGCCCGAGCGACCTCTAATAAGTGTCGGTTCTTACATTCTGCAACACCATTTTGAGCTGGTGTATCTGGACAGGAGGACTGATAAAGCATGCCATGCTGGAGCATATAGGTTTGAAATTGGGCAGAAAAATATTCTTTAGCATTGTCACTCCGTAAGATTTTGACAGACACACCAAACTAAGTTTTGATTTCAGCACAGAAATGACAAAAGTGAGAAAACAACTCAGAATGAGTTTTCATTAAATAAAGCCAGGTGGTACGAGAGAAATCATCAACAAAAGTAACAAAGTACCTAAAACCAGGCTTAGACTCGACAGGACATGGACCCCAAACGTTAGAATGGACTAAATCAAATGGAGATGCAGCTCGTTTATGAACTCGAGGTGCCAAGTGAACACGATGATGTTTAGCAAACTGACATGACTCACATTGTAAAGAAGACACTTATGGAATTGAGGATACACCCTCTTCAAAGAAGACAAGGACACATGACCTAAACGACAATGAATATTAAAAGGGGATGAACCACCAGAGCAAGCAACTGAACACGGTACCTGATCTTCAAGGAAGTAATGACCACCGGATTCATAGCCCTTACCAATAACTTGTTTCGTCGTAAGATCCTGAATCAAACAATGGTCAGGAAATAAAGTAATGAAACAATTTGATTGTCGAGTGAGCTTGGTAGGAGACAAAAGATTAAAAGTAAGGTCAGGGACATTAAGAACATTGGATAAGGGAACAGACGGAGTAGGTTCAACAGTGCCAGAGCCAATAACACGAGAATAAGAACCGTTGGCAATTGTTATACTGGAGGGATTAGCATAAGGTGCATACGAGGAAAACAAATGGTGGTTACCTGTCATATGATCAGTAGCACCAGAATCGATGATCCACTTCGAGGAAGAAGTAGCAAGACTAGAGGCAATGTTACCTGTAACAAGGGCAACAGGAGAACTAGACGTAGATGCAGCCATTGATCTTCCAATTGACAGCAAAGAGCAACTTTTCAATTATGAGTTCCAATAATAAGCAGAGAGCCTCACCAAAGATTACAACACCCAAACAAGAGCCAAGAGAACAGCAATCAAATAATACCCCAAACGTCTCACAAGAGACCAAACGATTCTCCAAACGCCAAAAGGGTGCACAAGGGACCAAAAACTCAACACCCCAGTGACAAATAAGATCAAACAAAATGATAGGATCCAAAATCAACAGCTGAAATACACAAACCCACGTCTGAAACCCCAGACCCAGCGCCTGAAAACACCAAGAGAGGGCCAAAAAAGAGGAGATAATGACGGAATAACAGATCTGCACCGAAGAATGGACTGAACCATCGAAGAACGACTGAAAACGGAAGACCTAGATCTGCAAACCACCTCGGATGAATACAAAACCATCGGGAAGGAACCGGGTTCAACGAGTCGATCAAGGAGAGCCAAGTCGCGTCGCAAAAGTCGCAGAAGATGAGCCTCACACGCCGGCGCGTGTATTTTCCGGCGGACGTCGGGGTGGCGCGTGAAGCCACACGCGCCGTCGAAACGTGATCGGACCATCGGGGATCGGCCGATCGGAGGGTGTAGATGCCGATGGTGGGGCACGTGTGGTGTAATTGCCGGCGAAGACAACCCTAACACCGTCTCTCTCTTTCTCACTGTGTCGCTACAGGGACCAGAACTGGGCAGCGGGAAAAAATACAAAACAACGGACAGATTCTGATAGGCTTTGATACCATGTAAAGCCAGAGAGAGAGAGAGAAGTATGAACTCAAAAGTATGTATATTCATGTATGTAGTATGAGGTACTTATACACGAGAGAGGGAACAAGAGAATTAATAAGAGTTAATGACTACTTATGACTAATTACGTAGGTTGATTCCCTAATCTCTATAATTCCTCTAATCCCTAATTATGTGTGATACTATATTAATTATAATATATTTCCTAACAATATTAAACTTATTAGGATCTGTTAGTATTAAATGTAATTTGCAGGGCCTATTTGTCTTTAATTTTCTTACTGGAATCTATGGATAATTTTCTGTAATTTCTTTTACGTTCTGAGATTTTGACCAAGCAAATGCTGATTTAGTTAATCACCAAGCAACCATTCTTATTGTATTGCTTTACTCTCTATTTGCACTGGCCATAATTACATATATGCAAAATGATCATGCTTCATCCATTAAAAAATAAAAAATAATAAAGGAAAGCTCTGGGATTATGGATGCAAACAGAAAACTATTAAACAAGTGAGCGCATTAACTGGATGGATCAGATAATTGGGCGTAAAAGTTGTCCAAACGTATCCAATGGACGGGTTATACAAGCTGGCTTACATGCCTTGGTCTGTTTTGACAGTACTCAATGAGATGTTCAAAAATTCAGACAACAAATAATCGGAAGGTTGCTTGTATCTGTGCAACTGGATTAATAGTACTTCCTCTGGTCCTTAATATAAGACATATTTGGAGAGTTGATTTTGGTCATAAATATAAGACAGTTTTAAAACACCCCAATCTTTTTATAATTTACCCCTATTAATGCTTCCTTAACAATAATCAAGGAGGAGAGGGAAGAAAGAAATTAAGCAAGGTGACTAGGGTGTTTTAGAAAATATATGTTATATTAGCTAACTTAACTAACTTCTTTAATCTAATCAAGTTAGATAAATATGTTTTATATTAAGAATCGGAAGAGTAGTTATTTATCTTGAGCCTCAGTTTGGTGATCTTATTATGAAGTATGAATTTTCCATGTAGGTGAGAGACTGGGTTTATAGCATTTCTCAGGATTGGAAGTTCAAGAGAATAATCCCTGCCCATTTTGCTGGTCCAATAAATGCAAGCAGCTCTGATTTCCGGGTGGCATTCGCATTTCTGGATGAGCTTCTGGGCGAGCAATATGTTAGCGAGCTTTCGCTCTCTCTTTTATTCTCATCAATCATGGGAAAGGCTGCAAGCTATTTTCCTCCAGATGACATGAGGACCTTGTCATCTCTGGACCAGTTCTTAGTTTCTGTCGGTGCTGTAAAGAAAACTGTCTCAGGCAGGAAGAGGTGAGACCGAATATAACTACTTATCTTGCTCACACTATAAAATATGTACATATTTGTTGAAGTGGGAGCTTTATCAGCAAGATTTTGATGTCTTACATTTGAATAGGAAAGATGTTGTAATATCCAGGAAAGAATGATTTCAATATATGTATATGATCTGTGATCTTCAAATAGGACAAAACTTAAGCATGAAGTTTCTTCATTGTTGTTTTAAAGCAAGATCTTTAGTAGAAGTAGTTTTAATTTAATTCTCAACTAACTGGCCCCCAGCTATAGAATATGGATAAGATGGTTGGGAGTTAGCTTGCTTTGGCATAGACAGGTTGTCTTTTACTGTAATTTCTTTGTTCTGCTTCACACCAATGATTCTTCTTTTTTGTATTATCTAACTATGAATTTGGTGTGGTTATCTAGAATAACTGAGTTCATCTAATAATGTGGCTAAAATTCTAATCAAATTAAGAAGGGCCTATCTGATTTAGCCTTAGCTTGTGTCAACAAGATTTAATTATCACCAACTGTTTTAACCAGCAAATTAACTCAATTAAAGTCCACATCAATCCATCTATCTAACTGATTAATTTTGGTCAAATTTATTTGGTTAAAATGATTGTTATTGGATATGCTCAGCCTAACAAAGATTCATCAAATTTTGCCCACCCAATTTGACCTTATCAACACCAAAAAGGGAAGAGAAGGACCTAGAGTGTTATTTTGTTGATCATCAAAGAGATAAATTGGCAACTTCCTAGTTGGAGGGTCACCCTACTTGACTAAGTTCTGCCACCTACTTATAATCACATAGGCCATATTAAACCACTCTCTCTCTCTCTCTCTCTCTCTCTCTCTCTCTATATATATATATATAACTTGTTCTATAATGTTCAATTATCACCAATAATTATTTTAAGAATTAAAGGGTTATTATAATCTTTAGTCCCAAAAATTTGACGTCATTTTGGTTTTGGTCCATCAAATTTCAAACCAGAGGTTTTGGTCCCTATAATTAACCAAAAATTTGGACTATTTTGCTCCCTTAGGGACCAAAACCTCTAATTTAAAACTTGAGGGATTAGAATCAAAATGAAAGCAAACTTTTTTTTTTGACCAGAAAAATGAAAGCATACTTGAAGGATTAAATATTGTATTAACCCTTATTTTAACAAGCAAGTACAGGATCTACATTAATTTTTTTAAGGAAAAGAACAAAGAGTACCCTTTGCACTCTTATTTAAACATAAAGCTCATTCATCATTCTAAATGGAGGCAAGGGAAATCCAAGGAGATTTGATGAATTATTGAATATGTCTCTTCTTTTCTTTTTCTGTTTTAATTGATGTCCTTCTTTTGCTTATGTGTGAGGTTCAAGCTGTGTGAATCACAGCTTTGTTAATGGTTAAAGGTGTGTGCATGCATGCTTCCCTACATTGATGCATCCAACTTTTATCCCCTTTCCTCTGTGACCACAAATTAATCAACCAAGTCTAACACTTGGCATCCTCCAAGTTTGATCTGTCACACACACACACACAGAAAATTAGGGACATTTTGTGGTGGGGTTGTAAATGTTGGAGGCAAAATTTTAGGGTCACAAAGTGGTTGAGATGGGACCATCTCCCTCTTTAATTTCCTTCTTATACTGAATGATTCCTTTCAAATGGCCCCTCTCTCTTTGCTTGCCACAACCAGCTTTTACACCTTTCTTCTTTCTCTTTCTATTTTACTGTACTCTCTCCTATCCTAAATATAGAACACCTTCTAAAAGAGATTTTTGTTGATAATGTAAATCACTTGGTAGGTTATAAATGAACTTTCTTCCAAATAGTATCCCTATTATAATTTACATGAGATTGGAGAAGACTTGAAATCTAATGTAGTGTTTCTTTATAGTCTAAATATGGGCAAAGTTGAAAAAATATCTTATTTATAAATAAAATTAATGGATTAATCACCTTTCCTTGATTATGACGATATATAATACATTCGAGAGGGAGTATATTCCTTTTGTGTTTGACCTTAGCTTTATCTTTTGATTCATCTTTTGAATTGTCTTCTTACTTTCTAGTTAACCTATATCACTTTGAAGAAGGGAAAAAAAAAGTGTTAGCGAGGTCTTGTTAAAGGCTTCAACAATGTATTGGTGCCAATACGTGAGCTTCACTCTTTTTAAAGTTTCTATAAGAACATATTAAAACTTCAAACTCAACAATTTAGGGCAATAGATGTGAGAAAATGTATGCTTTTAATGCTTTGAGCGACAGCAATCTCACATTTACAAGCTTTGAAAAAAAGCTCTTCCTATTACATAAATTTACATTGAAAAGCTTTAAAAACAGGTACGTCAATATTGCACAACTTACAAATGCACTCTTTCTGGAAAAGATGCAAAATAGAACAAACCTGTAAAGCAACTCTTAGAGAACACACATCATTTTCAAAATAAAAATGGAAAATCTCAAGAAAATACCACTTAATTTCAAAATTCTAAATAAGTTATTTCCCAACAAAATAAGTTATCAAATTTTTTTTTCAACTGTTCTTATTAATCCCATTATTATTGTTATCACAAGATTTTAAAATTCAAATGGTGTTTTTTTTGTCAGTTTCAAAAAAAAAAAAAAAAAAACTGAAAGGCGCCAACTTTTAAAAATAAAATCCCATTAATTTCTTCAATGTTACTCATACTCTCGAGTGGTGAGCACGGATTGATATTAAAGAAGGTATTAATTAAATAGCTTTAAAGTCTTTCTATTCATAGACACATATATACTCCTTGATATAATATATATATATATTTTATAGTTTAATTTTTTAAATTAAAATAAATCTTAAATTAAAGACAAGAGAGTTTATACCTAGAGATATGGTCACAATTTACGATATATACATTGATAATAATCCTAATATACACCGTGGTCAAATTCACTTCTAATTCTTATCACGCTCTTGTTCTTGTTCTTGTTTGGTTTAATTTGTAACATATTCCTAACATATGCTAAGTTTTGTCTTGAGGGGACGGAGAAGCAACAAAAGTGGCCTTGATGCCAAAAAAAAAAAAAAAAAAAAAAAAAAAAATTCATAATCAACTAAAAAAGAATTACAAACTTAAGTGACCCACAAAATCTTGATTTGATGATTGTTTACCAATAATTTGTTTATTAATGAGGTAATAAAGAATGAGTACGACCTCAACGCCAACATGCATGCACATATAATTAATTATATATGTATAGTGTACTTGTCTTCCCTTTCTCGTTTTTCTTTTTCAATTGTGCGAGGCACATTTTACCATCATTTTTTTGGTGTATAATGACTCATTGACATCATGTTAAATTCCGCTCTCTATCATCTCTAATACAAAAGTTAGATAACTAATTTTTATATATATATAAAAAAAATTAGTTAGTTATTTATTAAAAATATGTCTTGATTTTTCTAAAATACAATCTTTAATATTTACATTGAAATCATCCCTTTAAAAAAGTGATCAATAGGAATAGTTTCAAAAGATTTGCTTCTATGTTTGGGTGACAAAATGAATTAAGGTAATATATTTACCATAAAATTAAACCCTTAATTAGTCTTTATGTTTACTACTCCAGCTATTATAATCAAACTATCTTCATCGATCCAACCAAACCTAGCTAGACCATATATGTCAATTATGAGGTGATAATTTAAAAGAGATATGATATTGTCACTACCAACTCACTACCACTTTTTAAAGGTAGATGAGATTCTAATCTAGCGGTGAAAAAAAAGTGATAGTGACATTGACAGTGACTAAAATTGGTAGTGACAATATTCTATCCCTGTTTTAAAAAAGAGAAATTGTTTTGATGATTTTATTATTATTATTATTATGTGGGGTTAAGATATGTGCTTTTGAAGATTGGTATGATGTTAGGATTAATTGCACTTTGAATACATTGATAGGGAAATACTGAAAACCATTTTTTAAGAAACGTGTATAACATTTTGAACCCCAAAAAAAAAAAAAAAAAAATCTCAAAATTGAATTGTCTCATAATAATGATTCCATGAATCATTTTCCCAATGAAATCAATTTCCTTATCATTCTTTGAATCTTTGGAATTTTCAATACTCATATTCTAATCTCAGCAAATTTAAATCTCTCCTGATATTATATTATATTACATTTTTGGATTTTTTTTTGTTTTATTCAAATTAAGGGATAACGTAATCTGTTTCAATAGGATCTGAGCAAATAATTACGATATTACGAATCTAAGATCGAGGCATACTCTCTTTTTTTAACCCGAAAGCTAAACTCAAAATTTTACTTAAGGATAAGAAAATTATTTAATCAATAATTCAACACTTTAACTGGGAAAAAAAAAAATCAATCCTTTAATGTTAAGTCAAACAAATAGTTTTTTTTTTTTTTTTGAAAAGTCACGGTAAGGTTCAAATAAAAATAATAATATGAAAAAAGTCTCATAACTTATCAATAACAAATGAAAGAGTCACAACTGACAAATTACGGAATTTTTTTGATATTATTTTTTAATTGAGATTTTTGTGTGATTTTTCTTTTATATTTTAATGTCAAATATATAAAAAATATATCACATTTTTTTTATAAATTTGAAATTATATCATTAAGCGTGAAAATTTTAAAATTTTATAACATATAATAACTCAGTCAATTAAATTAAAAATTAAATAAGATTAGATTCATGGTCAAAATACAAATCCCTCCCTGGAAACAAATTTGGTAACGAAATTTCACATTTTTGACTTCTTCTTTTTTGCCAACATATTTTTGACTATCTAATATTCCAAAATTACAAATACCTTAATAATCATTTTCAATAATTACTTATCATTACTTTGCTATTTTTGTCCCGAATCCACATTAGAAAGTTACTCAATTTACTCCTTTTCATCCAAAATTAAAATTTATAAATTCCTTGGTCAGTTTATCAGTGGGCCCACAACTCAATGCTCAAGCCTCACGCTTTGCACATTGCACCTCTTCATCCCCTCTCCCTCTCTCTGGATTCTGAAACCAAGAGCAAAGCACACCGAAATTGCTTGCACGTTCTCTAAAGCCATATCTCTCTCACAGAAATATAACAGTGAAAAGAGTCGTCCCTGTACTCGTCTCCTCGAGCCGGCGTGTTATTCCGTTCCTTTTTCTTCTCTTTCCGGCTAAGCAGCTTGTACCAGAGCCCTGAATCATATGTAAAGGTATGCTAATTGTACGTGCTGCTAAGCAAGATGAAATCCTAAAAGCTTTCTTTCTTTTGCTGAAATCTTTATTTGGGTTCCATTCCTCTTTCATTTACCCAAATGGGTTTTCGGGAAATTATGATTGTAGTGATTGGGATTGGTTTTTTGAACTCTCCCTAGTTCTATTTCTCTTGTGTTGGTTTCGTTTTGGTTGTGTTTTTGGTTCATTGATTTAAATGTCTGCCGACATGGTTGTATGCGGTGGTCGGTGAAGGTAGCTTAACCATTACGCTTGCGATGGCTTTTTGATGTGGGTTTTTGCTGAATGATCAATAACGGGTAATTTTCAGTTAATTTTCCTTTGGCATGATGAATTTTATCCTGTGAGTCTACTATAATGAAGGTTTTGCGCATCTCATTTTCATGATAAAACCATGAATTTAGTTAGTAATAACCGAGAGTCCTGCTTTTCATTCCCACTTCCCAAATCGACTTTGTCACTTTTCTTCTCCTTTGATGGTTTACCCAGTTGTCGCATTTGATAAATACCTTTATATATTAGGGACATTTAAAGGTTTGAAATGCCTGAGGACGATTATGATACATATAGTACTATTATAATAGCAGTAAGCGATTCAAGGTTTGCAAGACATTTCAGTGCTGTTTACCGAGAATGTTTGGGGAAACTAGATGTTTGGCTTAATCAGGGTGCTTGCAAATTGCAATATCCTTTGATTCACTTCTTTTCCTTTCTTTCAGGCTTTACTTCTGTTTCCTCCTTCACTAAAGTCACTTAGTAATCTGCCAGGTATCTTAGTTATCATAAAAACCAAGAGATTTTGTTAATTTTGATTGATTGGAAAAGAATGATATGTAAAACAAGTAAGTAAAGGCAGCCCTATTTGGTGCTGTCTTATTTTGTACTATAATTGATGGCTTAGGCTTTTCTTATAGTTGTAATCTGAGATTCACATCGGATAAGAGCATGAAATCATTTTTTATGTTTTTTTTTTCCAAAAGATTCTTCCCCTAATTGGGAGAAGTTCATTGAATATTTTCCTTCCATGTTGTCATTGTGAACTGTCATTGTTATCGTTGTTAGGGTTAAGGTTACTACTACTATAAGTTTTATTTAAGACTTTGCATTTTTCTTCATTAAAATTATTGTTGTTTTCTAATTTCAGGATTGTCTACTTGTCTAGAGTTCTGTTCTTCATCTCTCATCTCTCATCTCTCATCTGATGGCTGACAACCATGTCAATTCACCAGTGACCCCAGATATAACTAAGTCCAGTGGGGTTGAATTGAGAAGGCACTCCACTGGAAAAACAAGTTCTGGAAATAGTGAAGAAAAAGTACTTCCTCGTTATCTCAGAGCTTCTACTGGTTCTTGTCATGATTTTTGTAAATATGGGGGGAAGCAAGCATTTGAAGCTAATGAAAATCGATCTATACTAAAGAGAGTTGCAAGAAAACCAGTTCATCAACGATTGAATGAGCTCAGTGCATCAACTGGTTCCAAGTTAACAAAGAAGATATCTTCAGTCAAGCTCACTGCATCTGTTGATTCTGCACTCCAAAGTTGTCAGTCACTTGGCAACCATGAGCATAAGCACGAAATGCCAGCAAAGTCAATTGAAAACTCAAAACAAATAGAGAATGAAGTTTCAGGAAACAAGAAGACAGCATTGGTCAAGGTCAGACCATTAAACTATCTAAAATCTCATGCATCTGATCCTTCCAAAACCAGGAGAAAAGAAATTTCATCGGTGTTAAAGAA
Source organism: Acacia acuminata (assembly GCA_019022655.1). Taxonomy (NCBI): domain Eukaryota; kingdom Viridiplantae; phylum Streptophyta; class Magnoliopsida; order Fabales; family Fabaceae; genus Acacia; species Acacia acuminata. Next base: position 1,574,473 of record JAFJYI010000112.1, on the reverse strand, counting down.
AGTAGAAGCTTCAGCAAAATCAACTGCTGCTTTCAAAGCTAAAGAAATGAAATTATCTTCAAAACCAAACCCGTCACTGAGAAGACGATGTTTTCTAAGAATCCCTCTGCAGGTTTCAGTGGCCAAAGAGATAGTGAGCTCAGAATGGAAAAGAAAGTAGCCAACTCCAAAGTAGCTGCAAGGAAATTGAATACATCTTCAAGAGCTGCAAGTATTAATGCAAGAAAGCACAAGGGTCTGAAAATTGTGCCTCATCTTAAGAATCATTTTCAGAACGACAAAGACAAACCTAATCAACACTGTGATGTTGAGGTTGAGCAGAAGACTAGAAAAAACAACCCTAAGCAACATAATTGTGTTGAGTTTGAGGAGAAGACCAGAAAAGACAGATCTGAGCAACATAGTGATGTTGAGGTCGAGCAGAAGACCAGAAAAGACAGTCCTGAGCAACATAGTGATATTGAGGTTGAAGAGAAGACTCTGCATGTCATCAAGATCGCTGAAGAAAATGAAATTTTGCAATCCGATCAAAATGCAAGTCATGATGCTGAATTGTCCCTCCCTCAGTTATCGTTGTCGCCCAAGTTCTTCTGCTCTTCATCTTCTCAATCATCATCCCAAGATGACCAAGAGGAATCTGAATATACGACCAGTGAAGTTGAGGAGGATTCAATTTCAGTAAAGGATGAAGGCGAGCACATAGAAAATGGAGATAATGTGGAAGTGGACCAGAAAGGCAAGCCTAAAAAAGATGGCGCCGTAGATCTTGAAGACAAGGACCGCTGCCAAATGACAGAATTGAAGTTTAGAAGGGGAAAATGGGTTGAAATTAAATCTGAGAAATCAAGTCCGAGGAGGCTTAAATTTAGGAGGGGAAGAATATTGGGGAAGACTGAAAATGGGAAGAGTGAAGCTCAGAGAAGAATTTATAAAAGAAGAGATGGAGATGTTGGTGAAAGCAATGATGCTACAGCTGATGCTGAGAAGGTTGTTTTGAGACATCAAGATGTGCAGGGAAAGAAAGATGAGCAAGGATTGTTTAATAATGTGATTGAAGAAACAGCAACTAAATTGGCTGAAACTAGGAAGAGTAAGGTCAAAGCATTAGTTGGTGCCTTTGAAACTGTCATCTCTCTGCAAGAGAAAAAACTTTCTGCAAGCACTGGTATTTGATCATCTGAAGACCCCCATTTCTGCTTTTTTTGCATGTTTTTGTAGAGAACTGGTGGAAAAATAAATGTAAGCTTGTGGATAGAAAAATGATTTCCTTGAGTTTTTTTTAAAATAAGATCTGGATTAGAGTTGAAAGGGACACTGTTCATTTTTGAAACATTAAAACGTCATATGTTTTGTTTTTGAAGCCCATGCATAATGTGATTATTTTTTTGGAATGAAATTCTTCTAGTTGGAGAAAGGCAAGCTTCCTAATAATTGATGATAATGTCCCTTATGTTTATTTATTTGAGAAAAGAAAACCTTTTTTAATACGCTGTTCAAATTTGTTAATCAGGGAAAAATTTGTAGTTAGCTCCTTTTCTTTTGTCTTCATTTAAAAAGTTGAGAGTCTTGAAGTCATCCTCCTTTTAAACGATTTTAGTTTTTATATTTAAACTGTTCAAGATAATTTGCTTTGCAAAGGCCAATAAAGGCACCAGTAAGGAGGGGGTGAACATATAAGCATTAACACTATAAAAGAGGTAGATGGAGACTAAAAAAGATACTTAAAAGAAGTTATTAATGGAGATCTCATGATTAATGACTTATAGAAAGAATTAGTCTCGGACATAGTATAATTGTGTCGTGTGATTTTTATAATTGAACTTGATAAAACTTTCGTTGTTATTGGTTGTATGATTTATATTTGATGTCGTGTAACGTTATCTCTATAAAGGATAAGGATATTTTGTTGGTACCTCTACTTGAATTCCAATTTTCTTATTCTGTACAATCCAGACAGGGCATATCAGTTTTTCGGTTTTTCCTCACAAAGCTTGACTCAAAATAAAATATAATATTGATATTTTGACACCTAATATAAGATCTAATCTATAGTTTAACGAATAAAGGTAGTATATAGGATAAAATTTGGAAGATCAAACATTTTTTTTTTTTTTTTTTCAAGTTTCCATTCAAGCTAGCTTTTTGTTTCTAGTTGGTTAGTGATTTTTTTTTTCTACACTAAAAAGTTATTGACAGTGTAAGTTTCACAACTTTGTGCAATTTTTACAATTTTTATAAGAAAAGATGAGATTGGTAATAAATATATGTTTAGAAGAGTTGGAAAGACATCTGTCAAAGAAAAAATGATAGAAAATTGTTTGACGTAATTTATACACGTTTAAAAAAATCATTTGATGCCCTGGTGATAAAAGTTGACTAATTATCATGGAGTCATCTAAAAAGGATAGAGAAAACATTGAAGAACAAATTTAATAAATTTATTAAACGATATCTTTAAGTTAGCAATCTACACAAATATTTATTTATTGATAGATTATAAATTTATAATAATAACGTACAATTCATTCATGTAGTTGACTTCACCTAATAGTAATATAGGTAGTATAAGACTTTTTGTTGTTGTTGATTTGTATTGAGCTTATCCAATAAACCCTTTGATTAGAGATGAAACTAAAATAATAAAGCTTAACTTGCTGAATAATTCATAAGCAAAGGACAATAAATAAAGCAACAACTTGGATCAGCTATCCAACAAAGTTGTAGAAAAGAAATCAGCAAATTGCAAGCATGGTAAAGCCGTGGACACAAATAAAAATGATTTTTGAAGCCCATGAATTTTACGAAAACAGAGTAATGAAAAAGACCCGAGAACTTTTTTAGGGCTGACTCGTGGCATTCAGAAAATCTCAAAAAAATACAACATGAATTACAAAATTCTAGAAATGGTCATGTGAAATTGTGAATATATCAAAGGACAAATAGGTGAGAGTGCAGGAATTTGGGATTACAATAGCTGGGAGGAAAATACCAAACTGCCCACTCTTTTACCCTTTTTCCTTCTCTTCCTTCACTTAGGCACCCGCTATCCTACTTCCATGCTTCCTCTCATCAACAACTTAACGTCTCTTTAGTGGCAGAACTAGGAAATTTTTTTAGCCCGGATAAAAAAATAAACATATTGAACTATTTCCTTTAGTTCTTATTATAAGATCAACTAATAAAAGTATATTTGGTCCTTTTTATAAGGCACTTTTTTGTTTCTAAATAGCATTAAATATTTTTATGTATACCCATAATTAAAAAACATAATTAAAAAAGGTAGTGAGTGAGAGTAATAATTAATAAAAATTAATTATTACTCTTTTTTTGCGACTCTTTTTTTAGCAAAAAAAAACAATTAATATGATATTAGAGTTTAGTATAATTAATAAGGATAATATTGAAAATTACTTAAATTTTAGGATAAATTTAATGACTTTAACTGTTTTTATTGACTTGTGAGAATTATTAGTTGGTTCCTTAAATAAGGATCATAGGGAGTATTTACTAAATAGTATCAAATAACTTTGAAAATACAAATAAATAATAACCGATAATTATAAATCAAAATAATATGTAAGATAATATTAACTTTCTTGGTATTTCAAACAAGAATTTTACTTTCTTTTCAAAGCTCAATGAGTAATGAAATAAATATTATCTTTACTGAGAGAAGATAAAAAGTTAGTTGGAGCCAAATTTGTGGCCAAATAAAATATCATATAATAAATACATATATATTTTCAAAAATTTTATAAGATCAGTCGGGGCCAGCTCGGGCCAAGGCCCCAGCTGGCCATCAAAGAGTTCTGCCACTGCGTCTCTTCCTCTCACATGCGAGCATTATGTTTTCCTCTATTTCATTTCCTCTTTTGGGTTCTCTAGGCAACACAAACCTCTCTAGTTTTATCACTCTTTATTCCTCTTTTTCTCCCTTGAAAGACCTCAAGAGAAAGGAAAACTAAAGAAAACTCATTCACACTACAAAATTTGAGTCACAAAAATAAATACTTGTAAAACCCTGTAGCTTATAATTTTCATCAAAGTTATTCTCAATCAGATTATTTATGACCACAATAATCTATGCTTAATGCCATTACGAACATTCTAATCAAAATGATCAAATGTAAATATACATTGCCTTAATGCCTACCAACGATTATTTTCGTTTGATTATCAATTTATTGCTTTGATTTAGCTCTAAAACAAGTCTTCTTCCACATTTGTGCTTGCAAGGACAAGGAATAAGCAAAATTTTGGGCACGTGCGGTCAAAATAGTCTTCTTCCACATTTTGTGAAGAGAGAAGACAAAAGGGAATGAGAGTGGACAGTTTGGTCTTTTATCCTAAATATTAAAATTCCAGATTCCCACCCTCTCACCTATTTGTCCTTTTATATATTCACATCACCTTTCTGATATTTTTAAATTTATGTGGTATTTTTTTAGGATTGTCTTGAAAAAATCATCTGACGCAAAGTACAGGTCCACTTGATGATCCTCCATTGAGGTCCCAACAGGATATTATTTGAGAGGCTACTTGCAATGACACAATTTACGAAAATGGCCTTCTGTATTTGGAATGCCACGTCTGAAAATGCGGACACACTGAACCTTAATCACACTGTTAGCTAGACCAACTTGTTATTACATCATACGTGTCAACATGTTATTTGTCCTTCATGTTTTCCATTTATCAACGCTGTTACTCTATGCTTCTTTCGAAATAAATTACCAGTAAAATACTTTCCCTTACTTCTTCTCCATGGGATTGATGGAACCCCGAGCCTAGCCTACCATCTCTCCCTATCTGTCCTCTTCTCTTCTCTGCATTTTCCGCCAGTGCTGTTCCAAGTGCATTTTATGTTCTTCTGGATCGAATTACTTCTCCAGACAGTTGAAAGCACTGATGGGTGCTTGTAAGCAAGTTGCTTGTTTCTTTGTCTTGATCGATTTTTGATATTTTCTGTTTTACTAATTTGGCTCTCTCTGTTGTTTGCACAACCCTTAACGTTGATTTTTAATTACATGCAGAATTGGGTTTTCTAGAGTTTGGAGGCTATGCCGAAACTGGTGTCCGTAAGCTGAGTTGAGGGTACAATCGGATTTTCTGATTTGGCTGCCTCCGTGGGCCGGTCTACTTTCAGTTTCTTTGCTTCTGTTTTCCTTGAATTTCTTCGTCTGTGTCAAGGGTTATCGTAAATTCTTCTTTTTGGTTGCCGATTCTGTGAAATCTAGAAGGGTCAATTGAGGTACACTCTGTATTAACGAATGGTGTTAACTCATCGTGCAGTTCATGGGAATGTCTTATATTTTTTCTAGAGGAACTTGTCTACCTGAAATTTTGGAAATGGTTGACATGCATTAAGAGAACGTGGTAGAAAAAAGGAATCTGTCTGGATATTTTGTGGTCATTTGCCATTTGCTTTGACAGACGTGCCTTCTTTAATATCTATGAAAATGTCCTTTATATTGTGGCTGTCAGTGGGATTCAAAGGTTGCTTCTTTGTAGCTAAGTTGAGGATTTGGGATAATCGGAACTCGTAGATGCGTGACATTTGAAGTTGTTTAATTTAGCCTTGGTTTCAGTGCTCTAGCATTAGTTTTATATAGCTATACTAATTGGGGGCCGTGCTTATCGGAATTAATTGACTATCATTGTAAATTCTGGCCTAATAAATTATATTCCCTATCTATAACTCCTGTATTTGGAATTGTGCCCTAGCATCATTGTTTGCTGAGAGTTTGGCCTTGTATTTTCATACGATTGAAGCCTTTTGAATTTGAAAAAAGAGTTGGTAATTAATAGGTCGTCTGACGTGCATCCAAAATTTCAAGGAAGTAGAACTTAGATATTTTTCTATTTGTTCACCTTGAATTATATTGTCTTAACTTCACCCGCCTTGTTGGTTTAATGGAATCCATTAAATTGAGTCATTACCTTCTTTTAAGCTATTATTTGGGCGAAACAGTATTCTGTCTCCTGGTGTTACTGATGTTTTTTGACTAATGCGGACAATCTAATGCAATGTACTGACATTCACAGGTATTCAAATGAGTAATGATTTTTTCCCTTCCCTGTTTACCAGGTGAGTAAAATGATTCTTACAAAGCAATACCGTTGCATACACTCAGCTAGCTGTCAATGCACTAAGGGGCATTTAAGTGAAGATGTGATATTCTTGGTATTTCAACAGCTGAATTGGAATCCCAAGTTGATTGCTGCTCTGTCATGTGTATGTAAGTGGTTTGATGATCTTGCTAAGAGATTGCTATGGAAGGAGTTTTGCCGAACCAGAGCTCCAAAAATGATGCTTGATCTACATTCTAGTGGGAGCCACATTGTTGATGGAAACTGGAGGGCTCTAGGGAAGCTGCTAATTTACTGTTCAGGGTGCAGCAAAGGTGGTTTGTTCAATAGCATTCATATCCCTGGTCACTTTGTTTATCGGACTCGATTTTCTAGAACATCAGGCAAGAGCTTTCTTGTGTCTCAATGCAGAAGTGATGTTTTATACGTGTCTGATCCTTGTGAGCATCTTGACCAAGGGGAAGAAGGTGATATAGGATTCTTCCGTGGAATTTTTAAGTCATTCTCTACATCAAAGGTCAGAAAGATGCTTATAAAAAAAGGTGCAAAGCTCCATCCTACAGAAGTATGTCCTTATTGTAAGGCAAAGTTGTGGAGCATGCTGCAGGCCAAAATGATTCCTCAAAGTGCTAGCTGCAGGTTGGGTGCTTATGAAGATTGCATTGACTATTATGTTTGCCTTAATGGACATGTGCTTGGCATCTGCACCCTCTTGCCATTGTCTGATTCAGAAGAGGTATCTGAGTTGGAGTAAAATCTGAATGATTCTCAGGTACTTGCCCGTATCCTAAAAAATATATGATTCTTGGCCTGTTTTTCATGTTTGCTTTTCTACTTTCTTTTAGAAGATATAAAAGTTAAGATCATAAAATGTTGGCTATTGTTTTCAGCGAATAATTCTCTTAGAGAAATGGACAAGTCTTCATATATGTGTGTGTTTGTGTGTGTGTATCTTTTATTCAAAGTTATTTTCAATGTGCAATACTTACTAAGGTGGGAGGTTTCACTAGGACTAAAATCTTCTATGTCTTCAGCAAGTCCTTTTAATTATATCATCTCTCATCTTAGACCTATGCAAAAAGCAAAAATCTCTTAGACATTAGCTGAATCCAGCATCAATGCAGAAACTCTCTTTTCCTTACTACGGTAGTTGGTTAGGAATTCAGCCACAAATAGTGAATGGCTCGCCAGTTGTCATTATTATGTCTCATTCTTCCCAACAACCTTGGGTGGCTGGACTATAGGAGGACTCTAATTTATCATATCCAGACTCACTTGAGTTGAAAATACAGATATGTTCTGATTGGGTCTTTTGGTTAATTGATACCCATAGGCTATAAGTTATTCATGCTGATAATTGAATCTTTATAAACTTGACATTGAGTTTAGATATAATATTTTCACTTCCAAAGCCTATAATTCTGTACATCTTAGATCTAAGTAAGTTTATCATGATTTGTATGGCTACTTTTACTGTGTTCAAGTGCTGATTGATAGAAGATTATGAACCATATGCTTGGGGTATTTTGTTTGCTATGAAATCAAGATTATGTTTGACAATTTATAGTAAAGGAGGCCAGAGGGTGTAAAGAAATTGAATGAATACAAAACTTAGCAATTGAATGAATACAAAACTTTACAAAAGAGGAAACATGATTTGTTTGGTTTTTGTGTCAGGATTTTTGGTATTTTTGGTGTATTGGATAAGTTATTAGATTAGTGATCTATTAGCAGTTTACCCACGGGGTGATGCAGTTAGATGAAACATATGTTACATTTGTAATGAAGTATCTTGATATTAGATGGGGGCACATAGCATAGCATGAACTATTAACTTAACATTGCTGAATTATAGGGTTTAAACTGAACGTAATGACACACTATACAGTGGCAGGTGGCTGCCCCTTCCTTTCTTTTGTATATAATACTTTGAAAACAGAGACTAATTAAAAATGAACTTCTGCAGATGATGGTATGAGATAGCTAAAAGACTTCTAGATAATTGTAAAATCCTAACTATCTAATCTGTAAGACACTAAGACTTAATAATTCATACATTTTTGGACCAAGATATATCAAAAACCATACTGGGAAGTAGCGTGTTCTTGAGCTTATTGTGAAAGTAGATATATCGCATTGTTATTTGTAAATATATGGTTAGTAGTTGATACTTGAATGCTGAACTACTTGGCATATATTTGGAGCTTGCACTTTAAGGCCGTTTGATTTCTAATTGTAGTTAAACTTGGCAATAGCAGTTCACGGTCACTCCAAAACCTATAGAATAGATAAATAGATAGTTTCTTGATGTTGAGATGTTATCCCATATTGCATGTTACGTTGTTTTCTAGTATTGGTAATCTATGTTCTTTTTCTTTTTTCTTTTTTTAAAAAAGATTTGGTATTAACTGAGAATAGAAAATTTGTTCTTTGTGCAGCTGGAGCTGTGGTCTGAAGTTATAACAACTGAACAAGTTATTTACTTTCTGTTTGGACAGATTTACCGCAAGTCCTTCCATGAAGTGTGGTTAAAACCCATGCCTGTATGCTATTGAGTAAATTTCTTTTCCATCAGCCAGCTAAAATCCGCTGTTACATCTAGAACTGATACTTCTGCTGCTGCTGTCTTAAACAACGCCAGCATATCATGTGAAGAACTGCAGATGTTGCTAACGATTTTTGTATTTGAAGGTCATTAGTTGTTTCTGTGAACGGTTTAATATCTTATAGATCCAATACGTGGATACCTCTGTCCCTGCTTGACAGAATGGCTCGTGCTATGCGTTTGTTCAGCATCAATCTTCCGTTATCTCATAAGTGTTGAGTTGTACAAGCCTTGATATTTCTGCTTGGAGTCCAGGGCAGCTATTTAGAAACCAAATTGTGTAGGGTCAGCGAGGAATTGTTTACAATGGAGATAAGTAGAGTGAGGCATGTCTGCAATGCCCATGTACAATCTCCCACACTCGGGGTGCCATTTTCCTTCCATGAGTGTTGATGAGTTGCTACATTAGGATTTCATTCCTGAGGAGAACTAATTCCCTGTTTGGTAGCAAGGGAACTGTAAGCAGATGACTGAAAGTGGAATCGGGTGTTTGGTAGGTGGACTGGGTACCCGGTTCCCCACGCCAATGGCAATTACATTTGAGATGAGCAGGCATGCCGCCAAGAACTACCTTTTCGTCAAAGTTAGTTCGGGTTTGAATTTACTCCTAAATATAAGACATTAATTTGCTTTGTTTTCCAAATTTATAAATTTTTTAGTCAGTATCTTTATTGAACATATTAAGGAGTTTTAATAGAGAGTAGTTATAATAAAATATGGTATTTTAGAAAAACCAACTAATATTTGTTATGAATAATTGACATAAATAATTCTATTAATTTATCTAAATTAGTCAACTAATTATTATGTTAAGAACTTTGGGTGGTATTAGCCAAGTACTTGGATGATTTGGGACTAAAATCTAGTCTAGTAATAATGCTATGGACAAGAAATCACCTTTCTTAATTACAAGCACCAAACTATCCATGTCCAAGACTTTTCTAACAAGAAGAGAAATCAAATGAAGAAACCATGAGAGGCACGGTTGGTGTCAGCTTACACTGAGTTCAACATCTCCCATATGAGGCCTCTCCTTGGGATCTTCACTCAGGCAACTCTGTGTAATGTAAATAAACAATTCCCAGCACTCTTTTGTTGTTTCTCCCACAAATCTCTAATCAATATTCCCCTCGACATTTCTTATTTCAACCAAATCACTTGATTGAAAATCCTCGCCATACTCATGCTCGCTCATAAATTTGCTTCTAGTCTTTCCACACACAAGTGCTTCAAAAGAATAGACATCACATTTATCGGTAACATAAGGCCCAGGCAAGAGCGTCTCAGGAGCTACAAATCCAAAAGTACCTAGAATGCCGTCTTTTACCTCCACAGGCTGCACATCCTTGTTTAAAAACTTTGGTCCTTTTAAAGAGAACCCATTAAATTTGAGTTTGGGAACCCAATTCTCATCCAAAAGAATGGAAGCGGGTGTTATATTGCGATGAATGGTGGTGCATTTGGTTCTAGAATAAAGGTAGTGTAATCCACACGCCATCCCTAGCCGTAGAAGCTAGTCCCTTACAACATGGTGAACTAAGGTTCAAATTCTCAGAGAGAGAACTGTTTGCATCTAATACTCGACAATGTCTCAAATACAATTGCTTTTAATAAAAGGATACCTTTGCATAGAAAAAAAAAAAGAAAAAGAAGAAGAAGAAGCTACAATACGTTTGTAATGAAAAAGAAGAGTAGTATCTTGATTTGAGATAAACTTTTGCGGATGATGATGAAATATCTACAAGACTCCAAGACAATTTTAACATCCTAACCATGTAAGAATTAAATCATCAAATAATTCTTACATTTCTCAACCAATGGGCACTTCATGAGGAATGGGCTACTGGTTTCATCAATTAGGCCTACCAAGAAGACCTTAGATGTTATACAGTGAACATTAGAGTTGAGGAGGGGTGTGGGGAATTTTGTCAACTATTTTCTCCCTCCCCTCTCCCCTCTCTCTCTCTCTCTGTGTTGTCCATTGCAATTTCCTTTCTCGGCTCTGCTATTCTGATGTCACAATAATATTTCTAGTTATATAGATATATATGCCAGTTAGAAAATATAGAATGAAGGCAGCAAATGGAGCTGAAGCACTGAATATTGTGCTCAGTGTATCTGATATATATATATATATATATATATGCATCAATACATCATTCTAGAAGAGAATATTACAGAGCGAAATAGTACAGCGGGAATCAAAGGAAGAATAACAGAATGCTAACAGAACCTATAATATCTATACACGTGTCCTCTATGGATATACACAAAATCACATACAATTACAAACACTAATCATTTACTAATCATATTCTAACATTCCCCCTCAAACGAGAGGGAGTGACCAACAAGCTGAGTTTGTCTCTGAAAAATTGTAACTGAGGTTGCGACAGAGGTTTGGTAAAACAGTCTGCAAGTTGCAAAGAAGAAGGCACATATATGATATCGATTACCCCTGACAAAACAAAATCTCTTATAAAATGGACATCAACTTCAATGTGTTTACTTCTGGCATGTTGCATTGGATTTGCTGCCAATGCTCTTGCACTCAAATTGTCACACCAAATAACAGTGGGAGTCTTAATGTACAGACCCATTTCAGATAACAAAGAACATAACCACTTAATTTCAGATGATCCATCAGCGAGAGATTTGTATTCTGATTCAGTTAGAGCTGTCAAAATGGGCTGGACCCCATGGGCCAGCCCATTAAGCCCTTTAACCCCCATATTTTTAACCCCCATATGATGGGGTTATTTTTGGCCCTAGCCCAAAATAACCCCCACTCCTATGGGGTTATCATAAGGCCACCCACGGGCCACCCAATTCTTCTAAACATTGGACATTTAAACTGTTTTCCTACGTCAGTCCAAGTTTCCAACCCTCCCTGGGCGCGTCTACATCGCATACTTCTAGCCTCTAGTCATTCTAATGCCTACCACTCTTCTATTTTTTAATGAGTTAATGTGTTGATTTTAGATTAAAAATAATTATATATAACATATATTATATCAGGTACCCATATCCTGAATTTTTTTAGAGCATCATATTTTACGTGTCTTAATGTATCGTCTCCAATGCACTTACCTACATTATCATTACATGCTATCCAACAAAACTTAAATATTTAATTTTTCATGTATAAATACAGTACTTGTTTACAATTAAATTAAGATATGAAATCTTTTTATATATTATTTCTTGCAATAAATTATTCTTATTATTAAATCCACTTATTTTAATGTAATTAAACAAAAAATATAAAAATAAAACGTGAGTGATGTAGTCCTATATATATGTTAACAAATGAAATTAAACCCGTCTTGTCAATGTAAATATAAAGAACAAGGTCCCAAGCATAAGAATCTGAAACAGTTACGCACTACCACTAAACAAAGGCAACAAATGAAGAGTGAAGTACCAAAAGGGAAGACGATGAGTAACCTGAAAAGGACCACGTCACTTTGTTCTTGCAAATTGCAACTCAAATATGTTATTATCTTCCCCACATATTCCTTGTATTTCCTTGAGATATAAAGTTAAAGAATTTGTAGTTTAGGATTCAAGATCTTTTTATTTGATGTTAAAGTTTGAAGTTTAAGATTTAAATTTTTTTGATTTACTACAGACAAATATTGCATTTTAAAGCTGAGGGTTTGTGATCAACGGATGATAAAAATAGGAATTAAAAAAAAATCAACATGTAGTATCTTGTTTTTATTACAATAGATATTTTTCAACACCAAAATTCTCAATTTTTGGCCCGCGGGGCTAGCCCTAACCCTTAGGGTTTTGGCCCGTGTGGGCCATTCAACATGCGGGCTTTTTGGCCCTAGCCCACGTGGGTTAGGGCCTAACGGGCTGGGGTGGCCCGTTTTGATAGCTCTAGATTCAGTACTCGGTCTAGAAACCACCTTTTGTTTCCTAGAAGACCAAAACACAAGATTCTTGCCTAGAAAAACACACATGCCAGCCATCAATCTCCTATCATCTAGGTCACACACCCAGTCTGCATCTGTGTATGCAACTAGCTAAGGATTATTGCATGGCCTAATATGCAGACCTAAGTTGTAAGTCCCTTTAAGATATGAAATATTCTTTTGACTGCTTGAAAATGATTGGTTCTAGGTTGAGAAAGAAATTGGCTGAGTTTGTTGACAGTGAAGGAGATGTTCGGTCGAGTAGTGGTTAAATACTACAAGGATCCTATTGCTTGCCTATACTATGTGGGATTTTTCAAGAGCTCACCATCACAGGAAGAAAGTAAGCGACCAGTTACCATTAGAGTGGTAACTGGCGCACAATTTGACATGTTAAACCTTTTCAACAAATCAACTACATACTTTGATTGATTCAGATAAATGCCCAACTTGTCTTTGTAAACCTCTAAACCAAAAAAGTAATACAGGGGGCCTAGATCTTTTAAGGAGAAAACCAGATTAAGCTGCTGATGACTTCTCATTTTTAATAGATTTGAGATATATTTTGATATATTCGAGAAGTCATTATTACTAATTTAAAGAGATTTTATTGAGATTTTAAGAGAAATCAATTTGGATACATCATTTATGGGTTTTCAATTTAAAATAAAAGTTTGAGTTTTTTAGTATAAAGGTGTCCTAGAGACAATCTGTTTTATCAGTTGAACACCTTTTACTATTTAGTATTTCATGATTTATATATTTGAGCGTAATTTATCTTTATCATATTTATATCTCGCCTATATTTTAAGGTTAATATGAGTTTAAAGATAAAGGCCCAAGGAATAGAATAGGTGTTTACTCAATGATCTATGATAGGGATCATGATCATGAGGAATCGAGGACACTACATGTCTATTGCCTGAAACTTGTTCCTAGTCTTGAATCACCAAGAATGGGCATTAGTGATCTCAATAAGACTAGTACGACATCATTTACTTGTATAGTGATACAAGGTAGGGACCTCATGGAATGCAGGCATGTTGATGCCTTAGCTGATGTCATGGGTGGATCTGTTATAGAACAGATAGCACTGAATTGACCCGCTGAGAGACTCCACAAGGATTCATTGTAGAGAGTATCATTGGTTTTGTAATGTCTCTCAACATTTGGTAGTGCGGATCATCTTAGATTTGAGGATGTTATCGAACACTATGTCCTAGGGTTATACTTTGACTGTACAACTCTATCCGCCTGAAATATGGGGAGAACAGTGTACTCTTGGGTATAACCTGAATACATGAGTATAGATGGACATGCCGAAAGGACTTACAATCCCCTACAAGGGATTAGTTGTTCACAAGATCGGTAGGGCTTGGATGACTTCTAGTTGACTCGGAATCTATGCATAGTAAGTGATCATGAAGAGTCATGATCCGTCTTAGAGTCAATAGAAGAATATTCCTAGTTCTGTGGAATAGCTACATTTAGTCAATCAAGAGAGATGATACTCTATCCTTGCTCTCGACTAAATAGAACAACGTTGTAAGGGATCATACATGCACAATATCCAAATTAGAAAGGTAGATCACTTAATCAACTTGATTAGTTAAGGATCAGAAAGCATTGCTTTAGTGTCTTATGTAATCATTAGATAAATTGACCTATTAAAGGAGTTTAATTGGTTCAAGTTTATCTATGTCAGTAACTAATTGGGCCTAATGGGTCACACACTAAAGGTTGTTCTTGATTGCTTAGTTTAGCAAGTTTGGACCAATAAATGTTATTGGGCTTTGTCAAGACTATTGATGTAATTGGGTTAGAACATCAAGCCCAATTATAAAGAGATTAAGGATAATTTATGAATTATCCAAGGCTGTATCCAATCAGGATTGGATAAAGAGAGTAATTAATTAATAATAATTTATTCACGTGAATAGTGTCAAATGAATAGTGCTAAGTGAAAAGTACTATTCATATTTTACTATTCATGAATAATTGATTATTATAATTAATTATAAGAAGCACTTTCTTGAAATAATTAATTGTTTAAGAATCACTTCTTGGAATAATTGATTTTTCAAGAAGCACTTTGGATTTGAAGTAGAAATGAATATGTGGCTCACATTGAAAGAAGAACATGTGGCCTTGGTTCACCGCTGTTTCTATAAATAGCATTCATTTCTTTCATTCCAATTTACCAATTCCTAAGCTTCTCTCTCTTCCTCTTAAGGAAGTTCTCTTAGTCTTGAGTAAGAAATCCAAGACTTGAGCTCTCCACCATTCTTTTTAAAAGATTCAACGAGTCGGGGATTCAGGAGAAGGAGTTCTCATTTGCAATCGGAGATAATCGTGTGGATCAACATTAGAGGACTTCATACTCTTTGACGTCTTCAAGTGATCACAGGTATTCTTGAAACCCTGTATGTGTTTTAATGAGTAGATCCTAAATATGTATTGTAAAGAGTTACGGTACATAGTTCATGGTTCATGGTTCATGAGGATAGTATTTCCACATGGTATAGTAAATATTATTTACCAAAGAGTTTTCTGAGTATGTTCTGTGGCTGCAGCTTAGTCTGATCTGTCACATCAGAAAAAGATTATTCTTGGGCAGTAAATATTATTTACTGGTGCAATGAATATTATTTACCAAAACAGTAAAGATTATTTATCGACATAGTAAATATTATTTACAGGCGCAGTAAAAACTATTTACCGTTCACAGTAAATATTATTTACCAGCACAGCAAAAATTATTTCCGGCGCAGTAAAAATTATTTACCATCACAATAAATATTATTTACTGGCACAGTAAAAATTATTTACCATCACGATAAAATTTTTTTTTACTGGTTCTATTCACATGAATAGTAAAAATCCAATGTGGGTTCCGCAGATACTGGAAAAATTTTGTTTTTCAACCTCGTGAGCATGTTGCTTGAACGTCAAGCAGGAACAATTTTAACCTTCAAGTGGTATCAGAGCCAAGCTCATTACTGCAAACACGTCGGGTTATTCCTATTGAATTTTCAAAAGAGTTTTCAAGTCTACAATTTTATGAACAAGATTTTGAATCCTGATTATGAAATATGGTAAATCATCAAAGTGTTGATATTTTTCATATAGATGATTCAATGGTTATTTTGGATTTGCAAATTGTTTAAGTTTATATGTTTCTAACCTTTTTCTCAGGAACAAGGATTAAGAGTTTAAATTTCAATGTTTTGAATTTTGAAATTACGACTAGTATGCATGATAAGACAAGCCGTATAAAATTAACTATGTGATAGTTAGTAAGTTTATATGTCTAATTATGCATGCAAGATAAAATTAATTATGTGATAATTAGTTTTATTATATGATGAGACTGGAAAAGAATCCCTCGTGAAAATTATCTAGCATGTTTGATTGTCTCCCATCATCGATGGCATTTAAATTCCTTCTAAATGATGTGGCTCTCTAGCTCAGCTAAGACCTATTGTTTCGTCGGGTAAGAGTGCCATTTGAAGTGTATTACACTTAAATCCCTTTGACATGGTAGTACTCTCTAGTTCAGCTAAGACCTATAATTTCATCGGGTAATAGTGCAAGGACACTTAGGATGATGGTTTGTGCTAGACAAAATGTATAGTCTGCCGGCTCAGCCGAGTAAATGCATTTAGACAATGATGCTAGGTTGTTACATAGTGATGTGACACTAAGTGACAAGATGTTGTCAACCTGATGATCTAAAAGAAGACATGGAGATGTTGTTGATTAAACCCACTAGATAAGTTGGTTTTGCAGGCTCACCCGGAAACTAATGAATCTAGTCGTTCTCTTAGCCCACTACGGATATTCTTTATGAAGGATAATTCCTTAAGCTTGATGATAGGCAACATAAAAGGAGTATAAATGATGGTTGTATTCCATATGTTGATTCTTCTCAATATGTTTGCATGTCTTGTGCTTATTGTGGAGAGAGTCATTTATATGAGCATTGTCCGTATATTACAACTAGTCATTTTGTGGGGGATGATTTTACTAGGAACCAAGCTTATTTTGATCATTCATTGTGTCCTAGTGAAAGTTTTAAGCAACAAAATTTTGAGGATCCATATGTCTATTGTTCTCATGAAAATACCCCTCTTTTTTACTCTTATCCATATGTTGAAGAACACACCATTGAGTATAAGGAAAAATCTAATTTAGAAAGATTAATTGAGGAGTGTGCGGAAGCATCAGAGAGATCTAGTAGAGAGCAAAAGAAAATTGTCACTAGCATTGAGTCAAGTGTCCAAAATATTAAGTCAAGTGTTCAAAATATGGGGATATATGCGAGTCAAATTATTTCAACCCTTGAGACTATGAGGTAAGATAATTCCTTAAGCTTGATGACCACTTCTTATGCTGATAATGGTTATTGTGAGGAAGTTGAAGGTGTGGAATTACATGAGACTATGGATAATGTAGAAAGTGATTGTGAGCTTCAAATTGATTTAGATGAGAATAATGGGTGTCTAGAAGAGGTTCCAAATATGGAGCCTAAGGATTATGATTTTGGTGATCAAATTGATGTGGATGTCCCAATTGTTGTTGTTCATGACTCTCCTATTGAATTGTTGACTCTTCTTGATGAGAGTCAAGTTGATTTTATTGATGCTCTAAATTTTTGGAAGTGCCTATATCTATTTTCAAGGATATGCATGTGCTTAATTTGAATCCAGTGAATGATTGTAATCCAAGATTGTCTATGATTGAGGAAGTACAAATCATTAACTTGAATGACCAATTTTTGTGTTTGAAACCTTGTCGCTTGAAAAGGAATGAAGACAAGGTAATTATGGTGTTTGATACTTATGATTAGTGGTTTCTTTTGAGAAGTCTGGCTGAAGACTTTAAACTTAGCGCTTCTTGGGAGGCAACCCAAGGTATGATTTGATGCTTTATTTGATTTTGTAGGATTGTTGATATCCATTGATGATGTGTTCCACTTTGGTAGCAAGGATTGAAAGCGCAATTCAAGGACAAATAGGGGAGTTTTCTTCTACTTTTCTTTGATTTGTTCTATTTGATTGTTGATGATATACTGCTTGGGAATGAGTGCTGGTCTTAATTGGATGTGTATGTGATGACTGCTTGTGATGATTATTGAGTGACTATTAGCATTTGAGCTGTTTAATTGGTGAAAATTTGAAATCTCTGAAGTTGGTGTTACCCTTACACTTATATATGGTTGCTCTTCACTTCCATTACTTTTTGTTACCTGTTCACATTGAGGACAATGTGACATTTAAGTGTGGGGGTGAGGGTATCCTTGATTTGAACTTGCTTTGTCCTCAATTTTTTTTTAAAAAAAAGAAAAAAAAATCTATGGAAGTTTGAATTTTATTTGTAAGCATTGTCACAATTGGGTTAATTTGAACATGAAAAAAAGTGAATTTGATTGGGAATTGATTCTATGTTTTTTGAATGTTAGTAAATTAATAAAGATTTGGTTTGGGTATTTTACTTTAGGATGTCAAAGAACCTGTGAGGAATTTGAACATAAGTTTCATTTCTTTCAAGAGGGAGTACACCTATTGTGATTTTATCTCTAGAACTTGTCTTGAATCTCTTTTGAAATGTGAAATCCTTTTGCATGCACAAAGTTGACATGTTTCCGCATGGGGTCCATTTGTCCATTCAATTCTTCAATATTGCCAAATAAATCAATTGGAAATAATGCTCCCTTGTGCTTCTCTATACGTGATCTGCTTCATTCTTTTTTTCCTTTTGTGTGGTCCCCACGTGATCAATCCTCCAATGTTTCCAAAACAATGAATTGGAAACAAATCAAAGAGTTACTCCTTGTGTTGCCCTGATGGTGCACAAGAAAAGGAAACTATATAAAAAGAACTGAATTCTTATTTTTTTTTAGAAAACTTCCTATTATCTTATTTATTTCCTAAACTCAAAAACTTTTATTTTAAATTGAAATCCACTAATAATGCATCTAGATTGATATCCCTTAAAATCATAATAAAATCTCTTTAATTTAGCATTGATGACTTCCTAAATATATCAAAATATATCTCAAATCAATTAAAAATAGGAAGTCATCAGCAAGTGACAGAATCACACGAATGGTGGTCGATTTCACCACTGGACTGAAAGTTTTAGTGAAATTGACGCCGGGTACTTGCTGGAATCCCTTGACGACCAAGCATGCTTTGTGCTTAAGGATGGAGCCATCTACGCAGAACTTAGTTTTGAACACCCACTTGCTATCGATCAATTTCTGATTGGAGTAGGGAACCAGCTGCCATGTGCGATTTCACATTAGGGCATCAAATTCTTCTGTCATCGCTCACAACCACAATGGAGAAAATAAAGCAGATGAAGTGGTTGCGGGTTCGGAGCTATCACGGGTTGCAAGTCCAACGAACGGATATCTGGGCTTTACTATTCCCATTTTAGCCCGAGTTAGCATAGGGTGTTGATTATCAGGCCTATCTGCTTCTTGACTTTGACTCAGATTGGGACTCGTAACAGAAACATGTTGATCGCTTTCAATTACTTCAACATCTTCCGTGGCAGTCGATGAGTCCTGTGTATTGACACCCTGAACATCCTGTGTTTCACTAGCTCCAGGGTCTTGATTGAACGGAATAACCAGAGGAATTGAACTAGAATGATCAGTGACGTTGTTTTGCTGTAGCTTCTTCGTGAAACTTGTATGAAAAGGGAATGAAACTGAGTCAAACACAACGTGTTTGGAGATGAAGATTTTACCAGATTCGCTCAAGCATCGATGGCCTTTTGACTGTGAAGCTACATTGAGATATACACATTTTTGACTTTGAAACTGAAACTTATGAGCGTTGTACGGCTTGAGACAAGGGAAGCAGGCACATCCAAAGGGTTGAAGATATTAAACACTGGCTCTGTTTTCTGTAATAGGAACAGAGGTGTGTTATCCTTTAGTACTGAAGATGGTAGAGATTAATCAAGTATACGACATGCTGAAACACTTCAACTCAGAAATTCAATGTCATTCCGGCATGAGCAAGAAGTGGCAAGCCCATTTCAACGATGTGGCGATGCTTTCTCTCGGCACGGCCATTCTAAGCTGACGTGTAAGGACACGTGAGCCAAACATCAATTCCGGCGTCTTGGGTGATGGCCATGAATGGTTTATACTCACTACCGTTATCGCATTATAGAGCTTTTATTTTAAAATCAAAACGATTTTCTACGAGAGCTTTGAAATGCTTAAACGCATGAATAGCTTCCCCTTTATGTTTAAGAGGGTAAAGCCATGTGTAGCGGATGTAGTCATCAATAAAGTGGATATAGAATCGGTGTCCACTATGAGATTGTATGGGTGTTGGACCCCAGAGATCAGTGTGCACTAATTCAAGAGGTGTAGATACTTGTGACATGGAATTAGTAAATGGCAAAAATTTAGATTTACCCAACTGACATGCTTCACATACATAGTTACTATGACTACTCGAAAGTTTCTTATTACATTTGCTCAAAACAGAGTTGAGAATTTTTGCACTAGGATGCCCTAGTATGTGATGCCATGTTTGAAGCTGAGACTGTGAATCACCATTGTGTGTTGCCATATGCGCTCTCGGCTGGGACTTAGGACTTCTTTCCACCTCCATTGGATACATCCCTTCCTTTGGTGTGCCCTATAGAAGGAGCTTGCCGGTCACTGTGTCCTTCACATCACAACTGTGATTAGTGAAATGTACATGAACATGATTATCACGTAGCAATCTATTAACACTCAGTAGATTCTTAGTAGCAGTAGGGACATAAAGAACATCTCTAAGTCTTAATTTAGAATTCTGTGTGGAAGGTATGGTAGTTGATCCAATACCTAAGATGGGACTTCGTTCTCTAGTGCATGTGACAAGATGAGACTTACCAGATGGTGTGATTTCTTCAAAATGTTCTGGATCAGGGGAGACATGATAGTTTGCTCCACTGTCCATGTACCACGTAGGGTCTGCAACTGAAAATTGATTAGCATAATGATTGGCATAAAACACATGAGGAGGAGCAGAGTACTGGGAAGAGTAATTGGAAGTGTTATATCCATCGTTATTGCGATAATAGCAGGTGGCTAGAGTGTGCCCTAGTCGCTAGCAGTGCATACAGAAAGGTCGGCCGCCTCCTCCATGACGGCCATGAGATCGTCCTCCTCGGCCCCGTTGGTGTCTACTGCCATGGTTATTCCAGCAGCTACCACCATTGCCAGAGTCGTTCGGAGCATTGCGAGAAGAGTCATGGTGATGAGCCACGTTAGCCGAAGGTTGAAGAGTGAGACTCGAGAAGTGAGTCTGCTGGTTAAGACGTGACTCATAGGACAAAAGGGCAGACTGAGCTTCGATCCAGGTGGTGTTAGCTTTATCAGTAAGAATCGCCACAACGGCGTTATACTCCGCATCGAGATCGTTAAGAGTATGGAGAATCAGATCGTCCATGGCGACGGGAGCTCCAGCAAGGGCTAACTCATCAGCCAGAGACTTCATCTTGCTCAGGAACTCAGACATCATGAGAGAATTCTTGCGGGTGTTGTGCAGATCGTTCTTCAACACCATTACTTGTGCCTTTGTAGACGCACAAGTAAGAGATCGAGCACCATTCCAGAGGTCCTTGGCAGTTTTACAGTGAAGCAATTGAGCTCCAACTTCAAGGCTCATTGTGTTGCACAGCCAACCAACGAGCATGCGATCAACCGAGAACCACTCAGCATACGCCGGATTGGGTCTGTTTCCTGTTTCACCGGGAATGAACTTTGGTGGTGCAAGCAGTGTCGTCAACATGATGTTCGAGACGGTTGCCTTCAATCAACGGCAAGACGATAGATTCCCAGACAAGGAAGTTCATGCGATCCAACTTGATCGCGACTGTCTGGCTAGAGGAGTTGAATAGGGTATACATTTTGGAAACAGGGGAGGAGACGATGGAAGAGGGATCAGCGGAAGTCGCATAACTCATCGTCAGAGAATTGCTATGATACCAAGTTAGAAAATATAGAGTGAAGGCAGCAAATGGAGCTGAAGCAATGAATATTGTGCTCAGTGTATCTGATATATATATATATATATATGCATCAATACATCATTCTAGAAGAGAATATTACAGAGCGAAATAGTACAACGGGAATCAAGGGAAGAATAATAGAACCTATAATATCTATACACGTGTCCTCTATGGATATACATAGAATCATATACAATTACAAACACTGATCATTTACTAATCATATTCTAACAATGCCTCCAACAATATTTGATGATATATATATATTTTGCCAATAAAAGGAATTCATTTATCAATAAACATTAAAAAAGTCTACATCAGAGCGACTAAATAGAAACAACTTAGGAAGAAGAAAACAACAGACACAAAAATAGCAGAACAAAAGCAACAGAATACAATAAAACATAAACACCAAGAAAGAACAGAATGAAACAACCCGTATCCAACTAAACTCCTTCCATGCCTTCTATCATCGCAGTTAAAGAGGAGGTCTTAACACCCAATTAGTCAGGTAAGACCATCCAATGAAGCTTTGACAACCAAAATAGCTACCAAATTGGCTGCTCTAAGAATCCATCTACAAGATAAGTAAAAGAATCTGACGGAGAACATCACCTCTCTGAATGTTTTATTTGCTAATATATGAATGTAATGGATTCAGTAGCTTTTCCAATAGAATTTTATTTTATTTTCTCTAGTTACTCTTTCTATTTTTGGGGCGAAATTTTCTTGGTTAATCTTTACTCAATGAAGAAGATTATAACATTAATCTTCATAATAGAGACTTTATTGTGTATCCATTTTTCACATGATGAACTACTTGTTTCATGACAGAGGCATTTGATAACTGCTTGCTGAAGAAATTACTCGTGAAAGGTAGGAAGTAAGCAAGATTTTGAGCTTATTTTGAAATTTGATACATTGTAAATTTATTTGTAACATACATATATATATATATATATAATTAGTAGTAGTTTACATCTGATATTTGTATGCTGAGCTAGTTGGCACATATTTTGAACTTGCACTTTAAGGCCGTTTCATTTTTAATTGAGGTTAAGACTGAGCAATAACATTTCGTAGTCACTTCAAAACCTATAGAATAAATAGATAGATAGAGTTTCTTGATGTTGGGATGTTATCCCACATGAAGTATGGTTAAACCCCATGCCAGAGTGCCACAAAGTTAGTTTCTGTTTCAGCAGACAACTGAAATCTACCATTATGATTTCATCAAAAACTGACACTGCTGCTGCTGTGTTTAAACAAAGTCAGCATTTCATGTGAAGAACTGCGGGATGTTACTAACAATTTTTGTATGAATCATGAATTAACATTTCATTAGTTGTTACTCTGAATGATGTAATATCTTGTAGAACCAATATGTGGATGTCTCTGTACCTGGATGACAGATTGGCTTGTGATATTAACGCATTTGTTCAGCGTCAATCACGGTTCACTTACATGTTCCCATCATCTAATTTGGGATCGTAACTCAAGCAATTAAATCTAAAGAAATGCATTGAGACAAACAAGTTACCACAAGCTTGAATCCCTGAAGTGCACTTGTTAGAGAGGGATTATACCTTGGCCAAATCCAAAAAGAGACACAAACAAGTGTTTTCTAGTGGTAGAGTAAAAATTTCCCAGCTGAAAGATATAATAAAAGATTCAAACAAGAAGAAAAATTAAATCAATAAAACATGGTTGGTATCTGCTTCCTCTTGTGGTTGCAAGAGACGTTCAAGTTGGACCTCAACATCTCCCATGTCAGGCCTCTCATTTGGATCTTTGCTCAAGCAACTCTCTG
Organism: Acacia acuminata; assembly: GCA_019022655.1. Lineage (NCBI taxonomy): Eukaryota > Viridiplantae > Streptophyta > Magnoliopsida > Fabales > Fabaceae > Acacia > Acacia acuminata. The sequence continues at coordinate 1,551,021 of JAFJYI010000112.1, read as the reverse complement.
CAATCTCCATATACAATTTCCAGCACTCTTCTATCATTTCTGCCACCAATCTCTCATCAATAGTATTATTGAACGACGTGTTTTGGCAAATTAGTTTTACCAAAAGTTCTCCAAAAGAATAGACGTCACTTTTATGCATGACTTCATTAGTGACACACAAATCTTTCAACAAAGCATTTACAAAATTTTGAACGGCAGTTACAAGTTTTTTTTTGAGGTTTATCTTTTTTGCCTATGAAGAAAAAACAAAAAAATAATTCATTATAACAAATCTTTCAATGGTAATTACAAATCTTTTAACCACATTTACAAAATTTTGAACGGCATTTATAAGTTTTTTTTGAGGTTTACCTTTTTTGCCTATAAGGAAAAAACAAAAAAATTATTCATTATAACAAATATTTCAACGGCATTTACAAGTCTTTTTTGAGGTTTATCTTTTTTGCGTATGAGGGAAAAACAAAAAAAATAATTCATTATAACAAATCTTTCAACGGTAGTTTCAAATCTTTCAATGACATTTATAAAATTTTCAACAAAGATTCACAAGTTTTTTTTTAGGTTTACCTTTTTTGTCTTTGAGGGAATGATAAATCCCAATTTTTATATATTTTATCCCGCCTTATTCATTTATTTTGGGGATTATTTTAGGCTAATTTGGATATATTAGATAATATTTATATTGTTAGACAATTTTATAATGATAATTAATTATAAGATAATTGGGCTTAAATTATTAATATTTTGATTGATATCTTGTTATTAAATAATATCTCTTAATATATGATAGATCATGATTTTATCATATTAAAAGATCCTATAGTGTAAAATTTTTCAGGGAAGCTAAAAGAAAATCTAATGGTGGAATTTTATTGGGCTTTTCATATTTTAATGGGTCCAAATTGATACCCAAGTTGATACCCTAAAAAGTCTCTCTTCATCCCATTAAATAAACCTAACTCCCGCCTAGTAGATTCACGCTCTCATTGAGAGCCGAGAGGAACACTGAGGAGATTCACGCATTCACGCAGCCGCAAACACGCATAGGAGATTTAATTGTCACCTGTTGGAGATTTGGCATTGTTCAACCATTGCATTGGTTTCCTTTCTTCACGTACTCACGGGACCCACCACTACTTTCTATTGCATTAATTGATCAATCTTCAATTCATCAACTCAAATGGCTACCTGTTGCTCGGAACTTGGAGGAAGGATTGTGATGGAAGCTTAAGCTCTTTAGGAGGTAACTTGGGAGGAGCATGGAGGAAGTGGAGCCTATGAGCTTACACTTGAAGACCATAAATGAGTGTTGTTCTTTTTATCTTTTTAATTCAAACTTGAGATTATTTAGTTTTAAAGGATTTCGAGTTGTGTCAATTGAGAACAATCTAGTTTTAAATTGTAAACTTATTTCTTTTGGATTAGATTGATAATTTGAAGTTTTTATGCTTATCGCTGGATTCTTGTTTGCAACCTTTGGATTGTTAATTGAATTAATAATTGAGTTTTCGTTATTAATTTAATTGTCAATTGGGTTTATCATTTTAATTGTTTAATTGAATTGATAAATTATCTAGTTGTTCAATTAGATGATTGTAGATAAGATTCTAAAATTAATTAGAAATCAACTGTATTGGTTTTTAGTGAGTTTAATTAGCCACCGCTTATTTCACTATGAGTTTTCTAGTGGAATATGTGTTATTAAACTTGAGGGTTTCCTATGTTTAATTAGGTAATTAAATTCATTGATTCCAATCTTTTATCAATCTCCCTTTGGTCTAACTAATGATTTGGGCTAAGAAAGTTAACTCAATGTAAATCCTAAGTTGTCCCATTCACCGTACCCGAAATAAACCTTTTATGTATTTTCTTGTTTGATTTTCTTAATAGTTAGTTAATTTCTTTTCTTAGGATTTTAATTATTCTCTCATAACAAAAACCCCCCAAATTTGCATCCGCATCTATATTAGTTCCATTCTCATATAGCTTTTAAAGTCAATTGCATCTTGCATTTAGTTAGTTTAGCTTCATTTTATTGCATTTTTCATCACCTAAATTCAACCTAAAAAAAACCCATAGCTTGCTCCTTGGAGAATGACCTAGGTTGACCCTATATTGTATAATTAATTAGGACATAGTTTAATTGACTACTTTAGCGACAAAAGCAGCGCATTAGGGAAAAACAAAAAAAAAAATCGTAAATATTGTGAAAATTTTGTAAATGTCGTTGAAAGATTTGTTATAATGAATTATTTTTTTGCCTTTTCCTCAGAGGCAAAAAGGGTAAACCTAAAAAAAAATGTCGTAAATGCCGTTAAAAGATTTGTGATAATGCATTATTTTTTTGTTTTTCCCTTAGAAGCAAAAAAGGTAAACCTCAACAAAAAGTTGTAAATGCCATTAAAAATTTTGTAAATGCCATTGAAAGATTTGTAACTACCATTGAAAGATTTGTAACTGTCATTTAAAAAATGTTAAGAAGAATATATATATTTATTAATGCATATACATATTAAAGGAACCAAGTGGCCTAGTGGTTGGACCACTTGGCCCCATGGGGGGGGGGGGGGTTTGAACCTACCTTCCACACTTTTAATGAATCTTTTTTTTTTTTAAAAAAACCCATCCCTCCCAAAAAAAAAAACCCCGTCCACCCCCTCAAAAAAAAAAAAAAAAAAAAACCCATCGCCGCGGCCGGCGCCTAGCTAGCGGTTGGTGGCTTTTCGGCGAGGGTGATTTTTTTTAAATTTATTTAAAACTAAGGGTAAAAGGGTAATTTCACTCGAATTTGTAAATCTCTATACGGTCATTGGTACCTTTAAGTCTTTTAACAAATTCAGCAGATATTTAGGGGTTTTACAAATTCAAATGGTATTTATATAGGATTTTCCCTTTAGGAAAATGGTTAAGGAGAAATTTGGCTAATGAACTTTTACCTTAGGAGCACCCAGTACAAATTTTTTTTAAGGGTACCAAAAATACCAACAAACTTTTAAAAATGTGTAGTCGGCACAAAAAACTTTTAAAAATATGCAGTCAGCACAACACCGTTAGAAAAAGATAATATCTGTTCTAAGGTGTAGATTGGCCAACGAACTTTTACTCCAGGAGCGCCCAACACAAAAAAGTCCAAATGCAATCCACCCAAAATCCGACTGTTATAAATCTTTACCCGGATCCCCAACCATGTGCATTGGGGTTAGAAAAAGTGAATAAAAAAAAAAAATCACAAAATTATGCAATAATTGACTACGATATTATATTATTTGCTCTTTAAATTAAATTTTTGTTGTTGTAATTCTTTTCAATCTTTTAAAAATTTCACTTAATTTATAGGCCACCTTTATTTATTTAGGTATGTCCTTTTCTCTTGTCTCTCGCAGATAAAGGAACCAAATTCATTTATATTTATGTGTATAAATATAATATTTTTGCCAATGAAAATTGATATATGGCCGATAAGATTAACATACTATGGATTCAAATTTTATTGTCGGTTAAGTAGGTATTCTATGAGTATTACTTTTAAAAATGAGAAAAAGGCTTCTGAATTTTTATTTGGCAATCGAAAGATCACATTACATTAACTATTTTAAATTGATGATAAATAAAACAAAAAAATTATTCATATTATACGCACTTATATCAATAACTAAAAAATATCATCAATCGTATATCAATTTTTATGCATATTATATGCACATAATCCTGTGATATTTTTAAAAGATTGAATAGAATTACAACAACAAAAATTTAATTTAAATAGTAAATAATATAATATTATAGCCAATAATTACATAAGATAACTGATAATAATAATTAATATAATTTGTGATTTTTTTTTGTTGCATTCACTTTTTGTAATCCCAATACACATGGTTGGGGGTCCGGGTAAGGATTTGCAACAGTTAGATTTTGCGTGGATTGCACATGGACTTTTTTGTGTTGTGGCACTTCTAGAGTAAAAGTTCGTCGACCAATTTGCACCTTAGATAATGGACGTTATTGTTATTATTATTTTTTTTAACGGCGTTGTGTTGACTACACATTTTTAAAAGTTTTTTTTGCTGACTACACATTTTTAAAAGTTTGTTGGTATTTTTGGTACCCTTAAACAAATATTTGTGTTAGATGCTCTTAAGGTAAAAGTTCATTGGTCAAATTATTCTTTAACCCTTAAAAATATCAATTGGTCTTATATATATTTTTTGATATAAAAATTTTTGGAAAGGGGTTCGGTTCACCCACAATCCAAGGGCAGAGCGAAATCTCCCTTCTTCCTAGCTGATACGGATGTTGGGTAGGGCGAGCCGTCTATTACCTTCAGGCATTAACCTAGGCATTTAGGAGCTAGGATGCCTCCACTAGTGCAAAAAATGTTTTAATACCGCCTCATTTAGACCGGACTATCGACACCCCGGTCTTAAAGGTATGACCGGTGGCAATTTTGTAGATATAAAGAACTTCTTGGACCGGATCATTCTTTCATAGGTCTTAAATATATTATTCAGACTGGAAAAAAAACAACCGGTTTTAAAAATGTTATTAAAAAAATTGGAATATAAATACATTATTAGAGAAATCTCGTACAACCCGACTTATATTTTCTACGGTCCAAAAAAATAAGGAAAAATTTAAATATATTGTCTAAAACTTTTAAGACCGGATATATAAAAAAGATCTTAAAGGGTATATTTTTATGACCAGACATAAATGGTTCCCGTTACTAAATATTGAATTTTTTTTAAAGACTGGACACTAATAAAGGATAGTCTTAAATTGTAACCTTTAAGACCATTGTTTACTTCATCCGGTCGTAAAATTAAAGCAACAAATATACTTTTCTTCACGCGAAACCTTACCTTACGACTTAACATTGTTCTCTCTGAACTCTAAAACCCCTGTTGTTGTTGCGAAACCCTCTTCCTGTGTCATTACCTTTCTTCCTCGCCCACTACCACCATCCTCTGTTACTCTCTCACTTTCTCAGGTGTTCCTCTTTCGCACCACCACTCTCAACTTCTCTTCCTTTCTCAATTTTTTTAAGACCGGATATTAATAAATGATGGTCTTAAATTGTAGCCTTCAAGACCGTCGTTTACTTCATTCGGTCTTAAAATTAAAGCGCCAAATATACTTTTCTTCGAGCGAAACCTTACCTTACGACTTAACGTTGTTCTCTTTGAACTCTGAAACCCCTGTTGTTGTTGCGAAACCCCTCTTCCTGTTACATTACCTTTCTTCCTCGCCCACCACCACCATCCTCTGTTACTCTCTCACTTTCTCAGGCATTCCTCTTTTGCACCACCACTCTCATAACCTTTCTTCCTTTGTTGAAAATGAACGGAGAAAATGGTTCTTCTCTTGTTCGTTCAACGCTAGTTACTGGTGTGACTGGTCTGAGTCAGAACGAACCCTCTTCATCTCACAATGAACCTCATAACCGTCCTGCACGCCGTGGTAGAAGTGGCACACGAATGAAAGATGTATCCGTAAGTCGGACCTTTGGGTCAAATCTCGAGATTCAGTTTGATGAAAAGTTGGCTCCTTTCGGTCCTAATAAAGGCAAATATAATAGTTTTGTCGGCTATCTAGCACGCAACAAGGCTAGCATCTTGATAGATGAGTGGAGAAATGTAGACCTTCGCAATGTAAAGGAACCTATTTGGGACACTATCTGGACTTACATACACTGTCCCTGACTGCCCGAAGTTGAAAGACAAGACATTGTCTTATTGTGTTGATCGGTGGAGGAAGTTTAAGACCTTTCTAGCTAACACATATATTTTTGCCGAGGTTAGGCCTGACCATAATCCTTGGGACAAGTACACATTTATTGATGAATAAACTTGGCAACAATTTGTTCATTTGCGGACCACTCCTGGAGCTTTGGTGAGTTTATATTTAGTTTTGTTTGCCCTTTTATTTTGCTTATTAACTTGTGTGGATATGTGAATGTTATTGTAGGTGTTCATTTAATCCAGTTAATTAGATGGTTTGGTGTGTGAATAGAAGTATATATTTTCCTCCTTTGTCCTGCATAAGAGGAGCATGTCTTAGTTGTATGCAAGTCTGATATGTAAATTATGCAAAGGTAAAATACTAAGTAGGTAATTAGGGAAATAATAATGGCATAAGAGTCAAACCATTATTATAGTCTTAGCTAGTTCTTTTATAGTAGGTAGTGGTTAGACATTGCTATTAGTTAGTTAGTATGTTAACTGTGTAAAGGAGGAAATGAGTAGTCTTAAAAGGGGAAAACTTTATATACCCAATTGTTACTATCTAATGGGGACTGCTGATCCCATTGGATGCCTTAAAAAGGATCAAGTTTGTATTATTCTGTAAGCATAATTTTATTTTGTTTCTTAACCTATCTATCTAGCAGTACAAAACATAGCTCCAATTTCTTCTACAATTCTACATCTTCCTTAAATAAAATGTTGAAACTTGATGAAGTGAATTTGACTAGTGTTTGAGGTTCATATCAAGCAGAAGTTCTCTAATTTCTGTTAGTGAGATGGCTGGAATTCATAATTAATAGTTGTTTTCAATTCTGATTCATAGAAAAGAAGGGAACAAGCACAGGAGATAGGGAGAAAGAATGATTGCCTGCATAGGGTTCTCGCGGCAGATATGAGAAGGCTGAAAAAGAATTGATGGCAGCCAAGCAGAAGAGATTAGAAGATGAAGCAGAATCCAATCCTTCTGTGATACATGATCCACCATCTCCAATACATCGCGAGGAGTTGTGGTTGTATATTCGGCAAAAGCCAAGTGGCGCCTACACGAGTGATCAGACTCGTCTAGTTGCTGAAAGAATTGTAAGTATTGTTTGTTAATTTTTAGTTACTAAACATGTTTCATTACTAAGCTTCTCATTATCTGTATCTTATAGGAAGATCTAAAAAAGAAAGAAGCAGAGGGATCTTTTGTGTAAGACGGGAGGAATGATGTTCTGACCGTTGCGACCGGAAAATCGGATCACTCGGGGCGTGTAAGGGGGATTGGAGGACAGGTAGGCCTGAAGGAATACTTTGGTAAATCCAAACGCCATAAACAAAGTATGGTTACCAGGGAGGAGATGGAACAGATGCTGGCCAAAATGAGTGAGCAAGCAGCGGCTAAAGAAGCTTCATTGACTGCCTATTTTCAATCCCAGATGAGGGAGATGAAGGAGGAAATGAATCAAATGAAGCTGCTTGTGAGCTCTCGTGCAGAGACCAGTGTTCCCTTGCCACACTCACCTACAGCTATGCAGCAGAGCACTAGAGGGAGCTGCATTGTTGGACAGTTAGAGCAACCTTGTGACCTTTATGTGGAGGATCCTGATCATCATGATAGACGATTGGTTGCAAAAGGGACTGTCCACAACTTGGGATCAACTGTACACCACCAACAAATGGTTGGTGATGAACTCAAAGTGTCAGTTGAAGAGGTCATCGTTGATGCACTTGCCCCTCTCCCAACTGGTGAGGTGAAGGTTGTGAGTGATGTCATTGGAACCTTCATCTCGTGGCCAGTGAAGCTTGTACATATTTCTACCCCTCCTGAAGCTCCAGCCCCTCCTGAATTGGTTGGCACGGCTAAGTTGAGTGCCAAGGACAAGCTTGTCCTTATGGTATCCAATAAACAAGTTGGACTTAATCAGTGGCCTGTCAATACAGAAGTAGGTCTTAAAAACAAGCACCCAATTTTGATTGACGAAGATGATATAATTTCCCTGCTGTTTGATAAACAGGAGCTTACTGATGCAATTATTCTCATGTTTATAAAGTAAGTATCTTCTTCTATGAGTACATAACATAAATGTGAGACACTCACATACGTATATACTGATTCCCTGACATCATTATTGTAGGTTCATGCATCGTGAATTGGAACAACAGGGTAGAAGCCAAGATATTGGATTCTTGTGCCCATAGCACATAAGTCAACCACCCTTAGCGGAGAGACAATCATACATAACATCAAGGTTGTCCACCAATAGAAGAAAGTGGTACTTGGAACCATACTACAATAGGTACATATCATAATTCTTTTATGCAATTCCCTTAATACTGCTACATATTACTGAGTACTTGTTTGTTGTGAACTTTCAGTCGCCATTGGCAGTTGGTCTTGATTTGCTCGAATGATAATAAAGTAGTCTTTTTATGCTCTCTTCACCATGATCCACCACCTACATTGTAGTAGATGGTGAACAAGTAAGCACATGTCATCTTGATTGTCTAGTCTGAAATCTCTGCTGTAAATTTTCAGTGACCATTATTGAGTAAATTTGTGATTTTAACAATAGGTCTTTGAAATCATTCCAACAAAAGGTGAAGAAAAGGTTTGGGGCTGAGGTCAAAGAGCCTACATGGATCATACCAAAGGTTAGTACATATATATTTGGATTGGCACACTGGCTTGTGAACTTGGTCAGTAGCAATATATGCTCTTATATATTTCTTGTTCATTTTTAGACCCGTCGGCAACCAAAGGAGTCCAACTTATGTGGGCATTACGTCTTGACACACATGTATAATATTGTCATGCAACCAGTGACTACCATCACTGAAACGATAAATGTATGTTACATAACTTTGCCTGTGCGCTGACCCCTTTGATGCAAGGAAGGATGACTAATATATATATTTCTTTCTTTGATGTAGCTACAGACGTTTGACTGTGCTGACCCCTTTCCTGATGGTGATATTAAGCGCACACGCAATTTGTTATGTGAATATCTCTATGATTTGATGATCTCGGAAAGTCAGAAAAATAATTGATTTGTGAATTTATTCGTAAATATATGCTGTATCAACAATCATCCTCGAATTCTTTGAAAAATATGTTAGTGTTTTAGGACCGCAGATTTTTTAAATATCCGGTTCTAAAAGTCATTGGAAAATATGCCAGTCTTTTTGGACCATAGATTTACTAAATCACCAGTCCTAAAAGTCTTCGTTCATCATCGGAAAAATATGACAGTCTTTTAGGACCGTAGATTTACTAAATTTCTGGTCCTAAAAGTCTCATTCGAAAAATATGCCAATCTTTTAGGACTGCAGATTTACTGAATCACCGGTCCTAAAAGTCTTCGTTTATAGGAAAATTATGCCAGTCTTTTAAGACCGTAGATTTACTAAATGTTCGGTCCTAAAAGTCTCATTCGAAAATATGCCGCCTCTTTTAGGACTCAGATTTACTGAATCGCCGGTCCTAAAAGTCTTCGTTTAATTTGAAAAAAATGCCAGTGTTTTTAAGACCCTAAATATACTAAATGTTCGGTCCTAAAAGTCTTCGCTTTTTTATTAATTTACAAAATACTGTGTAACTATATCATCCTATTATCCATATTTCATAATTGCCTTGCTTTTATTTATTTATTTTGGTTTTCTAATTCTGCCATTATCCATATTTCATAATTGCCTTGTTTATTGCTTTCCAGGTTCAGATAATGCATAAACTAACTAATTAAAGCACTAAACTCCAATGAGTACAAAATCTAAAAATATTTTATTTAATAATTTTTACACCGCCATATAGGGCAGCGATTACAAAAAAAAAAAAAAAGCAAAAAATAATAGTGATAAAACAACTAATCCTCCCTATTGTCGGAGAGGGAGGAGGAGTCGGAAGCGTCATCTTCAGCACGATCGTACTCCACGTCATTTGTGTGGAGTACCATGTTCAGCTTGTTGTTGACGGTATGAACAAGCTGAAACAATTGGCCTAAGCGTCAGTTGATGTGATCGACGCGGGCCACCACATTTTGCACCAACTACTTGACAGTCAGATTTAGAGGAGGTAATGGCTGAGGGGGCTAAGGTTGAAGAGTAGGAGGAGGAAAAGGAGGACCTGGTGGAGCAGCCATTACAGTGGAGGCTAGGCGGTGGAGAGACCGTGTAGAAGTGATGGAGAAGAATGTGAAGAAACTAAAGTAACAATGGGTTTAAATAGAGAACCCATCCTGAAGAATATGAAATGTCGGAAACTTTTTACGGGGAGATGCATAGTTGGGCAGTTTACGGGGAGAGGCATAGTTCCTCAGAAGCCGAAGAGTGTAAGGATACGATTGTGCTATTTGAGTAATTTTGAAGTGACTGAACATTTAATACCGGCCGGATCAGTTCTTAAACGTAATATTTTTTAAGGAAAAATTCTTACTTTACAAAAATAAATAATTGATAAAAATAATAATTGACTTTTAGGACCGGATATTAGATAAAAGGTCGGTATTAAAAGTAATTGAATTGTTTGAAAAAATAAATAGTAGACATTTAGGACCGGATATATAATAAAATGACGGTCTTAAAAGTAATTTAATTGAAAAAATAAATAGTATACTTTTAGGACCGAACATATGATAAAAGGACGGTCTTAAAGTAGAAACACAAACATCATAATCAATTGTGTATCTCTCTTTCTGTCTTTACTAACTCCTCACTACCTTGTAACTCCTCCTCACTACCTCGTAACTCCTCTCTGCCCCAATTGCTCAAACCATGGTTAGATACAAGAGAACCGCTTGTAGGGGTACTCTTACTCGTGATGCTCGTGCCTTCCGTAGATCGTTATACGGTGCACCTCCTCCAGCGAGAGTGCGTTCTATTGTGACAGAAGAGTCTTGGGTCATTGAACCTATTGTTATTTCGGATGATGAAGATGTTGTCGCACCCCCCACCTTCAGAGCATGAAGAGATTCCCGCTTCCCCTCTCCAACCTCTTGGCCCAGCGCGCCTACTACTGACCCCTCTCCTCTTTCCTCTAATGATGCATTGTGGCTGATGTGAGTAAAACAGGAACTTGTTGATCTCCGGCGGGAAGTTAATGTTGCTCACGCCGATATCGTCGAGGCATTGGAGGATAATAAGCTTTAGGATGTTTAGTTAGATTCTTGTCGATGATAATGTTCAGTTATTGTTTTTCTTTCTTTTTTTCTTGTGTACGTGCATATTCTCCAGTTATGTATAGAAGCAGTAAGAACTAAGCTTGTGTCTTTCTAACATTCATTTTCTCCATTTTTCCTTTAATTTATTTTATTAATTCAGTTTCTGTTGCGCTCGCCAAAGGCAAACCTCTTTTTTTTAGTTTGGTTCAAGTTCCTAATTGAAGTTCTGTAAGTCTATTTCATAGTAAAAATAATCCACTGATCAAAACATAACCGAGTCATTCCCAATTTTGAATTGTAGAGACAACTTCGATCTGCAAAACTGGATTTTCAGAATTTCATGTCCAACTTTTAAAAATTCGTATCTGGGTCTAGGAAGCTCCGATTGAGGTGATTCAAATTTCTACTCGAACTCCTGTTAGTCTAGTTTATAGTAAGAATTATCGTCACCTAATTTAATGTCAGAATTAATACATTTTTTACAAAGAGTTTCACTGACTTATTCTGAAAAACCAGTTTTCGTTCAGTTTCCTTGTCTACTTAGAAATTTTGTAGCTCCTTGTATACACCTCCTATTCAGGTGTTATTTGACTCTTATTAAACCTTCTTATGTGTCCTAAGTGCACACAAAATTTCATGGCCATAAGAGGTCGTTTAATATGGTTTTTCCTTGCTACAACTTCACCGTTCTCGCTGCAAAATTCTAATTTCCAGAAATGGCAGCAACTTCTTTTATGTTCAACAATTCATTTTGGCTTCTTAAAGCCTTCTAATTCTTAAACTTGACTTCAATGCTTCTAAATAAATGTTGTAGGTTCAGTTTATGCTGAAGGTGGAATATCACTTAAAGGGGGGGTGAATAGGTGATCTTTGAAAATTTAAAAATCTTTTCTTGTGTATAAACGAAATAGAGACCAATAAGATAAAGGAACACAAGACAATTTATACTGGTTTGGTCCAATACACTGACCTACGTCCAGTCCCCAGAAACACTCTGGGATTCTACTAAGTTTTAGAAGCAATTACAGACTCTGTAAATGAAGGATGGTCCTCTCACTTTCAGACTCCACTCCCCCTTACAAGTTGTAATTTATACACCCTCTCTTAAGGTTCCTCAACCTCAAGATACAAACTTAACAAAGAAATAAGTGTTTAAATACTCCTCACGACTTGATAAAAAATGATCATTGAAGTGTAATTAATAATACAGATGAAACAGTAAATGAAATTAAACTCGAATTGATTGCGCAACGTTTCTGTAGTTGGCGAATTGAATGCTTCTTGTATTTATAGTATTCTCCATTAATGACCATTGTTGAAGCTCAGAAGTATCCGTTGATTCTCTTGATTATGGTCCGTTAGACAGATAAATGCATTCGTTGAAGATTTTGCCGTCTTAGGTGGAATGTGCAGTGGGGACATTCTCTTTCATTCTTTTTCGTTATATCCGTTGTGAGATGGCATTAAATGCAAAGTAGAAGAATATCAAAGTAGGCTTTACTTGGCTCAGAACATCAGTATCCGAGAAATCACGATTTAGGTAGCAGCATTTAATGTCTCTGACAAGTGAGATTGCTTCATTCGAATTCGCCGATAATCTAAGTCTGAATGATCTGAAACTCATGAATAAATTGGTTAAAAGCATTTGGTAATCATAATCAGTAATAATCAAAAGAGGTATTAATCCATTGAATGATTCATGAATCTCGTACACGGTGATTTCAAAAACAGAATGATGTTGCTCGAGTAAAGATCCATGCTTGCTCGAGCAAGCTCTTTTGAAATGCTAAGCAAATGCACTTTGGTCGCTGATGCTCGAGCAGGAAAATTTCCTTGCTCGAGCAATATATCATGCTCAGGCAAGCTCTTGGAAATCAGTTCAAATCACTTCAGGTTCGCTGTTGCTTGAGCAAACTTTTCTGGTTGCTCGAGCATGATCTATATCATGCTCAGGCAAGCTCCCTTTGATTCTGGTGAATGTGAATAAGCATCGCTATTGCTCGAGCATGATCCCAAAGCTTGCTCGAGCAAGCTTCTATGATTCAATTGAAGGTGCTTGGAATACGCTGATGCTCGAGCATGCTTTCCTGCTTGCTTAAGCATGGTGCTCGAGCATGAATTAAATCATGCTCGGGCAAGCTCTATGTAATTGATGAAAGCACACATTGCTCGACCTTGCTCGAGCATGCTGCTCTAGCAACCTTTTGTTCCCTGCTCGAGCAGGGACTTATGCAGACCAAAATGCACAGGTTGCTCGATGTTGCTCGAGCAACCTTTTAAGCTTGCTCGAGCAAGGTGCTCGAGTATGCTTTTACCCTCTGGTCGAGCATGCTTTCTGTCATTGCTTTGTTCTGCTCTTTCGACGGTTCTCGAGCAAGACCATATGGTCTGCTCGATCAAGGTTTCCTCAGATCACATTTGTTTCACCTTGCACACGACGTTGCTCGAGCAAACCTGATTCTTTGCTCGAGTAACATTCTGGAGGTATATTTATCAGATTATATCCAATGTTCTTGGCTCATTTTAATTTAACAACTTGGAAATTGTAATCATAAAAAAATACACAAGCTAACATTCTCCCCCTTTTTGATAATGACAATTCCAAGAGCTAGTTTGGAAGAAAAAGAATAGACTTGAGCAAATTACTAAACCGAGTGTCTGATAACTAAACTGAAATGCAATGTGATATTAATAATAAATTCACAGTTATAGCATAAGCTTAACCAAAACAACAAAACAACATCACAAACTAAACAACTGACTATCTAAACAAACTAGCCAATCTACTCTCCCCCTTTGTCATCGACAAAAAGGGAGCCTTGAACAGCCGGAGAAGCAGGAGAGCTATCAAGAAAATCAGAAGGAGATGAAGATGGAAGAGGAACTGTGGAAGGGTCTATGGCAGGCGGAGGAATAACTGGATCCACAACTGGAGAATATGCAGGAGGATGAGGAGCAGGACTAGGAGGCTTCTTAGAGGGACCAGAATAGCCAAGGCTTGTTGTTGGTTGATTTCCTTGATGGCAAGTGAACCAGTCGAACAAGTAATAAAGTGTAGGTAGAGTATCGTCCCACAGAGACTGAGATATTGAGGAGTGACGCGTAATTGCTATGACAGTTGTGAAAGGAGAAAGTAAATATAATTGGGTTGAGGGGTTTTTGTGATTATGCTACTAGCAAACGTAAACAAAATAACTTTAAATGAGAGAAGATATCAGTAAGAGGTTAGACTGGACTCATAATCATCCTTAAGTGCATCAATCCCCCAGTTGCTCTACCCAATGCTATAACATCTACACTGTACAGCTTCCGCAATTGCTACAGCATAGATACCAACTACAAAGCTATTTGGTTAACCCACCACTATAATCTACCGAAGCTTCCGCGTCCGATACATTTGATACTAACTATACTCCTTCCATATTCCTATGGCAACTTTCTAGTCAGACCTGTGCTATGCTCTGGTGTTATGGTTATGAGAGGTAGCCGTAGACCCATTCCTGAAGCCTACAATAATAGGTCACACCGTGCACGGGCTCTAGCCTAGCAAACACTTTATTGAATTAAGAACTTGTTTTCTTAGAGGTTTAACCCCAACTCCTTTCCAGTAAGCTGAGGCCACAAATCTAGCCCTTAACTTCCGTTAACCGACTACTAATTAAAACACCGATACGCAAACCAAATTTATTGAATTAAGAACTTGCAACCCTTTATTTTATTTCGGGTTCATTCAATACTTAAAGACTCATCCTCGTCCAGCCATATAAAGTTTAGTTCATGACCGACAAGGACACACAAAAGTGGAGTTAAATCAGACACTAACGAATGACCCATGATCGAGAAAACAAAGATAAAAAGAAAGTAAAACTTTATAATAAATGTTTTACAAAGTTCTTAATGTATCAAAAGACACAATACTAGTGAAAACGGAATTTCCGACTTGATTATAACTGTGGTCGAGGTCCTGTCACGTCACCACTCCACGTCTTCTTCATTCCGTCACATTGCAGGGAAGGATGCTGGGTTGTCCTGGAAGTCTCGAGTTTTGCTCTTACAGTGAGATTTTCAATATTCGAGAGCAAAACTTCAAGCTTTGTTTACAATCATTGGAGATCACCAAAACCCATAGAGAACTAACACCCCACACTTAGCTTTTTGCACTCCTGGGTAAAATAAGATGAAACAAACAAAAACTCATAGCCGTAGTACTCCTGTCCGTATAACTTTGCTTGCATGCTTGCTTTCAGTTTCCATCCCCTATTCGGCAATCCCACTGCCTAGTGCCAACCACTCATAAAGTGTGGTATCGTTTAGATGAAGAAGTCTCCAGGGGCTCTCAAGTTCAGTGTTTACACTCACTTACCCAGGGATTTTCGTTTCTCTCTTGTCAAACAGGCCCAGAAGATCCATAGCTTTGTCAAAGTTCTAAGATTACTTCCTAGCATTTTGAGTATTCGTTCATCCAAAGGACTTCTTGGGTTGTAATGCGACGATGGCCTAGTGTTAGTGAGATGGAAAAGGACGGTGGATGCTATAGCAGTCCTGGCAGATAATTCTTTTGGCTTCAGCCGAGTGCTTCTCTGTGAACCTTGTACTTCATGCTGTTCTTTACCCAAATTTTTTTCTTGGGTTCTTCCTTGTTTTTTATTTTTCTTTTCTTTTCTCTCTCTCTTTTTTATGCAAGCAAACCAACAGCTCTTCGGTTCTTTCTGTAGCTTTTCACGGGAGCATTTTATCGTAGCATTTTTCACAGTCTTCTTCAGTTCTCTTATCTACCCTGTTATGCTATAGCATACTTGTGTGGCTCAAGGGGGTAACAATGTGGAGATGATGATGCAATGGGTTGTGTATGGGAATAATGGGTATGACATGAATGCCTTTATCCTACGAACTTCAAACTCAGATGCTAGATAGTCTATTGAAGAACGAAGAAAAGTCAAGGGTCAAACATAGGCTAGCAGACATGCACACAGAATAAAACAATTAGGCTCAATTCAATCCTTCCATTGGGGGTTCTTCCCTTTGAACTTCCTCATTGCCACTTTACCTCGTATCAGATTGGCTACCACCGTCAATTTCCCAAGCCTAAAGGTTCAGTTCCCCTAGGCAGTTGTGCTATGCTCAGTTATACAGACAGTCATTCCAGTGCTACAAGATCTTATTCATGCTCTATCTACCCTGTTTTGCTATAGCATACTTGTGTGGCTCAAGGGGGTAACAATGTGAAGATGATGATGCAATGGGTTGTGTATGGGAATAATAGGTATGACATGAATGCCTTTATCCTATGAACTTCAAACTCAGATGCTAGATAGTTTATTGAAGAACGAAGAAAAGTCAAGGGTCAAACATAGGCTAGCAAACATGAACACAGAATAAAACACTTAGGCTCAATTCAATCCTTCCATTGGGGGTTCTTCCCTTTGAACTTCCTCATTGCCACTTTACCTCGTATCAGATTGGCTACCACCGTCAATTTCCCAAGCCTAAAGGTTCAATTCCCCTAGGCAGTTGTGCTATGCTCAGTTATACGATTACCATTCCAGTGCTACAAGATCTTATTCATGCTCTATCTACCCTGTTATGCTATAGCATACTTGTGTGGCTCAAGGGGGTAACAATGTAGAGATGATGATGCAATGGGTTGTGTATGGGAATAATGGGTATGACATGAATGCCTTTATCCTACGAACTTCAAACTCAGATGCTAGATAGTCTATTGAAGAACTAAGACAAATCAAGGGTCAAACATAGGCTAGCAGACATGCACACAGAATAAAACAATTAGGCTCAATTCAATCCTTCCAGTGGGGGTTCTTCCCTTTGAACTTCCTCATTGCCACTTTACCTCATATCAGATTGGCTACCACCGTCAATTTCCCAAGCCTAAAGGTTTAGTTCCCCTAGGCAGTTGTGTTATGCTCAATTATACAGAAAGGCATTCCAGTGCTACAAGATCTTATTCATGCTCTATCATGAAGTTTGAAAAACTTTTCAGTATGTGCAAGAACTAAATGCAGGGTGAAAATAGCGTCAGATACTATCACAAATCGATATCAATCCCCCCACACTTGAACGATGCAATACCCACATTGCGATAGGATGATAAGAAAAGGTAAACGTGTATCAAAGGGTGAGAGAATTATAGAGCAAGAGAAGCGAATTATCACAAAGCATTCACAAAAGGACCCTGGGGCAAACACCCAGGGCCTAAACAGATTGTCAGAAAATAAAAAAGAAACAAACTGAACTAAAAGGGACAAAAAGAAGGGAAAAACTACGGGGCTGGAGGAACGGGCGAGGCTGGGTATTGACCACGGGAATCACCGAGTGAGAGTGGGAGAGAGAGACGGCCACTGGTAGGTGACGGCAATGGGATTCAAGTTTTGCCCAAGAATCGCTCTGAAGGGTCTTCAGCTCTGTGCGCAGGTGATGCAGCCAGAGCGGAAATTTGTGCGGGGATTTCATATCAGTGGCCGGGTGGAAGTAAAGGTGGGTGTGAGTCATGATGTAGGAGCGGTCGGAGGAATCAGTGGGGCCGAAGACGTTAGAGGGTTCGGTGGAGGAGGAGGAAGGGGAGGAGACCTGGACGGGGACGGGTGGCGCCTGCGCTGTGGGTGGAATGCGATGAGGCGGCTGGCGAGTGTAGGCCGGTGGGCGCGCCTGGCCACGTCATGCTGTGCATTTTGTCTGGACCATTGGTCTCTCTGGGTGAGGATATGGGAGAAGAAGAGAGTTGGTGTCTCCGGACCATTTTGTCCTTGATGGCAAGTGAACCAGTCGAACAAGTAATAAAGTGTAAGTAGAGTATCGTCCCACAGAGACTGAGATACCGAGCAATGACGCGCAATTGTTATAATAGTTGTGAAAGCAGGAAGTAAAAATAATTGGGTTGAGGGGTTTGTGTGATTATGCTACTAGCAAACGTAAACAAAATAACTTTAAATGAGAGAAGATATCAGTAAGAGGTTAGGCTGGACTCAAAATCATCCTTAAGTGCATCAATCCCCCAGTTGCTCTACCCAATACTATGAAAGTGGAGCTATATACCCAAGAGGGGGGTGAATTGGGTATTTTAAAAACTTTTGTA
Organism: Acacia acuminata; assembly: GCA_019022655.1. Lineage (NCBI taxonomy): Eukaryota > Viridiplantae > Streptophyta > Magnoliopsida > Fabales > Fabaceae > Acacia > Acacia acuminata. The sequence continues at coordinate 1,533,052 of JAFJYI010000112.1, read as the reverse complement.
AGTTGCTCTGTTTTTAGACAACAAAAACAGATGAACAGTAAAGGGAAGAACAGCTAAACACGAGAGATTTATACTAGGTTCGATCTTAACAACTTGACCTACACCCAAATCCCAAACTCTCGGGATTTTCCACTATCACACAGTTACACACTCGCACTCAAAGAGTAGTTCTCTCTCTAGAACTCACTCCCCCTTACAAGTTGTAATCAATGAACTCCCAAATCACCAAGTCCCCTTGACTTGTGATTCTTTTCAATAAATGATTTACAAATAAAAACTCTCTCTAAGAGTGGATAATGATAAACACTGAAGCTTATAATGTCAAAAGACAGAATACAAGTGAAAACTGAAGGGTAGTTGAGAAACTTGAATGCTTGTGCGTTTTTAGTTGTTGTAGTTATTGGAAAGACTTGAATGCAGTCCTATTTATACTCAGAGATCATTAAATGACCGTTGCTATCCCAACAGATCCGTTGGAGAAATTCTACCAAGGTTAGGAAGTGGATTTTGGCTTCTTCTCTCTCTAATCTCAGCTTAATCCAGCTGGCCAAGTAGTCTGTGTTGACTTCTGCAAATTAATCCGTTGGAAACACAGTTGCTTGTTGTAGAAAATATTCTTTAATGCTTTGCGGCTGTGCGCGATGGATTAGCCAAAGTAATGCAACTCTCGAACGGTGCATTTAATGTTCTAAACCACTTTTTGCTTTTTGCTTTATCACTCCAAAATCATTCTCTAAATCACCTGAGACTCACTAATAAGGTCATTAAACATAGCTAGGTATAGAGAGAATATTCCTGGAAAGTATTAAGATCAAACAAGAATACTTTGTAAAATCGTAGAAATTGAATTTCAAAATCGGCGTTAGAAACTCGAGTTTGTTCATCAAAACTCGAGTTTGCAAATCGTGCACTTAAGTCTAAACTCGAGTTTCAAAACCTAAACTCGAGTTTTCATCTTCCGAGAGAAAATTCATGTTTTGAGATTTTGGACCAAAGTTTAAGTGAATCTCAAAACTCGAGTTTCCAAAACCAAACTCGAGTTTTGACTTTGTTAATGAAAATAATATGTTGTAGTCCAAAACTCCAAAACTTGAGTTTCAAAACAAAACTTGAGTTTTCAAACATTTAGTAAAGTGAGTTGTTCTTTGTTTGAACAAGACTCGAGTTTTGAAATCAAAACTCAGGTTTTCATATTATCATGAAACCTTTGAAAACTTGTAATGCTCTCGGGTTGGCCAAAACTCGAGTTTTGAATTCAAAACTCGAGTTTTCACTTTACTCAAATAAAACAGAATAAATCAAATTCCCGATGTTAAGGCGCAAGACTGAGTTTGAAAATTTAAAAGTCTTTGTTCTGTCAAAACTCGAGTTTTACACGGTAAACTCAAGTTTTGACTTTAGTGAAGAACTAGGTACTCTCTCGTAGGTCACAAAACTCGAGTTTTCTTCTCAAAACTCAAGTTTTGCTCGATAATTGAAATCGAGCATTTCTCTCGCCAAGATCAAAACTCGAGTTTTAAAAAAACAAAACTCGAGTTTTGTCTTGACGATAAGTTTTTCAACTTACTAAGACAAAACTCCTAGCTTGTTTACAATTGTCACTCATCATCAAAACACATAGAGAACTAACATACTATAGCATCTACACTGTACAGCTTCCGCAATTGCTACAGCATAGACACCAACTACAAAGCTATTTGGTTAACCCACCACTATAATCTACCAAAGCTTCCGTGTCCGATACATTTGATACTAACTATACTCCTTCCATGTTCCTATGGCAACTTTCTAGTCAGACCTGCGCTATGCTCTGGGTGTTATGGTTATGAGAGGTAGACCCATGCCTGAAGCCTACAATAATAGGTCACGTCGTGCACGGGCTGCCTAGCAAACACTGTTTCTCAGAGGTCTAACCCTAACTCCTTTCCAGTAAGCTGAGGCCACAAATCTAGCCTTTAACTTCCGTTAACCGACTAGTAATTAAAACACCGATACGCAAACCAAATTTATTGAATTAAGAACTTGCAAATGGGTTCATTCAACACTTAAAGACTCATTCTCGTCTAGCCATATAAAGTTTAGTTCATGACTGACGAGGGACACACAAAATAGACACTAACAGAATGACCCATGATTGAGAAAACAAAGATAAAAAGAAAGTAAAACAGAAAGTTCTGGCGGAATGTCCGACTGTGTGGTCAAGGTCTTGTCACATCACCACTCCACGTCTTCTTCGTTCCGTCGCACTGTAGGGAAGGATGCTGGGTTGTCCTGGAAGTCTCGTGCTCTTGTGAAATCTCTCACTCTTCTCTTGAGTCTGCCGAAAGTCAGAATTTGGTTCTAGGGCTTTCCGACTCTCTTAGGGTTGGCTCTGCTGTTTCCTTTTATAATCAGACTTTTCTTGCGGCGTAAGTTACAGTGAGCTGGGCCTTTCCTAATCCGTCGGGATCTATCATATCTTCTGATCCGAGTAGATTTCTTCTGTTGATTCTGAGGGATTCTTCAAATCTTTTAGTTCTGATCCTCTGCATCTTCTATTCCGTTACGTCAGCAACCTATCTGTTAATATCGCCCTTTATTTTATTTCCTGAAATCATCTGGGTAAAAAGGTCAGCAAACATGTCACATAGCATTGCGTCCTCTACTTTGCTATAGCATTCGGGATGCCTTGTAGTGCACTTCAAATCGCTGTCAGAATGCTATAGCATCGTATTAGCCCTGCTATACGATTTCCCTTAAAAACAAAGTAAATTGTTCCATTCTCAGCACATGCAAATGATTTCTACTCTTTAGTCCCTATATCATGAATGTATGCCTTTTTGCTTGTTTTGTTCATCGTTAAGCTTATATTTACCATTCAATTCAGTCATGAAATACAGGGAAAACATGGTATTATTTGTGCTCATCACTTGTCGCTAAAGCATCCAGAGTTGCATCAAAATGTTTATTCTGCTGAACAAGAGCCTGGACCTCGATCTTGAATTGTTGTTGTTGATCATAGAGAACCGAGAAGCGCTGGTCCAATTCTGATTTGAAGTCTTCGAAGGCCGTATCAACATGTAACCCAAGATTAGCTTTGAAGTTCTTCATGTCTTTGGTGAAGGACACAACCATATTCTTGGCCAACTTTTGATAGATGTCCAATGATCTCAGGATTGGTTCTATGGCTTTTTGAACATCGGCCTCAACAATAGCCTGAGTAGCGGCATGGGAAAATGATGGCATTGGAGCTGAGGAGGAGGGACCAGCCTTAGAAGACTCTGCTTTATCCGAAGGTTGTGAAACCGATGGACCAGGCTTAGAAGCAGTTGGTTGAGAGAAGGAAATAGGTTCCTTGCCCTTTCCTTTCTTTGATGTTGCCTTAGTGAAGGTTATCCTCATATTTTTCATCTGTTCTTTCTTGAATAGAGGAGGATACACTTCTTGGTCGTCTGAGAGATACCAAAAATTGTTTACCTCTAGTATCCAAGAAACCAAGGAAGGATAGGGAATCGTGGCACGAAGCCGAACCTTAGCCTCTGAGATGAATGCCATCATTTCTTCCAAGATACACTTGCTTATATTCCGTTGCTCCATGGCGACTAGTGAAGCAAACTGTTCAAAGTCTCTTCGAACAAAGTGAGTAAAGCTTTGGCCTTCCTGGACTATACTTCGACTGTAGACATACCAGAGGACTTTGTACTCGTCTTTCATCATAGCTGGTGTGACATTAATTCTTGTGCCTTTGATTTGTGCATCCGGGAAGAGAATCTGATGACATTCAACATGGGAAAGCCTAGGAGGATCTTCAGGTATGTCCACAATACCCAAAAGAATGTTGAGGTCATGAGCCGTTATCTTGATTTCTTGGCCTCGAACCTTTGTAACCAACACGTTGTCGTCATACTTGTGTGCTTTTTCTTGCACATACATGTTGTGATAGAATACTCGTACAACTTCCGATGAGTACGACTTGCTTATTCCGAGAAGAGGCATAAATTGTTGTAGCCAATCAGTCATGTCAAAATTGAATTTTTCATTGAAATGAGCCAAATCCACATAGATGATTGAACAAAAAGGTCTAGACTCATAATACCGTGCAAACAGATGATGATCATCTACGGTAATATCACTAGTATTCATGTTTGGTGCAGGTTCTGATAGCTTACCATCTTGTGGTCGACTTGTCGAAGATTCTTCCTTTTGGTTCTCGGAGCCTTCAGATTTGAACGAGAACGAGACTTTCAGTTTCTTGCTCCTGGACCCTTGTGATTTTTGACTGAGGGATGGCTTGAGTGGTAGAGGTTGGTCTTCTTTTGATTTATGACAGAATTTTCCGTAATCTCCCAAAATAACCAGATTAGAAAAGGATTTGCAGTATAATGTAACCTGGGTCGTTTCCCAATGAATTCGCAGTCGGTTCAATTCGCACAGCAATAAAACAGTGACCGTAAATTGGGGGTTTTTTTGATTCAGAATAATATTAAAGATGAAGTAACAGAGACAAAACGAAATAACATGAATTGAACAGAAAACAGAGGATTAAAGGATCAACCCACGATTTCGGATTCACCCATTACCCCTCCTAGAATGAAACAGATTTATACTCGAACTCGTAATCGACTTTAGACAAACTGAAATCTCTGCATTTGTCTAGAGATTCCCTCAACTGAACAATCATTCAGAATTTGTTCGAATCAGTGGCGCACCTCTATACGATCGCACAGAAATACTTTAACCCAGTCCAAACTTCGTCCTTGGGAAATATCGATTTGGGTTTTTAATAGAAAACCCAATCCGAACCAAAAATCAAATCTGATTAAGGGATACAGAAACGAGTTAGATGGTTATCGATTAGGCGTGAATCCTCTGGATAGTGGATGGAACCCTCATCCTGGATCAATCTCAGAAATTTAGCCGAACATAATTAAGAAAGACAAAAAACAGATGAAGAATGCGAAGAACACGAAGAACATTGCAGAGAATTTGAAAACTACTATTTTGATCCTTCGAATTCTAAAAACGTGAATGAATCAGATGTTTGTGGCTGCCATTAACTTAAACCTAACCCTAAAATGGAAATGGGTCAGCCCAAAAACGAAAATAAAATAAAATTGGGCTTTAGTTATAAAGTTCGAGCCCAAAATAAAATCCAAAAATACATATGCTTCAGCTCCAAAATTGACCGCCCTATTTTCTAAATTTTCTCTTCATGTCTTCATAACAATTGTAGCCCCATGAATCATCTGAAATATGAGACAAAAATGAGGCAAATTTGATGTCTGGTTCAAGAGTTATGGTAAAAACAGTGAAGCAATGTAAAACTGGAATTTATTATTAAATAATGGCTAAAATATAATAAAAGGCCCAAAGCCCAAATAAGTGTAAAAGCCATTATTTATTAGCTAAAAAGTACTAAATTATAAATCAAGAGACAAAAAGTAGTGTATGAAATATTCAATTATCAAATTCCCCCACACTTATCTTTTTGCACTCCTGAGCAAAATCCAAAGAAAAAGACCTAAAGGAGAAACTCTTTTTTCTAACAATTGCTAACAATGCAAAATTTGAACAAGGGACACAAAGCTCCAAAAGATCAATCAATCAAGACCACAATCCCTTCATCTCAAATTACAATTCATGGCAATCTCATCAATGATGCTAATCACAAAAGATGGTCTCTCAAATGATGCGCTCAATCAATCAATCAATCTCTCAAGTGTTTAAGATAAATAAGTGTATCGCTCAAATTCTACTCAAGAAATTTGTTCTACCATAAGCTTGCTCAATTTCTACGTCTCCACTACTCATAACACATGCATGCACAAATCAAGAGAGCTTGTTATGAAAGGTTGTAATGGGGTGAGGGTGAAGGTAGGTAATAGTATGGAATGAGAGGCTAGCGAAAGAAATTCAAAAGATCACTAATTAACACAATCATTCTCTATGTAAGAAAATTTTTATTTTGCTTATATATCTCCTTTCTTTCTATGTATTTTCTTTTTCTATTTCTTCTTCTTCTTCTTTTTTCTCGCTTTTTTTTTTTTTTTTCTTCTTTTCTTCTTTTTTTCTTATTTTTTTCTTATTTTTTTTTTTTTGAGAAAAATGAAACTGTACTATATACATAATCACAATGGCACAAAAGCAAACACCCCCCACACTTAAACTGTTGCACTCCTGAGCAACCCCCACACTTAAACACAAAAGCAAGGTGAAACCAATGCTCAATAAACTTTCAAGGTGCGGAATAAAATGGTTTTTCGCTTAGGCTTGTAATGTGGCTTAGAAAAGAATGAGGCAAAAAGGCACAAAGGGCTAGCAAAGGAGTCATAATGCAAGGGAAAGGCTATTTGGCCAAAGTGAGGAAAAAAAAGAAAAAGAAAACAAGCTTCCATCATACTTATGCACGTAAGTGAAAAATGTAGTTTCAAAAAGAAAAGAAGCAAGTTCTAGAGAACACAAATCATGAGCAGATGCACACATGAAAGAAAGAATGGCAAAAGATGAATTCCATTCATGCAGGCCCAAAACCTCACAAGGTAAACACCAACTTAAGCAACCAACAAAAAGATTAAATCAACTACCAAGACATGTAATCGAAGAGTCAAGAATGGTAAACCCAATGAATGATCCTTTAAAACCAAAATGTCCTAGTTCATAATATGTCGCAATCATAGAATGAGAGACTCGTATTTATCTTCAAAAAGCAAAGTAGAAAAAGGAAAACAAATAGAAGAAAGAGGGAGAAAGAAAGAAGAATACTCCCCAAGGGTTTATGGAGGATAAGTGGCATCAATGAGGAGAATCTCTCGCTTCCTCAGCCGCTTCTTTGGGATCCCTCATGAAATGGCTTGAGGTGATGCCCATTCACCTTAAAGGTTCATCCCGCGGGTGGATCACATAGCTCAACAAAGACTAAATGGAAAAATGTTAGTGATCTCAAAAGGGCCATCCCATTTAGATCGAAGCTTACCAGGCATAAACCTCAAACGAGAGTTAAATAGAAGAACTTCCTGGCCCACATAAAAGTCTTTCCTCAGAATCTGCTTATCATGGAATGCCTTAGTTTTTTCCTTTTATAACCGCGAACTCTCATAGGCATCCAATCTAAGCTCATCCAACTCTTGCAATTGTAGCTTCCTCTCCATCCCAGACTTAGCCAAATCCATGTTATACTGCTTAATGGCCCAATAGGCTTGATGCTCCAACTCAACCGGAAGATGACATGCCGTACCAAAGACAAGCCGATAGGGGACATCCCAATCGGGTCTTGTAGGCGGTGCGATAGGCCCACAAAGCATCATCTAATCGCTTACTCCGGTCTTCCGGGTAGAGTTAACTGTCTTATGAAGGATTTGCTTAATCTCTCTATTGAGACTTCGGCTTGACCGTTGGTCTCGAGGATGGTATCTTGTGGACACCTTATGGAGCACTCCATACTTGCGTAACAAGGCACCCATGCTTCGGTTGCAAAAATGAGACCCCGATAACCGATAATGGCTCTAGGAATACCAAACCTGCGAAAAATGTTAGACCTAACAAAATCCACCACCACGAAGAATCATTAGTCCGGTGGCTTTCGCCTCAACCCATTTCGAGACATAATCAACAGCTAGCAGTATGTAAGTATAACCATATGATGTAGGAAATGGACCCATAAAATCAATACCCTAAACATCAAAGATCTCAAAAAACAATATAGGGTTCTGGGGCATCTCTTGCCTACGGGAAATACTCCCTGCTCTCTGATAGTTATCACATGACTTACAAAATAGATGGGAATCATGAAACGAGGAAGGCCAAAACAATCCACTGTCTAAAACTTTCCTAGCAGTTCTTTGTGGTCCAAAGTGACCACCACAAGCAGAAGCATGAGCAAAATGCAATATAGAGTGAAACTCATGATCAGGAACACATCTCCTAACTACTTGGTCACTACAAAATTTCCACAAATAAGGGTCATCCCAAACATAATATTTAGACTCACTCTTTAATTTAAGGGTTTGGGCCCTAGTGGAATTTAGAGGCAAAACACCAGCTACCAAGTAGTTAACCGATCGATACCATGGAAGCTTACCTTGCACATTTGTAGAAGCCGCTCATCGTGAAATCATCACGAATAGAAGAGGGGTGGGAGGGAGAATGAGTGATGCGAATCAAGTGGTTAGCTACCCGCTTTTGTGCTCCACTTCGTCTCGAATCTCAACATCGAACTCTTGGAGCAATAACATCCACCGGATGAGTCGTGGCTTAGCATCTCTGTCTTTTTCAAAAGAAACTTCAAAGCGGATGGTCGAGAAAACAATTACTCTACTTGCTAGCAGATATGACCTAAACTTATCAAAAGCAAATACAATAGCCAACAACTCTTTCTCTAGTAGTGGTGTAATTAGACTGGGCAGGATCCAAAGTCTTGGAGGCATATGCAATCACATGAGATGCTCTATCAACTCACTGTGCCAAGATAGCACCAACCGCATAGTTGGAACCATCACACACCAACTCGAAGGGGAGGCACCAATCAGGGGCTTGGATCATCAAACCGTAGTCGCAACGCTTCAAATGATCGAAGGCGCCTTGCAAGCATCATCAAATATAAAGTCGTGTCCTTATGCAGAAGGTTGGACAAGGGTCGGGCGGCCTTCCGAAATCCCTAATGAAACGCCGATAGAAACCGCATGACCAAGAAAAGAGCGAACTTCCCGCACGTATGCGGGGTAAGGCAAAGCGGTAATTACATCTATCTTAGCGGGTCTACCTCAATCCCTTTCCTAGACACTATGTGTCCCAAGACTATACCCGACTCAACCATAAAGTGACACTTCTCATAATTCAAGACAAGATTAGACTCAATGCACCTATGCAAAAATCTAGACAAATTAGCTAAGCATGCATCAAAATCAGACCCATATACGGTGAAATCATCCATAAAAACCTCCATACAAATCTCTAGAAATTCGAGAGAAAATGCTTACCATACAACGCCGAAAGGTGCCGGGTGCGTTGCAAAGGCCAAAAGGCATCCTTCGGTAGGCATATGTTCCAAAGGGGCATGTGAAGGTTGTCTTCTCTTGATCCTCGGGAGCATTATGGATCTCGGAAGTATCCGGAGTAGCCATCCAAGAAGCGTAATGGGACTTGCCACCAATCGCTCTAACATCCGATCAATGAAAGGTGAGGGTAATGATTCTTGCGAGTGGCTTGGTTGAGTCTCCTATAGTCGATGCAAACTCTCCAACTATTCTGGACTCGAGTAGTAATGAGCTCATTCTTCTGATTAGCTACCACAGTGACTCCGGATTTCTTAGGAACCACCTGGACCGGGCTAACCCACTGGCTATCAGAAATGGGATAGATGATACCAAATTTGCGTGCTTAGTGACCTCCTTCTTCACCACATCAAGGATAAGAGGATTAAGGCGTCTTTGGGGTTGCCTCGACCGGCTTAGAGTCCTCTTCCAACGCAATTCGATGCATACACATGGAAGGGTCCGATGCCAACGATATCGGCTAATGTCCACCCAATGGCTTTCTTGTTTGCCCTCAATAAGCTTAGCAGCTTCTCTTCTTGGTCAGGAAGAAGATTATTTTCCACAATGACTGGCAACTATTCATCCACCTCCAGAAATGCATACTTCAGGTGATCTCGAAGGGATTTCAACTCAAGCTTAGGTCGTTGCTCAATGGAGGGAAGAAGCTTGGGTGGTTGTTGCAACAACTCTGATGTCATCACACTGGAAATGCCTGAAACCACATTCAAAGAAACAGAAGAACTGCATCTATACTGCTCAATGTTAAAATCAGAATCAAGCTCATCAAAATCAGAGTTAAGCTCATCAAAATCAGAATCAGGATGCACATTAGGATCAGGATGAAGCTCAAACTCAGAATCAATATCGAAATCCACATGTAATTTAGAATCATCAAGCAGGTCAGAATCACCAAATAATGCAGCATTAAACAAATCGGTGCAAACAGAGCACCATTCATTATTAGCACATGCACAAATGGGAGAATCACTCTCGATGCAAAATCGATAATCAAGACACCAATCAGCAATAACATCATCCACAAGATCATCAATCACATCAATGCAGAAAAACAGAGTGTTCTTCCCTAGGATGTTTCATGGCATCAAAGATATTCAAATTCACGAGATATATCACCAAACTCCATGGAAAGAGCACCGTAATGCACATCTATCTTAGTCCTAGCTATTTTCATGAAAGGCCTCCCTAGAATGATTGGTGACCTACTATCGGGAGACTCATCCTCCATATCTCGATGTAAAAATCAGCAGGAAATATCGTTCATTAACTTTGACTAATACATCGTCAACTAAACCAGAAGGATGAACATTACTCCTTTTAGCTAGCTGAACAACAACACCAGTAGGACGTAAAGGACCAAGACTAAGAGATTTATAAATAGATGCAGGCATGACATTAATAGAAGCACCTAAATCTAGCATGCAATCATCAAATCTATAGTTACCAAAACAGCAAGGGATGGAAAATGTCCCTGGATCCTTGCACTTGCGAGGCATTGTAGGGTGGACGAGTGCTGATACATTATGGTTCAAACTCACTCGTTCACTCCCCTTCAGTCGCCTCTTGTTGGTGCACAACTCCTTCAGAAACTTGGCATATTTAGGAATTTGTTTGACCGCATCTAAGAAAGGAATGTTGATCTCTACTCTTCTGAATGTCTCAAGTATATCCTTCTCTTTGTTCTTTTTACGCCAACTTCTTGGATTGAACTACTCTCTCTCCGAGGGAAAGGAAGAGGAATGGGGATGTCTTCCTCTACACCTTGCTGACCGCTTTTTATTTTTAGAGTCAATCTTCACATTTTTCGTTGGAAATTTTGTGGTCCAGTACTTGTCTCTCGTTGGTAATTCCCGCACTCCGCGATATTGGTTACTCGTTCGATTCGGTTCCAACGAAATGGGGTGATTTCTCCAACCGGATTGTAGGTATTGGAGAAGGCATTATTACGTTGGTATTGTGGCTTTCCTAGAAAAGCACCCACTGAAGCTACTAACTGGTCTTAATAAGTAGGATCATGCAAGGTAGGGCAAGAGTCGAGAGAATGGTAAGGGTCCGAACATAACCCACATGAGTAGCCAATCCGAGGAGGAGAAGATTGTCGCATGCGTATCCTTTGCCAGTTGCCTCACCGAGAGGTCGGATCATCAAGTCTATTCTCTAATCTCGAGAATCGTGCGGACTGGAGATGTTTGCACATGATAAGCAGGAGTACTATTGGCCCTGGTGCCAAATTGCTGAGAGTTGGCTGCCATCTCGGATATGAATTCTCAGGCATCTTCAGGTGTCTTGTTACGTAGAGCCCTACCGCTAGAAGCATCCACCAAACCTTTGTCTACCGGGTAGCAGACCATCATAGAAATAGGTAATCAAGAGTTGCTTGCTGATGCGGTGGTGTGGACGCTTGCACATAACCTTTTGAACCTCTCCCGATTCATGCAAAGTCTCCCCGTTGGCTGTTTAATGTTGGCAATTTCTTTCTTGATCGCAGTTGCTCTTGAGGCGGGTAATATTTCTCTATAAATAACCTCGAACATCAGTCCAGCTCCCAATAGATGAAGGTCAAGGTACAACAACCGATCTTTGGCTCCACCTTCCAATGAGAAAGGAAAAGCTCTCGGCTTGATTTGATCTTCATCAATGGCATGTGGTTTCATTGTCTTCCTTTAGCACTAGATGGAATTCCTTCAAATGCTTAATGGCACACTCACCGAAAGACCATGAAACTTAGGCAGCAAGTGTATTAGACCAGATTTAAGCTCAAAGTTAGCAGTAAGGGCAGGATATTGAATGCAGAAAGGTTGATAATTAACATCAGGTTCATTCAATTCCTTTAAAGTAGGCCGATTTTCCTGTTCTTCTGCCATAATATCTGAGTTAGGAAAATTGCTACTAGAATTAGTGAAAACAACAAGACTATCAGAAGTACTATCAGAAACACAATCAAAAAGATCAACAGAATAAACACAATCAGAATGGTCAGACTTAAGTTCAATGTCCAATTCGGTATTAATCCCACGACTTAGCCTAACAACTCTTCTAGCTAGCGGTAAGAATTGTTCTTTCTATTTCAGGATCAAATGGCAACAAGTCTTCGGATTGATAGTGCTCCTAGTACTCATGCAAAGATAATCACAAGGCGAAAATGCCCCTAGAAACTCAGAATTACGAAAATGCCACTAAAAGTGGTAAAAAGTAGAAAAACACTACGACAACACAAAAGCAACACAAAAACAAAAACCTATGGTAGAAATTGACCTAAACAAGTCCAGAAACACTATCAAATGATTTTTAAAATTTTTGGGACTTGGACGGCAACTCCTAGACCATTGGGGAACCCAAAAATGGAATAAAAAAACTTCAAAAATTGAAAAAGTGGTCTAAACGATGGAATCGGCAAACGGAGCTTAGCACATGGAAAATCAAAGATTTTCAATGTATCATGTGAGATAGGCCATTTTCTATCACTGTACCAAATTTCAGCCCATTCAGAGATACTCCGAAAAAAACTGACTAGTAGAAATCAAAAAAATCAAAACTTAAAATAGCGAAAAAGTGGTCTAAACGTTGGAATTTGGGGAAAATAGGGTATACCTCACTCCCCGTCATGGGCAGTGATTCTTTCTTAGAATGCCCAATTCCTTGTGAATAAGACCTGGTTTGAGTGATCTGGGTCAAAAATTTCGTCGTCCCACACCAACCACCTAAACTACCGAAAAACGAAGCTATTTACACTACGTTACTAATCAAACCAATGCAAATTCCGAATGCGCCATATTTTGACAGAGATTTGCCGTAATCTCCCAAAATAACCAGTTAGAAAAGGATTTGCGTATAATGTAACCTAGGTCGTTTTCTCAACGAATTCACAAATCCGGTTCAATTCGCACAAAGAATCAAACAAGCTGATAGTAAATTGGGGGTTTTTTTGATTCAGAATAATATTAAAGATGAAGTAACAGACAAAACGAAATAACACGAATTGAAATAAAAATGAGGATTAAAGGATCAACCCACGATTTCGATTCACCCACTACCCTTCCTCGAACGAAATGATTTATAATCGAACTCGTAATCGACTCTAGACAAACCGAAATCTCTCGCATTTGTCTAGAAATTCCCTCAACTCAACAATCGTTCAGAATTTGTTCAATCAAATGGCGCACTCTATACGATCGCACGAAATACTTTAACCTACCAAACTTCGTCCTTGGGAAATATCGATTTGGGTTTTTAATTAAAAACCCAATCCGAACCAAAATCAAATCGATTAAGGGATACGAAACGAGTTAGACGGTTACCGATTAGGCGCGAATCCTGGATAGTGGATGGAACCCTCATCCTGGATCAATCTCAGAAATTTAGCCGAACATAATTAAGAAAGACAAAAAATAGGGAATTGGGCATTCTAAGCAAGACTCACTTCCTTAAAAGGAAGTGAGGTCTCACCTATTTTGGCCAAATTCCATCGTTTAGACCCTGTTTTTACCATTTTTTGGTCTCGGTAGGATATATCGGGTATTTTAGCAATTGTTTGACTTACTCCGATTGGGCTGATTTTTGGTGAGTGAAGGAAAATGTTATTTAGCATAGGACACAAAGCTAAAGTGCTGTGGTCTTGAGATATAAGCCAAATTCCATCGTTTAGACCACTTTTTCAATTTTTGAAGTTTTTTTATTCCATTTTTGGGTTCCCCAATGGTCTAGGAGTTGCCCTATCCAAGTCCCAAAAATTTTAAAAATCATTTGATAGTGTTTCGGACTTGTTTAGGTCAATTTCTACCATAGGTTTTTGTTTTTGTGTTGCTTTTGTGTTGTCGTAGTGTTTTTCTACTTTTTACCACTTTTAGTGGCATTTTCGTAATTCTGAGTTTCTAGGGGCATTTTCTTCCTTGTGATTATGCTGCATGAGTACTAGGAGCACTATCAATCCAGAAGACTTGTTGCCATTTGATCCTGAAATAGAAAGAACAATTCTTACTGCTAGAAGAGTTGTTAGGCTAAGTCGTGGGATTAATACTGAATTGAACTTGAGTCTGATTGTGGTCATTCTGATTGTGTCCATACTGTTGATCTCTCTGATTGTGTTTCTGATAGTACTTCTGATAGTCTTGTTGTTTTCACTGATTCTAGTAGCAATTTTCCTAACTCAGATATTATGGCAGAAGAACATGAAAATCATCCTACTTTAAAGGAATTGAATGAACTCGATGTTAATTATCAACCTTTGGCATTCAATATCCCGCCCTTTGCCGCTAACTTTGAGCTTAAATCTTGTCTAATAAACTGCCGCCTAAGTTTCATGGTCTTTCGGTAAGTGTGATTAAGCATTTGAAGGAATTTCATCTAGTGTGCAAAGACAATGAAACCACATGCCATTGATGAAGATCAAATCAAGCTGAGAGCTTTTCCTTTCTCATTGGAAGGTGGAGCCAAAGACTGGTTGTTGTACCTTTAGCCTTCATCTATTGGGAGCTGGACTGATGTTCAAAGGTTATTTATGGAGAAATGTTACCCTGCCTCAAGAGCAACTGCGATCAAGAAAGAAATTGCCAACATTAAATAGGCAATGGGGAGACTTTGCATGAGTACCGAGAGGTTCAAAAGGTTATGTGCAAGCCGTCCACACCACCGCATCACCGAGCAACTCTTGATTACCCATTTCTATGATGGTCCGCTACCGAGACAAAGGTTTGGTGGATGCTTCTAGCGATGGGGCTCTACGTAACAAGACACCCGAAGATGCCCGAGAATTGATATCCGAGATGGCGGCCAACTCTCAAATTTGGCACTGTGGCCAATAGTACTCCTCGTTTACCATGTGCAAACACCTCCACCCAAGACGATTCTCGAGATTAGAGAATAGACTTGATGATCTGACCTCTCTCGTGAGGCAAATGGGCAAAGGACACGTATGCAGTACAATCTTCTCCTCCTTAGATTGGCTACTCATGTGGGTTCTGTTCTGACCCTTACCATTCTACTGACTCTTGCCCTAGCTTGCATGATCCTACTTATCAAGACCAGTTAGTAGCTTCAGTGGGTGCTTTTCTAGAAAAGCCACAATACCAACAGAATAATGCCTTCTCCAATACCTACAATCGTGGTTGGAGAAATCACCCCAATTTCCGTTGGAACCAGAATTAGAACCAGAGTAAACAATATCGCGAACTGGGAATTACCAATGAGACAAGATGACCACAAAATTTCCAATAGCAATCTACACCGCTTTGCCTTTGCCAAGACTACACTCCGCGACCAGCCATATGTGCACCTCCACAGTAGCAAGACAACAAAGCAGGCTAGTAGTAGTGGTAGTGGTGGTTCCTCACTTGAAGATATGATGAAGCAATTTGTCACGCCAATATGCGCTTCCAACAAAGAACCGACACTTCCATTCGAGTTTGCAAACACAGATTGGGCAGTTGGCAACCTCATTGAACCAGCCTTCAACCTCGGGGATCCAACACTCTTCATTCACAAACAATTCCCAATCCTAAGGGGAATGTGAGTGCTATCTCCCTTCGTTCGGCAAGCAATTGGAGGAACCTAAACCACCGCAGATGTGACTTCCACATCGAAAGAGAATCGAAAAATGTGAAGATTGACTCTAAAAATAAAAAGGCAAAGAAGGTGCAGAAGGTGTAGAGGAAGACATCCCCATTCCTCTTCCTTTCCCTCGCAGAATAGTTCAATCCAAGAAGTTGGCGAAAAAGAACAAGAGAAGGATATACTTGAGACATTCGAGAAGAGTAGAGATCAACATTCCTCTCTTAGATGCGGTCAAACAAATTCCTAAATATGCCAAGTTTCTGAAGGAGTTGTGCACCAACAAGAGGCGACTGAAGGGGAGTGAACGAGTGAGTTTGAACCAGAATGTATCAGCACTCATCCAGCCTACAATGCCTCGCAAGTGCAAGGATCCAGGGATGTTTTCTAACCCTTGTTGTTTTGGTAACTATAGATTTGATGATTGCATGCTAGATTTAGGTGCTTCTATTAATGTCATGCCTGCATCTATTTATAAATCTCTTGGTCTTGGTCCTTTACGTCCCACGGTGTTGTTGTTCGCTAGCTAATAGGAGTAATGTTCATCCTTCTGGTTTAGTTGAGGATGTATTAGTCAAGGTTAATGAACTGATATTTCCGCTGATTTTTACATCTTAGATATGGAGGACGAGTCTCCCAAGAGTAGATCACCTATCATTCTAGGGAGGCCTTTCATGAAAACAAACAGGACTAAGATAGATGTGCATTCTGGTACACTTTCCATGGAGTTTGGTGATATATCTGTGAATTTCAATATCTTTGATGCCATGAAACATCCTAGGGAAGAACACTATGTTTTCTGCATTGATGTGATTGATGATGCTGTGGATGATGTTATTGCTGATTGGTGTGCTGACTATCTTGATTTTGCATCTGAGAGTTATTCTCCCAATTGTGCATGTGTTGATAATGAATGGTGCTCTGTTTGCACTGATTTGCTTAATGTTGCATTATTTGGTGATTCTGACTTGCTTGGTGATTCTACATTAAATGTGGATTCGATATTGATTCCCGAGTTTGAGCTTCATCCCCGATCCTAATGTACATCCTGATTCTGATTTTGATGAGCTTAACTCTGATTTTGATGAGCTTCACTCTGATGTTAACATTGAGCTGTATAGACACAGTTCTTCTGCTTCTTTGAATGTGGTTTCAAGCATTTCTAGTGTGATGACATCAGAGTTGTTGAAACAACCACCCAAGCTTCTTCCCTCCACTGAGCAACCACCCAAGCTTGAGTTGAAATCCCTTCCAGATCACCTGAAGTATGCATTTCTAGAGGTGGATGAACAGTTGCCAGTCATTGTGGCAAATAATCTTCTTCCTGACCAAGAAGATAAGCTGCTAAGCTTATTGAGGGTGAACAAGAAAGCCATTGGGTGGACATTAGCTGACATCGTTGGCATTAGCCCTTTCATGTGTATGCATCGAATTCTGTTGGAAGAGGACTCTAAGCCGGTGAGGCAACCCCAGAGACGCCTTAATCCTCTTATCCTTGATGTGGTGAAGAAAGAGGTCACTAAGCTTCTGTAAGCTGGTCTCATCTATCCCATTTCGATAGCCGCGTGGGTTAGCCCGGTCCAGGTGGTTCCTAAGAAATCCGGAGTCACTGTGGTAGCGAATCAGAAGAATGAGCTCATTCCTACTCGAGTTCAGAATAGTTGGAGAGTTTGCATCGATTATAGGAGACTCAACCAAGCCACTTGCAAGGATTATTACCCTCTACCTTTCATTGATCAGATGTTAGAGTGATTGGCTGGCAAGTCCCATTACTGCTTATTGGATGGCTGCTTCGGATACTTCCAGATCCATATTGCTCCTGAGGATCGTGAGAAGACAACCTTCACATGCCCCTTTGGAACATATGCCTACCGAAGGATGCCTTTTGGCCTTTGCAACGCACCGGCACCTTTCGGCGTTGTATGGTAAGCATTTTCTCTGAATTTCTAGAGGATTGCATGGAGGTTTTTATGGATGATTTCACTGTATATGAGTCTGATTTTGATGCATGCTTAGCTAATTTGTCTAGAGTTTTGCATAGGTGCATTGAGTTTAATCTTGTGTTGAATTATGAGAAGTGTCACTTTATGGTTGAGTCGGGTATAGTCTTGGGACACATAGTGTATAGGAAAGGGATTGAGGTAGACCCTGCTAAGATAGATGTAATTACTGCTTTGCCTTACCCCGCATTTGTGCGAGAAGTTCACTCTTTTCTTGGTCATGCAGGTTTCTATCGGCGTTTCATTCAGTATTTCAGCAAGACTGCCCGACCCTTGTCCAACCTTCTACATAAGGACACCGACTTTGTATTTGATGATGCTTGCAAGGTGGCCTTCGATCATTTGAAGCGTTTCGACTACGGCCCCGGTGATCCAAGCCCCGATTGGTGCCTCCCCTTCGAGTTGATGTGTGATGCTTCCAACTATGCGGTTGGTGCTATCTTGGCACAAATGAGTTGATAGAGCATCTCATGTGATTGCATATGCCTCCAAGACTTTGGATCCCGCCCACCTAATTACACCACTACCGAGAAAGAGTTGTTGGCTATTGTATTTGCTTTTATAAGTTTAGGTCATATCTCGCTAGCAAGTAAAGTAATTGTTTTCTCTAACCATGCTTTGCTTTGAAGTTTCTTTTGAAAAAGACAGATGCTAAGCCATGACTCATCCGGTGGATGTTATTGCTCCAAGAGTTCGATGTTGAGATTCGAGACAGAAGTGGAGCACCAAATTGGGTAGCTGACCACTTGAGTCGCATCACTCATTCTCCCTCCTACCCCTCTTCTATTCGAGATGATTTCCCTGATGAGTAGCTTCTACAGCTACAAGGTAAGCTTCCATGGTATGCTGATGTGGTTAACTACTTGGTAGCTGGTGTTTTGCCTATAGATTCCACTAGGGCCCAAACCCTTAAATTAAAGAGTGAGTCTAAATATTATGTTTAGGATGACCCTTATCTATGGAAATTTTGTAGTGACCAAGTAGTTAGGAGATGTGTGCACGATCATGAGTTTCACTCTATATTGCATTTTGCTCATGCTTCGCTGTGGTGGTCACTTTGGACCCCAAAGAACTGTTAGGAAAGTGTTAGACAAAGGATTATTTTGGCCTTCCTTGTTTCATGATTCCCATCTGTTTTGTAAGTCATGTGATAACCGCGTCGAGAGAAGGAGTATTTCCCGTAGGCATGAGATGCCCCAACCCTATATTGTTTTGTGAGATCTTTGATGTTTGGGGTATTGATTTTATGGGTCCATTTCCCGCTTCATATGGTTATAATTACATACTGGGGGGCGTTGATTATATCTCAAAATGGGTTGAGGTGAAAGCCACCCGACTAATGATTCTTCTCCGTGGTGGTGGATTTTGTTAGGTCTAACATTTTCTCGCAGTTTTAGCATTCCTAGAGCTATTATCAGTGACCAAGGCTCCCATTTTTGCAACCGAAGCATGGGTGCCTTGTTACGCAAGTATGGAGTGCTTCATAAGGTCTCCACAGCATACCATCCTCAAACCAATGGTCAAGCTGAAGTCTCAAATAGAAAGATTAAGCAAATCCTTTAGAAGACTGTTAACTCTACCCGGAAAGATTGGAGTAAGCGATTAGAGGATGCTTTATGGGAATATCGTACCGCCAACAAGACTTCGATTGGGATGTCTCCTTATTGGCTTGTCTTTGGTAAGGCATGTCATCTTCCGGTTGAGTTGGAGCATCAAGCCTATTGGGCCATTAAACAAGGTAACATGGATTTGGCCAAGTCTCGGGATGGAGCGGAAGCTACAATTACAAGAGTTGGATGAGCTTAGATTGATGCCTATGAAAGCTCGCGGTTATACAAGGAAAAGACTAAGGCATTCCATGATAAGCATATTCGAGGAAAGAATTTTCTCGTGGGCCGAAAGTTCTTCGTTTAACTCCCATTTGAAGTTTATGCCTGGTAAGCTTCGATCTAAATGGATGGCCCTTTTGAGATCACTAACATTTTTCCATTTGGTGCTGTTGAGCTATGTGATCCACCCACAGGACGAACCTTTAAGGTCAATGGGAATCGCCTCAAGCCATTTCATGAGGGATCCCAGCAGTAGCCTGAGGAAGCAGAGATTCTCCTCATTGATGCCACTTATCCTCCATAAACCCCTTGGGGAGTATTCTTCTTTCTTTCTCCCTCTTCCTTCTATTTGTTTTCCTTTTTCTACTTTGCTTTTTGAAATAAATACGCCTCTCTTTCTATGATTGCTACATATTATGAACTTGGACATTTTGTTTTAATGGATCATTTTGTTTGGTCTACCATTCTTGACTCTTCGATTACATGTCTTGGTAGTTGATTTGATGTTGTTGATTGCCTAAGTTGGTATTGACCTTGTGAGGTTTTGGGCTTGCATGAATGGAATTCATCTTTTGCCATTCTTTCTTTCATGTGTGCATCTCGCTCATGATTTGTGTTCTCTAGAACTTGCTCCTTTTCTTTTTGAAACTACATTTTTCATTTACGTGCATAAGTATGATGGAAGCTTGTTTTCTTTCTTTTATTTTCCTCACTTTGGCCAAATAGCCTTTCCCTTGCATTATGATTCCTTTGCTAGCCCTTTGTGCCTTTTAGACTCATTCTTTTCTAAGCTACATTACAAGCCTAAGCGAAAAACCATTTTATTCCGCACCTTGAAAATTTATTGAGCATTGGTTTCACATTGGTTTTGTGTTTAAGTGTGGGGGTTGCTCAGGAGTGCAACAATTTAAGTGTGGGGGGGATGTTTGCTTTTGTCATTGTGATTATGTATATAGTATAGTTTCATTTTTCTCAAAAAAAAAAAAAAAAAAAAAAAAAAAAAAAGAAAAAGAAAGAAAGAAAGAAAAAAAAGAAAAGAGAAGAAATAAAGAAAGAAAATACATAGAAAGAAAGGAGATATATAAGTAAAATAAAAATTTTCTTACATAAGAATGATTGTGTTAATTAGTGTTCTTTTTAATTTCCTTGGTGCTTAACCTCTCATTCCATACTATTACCTACCTTCACCCTAACCCCATTAAAACCTTTCATAACAAGCTCTCTTGATTTGTGCATGCATGTGTTATGAGTAGTGGAGCCGTAGAAATTGAGCAAGCTTATGGTAGAGCAAATTTCTTGAGTAGAATTTGAGCGATACACTTATGTACCTTAAACACTTGAGAGATTGATTGATTGATTGATTGAGCACATCATTTGAGAGACCATGTTATGTGATTAGCATCATTGATTGAGATTACCATGAATTGTAATTTGAGATGAAGGGATTGTGGTCTTGATTGATTGATCTTTTGGAGCTTTGTGTCCCTTGTTCAATTTTTGCATTGTTAGCAATTGTTAGAAAAGAAGAGTTTCTCCTTTAGGTCTTTTTCTTTGAATTTTTTCTCGAGTGCAAAAAGATAAGTGTGGGGGAATTTGATAATTGAATATTTCATACACTACTTTTTGTCTCTTGATTTATAATTTAGGACTCTTTATCTAATAAATAATGGCTTTTATACTTATTTGGGCCTTAGGCCTTTTATTATATTTTAGCCATTATTTAATAATAAATTCCAGTTTTACATTGCTTCACCATTTTTACCATAACTCTTGAAGAAGACATCGGATTTGCCTAATTTTTGTCTCATATTTCAGATGATTCAAAGAGCTACAATTGTTATGAAGACATGAAAAGCAAATTCGGACAAGAGGGTGGTTGATTTTGGAGCCGAAGTCATATGTATTTTTGGGCTCGAATTTTCTAATTAAAGCCCATTTTATTTTATTTTCGTTCGGGCCTGACTTATGGATTGGAGCCCCATTTCATTTTGCCATTTTAGGTTAAGTGAGGCAGCAGCCACAAACACATTCTCATTCACGTTTTTAGAATTCAGAGGATCAAAATAGTAGTTTTCAAATTCTCTGCAATGTTCTTCGTGTTCTTCGCGTTCTTCATCTATTTTTCGTCTTTCTTAATTATGTTCGGCTAAATTTCTGGGATTGATCCACGATGAGGGTTCCATCCACTATCCAGGATTTGCACCTAATCGGTAACCATCTAACTCGTTTCGTATCCCTTAATCGATTTGATTTTTGGTTCGGATTGGGTTTTTGATTAAAAACCCAAATCGATATTTCCCAAGGACGAAGTTCGAACTGGGTTAAAGTATTTCGTGTGATCGTACGGAGGTGCGCCACCGATTCAAAAAATTTGAATGATTGTTCAGTTGAGGGAATTTCTAGACAAATGCGAGATTTCAGTTTGTCTAGAGTCGATTACGAGTTCGGTTATAAATCTGTTTCGTTCGAGGAAGGGTAGTGGGTGAATCCGAAATCGTGGGTTGATCCTTTAATCGTCTTTTTTGTTCAATTCATGTTATTTCGTTTTGTCTCTTTACTTCATCTTTAATATTATTCTGAATCAAAAAAAAACCCCC
This sequence comes from Acacia acuminata, assembly GCA_019022655.1. Taxonomy (NCBI): domain Eukaryota; kingdom Viridiplantae; phylum Streptophyta; class Magnoliopsida; order Fabales; family Fabaceae; genus Acacia; species Acacia acuminata. Next base: position 1,511,051 of record JAFJYI010000112.1, on the reverse strand, counting down.
ATTTATCGTCACTTGTTTTATTGTCGTGCGAATTGAATTGATCGAATTCGTTGGGAAACGACCCAGGTTACATTATACTGCAAATCCTTTTCTAATCTGGTTATTTTGGGAGATTACGGCAAATCTCTGTCATCTGGCCAACTCGCAGTCAAGTAGAGCAAAGACCCGATCATTCCTCTATATTTAGTTATATTAAAATCTTTTCCTTTTTCTTCATTGGCATTCAGCGAAGCTGTTGAGCTCATTGGAGTGTCTGCAACATTACATTGCTCCAGCCAAACTTTTTAAGCAAATCGTTGAGATACTTTGTCTTTGAAATGAATATTCAATCCTTCCATTGCTTGATTCGTAATCCGAGAAAGTAATTAAGCTCCCCCATCATTGACATCTCGAATTCACCTTGCATCTTCTTGGAAAATTCTTCACAGAGAGAGTCATTAGTAGCCCCAAAAATTATATCGTCTACATATATTTGTACAATCAGAAGTTCATTAAGCTTATTTGTTTTGATAAAAAGAGTTGTGTCGCTTTCCCCCTAACAAAGCCTTGTTCTAAAAGAAATTTGCTTAAACGTTCATACCAAGCTCTAAGGAGCTTATTTGAGACCATACAAGACTTTCTTAAGGCGATAGACGAAATCTGGATGATGTTCATCTTCAAAACCAGGAGGTTGTTCTACATATACTTTCTCTTGAATAAAACCATTTAAGAAGGCACTCTTTACATCCATTTGATAGAGTTTGAACCCTTTGATACACGCAAAGGCTAAGAGTACACGTATTGCCTCCAATCTGGCCACTGGAGCAAACGTTTCCTCATAATCAATACCTTCTTCCTGATTATAGCCTTTGGCAACCAATCTAGCCTTGTTACGGACTATAATTGTGGATTCATCTCATTTGTTTTTTAATACCCATTTGGTGCCAATGACCGGATGGTCTTTAGGCCTAGGTACCAAATCCCAAACTTGATTTCTATCAAATTGGTGTAATTCCTCTTGCATTGCTAGCCCAATCATTGTCTGATAGGGCTTCGTCAATCTTTGAGGGTTCAATTTGTGATATAAGAGTAGAAAATGTTACTTCATTTAAAGTCCCTTTTATGGTCCTCACTCCTTGATTAACATCACCAATCACTTGGTCCAAAGGATGATTCCTTATGAACTTCCAAGCTCTAGGTGGGATTGATCAGGATTTTCTAAATTATTTTGAGGATCAGTTTCAAAAACATCTTCAGAGTTTTCAATAGAGGCATGAGTAGATTTTGAAAAGAATTGGTTTTTGAAAGGATTTTCTTCTTCATCATCCAGATTCATCTAAGTTAGACTTACATAACACAACATGTATTGATTCTTCAACCACACGAGTTCGCTTGTTAAAAACTCTATATGCCTTACTCCTATTAGAGTAACCAAGAAATATACCTTCATCAGATTTAAGATAAAACTTCCCCAAATTATCCTTACCGTTGTTGTGAACGAAGCACTTACAGCCAAAGATGTGAAGGTGAACCAGGTTCGGTTTCCTCCCTTTATAAAGCTCATACAGAGTCTTGTTAAGCTTCTTCCGAAGATAGGCTCGATTTGATATGTAGCTGGCTGTGCTCATAGCATATGCCCAGAAGACTTGTGATGTCTGATTTTCATTCAACATTGCACGAGCCATCTCAGTTAGTACACGATTCTTCCTTTCGACTACACCATTCTGTTGTGGTATCCTTGGAGCCGAGAAATTGTGATCGATCCCGTGAGCATCACAAAATTCTCCGAACGCTTGATTCTCGAATTCACCTCCATGATTCGTTCAAATAGCTGTAATACAAATACCTTTCTCGTTTTGCACTTTATTGGCAAACATAGCAAACAGATCAAAAGTTTCATCCTTAGAGGATGATAAAATAGTCCAAGTAAAACGTGAGAAATCATCGACAATCACCAGAGTATATAGATTTCCACCAAGACTTCTAACTCTTGCTGGTCCAATTAAATCCATATGGAGTAATTGAAGAGGGGGTTTGTCGACTTCAGGTTTGTTTTTAAAAGATGATTTAGTTTGTTTACCTCTTTGACACGAATCGCAGATCATATCATTTTTTAAACGATGTTTGGGTAAACCAATCACTAAATCTTTTCTGAGCAACTTGTCTAGTTGATGCATGTTGACATGAGCCAGATGCTTATGCCACAGCCAACTTTCATCTAAGTTGCTAACAAAACATTTTTCAGAATTTATTTTTGGTAAATCCAGAGTATAACAATTTCCCTCACGTGGAGCTTTGAACAATACCTTTAGTTTACCTTTGTCGATTGAGAGATTGTCTTTGTTGACAATGAGACATTCATCCAAATCAAAGATAATCCAGTTATTCTTATTGGCGCTTTGGCTTACACTCAGAAGATTGTGACAGAGACCTTCCACAAGATAGACATCCTTAATCTGAGGTCCATCTTTTGCACCGATTTCACCAATACCAGTGATCTTTCCGGATTGATTTCCTCCAAAGGTGACTTTACCGCCATCCTTTGATCTCATCGCAACAAACTTGTTTGCATCTCCCGTCATGTGTCTGGAGCATCCACTGTCAATATACCACTTGTTGACTCTTGATGCTCTCAAACACACCGGCAAGATCAGAAGAGATCAAGCTTTAGGTACCCATCTTTTCTTGGGTCCTTCGTGAAGAACCGGCTGAACCCAAGATGGGGGTGAATTGGGTGAAGATTAAAAACTCGAAACTTTGAAAATCTTTTCGTGTCTTTTAAATCAATAGTTAGATATTTGAATAAACATATACTGGAAATATAAGAGATAAGGGAAGAGAATATGCAAACTGTGATTTATACTGGTTCGACCCAATCCTTGACCTACGTCTAGTCCCCAAGCTCCACTTGAGATTTTCAATTCACTATCTCCTTGTTTAACCGAGCATAAGAGAAAAGCCTTTACAAACTCATAAGTTTAGTCAGGCACTTGTGCAACCCTTTACAATATCTTACCGAGATACTCCCCCTTACACACTATAAAGGATACAATTACACACTCTGTAAACAAAGGATTGTCCTCTCACTCTCTGACTCAACTCCCCCTTACAGGTTGTAATTGATACACCCCCACTTAAGGTTCCTTAACCTTAAGATTTAATATCTGAATGAAAGGAATAAGAATCAATAACTCCTCAGAGTAGATAGAAGATGAACACTGAAGTACAAAATCAATCATCACACTCTCTACTGTAAACTATATAAACATTGTGAAACAGAAAGTATGTAAGTTAATCGTTGGATTCATAATTTTGGCATTTCATCATTGCAATCTCTTGTCTCTAATCCCTTCTATCTTGAAGACTTCTCCTTTTATAGTTGATGTAGAGTATTCGACCATTTGAGCAATTCTTCGCATTTAGCATATGACCGTTGGAGGAAATAAATATAGCCGTTGGAGCTTCTGACATCATCATCTGCTTTTTGATAATCTGATGTTAATCCTTCATATAATCATCTGAAACTTATTAGCAAATTGATTAAAAGCAATTAGGAATAGTTATGAGTGATGATATGAAGAAGTGAAATCATAATTAATTAATTTAGATTTTCAAAGACGGTAATTTGAAGAAACAAAGGATGATCATGCGTGAGTAAGACTAATAGTATGCTCGAGCAACCAATAGAAGAAGTACTTTGGAAGAATATAAATCACCTTATGCTCGAGCAACAAATCATGCTTGCTCGGGCTATCTTCTCTTGTTGTCTTTTGAAATATAGTTTTTATTGCTGATGCTTGAGCAACGTCCAGAGGCATGCTCGGGCAAGCATCGCTGGAGCTTTAGGAAGGTGTTATGTATCGCTGTTGCTTGAGTAGGAAATAACCCATGCTCGAGCAAGGATATCGCTTGTGCTCGAGCAAGCTATAAAGGTATGCTCGGGCAGAAGTTAGACCAAGGTAAGAAGATGATGTTTCAACGAAGTTGCTCGGGCAAGCTTTTTTTCTTGCTCGAGCATGGTGCTCGAGCATGCCCTTTTACCTTGCTCGAGCATGACTTTTCATCTTACATTTCTTTGTTTAGTGCGATGGTGCTCGAGCATGCTAAATTCCTTGCTCGAGTAAGACTCCAGTTTGTGCATTATGCCATTACCCAATGATGCTCGGACAGCCCCAACTATCCTGCTCGAGCATGGCTTTTTCCTTGAAGTATTTTCCCTTGAGTCCGATGTTACTCGAGCATTCAAAGTGCTCTACTCGACCAATACTCTCTCTAAGAGCACATTTTGCCATTGCCACGATGGTGCTCGAGCAAGCTGATATACTTTGCTCGGGCAAGACTATTTTGCTTGGTGTTTTTCCTTTTACCCAGATGTTGCTCGAGTATGACTAAATGCTTTGCTCGAGCATGACTCTCCAATTTGCATTTCTTTGGTTTGATCCTTTTGATCATGTGTGAATAAGCATAATAATCTTCAGTACAAAGCTCAACTTCCAGAATGTAGAGACTTTCAAGAACCAAGAATATTGGCAGCATAGTTAGTCAATTTCAAGCGAATGTAGCTTCTTCGATATGGCTTCAATTTTGGCAAACCACCCATGCTCATAAAGCTCTTCAAGTCTTCTTTCCAATCCAAGAAGAATCAGCTCCAAACTCATTGTACTTTATCCGTTATTATCAGATGATTGGAGGTTGTTCTTGATGAGCGTTTTTTGCAGCATTCTGAACATACCATCAACTTCAAAACATCATATCTCCTACAATAAATATTTTTTTTTCATGTTCTTGATGTTTTTGGAAAGATATTTGAGTCTAGTTTCCAACGGCACTTGTTTCAGCTCAATTGGATTTGTCATTTGTGAGAGACACTCAAATTATCGAAGCTTGGTCTGGAATATGACGGTGATTTTTGTTGCAACTTCAAAAAATCATAGCTCTCTCATCTGAACTCCTTTGGGCATGAATTTTATATCAAAATGACGCATTGGGAGTCTAGTTTCATATGCCACTGATTTCATGTCATCCGATTCTTGGTTTGGGAGATATCGTCAAATTACCAAAGCTTGCCAGAAAAACAGAGTGTGCTAAGGGAACGACTTTGCTCGAGTAGGCTTTTTTCTCTGCTCAAGTAGCATGCTCGAGCAAGTGCGGATTTTGAGCTAAAAATGAGCTGAAAGTGTACCTTGCTCGAGCATGAACATAGTTGTGCTCGAGCATGACACTGTTCATGCTAGGAAAAAGCTGAAATTGCAATAATGCCCCGTAACAAACTAATATTCATCCGGAAGCTTGAACTTGCTTATTTTAACTCCGAATTGAGCCGTTCCAACTTCTATTTGATCACAGAAACTTGAATATTGATATTCTCATGATATTTAACAAGTTCTTCTTTCTTCAAACTCCATTCTTGATCATTCTCCAGAAGTTGAAATTACATTAATGCCCCATAACAAGCTAGTAGTCATCTGGAAGCTTGAACTTGTTTATTTTAACTCTGAATTGAGCTGTTCCAACTTCTGTTTGATCATAGAGACTTGAATATTGATATTTTTTTCAATAATTTAATTTGGACTAACCTATAATGAACAAAGTAGTCAGTCAATGTATATGATATAAACTTTTTGCTCTAGATAATGGCATCAATATAAGATATTATCAAAACTAATCATAACTAACACTTTGGGGTTAGTCTGGGCCTTAGGAACATAGGTTCCCTTAGGCACCCACTGATAATTACCAACTGGCTTATCCCTTCTCTCCTTTTTATGAAAACACGATGAGGTACTATGTCCCATTCGGTTGCAATAATTACAATGTGCAAATGGATTCGAAGAGTGAACTATTTTTCGAAAATAGTTCAAATAGGATTTTCCACCAGTTTTCTTCTTCCCTTTCTGTTTATCAAAAATAGGATTATATCCTATGCCTGAACGATCATTCGTAAATATTTGTGCTTTCAAAATTACGTTAAGCATTTCACTACCTTTAGTGAATTTCTCAAGTGATTTTGTAAGATATGAATTTCTTTTCTCCAGATCCAAACAATCGTTACAGATAAGATTTTCGCAAGTGAGATTTTCAACTTGTAATTTAAGAGTCATGTTTTCCCTTTTTAAGGAAATGCCTTCATCCGTAAGTTCTTCAAATTCAGATTGTATCTCATTAAATTCATCAAACAATTCATCATAGGTTACCTTGTTGCTGTTTCCAGTTTGCTCTTCTTCTTTTGCCACCAGACAGACATTGGCAGTTTCTTTCTCTTCTTCGCTCTCTTCTCCTGAGGAGTCATCTCTCCAGATTCCTGACACATACGCCTTCTTCTTAAACTGATAAGACTTCTTCTTATTTTCTTTCTCACTGTCTTTCAGCTGAGGGCATTCTGACTTGTAATGGCCAGGCTTCCCACATTCGTAATAAATGATTTGATCTTTGTCTCTGAGATCACGTTTGTTACTTGAATTCCCTTTTTGAAATCTATTTCTGAAGCCACGTTCCTTTCTATAGAACCTTTTGAATCTCTGTACAAACATGGCCATCTCGTCATCGTCTTCTTCATCCTCGTCCTTTCTTCTTTCTCCTTCAAGGCATTAAGAGTGATTCCCTTTGTTTCTCTTGTTGACATCGTCCAGTCCTTTTTGAATCTCGGTTGCTTTTATATTCGCACAAACTTCCGAATAAGGCAAAGAATCGAGGCCATCGATTCTCCACGAGCCTCCTCTATTGCACCGACCTTAGCTTCCCGCCTCTTTTGTCGAACATTGAGAATCTTCCTGACTTGAGGGCCTTGTTCATATATTTTACCTAAGGCCGCCAACTGATTTGTTAAATGAGTGTACCTAAGCTGGAACTTGGCAATGGTTTCTCCTGACTTCATCCACAGTAAGTCATACTTGGTGGTCAGAGTGTTAATACGGTTTTCCTTGATGCCGGAAGTACCTTCATATGCAATCTCTAGAGCCTTCGACATTTCTTTCGCGGTTGACAGGTTACATATTCGAAAATACTCCTTCTGACTGAGAGCACTTTGAAGCATCAGAATAGCCTTACTGTTGAGAGTGATATTCTTCTTATCATTCTCATCGAATTCAGCCTCTGTCTTTGGAACAGTAATTCCTCCTTCGATCTTCACAGGTACATAGTCTCCAGTTTCTATTACTCTTCAGAGACCGTATTCAGTAGCCATCACGAACACTCTAAATTTTGCTTTCCAAAAGGAATAGTGTTTGCCATTGAAACTTGAGGGTCGGTTGATTAAAGCACCATCAGGTAATATTCCTTCCATGATCTTTCTCGAGATGTTAAGCCCAACTGAGAAACCAACGCTCTGATACCAAATGAAGGTGGAATATCACCTAGAGGGGGGGTGAATAGGTGATCTTTGAAAATTTTAAATCTTTTCTTGTGTATAAACGAAATAGAGACCAATAAGATAAAGGAACACAAGACAATTTATACTAGTTCGGTCTAATACACTGACCTACGTCCAGTCCTCAGAAACACTCTGGGATTCCACTAAGTTTCAGAAGCAATTACAGACTCTGTAAACGAAGGATGGTCCTCTCACTTTCAGACTCCACTCCCCCTTACAAGTTGTAATTGATATACCCTCTCTTAAGATTCCTCAACCTCAAGATACAAACTTAACAAAGAAATAAGTGTTTAAATACTCCTCACAAGTTGATAAAATATGATCACTGAAGTGCAATTAATAATACAGATGAAACAGCAAATGAAATTAAACTTGAATTGATTGCGCAATGTTTCGGTAGTTGGCGAATTGAATGCTTCTAGTATTTATATTATTCTCCATTAATGACCATTGTTGAAGCTCAGAAGTATCCGTTGAGTCTCTTGATTATGGCTGTTAGACAAATAAATGCATTCGTTGAGGATTTTGCCATCTTAGGTGGAATGTGCAACGGGGACATTCTCTTTCATTCTTTTTTGTTATATCCGTTGTGAGATGGAATTAAATGCAAAGTAGAAGAATATCAGAGTAGGCTTTACTTGGCTCAGAACATCGATCTCCAAGAATATCACGGTTTAGGTAGCAGCATTTAATGTCTCTGACAGGTGAGATTGCTTCATTCGAATTCACCGGTAATCTAAGTCTGAATGATCTGAAACTCATGAATAAATTGGTTAAAAGCATTTGGTAATCATAATCAGTAATAATCAAAAGAGGTATTAATCCATTGAATGATTCATGAATCTCGTACACGGTGATTTCAAAAACAGAATGATGTTGCTCGAGCAAAGATCCATGCTTGCTCGAGCAAGCTCTTTTGAAATGCTAAGCAAATGCACTTTGGTCGCTGATGCTCGAGCAGGAAAATTTCCTTGCTCGAGCATGAATATATCATGCTCGGGAAAGCTCTTGGAAATCAATTCAAATCACTTCAGGTTCACTGTTGCTCTAGCAAACTTTTCCGGTTGCTCGAGCATGATCTATATCATGCTTGGGCAAGCTCCCTTTGATTCTGGTGAATGTGCATAAGCATCATTGTTGATCGAGCATGATCCCAAAGCTTGCTCGAGCAAGCTTCTATGATTCAATTGAAGGTGCTTGGAATACGCTGATACTCGAGCATGCTTTCCTGCTTGCTCGAGCATGGTGCTCGAGCATGAATTAAATCATGCTCGGGCAAGCTCTATGTAATTGATGAAAGCACACATTGCTCGACCTTGCTCGAGCAACATTTTTTTCCTGCTCGAGCAGCCTTTTGTTCCCTGCTCGAGCAGGGACTTATGCAGACCAGAATACACAGGTTGCTCGATGTTGCTCGAGCAACCTTTTAAGCTTGCTCGAGCAAGGTGCTCGAGCATGCTTTTACCCTCTGGTCGAGCATGCTTTCTGCCGTTGCTTTGTTCTCCTCTTTCGACGTTGCTCGAGCAAGACCATATGATCTGCTCGAGCAAGGTTTCCTCATATCACATTTGTTTCACCTTGCACACGATGTTGCTCGAGCAAACCTGATTCTTTGCTCGAGTAACATTCTGAAGGTATATTTATCAGATTATATCCAATGTTCTTGGCTCATTTTAATTTAACAACTTGGAAATTGTAATCATAAAAAACACACAAGCTAACATATGCTCCCAAATAGAACCATATAGCACGTGGAATCATGCATGACCTATGTTCATTGTGTTCAAGTGCATTTCTTTCGAAGCGAAAACTCTTTTATCAAAGAATAACCAATTACAAATAATTAGCATGTGCATGTAACGTTTAGCTTCAAGTGTTAACCATCTAGAACCAAACACATGCAACCAAAAGCTTTTAAACATTCTCTGTTTTTGGCATTTAAATCAGAGCACGCATGCAGAACCCAAAGCTTGACTTCTAAAGCTTTGAAACATAAAAACCAACATGCAGAAGTATTAATCTACTTACAAGAACATAAATCAACCGTATAAATCTTGATCTATGCTTTTCCAACTAGTTTCACAACTTTCTCTCACTAGAATCAGATTTCAAAACATCATCCTCTTCCAAAACATCTCAAATGAAGCAAACAAGATTGGAAGAGTTCTTGGAGGACTTACCTAAGACAGGTTTTAGTGTTGCATGTGGGGTTGACGATCTATTCCTTCTTGATCACTGATTCTCTCTCTCTTGGCTCCCTTCCTCATGCTCTCATCCTCTCGGTCTCACCCCCTATTCTTTCTGGCCGAAATGCAATCAAATGGGAATGGGAAATTATAGGGTGTTGGCCCAAAAAATTATATGGATTATTGAGGGATTATGAGTAGATGTGTCATAAGATGATGAGGGTTGAGGTGGCATAAGTAGCATGAAACAACTAATCTCAACTCATTCTCTGCGTTTCTGCATGTCTGGGCCGAAGAGAGTCAATTAATTGAGGGAGTATATATGCTTTGTTGTGTCTTTTGCTCTTTTGCTTCTTCTTATTATTCTTTTTTTTTTTTCTGAATTGAGCATAATGGGCGCCTAATGGAGAATGAATTATAAGGACACTGGATGGGTTCTGTTGGGCTGAATGTGTTTAACCAAATAAAATGAGTAAATGGATAAATGGGAAGAATGATAATGCATGACGTACATGGAGGGAGGAGTGTATAGGCACTTAGGAATGAATATTCTATTGGTTGGGGCCCATCAATTAAAATAATCCCATAATAAGCATTTCTCCTCTCATTGTCTTTTTGGTCCATTTTGTAAATCTCACATTTCTTCTCCTTGAATTTTCCTAAAAATAAGCCCTAAATTCCAAAAATAGCTTTTATAATAATTTTTCAGGCTAAATTTTCATAATTAATTCCTTCATAATATATATCTAGATCCTCAAAATAATATTTTATAATTTTCTCCTAATTTTTTTTTCCAAGGTTCAAAAATAACTATAACAATTATCTTAAGCTTTTCCTCATGAAAAACTTAAGACTTTGGACTCTTACTTGCTTAGCAACCTATTTTTCTGAATCTAATTCCAAAACTCTTTGTCCCAAAATTTGGGATGTTACAAATATACTTCAATTTACTTATATATATGCAAAATATATAAAGTAAATGAGCCATCTTATGATCAAAATAACTTAGAATAACTTCACTAGATATTCATGATAAAAAAAGTTAGAATCACATAGATTTAGAATTATACATGTGGAAATTCTCTAGCGAGAATTCTCATGGTAATAAATTTATGAGTCATGTGATCACAATAAATGTAAATAATAATAATTTTAATAACAAAAATTAATCATCATATTACCTTATGCTCTTTGCCTCTTTAATACCTCATTGGCAGTATTAGTAAACATTTATTTGCTATATTTGTAAACTTCTGGCTTACAATTATAATCCCTTGTATTATTATTTGTAAACTTCTAGTTTACGATAGTATGTGTTTTCTATATGATATCCATTTATGTAGATATTTTTGAAACTCAACAAGTTTCTTAGAATAAAATGCATTATTAATGCATAATTTTTTTTTTTTTTTCAGGTAACAAAATATTAGCTCTTCCGGAGCCTTTATTCAAATTTATATTACCAGATATAGTTTTAACATTGGCTTCTTGCATTACCAAGGAAGAAAAATATTTATCATTTTTTAGTATGATGTAGGTTGTTGCGCTATCAACGAGACACAAATCTTTAGGTTGATACCAATAAGACTCATTTTGCATTAAAAGATACATAAAAACATAATTAAAGGAAATACATATGATTGAAGAAAGTTTAAACATACTAAAGCATAACAAATCCAAATGGGAAAAGATAATTTATACTAAGAAATCAGCAACATCCAAATGAGTAAAATCAATATCTTCAAACTTAGATTCTCAGCCTTATCAATATTCAAATGAGTAAAATCAACATCTTCAAACTTAGAGTTTCCAGCCTTATCAATATTCAAATGAGTAAAATCAACATATTCAAACTTGGAATTCTCAACATGATTTACTTCAATCTTTGACCCTTTACTATTACTTTTTAGTGATTGTTGGTAAAGATCACGTAAGTGTCTTGGCGTACAACAAGTACAGGACCAACGACCTTTGCCACCACAACGATAGCAAGCATTTTGGGCATGTTTGTTATGCTCACTAGTTCCACTAGTTTCCATTTTGTGGTTCTTTCCCCACTTTGGGTTTCAGGAATTTGATCCACCACGATTTGGACCACGCCTACGGCTGGAGCCACCTTTACATCCATGTCCTCAGCTATTAAAAGATTCATTAGTTACTGCATTTGCTTCTTATAATGGAGTTGAGCCTGTTGGACAGGATTCATGATTTTTCAATAAAAGCTCATTCTTTTGTTCAGCCACAAGGAGAAAAGAAATTAATTCAACATATTTCTTGAAACCCTTTTCACGATATTGCTACTCCAGGAGCAAATTGGATGCATAAATGTGGAGAATGCTTTTTTCTAACATATCTTCATCAGTAGTATTCTCTCCACATAATTTTAACTTAGAAGTAATTTTGAACATGGTTGAGTTATACTCACTCACAGTTATAAAATCTTGCAAACACAAATGTATCCAGTTATAACGAGCTTTTAGGAGGATGATCATCTTCTGGTAATCATATCTATCCTTTAGATTGTTCCAAAGAACAAGTAGGTCTTTCACTGTCAAATATTCAATTTTTAGACCTTCATGCAAATGGTGGTGTAGAAAGATCATGGATTTGGCTTTATCTTGATTAGATGCTTGATTCCCTTCTTTAATTGTGTCATCCAGACCATGGGTATTCAGATGGATATCAGCATCCAGTCTCCAAGATAAATAGTTCTTTCCAGTAATGTCAAGAGCCACAAATTCAAGTTTTGCAAGGTATTGCAACAAAATTAAAACTTTATGGCTTCAGGAAATTCATCTTCAGGATAAATAAAAGTTGAACATTATGGCTTCCAACCATAAATAAGATAGAAGATGTGTAACACCCCAATTTTCTAAAGCGTTTTCAAAATAGTTTGATCAGAGTAGAGCATCAGAAGAATTCAAAAGAGCGAGTATCTGATAAACATTAATTGTTGTTGTGGCTAGTTGCTTATACAACGGTACAATTATCCGAATATTTAAAAGTACGCTAATACATATCCAAAAAGAAATTCTTTGGCCGGGTGCTCACTGGTGCTGCTTACCCTTGTCCTCGGTCCTGATCCCTCCGGATCCTGAGGCTATAGTAAGAGTTGAGGTCCAATGCCCATTGGACCTCAGGTAACAGTTAACCTCATGCTTATGTAATAGTTTATGTATGACAGATATTCATGACATTACAGTAGTAATCACATATGAAAGATAATAACAGAACACAGCCATTGGCTATGAATGTTATTATGTTTTGTACTATTCACCAGTGTCACGATGTTCGTTCGTGTCCTCAACGCTAGGAAAACTCAACGATATTATCAGAACTATAACCCGTGTATAGCTGAATGTATATGAAAACTTTAAGACAAAGTCTTAGTCTATGAATACATCTATCACATATAAGTATACAATAAGCATCAGAGTTAGTGTTATAGTACGCGTCCGTACCTTCGTTGGTGATATCGGTACATCTGTCGGTCGGAATGTGATCACGTATATCCTATAATGGTAATATCACATTTATTAATTCACAAATAATATCCTAGTAGATATCTTAGTCACTAATGATCATTTTACTCTTGGTGGAATTATTTTTCAACTTATTTTCCTTATTTTTTGGGAAAAACGCTGATACAGCATTTTGGGCAGATTTTTCGTGTAACCTTGAAAAATCATAACTAATTCTAGAAATATCAAAATGAGGATCCATAAAATTCATCAGAATCCTTAGGATGTCTATTTTTAAGTAAAAATACTCATATTTTCCCACATTCCTTGAGTCATTCCCTGTTTTAAGGTTTTGAGCCTCTGCCCATAATTTTCCAGAAATTCGTAGCTCAACTTTGAGAATTTTTATCTCATTGTACAGAGCTCAAATTAATACGTTCTAGGCATATTTGAAAAGCCCTATATGTCTACTTTAACCATGAATTTGTCTAGAATTTTGTAAATTCATTCCCAGCATAAAATGTTGGCATTTTTATCCCTGATTTCAGAAATCGCTATCACTTTCGCCAGAACTTCATTACTTTGATGTTTCTCTTCCAAAATTTTTGCTCTATCACTTTCTTCTTCATTTTTTTGAAATAAAGCCAATTTTGACCATAAAAACATGAAAATAAAATTACTCTAGTATATTTAAGATCAAAGCAACTTCTATCTATGAATTAAAAACTAGAACTTGAAGAACTTACTTACCAATGCTTCAACTCCTTCAAGAAGCTCCTCACTCTAACTTTCCACTCTCTATATCAGATTTTCTATGCTTGTTTTGGTGTGAAAATTGATGAAGCATAGGTTGCTATTTATATCAAAATGTTATGGCATTTTGGTAGTTCTTTCAAACCTACTCTTCTTGAATTTGGACCCTTAGATCTAGGTTAATTTGAAGCACAAATCCTCACCATTCACTCTCTCCAACTGTCCCCCCTCTCTCTCCCCTATCCTCTTCCATTTCCTTATCCCAAGTACACTTTCATCTCTCCAATTTGTTCCCTCATTAATGCTATGTTTGCATGTGCTAATAGGTCTATTAGTAAACAATTCTTGGCCCTTTATTCAAGCTTCCAAAACCGTGCCCTCTCCTCCTTGTCTCTTCAACTATATGCTTCAAGAATGAGTTACTTTAGGTGCCTTAGTTGCTAGATGAAATTCATAGTTGGTTGTTTATTAAGCAAAAATACTTTTAGGGGTTTAATTTGAAGTTTATTCAAGTCTCTTTAATTAGCCTCTTGACTTTGAGCTTTATGGCTTAATTAGGAGTATTTAATTGCCTTTTTATCATTTTAGAATTAACTCCAAAAATTGAGAAAAGGATTTTGGAGATAACCTATTCCAAACTTAAAATATGTTTGTTCATAATAAATCCTTATATTTGATTTATGATTAATGTATCTCAAGATACAATTTATTTTGTATAGATTCTCAATTACTTGTGTCTTGAATTAATCCCAATGGTTTTTAACTCACGACTCAATTAATTACACACTTTTTCTCTCATTCACTAGGCTCACAACACTCACAACTCTTACACACCTACACACTACACACACACACTCACAACTCACACATACACGTCCCCCCTCCCACTTATTCTCTTTCCTTTATCCTCTTCCAAAACTCATCAATGCCTTATCCCATTAGTACACTTATCCTCTTCCAAACATTAATGGCCATTTATCATCTAATTAGCCCATGTGTTTGTATGTTTATATTAAACAATTTTTTCTTCTTCTTGCCCAAGCCAAAACCGTGGCTCCCCCTTCATCAATTTTTGTCTCTTATTTTGTGTTTTTATTGAGTCTTAAAGGTAAGAACCCAAGCTCTTCATTGGTCCATTAATTATCACATGGATTAAGTTTATTTATGTAATAAATTGGAACCCTTGGATTTAGCTTTATGAGATTTAATCCTAGCCCTCCATATCTAACCTTAATTAGCATCCCTAATATGAAAATTAGCAAATTTAGTTTTTCAATTAATTATGAAAATTTAATACAATTACTTTAATTATTGCAAATTTAATTGTCCATTAGTTGTTGGCAAATTTTCTTTCTAATTGGTACAAGTATTTTTATGTCATTAAATTGTCTCCTATGAATAAATTAAGACTATGCTTAATTATGATAATTTTCTGATATTTTATGATCCTAATTTGAAGCCTTTAAAATTTAATTTTAAGCCTAACATTTGGTTTGTTCCATATCAAGGAAAATTTCCCAAAATCATAGAAAATAAATTACAAAATTAGAGACAACATATTCTCCTATTTTCAATAGGTATTATTTATCAAAATATTGTATTTAAGATAAATGATGATTTTTCGGGTATTACAAGATGAAAGCTATATGAATTTTGGCCATATAATATCAAAATTTTATGGCTTCGGGCCATTTATCTTTAGGATAAATAAAAGTTGAACATTAAGAGTTTCAGCCATACAATAAGAAGATGAAAGCTAGATGACTTCTGGCCATATAATATCAAAATAAGAGTAAAAGACATATGACTTCTGATTATATAATATCAAAATTTTATGGTTTCGGGCCAATGATGAGAATTTAGAATTATATGGCTTCTGGCCTTTTATCTTCAGGATAGATAAAAATTAAGTCTGTGATTTTAGTCATCCAATAAAATAAAAGATGAAAAAGTATTTGACTTCGGTCATATAATAGGGAATCAAATGAATATGTCTTCTAGCCATATAATATAAAAATAGAAATCAAAGAAATATGGCTTCTGGCCATATTATATCAAAATCAAAATGTATATGACTTCTGGTCATATAATCTCAAAGTAGGGATAAAAAGACTATGGCTTCTTCATGTAATAGGAAATCAAAACAATATGACTTGTGGTCATATAATTTCAGAATATGAAATCAGAGGTGTATGGCTTCTAGTCATACTAAAATAACAATATCAATAATATAAAATAACTCGTAAAGGAGATCAATATAAGATATACAAACAGTAATAATATCCAATCTTAGTCATGGAACTCGATGTATAAACAATCGATAAAAGTATATCTTTAATTCCATATAGTGGCTCAGATTATCCTAGATAGGTAAAATAAATATATAACTAAATAATGTAGATTAAATCGTTAAAGCAATCATCATACCTTCGTTAGAGCTTTCATGTTGATAACGTGTTACAAGTATAACGATATATCTGAGATAAGAGATAGAAAACAAGAACAAGATAATATAGAAGAGAGAAAGAGGAGAGTAATTCTTATTTCAAAGGTGTGTATTAAATACGTAACAGATGCCTTCTATATATAGGCACAACTCTCTAATCTAAGAATGTGATTCCATAATCATAGTGATTAATGGGTAAGAATAAGAAACTATGGAGAATAGGAAATAATGGGAGATATAGACATCTCCACAAATATAATATTCATAACAAAATCTTTGAATTTTGAATTATGATAACTCCATGATTTAAGCAAAAAAACCAAACACTAATTCATATTGTATAGTGTTGCAGCTTTCAAACTGTTTAGTTATATTCACATTGATTGCCACCGATTTCGTTTGCAATGTTTGTTTCTTTTCTTTTTTTAAGCAATGACACATGTTTCACTCTTGTGATAAGGATCTTCAAACTTCAATAGTTGTCTTGTCAATATTTTTCGACACCCCAATAATATATTTAGGACTTTCAATATAATAAAGACTAAATTATATAATAAATATTACATACCTCACAAAAACAATCCTTTAAAGTCATGAATTGTGCTTCGTGCTTGCAGAAGCTTCAAAAGTTTAAAATGCTATGTATGAACTTTCCCGTGCAATGTATGAGTAGTAATGCTTGTTATTTTTAGCAAAAAAGACAGAAAAATAACTTTGAAGTTGTAAGATTTCAAATAAGGTATTTACTAAAAAATGATTTGTGAATTGCTTGTCAAATTTCGTCATTCTTTTATCAACTCTCAATAATAAACGTGATTTAGAATTTTGTAATTTCAAATTTATGTTTCTATCTTTTTCCATCCTCTTCATTTCACATACAAATAGTTAAAAGATTATCTTTTTTGATTTTATATTTTTATAAAGTATAAAAATAAATTAATATGAAAAATAAATGATAGGTTTACTATGAATGGTCTAGTTTTGAGTAGTGCATACCCAAATTCATTCCATTAGGCAAGTTTTCATATATATATATATATATATATATCACAGTGAACCTCAGGAAGTTTACTTTATGCCTGTAACATTTCAGCCAAAACCAAGTTCATTTATTGTTTTTAAAACTGGGTTGAAGCTTTGTTGCCTAGAATTTCCAGAACTGGCAGCAAGCTTCATCTTCAGTGTTTTCGAGTTCGGAAACTTAAACCATGATATAACCCCATACAAATTCACATTTTGAACTCATTGGAAGCCTCAAAAACACCAAAATCAAGCCAGAAAACCAATGTTAGTTATGATTAGTTTTGATGATGTCTTATATAGATGTCATTATCCAGAGCAAAAAGCTTGCATACTACATTTATCTTCTACTTTGACTAATTCTTACATTTAATGTAGATGTGAAGTTTAATGATGGAGAATGATCAAGGAAAGAGATTAAAGAAAGAAGAACTTTCTCAATGGAGAGAATGATGTGAAGTTTAATGATGGAGAATGATCAAGGAAAGAGATTAAAGAAAGAAGAACTTGCTCAATGGAATGAGAAAATCATTATACAAGTTCCTAGATTGATTCTAGAAGTCCCCATGAAGATATGGAAGTTGGAACGGCTCAAATCGGAGTTGAAATGAGCAAAAACGAGCCTAAGGATGATCTAACTCGAGTCAAATAGTCATAACTCGAGTCAAGCACTTTGCTACAGTGTTTTGGGGCATCTAGGATGATTAACTCGAGTCTGGGTCAAAACTCGAGTCAGGCTTCATTTACCTCAAGTCAATGTGCATTTTCCAGCACTCTGTTTCACGTTCAGCTCGAGCGAGGTCTAGTAATTCGATGATATCTCTCAAACCAATAATCAGATTGACACGAAACTAGTGGCATATGAAACTAGACTCACAACACGTACTTTTTGACAAAAGTTCAAGTCCAAATGAGTCTAGATGAGAGAGATATGAGTTTTTCAAGTTGACATAAACATCACCGTCACAGTCCAGACCAACCTTCGGTAATTTGAGTGTATCTCACAAACTAAAAATCCAATTGAGCTAAAATCATTGCCATTGGAAAGTAGACACACAGATATTTCCATCAAGAGTTGAATAAACCAAAACGGAGTTTAGGCCAGGGAGATATGGACCTTGAAGGTTTACACACGTGATTCTGGAAACATATCAGCATATCTTTGGTTTTCCTTCTATATCACACTTTAAGAGAGCCTTTTTAACTCGAGTCAACAAGCTTACCTTGAGTTTTTAGTGAAGATAGAGAGTTAGACACTTTGAGAAAGCTTTTTACCTCGAGTCAGAGTGTGTGCCTCAAGTCAAATGGCCAACCCGAGAGTTTGAAGAATGGAGAGCAGTTTTTACCTCGAGTCAGCCATAACGTTGCCTCGAGTTTCCTTCGCCTCGAGTCTAAGGTCTCTTCAACTTGAGTCAATGTCCTTTGTTTTTCAAAAGTAACTTCTGTATTCATCATACTACCTCGAGTCTTCACATAGGTTGCCTCGAGTGAAATGCTAACCTTCAGTCACTACCTTGGTAACTCAAGCCTTCATTCTCCTACCTTGAGTCTCAGTCACTTACAACAATGGATTCTCATTACAAGCAACTTGAGTTACATATTCCTGCCTAGAGTGTCTATTTAACTCGAGTCCCCATTCTGTGCCTCGAGTCAAAGACCTGAACATTCATTCATTCATTTATCCAACTCAACTCGAGTCCTATCTCTGTCTAACTCGAGTGGCTGCAACTCGAGTCAAGGAATTCCTGCCTCGAGTCAAATACCTTCTTCGAATAAACATTTTGAATCTAATGATTCGATTGACTCGAGTATGTTATTATGGTACCTCGAGTCAGCTCTTCCTCTGTTTTTTGAATTCAGTTCTGCAATTATGATTGTTCTGAGTATGCTGCTGTATCTTTCATATCTTTGTTCATCAATGGTATTAGCTGCTTCTAACCAATTTATTGATGAGTTACAGAAGATCTCCACATACATTAACAGCATATTTGAGTTCTTTTGATGAGCTGTGAAGCACTAAGATTGTCGGAGCCAACACTACTGAAACATGCTAAGGGAGACCCATAACAGAAAAGGCACCGAAACAATATTATAAACTATCGTCTATCCAAGGCCACGTGAATGACAATTGTAAAGTACATCAACTAAGTAGACATTTGATTATGGCAAGGCACGGGTACTTTCAACGGAAAAACGAGAGAGGAATCACAGACGCTCTAGCAACCATTGCCAATGGTCGAATACACACAACGGACGAATGCTTCAAACAACATCAACATTGATTGTCTATAAATAGAGAAGCATTCAAAGATAGAAGACAAGACAGAGACACGAGCTTACAACTTCAACATGCCAATACTCTGATATTCACTTACTCTCTATTCTCAATGCTTATATAGTCTACTGTAAAGAGTGAGATGATCAACGATGTACTTCAGTGTTTATTCATTCACTTCTGAGAGAGAAGATTTATTTGTAAACATTCTAGCCGAAAGTTACTCAAGATTGGGTGATCTTGAGTGGGAAAAACATTGTATTGACTACAACTTGTAAGGGGGAGTGGAATCTGAGAGTGAGTAGACCATCCTTCGTTTACACAGTGTGTAATCAAGCGGGTGTATCAATTACAACTTGTAAGGGGGAGTGGAGTCTGAAAGTGAGAAGACCATCCTTCGTTTACAGAGTGTGTGATTGTTCTTGAAAGATAGTGGAATCCCACGTGTTCTGGGGACTGGACATAGGTCAACGATTTTGGACCGAACCAGTATAAATCACAGTTTGCATATTCTCTTCCCTTATCTTTTACAGTTTCAGTATATGCTTATTTGAATATCTAACTGTTGATTTAGAAGTTGCGAAAAGATTTTTAAAGTTCCTAAAGTTTTATCAAACACCCAATTCACCCCCCCTCTTGGGTGATAGCCAGGTCTAACAACCAAGCCCTAACCACTTGCACAAAAATCCCAACTTTGAACTTTAAAGAGTTGAGTTTTGGTGTTTACCTGAATCGGATGTATGACTTGGTGATTTGGGCATTTTGGCTCTTGTCCTGAGTGTGTGGAGGTGTGATAATTGAATATTTCATACACTACTTTTTGTCTCTTGATTTATAATTTAGGACTCTTTAGCTAATAAATAATGGCTTTTATACTTATTTGGGCCTTGGGCCTTTTATTATATTTTAGCCATTATTTAATAATAAATTCCAGTTTTACATTGCTTCACCATTTTTACCATAACTCTTGAACCAGACATCAGATTTGCCTCATTTTTGTCTCATATTTCAGATGATTCAGAGAGCTACAATTGTTGTGAAGACATGAAGAGCAAATTCGGACAAGAGGGCGGTTGATTTTGGAGCCAAAGTCATATGTATTTTTGGGTTCGAATTTTGTAATTAAAGCCCATTTTATTTTATTTTCGTTTTGGGCCTGAATTATGGATTGGAGCCCCATTTCGTTTTGCCATTTTAGGTTAAGTGAGGCAGCAGCCACAAACACATTCTCATTCACATTTTGAGAATTCGAGGGATCAAAATAGTAGTTTTCAAATTCTCTCCAATGTTCTTCGTGTTCTTGGCGTTCGTCATCCGTTTTTCGTCTTTCTTAATTATGTTCGGCTAAATTTCGAGATTGATCCACGATGAGGGTTCCATCCACTATCCAGAGGATTCACGCCTAATCGGTAACCATCTAACTCGTTTCGTATCCCTTAATCGATTTGATTTTTGGTTCGGATTGGGTTTTTGATTAAAAACCCAAATCGATATTTCCCAAGGACGAAGTTCGAACGAGTTAAAGTATTTCGTGCGATCGTACAGAGGTGCACCACTGATTCGAACAAATTCTGAACGATTGTTCAGTTGAGGGAATTTCTAGACAAATGTAGAGATTTTGGTTTGTCTAGAGTCGATTACGAGTTCGGTTATAAATGCTTCGTTCAAGGAAGGGTAGTGGGTGAATCCGAAATCGTGGGTTGATCCTTTAATCCTCTGTTTTCTATTCAATTCGTGTTATTTTGTTTTGTCTCTGTTACTTCGTCTTTAATATTATTCTGAATAAAAAAAACCCCCATTTATCCGTCATCGTTTTATTGTCTTTGTGCGAATTGAACCGATCCGCGAATTCGTTGGGAAACGACCCGGTTACATTATAGTGCAAATCCTTTTCTAATCTGGTTATTTTGGGAGATTACGACAAATCTCTATCAAAATATGGCGCCGTTGTTGGGGAATTTGCATCGGTTTGATTAGTAACAGTAGTGTAAATAGCTTCATTTTTCGGTAGTTTAGGTGGTTCTTCGGGTGGGACAGAAATTTTTTCGACCCAGATCACTCAACCGAGGTCTTATTCACAAGGAATTGGGCATTCTAAGAAAGAATCACTCCCAATAGGGAGTGAGGTATACCCTATTTTCCCCAAATTCCAACGTTTAGACCACTTTTTTCGTTGTTTTAAGTTTCACTTTTTTGATTTCTACTAGGGTCATTTTTTTCCAGTATCTCCGATTTGGTTGAAATTTGGTCCAGTGATAGAAAATGGCCTATCTCGCAATGCACATCAAAAAAGACTTTCCATGTGCTAAGCTCCGTTTTGCCAAATTCCATCTTTTAGACCACTTTTTCAATTTTTGAAGTTTTTTTATTCCATTTTTGGGTTCCCCAATGGTCTAGGAGTTGCCCTTTGTCCAAGTCCCAAAAATTTTAAAAATCATTTGATAGTGTTTCTGGACTTGTTTAGGTCAATTTCTACCATAGTTTCTTTGTTTTTGTGTTTGCTTTTGTGTCTTAGTGTTTTTCTACTTTTTACCACTTTTAGTGGCATTTTCGTAATTTTGATTGCCTAGTGGCATTTTCGTAATTCTGATTGGCTGGTGGCATTTTCGTAATTCTGATTTTCTACGAATTCTGCCTTGTGTTTATGCTGCTGCATGAGTACTAGGAGCACTATAAATCCAGAAGACTTGTTGCCATTTGATCCTGAAATAGAAAGAACCATTCTCACTGCTAGAAGAGTTGTTAGGTTAAGTCGTGGGATTAATATTGAATTGGACATTGAACTTGAGTCTAATAGTGGCCATTCTGATTGTGTCCATACTTGTTGATCTTTCGATTATGCTTCGATAGTCTTGTTTTTTTCATTGATTCTAGTAGCAATTTTCGTAACTCGAAATTATGGCGTAAGAACAAGAAAATCATCTTACTTTAAAGGAATTGAATGAACCCGATGTTAATTATCAACCTTTGTGCATTCAATATCCTCGCCCTTTGCTGCTAACTTTGAGCTTAAATCTGGTCTAATACACTTGCTTTGCCTAAGTTTCATGGTCTTGCGGTGAGTGTGCCATTAAGCATTTGAAGGAGTTCCATCTAGTATGCGGACAATGAAACCGCATGCCATTGATGAAGATCAAATCAAGCCGAGGGCTTTTCCTTTCTCATTGGAAGGTGGAGCCAAAGATCGGTTGTTGTACCTTCACCTTCATCTATTGGGAGTCAGGCTGAGGTTCGAGGTTATTTATGGAGAAATATTTCCCTTCTTCAAGAGCAACTGCGATCAAGAAGGAAATTGCCAACATTAAGCAAGTTAATGGGGAGACTTTGTATGAGTACGGGAGAGGTTCAAAAGGTTGTGTGCAAGCCGTCCACACCACCGATCTCTGAGAAAGACTTGATTACCC
Organism: Acacia acuminata; assembly: GCA_019022655.1. Lineage (NCBI taxonomy): Eukaryota > Viridiplantae > Streptophyta > Magnoliopsida > Fabales > Fabaceae > Acacia > Acacia acuminata. Next base: position 1,488,158 of record JAFJYI010000112.1, on the reverse strand, counting down.
ATTTCTATGATGGTCTTCTACCAGTAGACAAAGGTTTGGTGGATGCTTCTAGTGGTGGGGCTCTACGTAACAAAACACCTGAAGATGCCCGAGAATTGTTATCCGAGATGGCAGCCAACTCTCAGCAATTTGGCACCAGCGCTAATAGTACTCCTGTTTACCATGTTCAAAAACCTCCAAATCCGGTATGATTCTCGAGAGATTAGAGAATAGACTTGATGATCGACCTCTCCGGTGAGGCGGTTGGCGGTTACGTACAACGACAATCTTCTCCTCCTCGATTGGGTACTCATGTGGGTTCTGTTCGACCCTTACCATTCTATCGACTCTTGCCCTACCTTGCATGATCCTCGCTTTATCAAGACCCGGTCGGTAGCTTCAATTAGGAGCTTTTCCAGAAAGCCACAATACCAAGAATAATGCCTTCTCCAACACCTACAATCCTGGTTGGAGAAATCACCCCAATTTCCGTTGGAACCGAAATCAAAACCGAGTAACCAATATCGCGACTCGGGAATTACCAACGAGATATAGACAGACCACGGAATTTCCAACAAAGAATCTGCACCTCATTTGCCTTTGCCGCACCACCTCCTCGACCCCATATATGCACCTCCACAGTAACACAACCGCAGCTAGGCTAGTAGTAGTGGTAGTGGTGGTTCCTTACTTGAAGATATGATAAACCAATTTGTCACAGCCAATATGCGTTCCAACAAGAACGACACTTCCATTCGAGTTTGCAAACATAGATTGGGCAGCTTGGCAACCTCATTGAACCAGCTTCAACCTCAGGGATCCAACACTCTTCCTTCACAAACAATTCCTAATCCTAAGGGGAATGTGAGTGCTATCTCCCTTCGTTCTGGCAAGCAATTGGAGGAACCTAAACTAGCTGCGATGTGACTTCCACATCGAAAGAGAGTCGAAAATGTGAAGATTGACTCTAAAAATAAAAAGGCAAAGCGCAGCAAGGTGAAGAGGAAGACATCCCCATTCCTCTTCCTTTCCCTCGAGAGCGCTTCAATCCAAGAAGTTGGCATAAAAAGCACAAGAGAAGGATATACTTGAGACATTCGAAGAGTAGAGATCAACATTCCTCTCTTAGATGCGGTCAAACAAATTCCTAAATATGCCAAGTTTCGAAGGAGTTGTGCACCAACAAGAGGCGATCAAGGGGAGTGAACGAGTGAGTTTGAACCAGAATGTATCAAGACTCATCCAAATTCTACAATGCCTCGTAAGTGCAAGGATCCGTGGACGTTTTCTATCCCTTTTGTTTTGGTAACTATAGATTTGATGATTGCATGCTAGATTTAGGTGCTTCTATTAACGTCATGCCTGCATCTATTTATAAATCTCTTGGTCTTGGTCCTTTACGTCCTACTTGTGTTGTTGTTCAGCTAGCTAATAGGAGTAATGTTCATCCTTCTGGTTTAGTTGAAGATGTATTAGTCAAAGTTAATGAACCGATATTTCCGCTGATTTTTACATCTTAGATATGGAGGATGAGTCTCCCGCAAAGAGTAGGTCACCAATCATTCTAGGGAGGCCTTTCATGAAAATAGCTAGGACTAAGATAGATGTGCATTCTCGGTGCTCTTTCCATGGAGTTTGGTGATATATCTCGTGAATTTTAATATCTTTGATGCCATGAAACATCCTAGGAAGAACACTGCTTTTCTACATTGATGTGATTGATGATGTTGTGGATGATGTTATTGCCGATTGGTGTCTTGATTATCCCGATTTTGCATCTGAGAGTAATTCTCCCATTTGTGCATGTGCTAATAATGAATGGTGCTATGTTTGCACTGATTTGCTTAATGCTGCATTATTTGGTGATTCTGACTTGCTTGGTGATTCTACATTACATGTGGATTCTGATATTGATTCTGAGTTTGAGCTTCATCCTGATCTTAATGTGCATCCTGATTCTGATTTTGATGAGTTTGATTCTGATGTCAACATTGAGCTGTATAGACGCAGCTTCTTCTTTCTTTTCAAATGTGGTTTTGTGCATTTCCGGTGTGATGACATCGAGTTGTTGCAACAACCACCCAAGCTTCTTCCCTCCACCGAGCAACCACCCAAGCTTGAGTTGAAATCCCTTCCAAATCACCCGAAGTATGCATTTCGGGAGGTGGATGAACAGCTTTCAATCATTGTGGCAAATAATCTTCTTCCTGACCAAGAAGAGAAGTTGCTAAGTTTATTGAGGGCAAACAAGAAAGCCATTGGGTGGGCATTAGCTGATATCGTTGGCATCATCCCTTCCATGTGTATGCATCGAATTTTGTTGGAAGAGGACTCTAAGCCGCGAGGCAACCCCGAGACGCCTTAATCCTCTTATCCTTGATGTGGTGAAGAAGGAGGTCACTAAGCTTCGCAAGTTGGTATCATCTATCCCATTTCGATAGCCGGTGGGTTAGCCCTCCCGTGTGGTTCCTAAGAAAACCGAGTCACCGTGGTAGCCAATCGAAGAATGAGCTCATTCCTACTCGAGTCCGAAATAGTTGGAGAGTTTGCATCGACTATAGGAGACTCAACCAAGCCACTCGCAAGGATCATTACCCTCTACCTTTCATTGATCGATGTTAGAGCGATTGGTCCGGCAAGTCCCATTACTCCTTCTTGGATGGCTACTCCAGATACTTCCAGATCCATATTGCTCCTGAGGATCAGGAGAAGACAACCTTCACATGCCCCTTTGGAACATATGCCTACCGAAGGATGCCTTTTGGCCTTTGCAACGCACCCGGCATCTTTCGGCGTTGTATGGTAAGCATTTTCTCTGAATTTCTAGAGGACTGCATGGAGGTTTTTATGGATGATTTCACTGTATATGGGTCAGATTTTGATGCATGCTTAGCTAATTTGTCTAGAGTTTTGCATAGGTGTATTAAGTCTAATCTTGTCTTTGAATTATGAGAAGTGTCACTTTATGGTTGAGTCGGGTATAGTCTTGGGACACATAGTGTCTAGGAAAGGGATTGAGGTAGATCCTGCTAAGATAGATGTAATTACTGCTTTGCCTTACCCCGCATCTGTGCGGGAAGTTCACTCTTTTCTTGGTCATGCAGTTTCTATCGGCGTTTCATTCAGATTTCAAAGAAAACGCCCGACCCTTGTCCAACCTTCGCATAAGGACATTGACTTTGTATTTGATGATGCTTGCAAGGCGGCCTTCGATCATTTGAAGCGTTGCCGACTACAAATTGAGCGATCCAAGCCCCGATTGGTGCCTCCCTTTCGAGTTGATGTGTGATGCTTCCAACTATGCGGTTGGTGCTATCTTGGCACAAATGAGTTGAAAGAGCATCTCATGTGATTGCATATGCCTCCAAGACTTTGGATCCCGCCTATCTAATTACACCACTATAGAGAAAGAGTTGTTGGCTATTGTATTTGCTTTTGATAAGTTTAGGTCATATCTCGCTAGCAAGTAGAGTAATTGTTTTCCGACCATGCTTTGTTTTGAAGTTTCTTTTGAAAAAGACAGATGCTAAGCCACGACTCATCCGGTGGATGTTATTGCTCCAAGAGTTCGATGTTGAGATTCGAGATAGAAGTGGAGCACAAAACTGGGTAGCTGACCACTTGAGTCGCATCACTCATTCTCCCTCTCACCCCTCTTCTATTCGGGATGATTTCCCTGATGAGCAGCTTCTACAGCTGTAAGGTAAGCTTCCATGGTATGCTGATTGGTTAACTACTTGGTAGCTGGTGTTTTGCTTGTAGATTCCACTAGGACCCAAACCCTTTAATTAAAGAGTGAGTCTAAATATTATATTTGGGATGACCCTTATCTGTGGAAATTTTGTAGTGACCAAGTAGTTAGGAGATGTGTGCCTGATCATGAGTTTCACTCTATATTGCATTTTGCTCATGCTTACGCTTTGTGGTGGTCACTTTGGACCACAAAGAACTACTAGGAAAGTATTAGACAGTGGATTATTTCGGCCTTCCTTGTTTCGTGATTCCCATCTATTTTGTAAGTCATGTGATAACTGTCAGAGAGCAGGGAGTATTTCCCGTAGGCATGAGATGTCCCGAACCCTATATTGTTTTGTGAGATCTTTGATGTTTGGGGTATTGATTTTATGGGTCCATTTCCCGCTTCATATGGTTATACTTACATACTAATCGGTTGTTGATTATGTCTTGAAATGGGTTGAGGCGAAAGCCACCCGACTAATGATTCTTCGTGGTGGTGGATTTTGTTAGGTCTAACATTTTCTCGTAGGTTTGGCATTCCTATAGCTATTATCGTGACCAAGGCTCCCATTTTTGCAACCGAAGCATGGGTGCCTTGTTACGCAAGTATGGAGTGCTTCACAAGGTCTCCACAGCATACCATCCTCAGACCAACGGTCAAGCTGAAGTCTCAAATAGAGAGATTAAGCAAATCCTTCAGAAGACTGTTAACTCTACCCGAAAAGATTGGAGTAAGCGATTAGAGGATGCTTTGTGGGCATATCACACCGCCTACAAGACTCCGATTGGGATGTCTCCTTATCGGCTTGTCTTTGGTAAGGCATGTCATCTTCCGGTTGAGTTGGAGCATCAAGCCTATTGGGCCATTAAACGTGTAACATGGATTTGGCCAAGTCTCGGATGGAGCGGAAGCTACAATTGCAAGAGTTGGATGAGCTTAGGTTGGATGTGATAATCTTTGAATTCATGATATTTTAAATGCAAAAAGAAGCTAAAAACTCTATCATTGTCATGCTTTAATGTATCAATTAGCTAAATATATGATTTCATCTTCATAATGAGTTTTTAGACTCTATTTGCATTAATCTTGGTCACATCTTGAGTTTGGATTCAAAACTGAACTTTAGTCACATTCTTACTACAATTGGGTCGTGAATACTGTTCGGTATTTTGGGTATAACTTGAGTTCTAGAAGTCCAATGGATCTTCAATTTGCATTTTCAGAAAGCTAAGAGGAAGCCCTACAAATCTTATGAAGAGCCCAAAAGCCAAATCAGATGTTTAGAGGGCCCAAATGGGCCTGGAAGCCGAAACAGGCTGCTGTCACTGGACTCTGGAATGACGTTCGGTATTTGACCCATAACTGGAGCTACAGACCTCCAAATTAGGTCCGGTTTGCGCGGTTGGAAAGCTGACATTCAGGGAAACATTTAATATGAAGACCATGTGGTCTAGATCCACCGTTTTCGGGGTGTAATCCAGCTTGCAAATGACACGTTTTTGGAGGTGGAAAGTGGTTTAATGATTCTTCCATATTTGCCACCAAGAAAAGTGACGAAATTAGGTGCAAAATGGATGAATGAGATGCCCAATTTTCCTATAAATAGATGAAGAGGCTGAAGGGAAACACACACATTTGGAGACCAAGATCTCTCCCATTCTAACTTCCTTCTTCTACTTCTTGCCTTCTACTTGGAATGGCTTAAGTCTTAATCTTTCCTTTTAATTATTTTATTTTGATTTCCTGTTCTTCATCTCTTTCTGTAAGGATTCATTATGTTGTTGAGATTTATTTTTATATTGGAATAGAAGCTTTCATTTTCTTTAATTGTTCTTTATGTTCTTCGTGTTCATGATGAACTTGTTCATGTTCTTCGTGGTCATGATGAACATCTTTATTTCTCGCATTTTCATTTTATACAGCCATGCTTGGCTAAGTTTCGTGATCGACCCATGAGTTGAGGATTCCATGGTGTCATCCGGAGGACTTGTGCTTTAATCGGTAACGACTTGTTTCTATTGATTTTAATCGGATCCGATTATAGTCATGGATTGGGTATTAGATTTAATACCCGGCCAAATCCCAAGGACATAGGTCAGACCGGGTTACAGAGAGCGTTGTGCGATCGCACAATGAGCTCGCCACCCGTTCAATCAGATGCTAGGCGGTCGTCTAGTCGAGGGAGTTTCTGGACAAACGCAGAGATTTCGGTTTGTCCAAAATCAATCATAAGTTCAGTTATTCTATTTTTGTTCGATGATGAAAGGTCTTGGAATCCCAATTCGGGTTGATCCGTTTTAATTTGATTAATCTTACATTTTTCTCATTCTATCTTTAATTCTTATTCTAAATCCAACAAAAACCCAATCCCCCTTGTTTTCCATTTCATTTGCATGACATCTAGATTACTTAGGATTCAATAAAAAGCTCCTCAAAAAGAGAGAACGATCCTAGGTTTGCCTATACGCAATCCTTGGCTAATTGTTGATTGTAGACCCCAAGGCTAATGACAAAAGGTCTTCATCAAATGGCGCCGTTGCCGGGGAGCTAAGTAATTGGCTCCCTAGGTAATCTAATTGTCAAATTGACTTTTGACAAGGGGTTTCTCATGTGAAGCTTGTTAGATTTACAATTTTTTTTTCATTTTGTTAGCATTTTTGCATTTAGGTAGCTTGTGTGAGCTTGTTTTCTTTATCTCAAAAAAAAAAAAAAAAAAAAAAAATTGGTCTTGCATCTTTTACCATTTTGAATTCTTTTTCCTTTTCTTTTTCACTTGCATTTTTATTTTCTTAGATTCCTTTTCTTAATAGTTATTTTCTCATTCATTGGGAATTAATTGCATTGAATTTTCATGGCTTGGTTTTACGATAATCATGATCTACCTTTCAATTCTCACCCTTTTGTAGACAATCAAGAATGTGATGGCCCATTCCACCACCACCATGAACCATACCAACAACCTTCATTCCAACAATATTATCAACCCTCTCACTTACCATACCATCCTTCATTTCATCCCACTTTCATACCATGTCATCCATCTCATGAATCCCTATACCCATTTGAGCCACCTTATGGACCTCAGTCTCACCCATTTATGCCCAACCAAGATCCTTCATTTTGTGAAGACATTGGAGATTTTCAAAATCAAACGGCTTGGACTATAAATGAGGAGTGGTCACATAAGGACGACTTTCATCAACACATGGACTTTATTTTTAGAATGATGGAACAACAATTGATATCAACTGAGAGGTTAGGAAAGGAAATTGAGCAACAATCACAAATGTTGAAAATGAATTTTCAAGAAAATCCTTCTCTTATGGTCACACATACACAAGAAGTGAAGCAAGTACAAAAGCACATTGAAGAGTCTTCTCTCCCATTTGGTAATGATCCTATCCTTATAGAAATAGACTCTTCTACTACTGTGATTAATGAAGCAATTCATGATTTGAGTGATAATGAGATGGATGAGGAAATCATTGTTAAACCCCTCAATTGTTTGAAAATGTAATTGCTCAACCAATTGGCTTTAGTAGTAGTGATTCGACTTGTACTTGTTGATGAGTGTGTTCCTATTTCTTCATGTGATGCTTTAATTGATGAAAATGCTTCTCTTCATAGTACTATGGATGAATTCGATAAATTGAATGACATACTTTCATGCTCTTGTGAGGAATATCAAATGTGTGTGGATTGTTATCATGAAAAATGTCATTTACATGTTGAGCTTCAAAAGAAAGCATTTAGTGAAGTGGTTGATTCTACCATTGATCATAATGCACCCTGTTGTACTATTGATGATAGTAAGCATGTCAATTTTGAAAAGATCGAATCAAGCATGGATGCCAATGTTGTTGATGATGTTCTTGCTGAATGGTATGCTGATTATCCCAGATTTGCATCTATGAGTGACTCCATTAATTGTACCTGTTCTAATAATGAATGGTGTCCTATTTGCGCTGAAATTAATGATGCATTATACGGTGATTTTGAATTGATTAGTGATTCTACATTGATGGTGGATTCTTCTGTTAATGTGAGTGAGAAAGATCATAGCCTAGTATACCAACTGCATAAAATTCCCATTGGATTACCTCCCTGTAGTCTTGTTGGTGACAAAGATCCTGAAATTTTGATTGATAAAATCCTGCATGTTGATGAATCTTTCCAACAAGTACTTTCTTGTGATTTGCCACCTGATTTAGAAAAACAAGATAATTGTTTTGAATCTTTACGCATTCCAGTGTGGTGATGATTTGAAAAATTCGCTTCATTCTTCCACTCTTTTCCCTTCCATCTCTAGTGATTGCAATGATGATGTGGTGTACTCCAACACTAAGTTGGATTCCACACCTTCCATTTTACAAGCACGAGAGAATGTTCACAATATGATTGGTTGCTTGACTCCTACTGATGGGAGTATCATTGATTTCCTTGGATGTGATACTTACTTGGAGAGTTTGGAACTTAACATGCCCTTAATTCACTCAAAATCTCTCAATGTCTCTATTTTTGGATGGGATACTGCTATTTGCTTGTCTTATTTGCAGGAACATTCTTGGAAAGGTTGTCGATGGAACCAACATCCACCATACATTCTTGGACCTCTTCCAATAGATCCTGAGCCACCTCCATCAAGGAAATTCAATGTGGGAGAAGATGTTTCAAGGGAAAAATTCATGATTATCATCAAAGATGAGAACTTCTCCTTCAAGCGACTCAAGATACTCTAACAAAGGTTGTCTCTTTCCTTACTTATTTTCTTCCTAATTCATATGATTACTTGGGCTTAATTGTTGTACGAGGAAGATAAGTGTGGGGAGGGACATAATTCGAAGAAAAAGTAGAAAAAATTTATTTTAGTAGGTAAAAAAAAAAGAGTTTTTATGAATAACACACTCTCTTTCTATTATTGCTCTACCTTTGGTGAACTTTGACATCTTGGTTTTGATGGATCCTTATGTTTGAGGCTGAATTTCGGACTCTTGGATTATATTTCTTGGTAGTTAATTTTGGGATGCTGATTGCATGATTTGGTATTGACCTTTGTGAGATTTTGGGCCTGCATGAATGGAATTCATCTTTTACCATTCTTTCTTTCATGTGTGCATCTACTCAAGATTTGTGTTCTCTAGAACTTGCTCCTTTTCTTTTTGAAGCTAAATTTTTCACTTACGTGCATAAGTATGATGGAAGCTTGTTTTCTTTCTTTTATTTTTCCCACTTTGGCCAAATAGCCTGCCCCTTACATTATATTCCCTTTGCTAGCCCCTTTGTGCCTTCTTGACTCATTCTTTTCTAAGCCACATTACAAGCCTGAGCGTAAAACCATTTTATTCCGCACCTTGAAAATTTATTGAGCATTGGTTTCACCTTGGTTTTGTGTTTCAGAGTGGGGGTTGCCCAGGTGTGCAACATTTTAAGTGTAGGGGGAGTATTTGATTTTGATTTTGGCAATTTGGCAGTAATGTTGGTCATTGTGATTCTATACCAAAAAGAAAAAAAAAAGGTAAAAAAAAAAAAGAAAAAGAAAAAGAAAAAAAAGTTAAAAAAAAAGAAAGAAAAAAAAAGAAAAGAAAAGAAAGAAAGCGAGGGAGGAAGCAATGTAAAGAAGGAGAAATAAAAAGAAATGATATTGAGGTGATTTGCTATTATTAACTGATATTCTTTGAATTTCTTGGGTGCTTAGCCTATCATATCCATACTTATTCACACCTATACCCTAGCCCCATTACAACCTTCAATAACAAGCTCTCTTGATTTTTGCATGCATGTGTTATAACTTATAAGTAGTGGAGAAGTAGAAATTGAGCAAGCTTATGGTAGAACAATTTCCTTGAGTAGAATTTGAGCGATACACTTATTGACCCTATACACTTGAGAGATCGATTGAGGGCATCCCTTGAGAGACCATCTTGTGTGATTAGCATCATTGATTGAGATTGTCAGGATTTGTAATTTGAGATGAAGAGATTTCAGTCTTGATTGGTTAATCCTTTGGAGCTTTTATGATCCTTGTTAAGTTTTGAAATTTCAGCAATTGTTAGGAAAGAGAAGTTTTTCTTGCTTCTTGTCTTTTTAATTTTGCTCGAGAGTGCAAAAAGGATAAGTGTGGGGGAATTTGATAATCTTTGAATTCATGATATTTTAAATGCAAAAAGAAGCTAAAAACTCTATCATTGTCATGCTTTAATGTATCAATTAGCTAAATATATGATTTCATCTTCATAATGAGTTTTTAGACTCTATTTGCATTAATCTTGGTCACATCTTGAGTTTGGATTCAAAACTGAACTTTAGTCACATTCTTACTACAATTGGGTCGTGAATACTGTTCGGTATTTTGGGTATAACTTGAGTTCTAGAAGTCCAATGGATCTTCAATTTGCATTTTCAGAAAGCTAAGAGGAAGCCCTACAAATCTTATGAAGAGCCCAAAAGCCAAATCAGATGTTTAGAGGGCCCAAATGGGCCTGGAAGCCGAAACAGGCTGCTGTCACTGGACTCTGGAATGACGTTCGGTATTTGACCCATAACTGGAGCTACAGACCTCCAAATTAGGTCCGGTTTGCGCGGTTGGAAAGCTGACATTCAGGGAAACATTTAATATGAAGACCATGTGGTCTAGATCCACCGTTTTCGGGGTGTAATCCAGCTTGCAAATGACACGTTTTTGGAGGTGGAAAGTGGTTTAATGATTCTTCCATATTTGCCACCAAGAAAAGTGACGAAATTAGGTGCAAAATGGATGAATGAGATGCCCAATTTTCCTATAAATAGATGAAGAGGCTGAAGGGAAACACACACATTTGGAGACCAAGATCTCTCCCATTCTAACTTCCTTCTTCTACTTCTTGCCTTCTACTTGGAATGGCTTAAGTCTTAATCTTTCCTTTTAATTATTTTATTTTGATTTCCTGTTCTTCATCTCTTTCTCGTAAGGATTCATTATGTTGTTGAGATTTATTTTTATATTGGAATAGAAGCTTTCATTTTCTTTAATTGTTCTTTATGTTCTTCGTGTTCATGATGAACTTGTTCATGTTCTTCGTGGTCATGATGAACATCTTTATTTCTCGCATTTTCATTTTATACACCATGCTTGGCTAAGTTTCGTGATCGACCCATGAGTTGAGGATTCCATGGTGTCATCCGGAGGACTTGTGCTTTAATCGGAATCGACTTGTTTCTATTGATTTTAATCGGATCCGATTATAGTCATGGATTGGGTATTAGATTTAATACCCGCATCGAAATCCCAAGGACATAGGTTGGACCGGTTGTAGAGAGCGTTGTGCGATCGACAGCCGAGCTCGCCACGTGTTCGATCGATGCTAGGCGATCGTCTAGTCGAGGGAGTTTCTGGACAAATGCGTAGATTTCGGTTTGTCTAGAATCAATCATAAGTTCAGTTATTCTATTTTTGTTCGATGATGAAAGGTCTTGGAATCCCAATTCTGGGTTGATCCGTTTTAATTTGATTAATCTTACATTTTTCTCATTCTATCTTTAATTCTTATTCTAAATCCAACAAAAACCCAATCCCCCCTTGTTTTCCATTTCATTTGCATGACATCTAGATTACTTAGGATTCAATAAAAAGCTCCTAAAAAAGAGAGAACGATCCTAGGTTTGCCTATACGCAATCCTTGGCTAATTGTTGATTGTAGACCCCAAGGCTAATGACAAAAGGTCTTCATCAAATGGCGCCATTGCCGGGGAGCTAAGTAATTGGCTCCCTAGGTAATCTAATTGTCAAATTGACTTTTGACAAGGGGTTTCTCGTGTGAAGCTTGTTAGATTTGGCCAAGTCTGGGATGGAGCGGAAGCTACAATTGCAAGAGTTGGATGAGCTTAGGTTGGATGCCTATGAAGGCTCGCGGTTATACAAGGAAAAGACTAAGGCATTCCATGATAAGCATATTCTGAGGAAAGAATTTTCTGTGGGCCAGAAAGTTCTTCTGTTTAACTCCCGTTTGACGTTTATGCCTGGTAAGCTTCGATCTAAATGGGATGGCCCTTTTGAGATTACTAACATTTTTCCATTTAGTGTCATTGAGCTATGTGATCCACCCACAGGACGAACCTTTAAGGTCAATGGGCATCGCCTCAAGCCATTTCATGAGGGATCCCAAGACGGCTGAGGAAGCGAGAGATTCTCCTCATTGATGCCACTTATCCTCCATAAACCCCGTGGGGAGTATTCTTCTTTCTTTCTCCTCTTCCTTCTATTTGTTTTCCTTTTTCTACTTTGCTTTTTGAAATAAATACAGTCTCTCTTTTCTATGATTGCTACATATTATGAACTTGGATATTTTGGTTTTAATGGATCATTTTGTTTGGTCTACCATTCTTGACTCTTCGATTACATGTCTTGGTAGTTGATTTGATGTTGTTGATTGCCTAAGTTGGTATTGTCCTTGTGAGGTTTTGGGCCTGCATGAATGGAATTCATCTTTTGCCATTCTTTCTTTCATGTGTGCATCTCGCTCATGATTTGTGTTCTCTAGAACTTGCTCCTTTTCTTTTTGAAACTACATTTTTCATTTACGTGCCATAAGTATGATGGAAGCTTGTTTTCTTTCTTTTATTTTCCTCACTTTGGCCAAATAGCCTTTCCCTTGCATTATGATTCCTTTGCTAGCCCTTTGTGCCTTTTTGACTCATTCTTTTCTAAGCTACATTACAAGCCTAAGCGAAAAACTATTTTATTCCGCACCTTGAAAATTTATTGAGCATTGGTTTCACCTTGGTTTTGTGTTTAAGTGTGGGGGTTGCTCAAAAGTGCAACAATTTAGGTGTGGGGGGGGATGTTTGCTTTTGTCATTGTGATTATGTATATAGTATAGTTTCATTTTTCTCCAAAAAAAAAAAAAAAAAAAAAAAAAAAAAAAAAGAAAAAAAAAAAGGAAAAAAAAAAAAGCAAAAAAAAAAAAAAAAAAAAAAAAGAAAAAAAGAAAAGCAAAAAAAAAAAAAAAAAAGAAAGAAATAAAGAAAGAAAATACATAGAAAGAAAGGAGATATATAAGTAAAATAAAAATTTTCTTACATAGAGAATGATTGTGTTAATTAGTGCTCTTTTTAATTTCCTTGGTGCTTAACCTCTCATTCCATACTATTACCTACCTTCACCCTAACCTCATTACAACCTTTCATAACAAGCTCTCTTGATTTGTGCATGCATGTGTTATGAGTAGTGGAGACGTAGAAATTGAGCAAGCTTATGGTAGAGCAAATTTCTTGAGTAGAATTTGAGTGATACACTTATTTACCTTAAACACTTGAGAGATTGATTGATTGATTGAGCGCATCATTTGAGAGACCATCTTATGTGATTAGCATCATTGATTGAGATTACCATGAATTGTAATTTGAGATGAAGGGATTGTGGTCTTGATTGATTGATCTTTTGGAGCTTTGTGTCCCTTGTTCAATTTTTGCATTGTTAGCAATTGTTAGAAAAGAAGAGTTTCTCCTTTAGGTCTTTTTCTTTGAATTTTGCTCGAGTGTGCAAAAAGATAAGTGTGGGGAATTTGATAATTGAATATTTCATACACTACTTTTTGTCTCTTGATTTATAATTTAGGACTCTTTAGCTAATAAATAATGGCTTTTATACTTATTTGGGCCTTGGGCCTTTTATTATATTTTAGCCATTATTTAATAATAAATTCCAATTTTACATTGCTTCACCATTTTTACCATAACTCTTGAACCAGACATCGAATTTGCCTCATTTTTGTCTCATATTTCAGATGATTCAGAGAGCTACAATTGTTGTGAAGACATGAAGAGCAAATTCGGACAAGAGGGCGGTTGATTTTGGAGCCGAAGTCATATGTATTTTTGGGCTCGAATTTTGTAATTAAAGCCCATTTTATTTTATTTTCGTTTTGGGCCCGAATTGTGGATTGGAGCCCCATTTCGTTTTTCCATTTTAGATTAAGTGAGGCAGCAGCCACAAACACATTCTCATTCACGTTTTGAGAATTCGGAGGATCAAAATAGTAGTTTTCAAATTCTCTCGCAATGTTCTTCGTGTTCTTGGCGTTTGTCATCCGTTTTTTTCGTCTTTCTTAATTATGTTCGGCTAAATTTCTCGAGATTGATCCACGATGAGGGTTCCATCCACTATCCGAGGATTCACGCCTAATCGGTAACCGTCTAACTCATTTTCTCGTATCCCTTAATCGATTTGATTTTTGGTTCGGATTGAGTTTTTGATTAAAAACCCAAATCGATATTTCCCAAGGACGAAGTTCTGGATCAAGGTTAAAGTATTTCGTGCGATCGTACGAGAGGTGCGCCACTTGATTCGAACAAATTCTGAACGATTGTTCAGTTGAGGGAATTTCTAGACAAATGCGAGATTTCGGTTTGTCTAGAGTCAATTACGAGTTCGGTTATAAATGTTTCGTTCGAGGAAGGGTCGTCTTTAATATTATTTTGAATAAAAAAAAAAAAAAACCCCCATTTATCATCAATTGTTTTATTCTTGTGCGAATTGAACCGACTGCGAATTTGTTGGGAAACGACCCAGGTTACATTATACTGCAAATCCTTTTCTAATCTGGTTATTTTGGGAGATTACGACAAATCTCTGTCAAGGTGGCTGGTATCTTCCTCTCCCTTCATCTGGACATGCCACTTTGTGCTCAAAAAGGAAGATTTTATGTCTATTAATAATAGCAAAAAGGAATCTGAGCAGTCCAGAATATATGGTGTTAAATCCTATCCAAATGGATCTGGCTTTTTGACTTATTTTGCAAGAAAACCCAGATAATTCCAGAGAACTTTGGGGATTGGACAAGTGGCACATACCTCTCCATATTTGGCAGATTTTGTCTTTTCAAATGGCTAAAATTACTTGTTTTGGCCTGAAACACCTTTTTGTACAGCAAGTGGGGCCTACATCTTGACTTTTGGACTGATTTTGCTTTTCTTTTTCTCCAAGTAAATTTTAAATAATTAAGGGTGTTAGGTGGTGCCATTTGGGCCCCACCAAATATGCCCTCTTGCTTTTATCTGCCTTTTCTACTTTATCCGGTCCAATCTCCTTCCACCGGTCCTTGCTGGGCCTCGTTAGTCAAAAGGGTGCTTTCTTTTGTACTTTTCTATAGCTTTTCAGATGTTTTTCCCATGATTAACCATACATATATGGTGCCATCTTGCCTCCCAAAGTGGCCCCACATTTGTTTTATTTAATCCAAAATTAAGGCCTTAATTGGTCCCTATCAGTCCCCTTTCTATCGGTTAATCACCTGTGGGACCTGCACTTTATGTTTGGGCTTGAGTACATGTAAAATCATCTGAATTTTTCCTTCTCTCTCCTGGGTGGACGAAATTTATGACCCATGGGAAAGGATTTGACTATTTTGCCCCTACTTTTCCATTTTTACCCTTATAATGACACGTGTCCCAATGTAATCATTACATTGACTTTTGGTTTTTGGCATATGACTTTTCAGTGTCTCTTTCTCTTCCTTGACCATGAATGGCGCATGGACACTGACCAGGAGCAAGAGTCTGTGTTTTGACTTTGTTCTCGGGCCCCACTTCGTTGTACCGACTCTTATCACAGCGGTATTTTGCCTTGGGCCCGTTCTTTCTCCAATATAGACACCATCACTATCTTCTTTTTCTTGTCTGCACTAGGCAAAATTTTGGACCTTTTAGGGTCCATCCTCCTGTCTCCTATTATTCTGGCAGTCCCCTAATATTTATTATGTTAATAAAATATTACAGAAAATAACAATAATTGAATTGACAGCCAAAACTCTTCATTAATTCATTAATACGTACAAAGACATTGTTTACAACAGTAGGGGTGTTATAGTAAGCGGTCTCTAGCAAGACATTGCAACTACCCAATTCATATAGGGATCGTTGATACGATACAACCTATCATACAACCATGTCACATCCCTTTTGTCACTCGATAATTTGGTCAAGGATGAAGCATGGATAATGTCATCCTCTTGTTCTTGATCATTACTTTCTCGATTCTTGAGTAGTCTAACAATTGAAATAGAAACTGTTTTCTATCGTAGTATGGCCATACATTTCTCAGACTCACTCATTGAGGGCCTAATATTATCTCTCTACAAATGTGAAGGACAAATTCCATATTGACCATTCACATTCCTCTGCATGAAAACCACTTATCCTGATCGAAGCCTTTATCATCACCCAGTAAAAGGTGACTTTTGACTAGGTCAAATATCAGCGACTCTCATGCAGGAATCCATGATGATATCAGGTCAAAGGGCATTATGACGCAGTTATACATGAGAAAAGCTTATGACTTAATCTATGCAGCTTTCTTATAGTGGGTCGGTCCAGCACCTTGTACTCTTACAAGTGCCTATGACTTTGATTCGTATCTCAATACCCCATCAAAGTCATACTAGTCTTACTTCATCTTCGCTCCCACGTAGATGGCCGACCAGTGACATTTAGGATAATCTATAAGATATATCTAAGGATACGGTTATTACTATAAACATGCAAATGATATGATAACTAAACGGAGAAATATTTTAAATAAAATCAGTGTTTAAAGTACAATGATTTGCCCCTAGGGCACAATTTCCAACAGTAACAAGGCAAGGTTAGTGGCCAAATGCTATAATCAAGAAGAAGGAACTGATTATGAAGAAACGTATGCTCCAGTTGCAAGATTGGAAGTTATACGGGATCTCTTAGCCTTTGTTTGCATTAAGGGATTCAAATTATATCAAATGGATGTGAAATATGCTTTTCTGAATAGTTTATCCAATAGGAAGTTTATGTTGAACAACCTCCTGGATTTGAGGATAATCATCATCCGGATCATGGCTTTCGCCTTAAGAAAGCTTTGTATGGTCTTAAGCAAGCTTCTAGAGCTTGTTATGAAAGACTAAGCAATTTCCTTCTTGATCAAGGATTTGTTAGAGGTGAAGTAGATACAACTCTCTTCATTAAAAGCAATAAAATGAATGATTTGTTAATTGTCCAAATATATGTTCATGATATTATATTTGGTGCTACTAATGATGCTTTGTGTGAGGAATTCTCTAAGACAATGCAGGGAGAGTTTGAGATGTCAATGATGGGGGAGTTGAACTACTTCCTTGGTCTACAAATCAAGCTTAGGCAGAGTGCAATGAAGTTTGAGGAGAGCATTTAACTCGAGTCAACACTAACTCAACTTGAGTCAAGTCGAGACAGAGAGCAACCTGGAGTAAGGTGACTTTCTAACTCGAGTCAACAAGTGGGATACTTGAGTCAGAGGCATTGTTCAAGTGTTCTCAAATACACACTTGAAAAAACTTTTGACTCGAGTGCAACAATCCTTGACTCGAGTTACAAACTCATTCCAAATTCGCTTGCTCTCTATCTTCGATTAACTCGAGTCAATGGAAGACAGAGAGCAAGCTTTTCATTCTCATTTAGCATCTCCTAGATGGGAAGCTCTCACACTTTTTTCTTAAAACCTTGCATTCTTTTGTTTAATCTTTCTAAATTCTTAGTTTTTTCCCAACTGAATTCCTTTCATGCTTCAAGTATCTTTGGTCTTGATTAAGTTTATGATGTTTCTTTAAAATAGTTTATACGTGTTCCTTTTTCCTTTGTGGTTTCTGGGGGTGAGTTAGTTGAGAATTTGAGATGTTCTTAACTGATTCTTAGTTTTTCCACAAAATTTATTTAGAATACCTCCTGTCAATTGACTCCTTTATGCTTTATCATTCAAATGTACTCAAGAACTTCAACAATTGCTTTTGCTTTTTTGGTGGGAAGAACCTTTTTCCATCTGTAAAAAGGGCTAACGAATATCATTTTCCCTTGTCCTTGGTTTGCTTTTTCATAATCTTCATTATGGATATGAATTGTTAACTGAGATAAATAATTTAAGAATGAATGACACAGAACAGACAAGAGACCCATTCAGAAGACTAATAGAAAATTAATTGGTTTATTTATCATTTGAGCTTCCAAACAAAAAACAATAGCAGGAGGCAATTCCCTTTGAGCAAAGCTCGTGATGCTATAGAATAGATGCTCTCATGGATTCATGACCTTGACTGAGAATGTAAAGTAGGTAGCTGATGAAGCACCAGTGGGAATGAGTATGCAAAAAGGTCATAATTATCTTATTTATTATTTGCTTTGGTCCTATGCTCAAGTCTAATAAATCAAATAAACTTTATAGTTCTTTAGACTAGGCAATATCTTTTAAGTTCTTTGGTAATTCTCCCACATTCACGAGTGGGAAGTAAGATGCTGGTAATAGGCAGTGGCGGAGCTAGAATCTTTTATTTGTGTCTACACAATTAGTTGGGGAGGATCCCAGAGTTCGGGGCAGTGCCCCCGATTTATTATTATTATTTTTTGCTCCTTATGACTCCGAAAACCCTTGAATTTAGAAAATTGTATTTGAACTCAACCAAATCATTAAATGCGAAAGTCAATGATTATCATAACGACCTTCAAACACTTATAAATCATTAGACACGGGTATTAACATAAAAAATATTTTCCAATGATGACCAATTCACAAGCATACACCTAAATGTTGTTCTATAAGAGCAATATCTGACATAGAGGAACAAAAATTCCCACACTTTACAGAAACGTGACACAGGAAAGTATTCCCGAACGTCAATCCCCTTGATAGGTAGTTTGGTCTGTATAAAACATCAAACAACCCAATCATGAAATGAATTCAATAATCTCGGGGCAACATTCAATGAATTGTAATGCAAAAATCATCCATATACTCTAAAATATCTTAGAGAATTTTTTTCTCCCAAATCATCCATATCAAACAAATTACTGAATTTTCTAAAATTTATCATACAAAAACTATCAATCGAAGATGGATGTAGAATCAGTCTAACAATAGCCCCATGCATAGCCTAAATAATGTAAGGCATTTACTTACTTTGCTATCCCTCTTTGTTGTAGGCTTGTACTGATATGCCGGAGGAGCCCTCTCCGGTTTCCTCTACTCCCAGACGAAAAGAGCATAGATTTTTCCCTAAAATTTATTAACAAACCAAATGGGAAAAAAGGATTGTAAGTTAGAGATGTATGCATATCAAGAAACAAGAATTTGATGAAGAAAAAAAAAATCCAGAATTACAAAATTCCTGATATTAATGAAAATATCAGATTGTCCTGTGCGCATTGTTTAACCTAAACTCACAGAAATTTGGTTACAAAGAGATTGAATCTGATCCCAAAGCAAATGATTAAGGTAAAAAAATATAATTATTAGCTTTGTAAGCATAAAACAACCTCATATCATATAAGATTAACTTAAGAATTAAGTGGAATATATATTTGTCAACCAATCCATACCAAAGGAAAATTCATAGAAGCAATGCCTTTAGTAGATTTTTCTAGCTAAAGGACCACAACTAAAATAATCCATCCACATTTGCTATCAATTAAGCACAAAAAGGCATCCACGTAGCAATATATAAGCACACAAACACACTCTCATCCCAAAAAACACCATCAAGCCATATCATCTTCTTTGAAGACTTACATCAAGCAGAAGGTGTGCAAGTCCAAGGATGGAGGCAAACCGAAAATGAAGTTGAAGGGTTCTTAAAAGGAAAACTAATACCATTCAATTGCGCACCCAAGCCTGTCTCAATAGCACAATATGGTGGCGGCACCAACTCGATGAAGGTGAGCTAGACCAGTGGCGAAGCCAGACAATTGGAACGAGAAAAAGGGGTAGCAAACATGCCAAGAAAACCTAGAACAAATTCAAAATTCACAGTATCAGATAATTAAACTAACGACTGGAAAACAGAAATTGCAAAAGGGTAATCTAGATTGCATAATCGTGAGTTAGCGAATAAAAATTACCATTTTCAATATGTGTTTCTGCAGACGATTACCGGGAAAACTGAGGGATCGATTGAGCCAAGAACCAAAATGAACCTAGGGTATGAAATTGTACTAAGAGAATATTTATGAAAAAAGGAATTAAGACAATTGTCTTAGCCCAGTTTGGAACTAGGGACCTTAGTGTGAAAGACCAGAGTGACAACCAACTACACCAACCAGCAAGTTGTAACAAAATTCCTTCACAATATATATATATATATATTCTCAAAATCTTGTGTCTGCACTTGCCCACATAGGCACAAGTGTACTATCCCTACTTTAGTTATCATCTCTGTTTGTCCCATGCTCGCTTCTTTTAAAAGTAAACGATGTCTATTTCTTTGTGTTTGACATTCATGGTTTCTAGCTTTGAATCAATTTTTTCGCTCGGCAAACCGTAATTTAAATAACCTGGTGATTTTTTCGGCTTAGGCAAACTGTAACTTAAATAACCTATTTTAATTAGGTTGTGATTTAGGTGACTTCCATGGGGCCAATTGATGAGGGAGGAAGAGAAGTGGTGCACACTAGAGTATGTACTTCGAGTGTGCACTACGTAGAGTTTAAAATAATTTTTTATCGTTAAGGGTAAAATGGTATTCTACCTCATTTTCCTACCTTATTTTCTTCTAACTAAACAAAATTTTTCCTATCAACCTGAAAAATGTAGTTTCAAAAAGAAAAGGAGCAAGTTCTAGAGAACACAAATCATGAGCAGATGCACACATGAAAGAAGGAATGGAAAAAAATGAATTCCATTCATGCAGGTCCAAAACCTCACAAGGTCAATACCAACTTAAGTAATCAACAACATCAAATCAACTACCAAGACATGTAATCGAAGAGTCAAGAATTGCAGACCAAACAGAATGATCCATTAAAACCAAAATGTCCTAGTTCATAATATGTAGCAATCATAGAAAGATAGACTGTATTTATTTTCAAAAAGCAAAGTGAAAAAATGAAAACAAATAAAAGAGAAAGAGGGAGAAGAAAGAAGAATACTCTCCAAGGGTTTATGGTGGATAAGTGGCATCAATGAGGAGAATCTCTACTTCCTCAGGCTGCTGCTGGGATCCCTCATGAAATTGCTTAAGGTGATGCCCATTTACTTTAAAGGTTCTTCCTGAGGGTGGATCACATAGCTCAACAGCACCAAACAGAAAAATGTTAGTGATCTCAAAAGGGCTATCCCCTTTAGATCGAAGCTTACCAGGCATAAAATTTAGACGGGAGTTAAACATAAGAACTTTTTGGCCCACAAAAAATTCTTTCATCAGAATATGCTTATCATGGAATGCCTTAGTCCTTTCCTTGTATAACTGCGAGCTCTCATAGGCATACAATCTAAGCTCATCCAACTCTTGCAATTGTAGCTTCCGCCCCAGACTTAGCCAAATCCATGTTACACTGCTTAACGGCCCAATAGGCTTGATGCTCCAACTCAACTGGAAGATGACATGCCTTACCAAAGACAAGCCGATAAGAAGACATCCCAATCGTAGTCTTGTAGGCGGTGCGATATGCCCACAAATCACCCTCTAATCGCTTACTCCTATCTTTCTGGGTAGAGTTAACAGTCTTCTGAAGGATTTTCTTAATCTCTCTATTTGAGACTTCAGCTTGATCGTTGGTCTGAGGATGGTATGCTGTGGAGACCTTGTGAAGCACTCCATACATACGTAACAAGGCACCCATGCTTTGATTGTAAAAATGAGAACCCTGGTCATTGATAATGGCTCTAGAAATACCTAACCTACATAAAATGTTAGACCTAACAAAATCCACCACCATAGAAGAATCATTATTTCGGGTGGCTTTCACCTCAACCCATTTTGAGACATAATCAACAACCAACAGTATGTAAGTTTAACCATGAGAAACAAGAAATGGATCCATAAAATCAATACCCCAGACATCAAATATCTCACAAAACAATATAGGGTTCTGGGGCATCTCATGCCTAGGGGAAATACTCTCGGCCCTTTGACAATTATCACATGACTTATAAAACAAATGGGAATCATGAAACAAGGAAGGCCAACATAATCCACTGTCTAACATTTTCCTAGTAGTTCTTTGGTGTCCAAAGTGACCACCACATGTAGAAGCATGAGCAAAATGCAATATAGAGTGAAACTCATGATCAGGCACACATCTCCTAACTACTTGGTCACTACAAAATTTCCATAGGTAAGGGTCATCCCAAACATAATATTTAGACTCACTTTTTAATTTAAGGGTTTAAGCCCTAGTGGAATCTATAGGCAAAACACCAGCTAACCAAGTAGTTAACCCGATCACATACCATGGAAGCTTACCTTGAAACTATAGAAACTGCTCATCAGGAAAATCATCTCGAATAGAAGAGGGGTGAGAGGGAGAATGGGTGATGCGACTCAAGTGGTTAGCTATCCAGTTTTGTGCTCCACTTAGATCTCAAATCTTAATATCGAACTCTTGGTGTAGTAACATCCACCGGATGAGTCGTGGCTTAGCATCTGCCTTTTTCAAAAGAAACTTTAAAGTAGCATGGTTATAGAAAACAATTACTCTACTTGCTAGTAGATATGACCTAAACTTATCAAAAGCAAATACAATTTCCAACAAATCCTTTTCAATAGTGGTGTAATTAGACTGGGCAAGATCCAAAGTCTTGGAGGCATATGCAATGACATGAGATGCTCTATTGACCCTTTGTGCCAGGATAGCACCAACCACATAGTTGGAAGCATCACTCATCAACTCGAAGGGGAGGCACTAATCAGGGGGTTGGATTACTGATGCTGTAATCAGGCAACACTTCAAATGATCGAAGGCCACCTTGCAAGCATTATCAAATACAAAGTCATTGTCCTTATGCAGAAGGTTGGACAAGGGTCGAGCAGTCTTGCTGAAATCCTGAATAAAACGTCGATAGAGACCTGCATGACAAAAAAAGAGCGAACTTCCCACAGAGATGTGGCGTAAGGCAAAGCAGTAATTACATCTATCTAAGCAGGGTCTACCTCAACCCCTTTCCTAGACACTATGTGCCCCAAGACTATACCCGACTCAACCATAAAGTGACACTTCCCATAATTTAGCACAAGATTAGACTCAATGCACCTATGCAAGACTCTAGACAAATTAGCTAAGCATGCATCAAAATCAGACCCATATACAATGAAAACATCCATAAAAACCTCCACGCAGTCCTTTAGAAACTCAGAGAAAATGCTTACCATACAACGCTAAAAGGTGCCAGGTGCATTGTGTAACACCCTCACTATTGTAAATAGTGTAAACTATAATTGTTGAGAAATTAATGAAGAATTTTGACTGTAATCGAATTGTTACTATTTGTGTAATATTTTGTAATAAAATATTGAATGTAAAAGGATATCTGTAAGTGGGAGACAGGATAGTGGACCCCGAAAAGGCCCAAAAAGTTGCCCACTTTGACCAGAGGAAAAGAGTCTCTAGTGGGCTCAGGTTCGAAAAGGTGCGGGCCTAGGGCAAGACACCTGTGAGGTACAAAGCCGGTGTAATGAAGTGGGGCCCAGGGTATATGAAAAAACACAGATTCTTGACCCCTGAAAGAGTGTAGGTGCCAATCAGGGACAAGGGAAAGAAAGTGACACTGAAAAAGGCATGTTTCAAAAAGCAAGAGACAGGGTAATCATTGCACATGGACACGTGTCATCACGGGAGCAAAGGAAGATAAAGCAAGGGAAAAATGGTCAAATCTTTGTCCTTTGGGCATTCAATTTCGTCCAATATGAAAGGGGAGAGAAAAACAGGTGATTTTATCCATACTCTGGTCGAAACATAAGACGCGGGACCTACAGGCGATAGACCGATAGAAAAAGGGACAGATAGGGGATTATTTTTGGACGGAATGAGACAAATATGGGGCCGCATTGGAAAGAGAGAAGGCACTGCATGAGTATGCCTAGGCAGGGGAGAATGTCTGGCAAAGATAGAGAAAAGAACAAAAAGATGCACTTTTTGAAAGTAAAGGAAATCACCAAGAGGGGGGTGAATTGGGGATTTTAAAAATTATTTTTCAATCACCCACATAATAGATGCTAACCAGGTAAAGTGGAGATAGAGAAGAAGAGCTTGACATAGAATATTTATACTAGTTTGGTCCTAACTTTTGACCTAAGTCTAGTCCCCAGACTCTCTGGGATTTTCCACTATCACTCAAATCAGATACACACTCTGTACTCGAAAGTTATCCTCTTTCTAGGATACACTCCCCCTTACAAGTTGCAATCTGATAACCCAATCTCAAAGTCCCATAACTTTGAGATTCTTACAAAGAATGATTTACAGAAAAGAACTCTCGAAAAGTAGATAAAGATAAGCACTGAAGCACAATGTATCAAAGATACAAATGAAAACAATAAAGTAGTAAAAGACTGATATTCTTATGTGCATTTTTTGTGTGTGTCTTCTCTGCTTCCAGACTTCAAATCTTCATGTATTTATACTGATTTGAAGTAGATAAACGTTGTAGATCTGTTGTGACTTGTACCCATTCAAAAATATAGCTGTTGTGAGTGTTTGTCCATGGATCTAGCTGTTATGATCACTGCTATTTGAATATAGTTGTTGGGAACATTTGCAAATTTGAATATTTGAATTTAGCTCTTCAAGAATATGTCCCATGAGGTCTTGTTTGAAGAATGATGTTGTCTAGCTTAGTTAGTGGAGGATTTGTTGTCTGCATTGAGAAGTGGTTGTCCAACTTTCCAGACTGTCTCCCATTTGCTTTTGTTTTTAGAAGATAGGTTAAAATAATACAAGTTGCACATAATCCAAATCTTCTGAAATCTCACAAGCAAACTGGTTAAGACTGGTTAGAAACATTGATAAGAAACATTTAAATCATCTATAACCAATTCACAAATTCAAGCCAAAGTATAAATCAAAACTGAACAATTCAAACAAAACTGCATTCATCTGTTCTGAAGTTCCAAACTCGAGTTTGCTGTTCATTTAAATATGAAGTTTTGCCTCTGTATGGAATAGGCTGGAGTTTGCAATGGATAGGCTAGAGTTTGCAAATTTTCTTGAGTACCAAACTCGAGTTTGCATGTCTAAACTCGAGTTTAGACTTTTGTCGAGGAAACCATCGTGAAATCAGTTTGAAACACATTTTGAGTAAAACGTAAACTCGAGTCTATTAGTGAGTAACCTCGAGTTTGACACTCATTCATATCAAAAATCAGTTTTAGTTCTCAAAATGTAAACCTGAGGTTTTAAGTACAAACTCTTGAGTTTTCTTAAGTTAAAATCACATTGCTCTTTGTAAGGCGCAAACTTGAGTTTAGAAACTTAAACTCAAGTTTTCTTAACTAAGAAAACTCTTGGAAAACTCTCGGCCAGACACAAACTGGATCCTAAAAATATAGCCTCGAGTTTGCTTAAGTTATAAATCATTGAAAGCTCTCGATCAAGTGGAAACTCGAGTTTGCAACTTCAAACTCGAGTTTACATAATTGTAAACTCTTGTGGATTTTCAAAGTAGTGGAAAACTCTACTCAAAATAGAGTAGTCTCGAGTTTATGAAAATGTCTCATTTGAAAATTCTTCCCGCCAGAGGCAAACTCGAGTTTGTCACCACAAACTCGAGTTTACAAGTTTTGTAAACTCTTTGAAGATTTTCTCTGGAGGTTGAAAACTTGAGGTTTAGAGTGATAGTCTCAAGTTTAAAAGTGTTTTCCAATCAAAATGCTCTCGGCCTCTCACAAACTTGAGCTTACATGTGTAGCCTCGAGTTTACTCAAAATATGAGAAAACTCTCAAGTTCAAGTCTAAGGTTCAGTCTAGAGTTTAAACGCAAGCAACCGCGAGTTTGGCTCTCATCATAGCAAACTCGAGTTTGCCTTTCTAGGCTCGAGTTTGGCATTGACAGAATGTTTTTGGTTTGAAATCAACAAGTTTCAATATCCATTTAGCTTATCCAAAAACATCCATACATGTTTACAATTGTTAGTTATCATCAAAACACATAGAGAACTAACACTTTTGGACCCAGTGGGACCTAATAGAGACCGGTAGACCTAGAATTTGACCAATAAAATGGGAAAATAGAATTAATTAATGGGGATCAGTTTTGTGGGACCCCCTAGGCGCATATGACCCTTTCCAATTAATAAAAAATCTGACTTGAAGAAAAAACAAGTTTAATTAGTCCATTAAGTAAAGCGTGGGCCTCACCGATAAGACAAAAAGGCATTTTGAGTCAAATGGAGTAATTCCTATCAAATAAAAGATGGAATATGATGAAAGGGGTTGGGGATGCACCACATAAACCTCCTAGAAGCCTATGAAATTTGCACATGGGATGAAGATTAAGTTAAATCAATTGGTTACCAACTAAGCAAGAAATTTACTTAGTTCCATTGGAACTAGTTGATTACTTTTAGATTAATATTAAAAAGAGCCCAACTTGTCATTTTTCCTCCTAAGAGGCATGGCTCAGCTGAAGAGATAGAGGGGACCAGCAAGCTCTCATAGCCAAGATCAAGCTCTCAACCACCTTGTCTACCAAGCCAAAGCTCCAAATTAGTTAACTACCGACAACTTGAACCTTTAAGACTTAAACTTTGGATTTTTGTGCTTGTGGTTAGAGCTTGATGATAGGGTCTGATTTTGGAGTTTTTGATGCTCCCAAAGGGTTTAAAATGTGATTTTGTATGGGTTTAAAATAGAATTAATTAATGGGGATCAGTTTTGTGGGACCCCCTAGGCGCATATGACCCTTTCCAATTAATAAAAAATCTGACTTGAAGAAAAAACAAGTTTAATTAGTCCATTAAGTAAAGCGTGGGCCTCACCGATAAGACAAAAAGGCATTTTGAGTCAAATGGAGTAATTCCTATCAAATAAAAGATGGAATATGATGAAAGGGGTTGGGGATGCACCACATAAACCTCCTAGAAGCCTATGAAATTTGCACATGGGATGAAGATTAAGTTAAATCAATTGGTTACCAACTAAGCAAGAAATTTACTTAGTTCCATTGGAACTAGTTGATTACTTTTAGATTAATATTAAAAAGAGCCCAACTTGTCATTTTTCCTCCTAAGAGGCATGGCTCAGCTGGAAGAGATAGAGGGGACCAACAAGCTCTCATAGCCAAGATCAAGCTCTCAACCACCTTGTCTACCAAGCCAAAGCTCCAAATTAGTTAACTACCGACAACTTGAACCTTTAAGACTTAAACTTTGGATTTTCGTGCTTCTGGTTAGAGCTTGATGATAGGGTCTGATTTTGGAGTTTTTGATGCTCCCAAAGGGTTTAAAATGTGATTTTGTATGGGGTTAGGTTGTGGTTTGAGTTTCGAAGCTCAAAATCATCGAAAAAGCTTTAAAAGTGAGTTTGTTCCTGATTTTGGAAATTCTGGCAGTGGACCTTCAAGTGAGTTCTAAAAATAGTAAACGAATTTATTTTTGGCTGCGCTTTTACAGGAAAAAATTAAACATCCTGAGGTTTACTGTGATATATAACTTTATGATTTTTGGAGTTTTCTACTAAGAGATAAAAATTGGCAAAGTTGGCTTTGTTTGCAACAGGGTGAAATCTGAGCCAGGTGTGAAAAGTAAGCAACACGCCAAAATAAAAGTACTTTCAGTGTCTGGGAATATTTTTCATGAAAAATAGACATTTAAATGGTTAAAATGGATTGGAAGCATGCAAAAATAATTTTTTTGGAATATATTAAAAATCTTACAAGTTGGGCCAGAATCACTGGATTTCTGGAAAGCTTTGGTTTGGGCTCGATTTTCACAAGAAAAACGTGATGGCATTTTTGTAAATACCGAATAAGTGTATTTTAATGATATATAGGTCAAAGGAACCCTAGGAAGTCAACGGGCCCAATAAAATATTAAGGACAATATTACTACACCAGGTAGTAACCGCTTTACTCAAATATCTTTATGTGTTTTGTTGTATGTTTGTGTTTGCCATGTGTGTTTTTCTTTGTATATGTTTGTGCCAAATATGCATACAGAGTTGTATGATGCCTAGCGCTGAGGACATTCAGTCTGAAGCCGGCCTTGGTTGGTGCCTGTACGGGTTGAGTTTCAGTCCGGGGCTGGCCTAGTAAGGGCGGCTTTACGTGTTGAGAGTCCAGTGAGACCGAGGCTTGCCTTGTTAAGGAAGCTGTACGGGTTCTTGGATTGTGGTATGTGTTTTACTGTGGTATGATCTGTTTGCATATGCGGTATGTTTGGCATTTCAGTGATGTTTTTATATTTGACATGGTCATATACATACTCTCTACACATTTGTTATTTGAGTATTGACAGTTACTCTGGGGCCAAATACGGACTCCAGACGCTTCTACAACTGCAGGGGAGCGTACTGGTCAGTGAACACCTTTTGGATCAAGGTAGGGCCCGGGGATACGGTGAAGAGTAGGGAATGCCCTACCGTATTTTGTATTTTACTTTTTGGATGACTGTACTATATTTCTGGGATTTATTTTGGATTACTGTACCCTTAACCCTCCGGGGACTTATACTTTTTGTTGTTTTTACTTTATCAGTACAGTAGTTAGTCCAAACTGATCCTGCGCTTTGTCACGCTCACTCTGATGCATGCTAAAGAACTTAATAAGTAAAAGGAAGGTAATTAATAAAAGGAATCCCTCTAAACCGCCACCCAAAAGGGAGAGGTCGCTGGAGGTGTAACATGTTGTAAAGACCAAAAGGCAACCTTCGGTAGGCATATGTTCCAAAAGGGCATATGAAGGTCGTCTTCTCCTGATCCTCAGGAGCAATATGGATCTAGAAGTATCCAGAGTAGCCATCCAGGAAGCAATAATGAGACTTACCAGCCAACCACTCTAACATCTGATCAATGAAAGGTAGAGGGTAATGATCCTTGCGAGTGACTTGGTTCAGTCTCCTATAGTTGATGCAAACTCTCCAACTATTCTGAACTCGAGTAGAAATGAGCTCATTCTTTTGATTGGCTACCACAATGACTCCAGATTTCTTAGGAACCACCTGGACCGAGCTAACCTACTGGCTATCAGAAATGGGATACATGATACCAGCTTGTAGAAGCTTCGTGACCTCCTTCTTCACCACATCAAGGATAAGGGGGTTAACGCGTCTCTGGGGTTACCTCATCGGCTTAGAGTCCTCTTCCAACAAAATTGGATGCATACACATGGAAGGGCTGATGCCAACTATGTCAGCTAATGTCCACCTAATGGCTTTCTTGTTCGCTCTCAGCAAGCTTAGCAGCTTCTCTTCTTGATCAAGCATAAGATTATTTGCCACAATGACTGGCAACCGTTCATTGTCCTCTAGAAATGCATACTTCAGATGGTCTACAAGGGATTTCAACTCTAGTTTGGGCGGTTGCTCAGTGGAGGGAAGAAGCTTGGGTTGTTGTTGCAACAACTCTGATGCCATCACACTGGAAATGCCTAAAACCACATTCAAGGAAGTAGAAGAACTGTGCCTATATAGCTCAATGTTAACATTAGAATTCAACTCATCAAAATCAAAGTGAAGCTCATCAAAATCAGAGTCAGCATGCACATAGCATCAGGATGAAGCTCAAACTTAGAATTAATATCAGAATCCACAAGTAATGTAGAATCACAAAGTTAGTCAGAATCACCAAATAATGCAGCATTAATCTCAATGCAAATAGGGCACCATTCATTATCAGCACATACACAAAGGGTAGAATCACTCTCAGATGAAAGTCAAGATAATCAGCACACCAATAAACAAGAACATCATCCACAACATCATCAATAACATCAATGTAAAAAATAGGATGCTCTTCCCTAGGATGTTTCATGGCATCAAAAATATTGAAATTCACAGATATATAACCAAACTCCATAGAAAGAGTACCAGAATGCACATCTATCTAAGTCATAACTGTTTTCATGAAAGACCTCCCTAGAATGATTGGTGACCTATTATGAGGGGACTCGCCTTCCATATCTAAGATGTAAAAATCAGCAAGGAATATCAATTCATTAACTTTGACTAATATATCTTCAACTACACCAGAAGGATGAGCATTACTCCTATTAGCTAACTGAACAACAACACCAGCAGGAAGTAAAGGACCAAGACCAAGAGATTTATAAATAGATGTAGGCATGACATTAATAGAAGCACCTAAATCTAGCATGCAATCATCAAATCTATAGTTACCAATAATGCAAGGGATAGAAAACGTCCTTGGATCCTTGCACTTGCGAGGCATGGTAGGCTAGATGAGTGCTGATACATTCTGGTTCAAACTCACTCGTTCACTCCTCTTCAGTCGCCTCTTGTTGGTACACAACTCCTTCAGAAACTTGGGATATTTAGGAATTTGTTTGACTACATCTAAGAGAGGAATGTTGATCTCTACTCTTCTGAATGTCTCAAGTATATCCTTCTCTTGTGCTTTTTCTGCCAACTTCTTGGATTAAGGGGCTCTCTGAGGGAAAGGAAGAGGAATGAGAATGTCTTCCTCTTCACTTTGCTACATTGTCTTTTTATTTTTAGAGTCAATCTTCACATTTTCTGACTCTCTTTTTGATGTGGAAGTCACATCTGCAGCTTGTTTAGGTTCCTTCAATTGCTTGCCAGACCGAAGGGAGATAGCACTCACATTCCCCTTAAGATTAGGAATTGTTTGTGAAGGAAGAGTGTTGGATCCCTGAGGTTGAAGCTGGTTCAATATGTTGCCTGTAAATGGAGCTATATACCCAAGAGGGGGTGAATTGGGTATTTTAAAAACTTTTAGAAATATGCTCTGTTTTGAAGAAATGAAAACGAGAGATAGACAGAGGAGGAAGGGAAGGAAAGCTTGCACAATAGAAATTATCCTGGTTCAGTCTTATCTTTGACCTACATCCAGTCCCTAAGCCACACTTGGGATTTTCAATCCACTATACTCACAAACGATTACACACTCGTACTCAAGAGTAGTTCTCTCTCTAGAACTCACTCCCCTTACAAGTTGTAATCAATACACCCAACCACTAAGTCCCCGACTTATGGTTATCTCAATCAATAAATGATTTACTGAGATAGAACTCTCTCTCGGAGCGAGATAAAATGATCATGAAGTGCAAGTATCGATTGATACAATATAGA
This sequence comes from Acacia acuminata, assembly GCA_019022655.1. Taxonomy (NCBI): domain Eukaryota; kingdom Viridiplantae; phylum Streptophyta; class Magnoliopsida; order Fabales; family Fabaceae; genus Acacia; species Acacia acuminata. The sequence goes on along the minus strand of JAFJYI010000112.1, from coordinate 1,457,435 downwards.
TGTAAGCTGAACACAATAAATGACAATCAATGAATTTTCGCTCTTAGTAAGTGTGTCGGCTTGAGAAGAAGTTAATGCACTCTATTTATAGGTAGAGAACATTAAATGACCGTTGAATGGTGAATCCAACCGTTGTAGGTGATTAGCATTAAGTCTGGTCATCTTCTCTCTCTAACCTCCAACTAATCCAGGTGCTAATATGGTCTGAGGTGGAACTCTGAGGATTTGTTCGTTGGAGAAGAGTTTACTTGATGAAGAAAGCATTCTTGACCGTTGAGAATGCGTGCTCAGGTGGGTTAGCCAAAAGAAGGTTGATTTGCGAGAAGTGCATTTAATGCTCGCACACTTTTTGCTTTATGGCTTTGACCTTCAATAATCTTCATCTCGTGCTAACTGAAACTCACTCAATAAACTTGTTAAACATATCTGGGAACATAAGTGAGTGATTCATGAAAGCAATTAGATCAAACAAGAGTGATATGCAAATTCGTGAAATTCAAAAATTGGTTTCAGCGTCGTTTACTCGAGTATGTTCTTGGTTACTCGAGTAAGTCACGTGTGAAAAAGTCTTTACTTGCGGTATCAAAAGGTTACTCGAGTAAGCGACTTCCGAAAGCAAACCATCGAGACTTGAACTTTTGAAACCAAGGTCTTTACTCGAGTAAGTTAATAGTGTACTCGAGTAAGCAACTATTTGCTTGAAATCTCTAAGTGAAAAATGCTCTTTACTCGAGTAAGCAAATTCATACGGAGTAAGCACGAGCATGAGTTAAGTTGAAAATCATTTTAAAAGTTCTTTACTCGAGTATGGAAACTCTTACTCGAGTAAGCACGAGTTTATAAAACTTTGGGAACTTTACGTAAGACTCTTTACTCGAGTAAGCAAATTCTTTACTCGAGTATATACTCAAGTTCAAAAGTTCATTTGCTCTCGGTAAGTCCAATACTCGAGTATATATTTCTATACTCCGAGTATTGATTTATCTTGTAAAGATTGATTGCTCTCTGGATGGCCTTTACTCGAGTATACAAACCTTTACTCGAGTAAGCCTTAATTTGAAAAACACATTTGCTCTCGGGTTGACATTTACTCGAGTATGTGAACCTTTACTCGAGTAAGTACCTTTTGAAAAATGCATTTGCTTTCTGGATGACCTTTACTCGAGTATATATTCTCCTTACTCGAGTAAGTGCGTGTAAAACTCAATTGGGCAATCCTTTAACAGTCCTTTACTCGAGTAAGCTTTCCTTTACTCGAGTAAGCAACGATAAATGGTTTTTCACAGATTTTGCGAAGCTTCAACACATGTTTACAATTGTTGTTAATCATCAAAACACATTGAGAACTAACATTCTCCCCTTTTTGATGATGACAACACTTGTAAATGATCTTTTTAGATAATTTGAAAGATGAAGTTCCTTTGAGTTGAAGTTTTTCAAATATTAGTGCAAAGTGTTCAAAAATCATTTGAATGTGCATGTTAAGCTGTAATACTCGAGAGAATGGCAGCAAATATTCAATTGAACACATAACCAACTGAGAATATAATCATTAAGCAAACTTCATACAATGTTTTACTGATATCAGAAATGACAAATACACTGATAACACTGATATCAGAGAATGAAACAAAAAAAAAATGCAGAATCAACAAGGTATCATGCATGTTAGACACTACAACCTAGACCTCTAGATCCTATACATCTTTCTCTTCTTCTCCCCCTTTGTCATCATCAACATACTCGGGATCAAGGATAACAATAGGAGGGGTCCAGAGGACCATGGCAGTGAATGGATCAAAGGTAGGGTCCTGGTGAGCTGCATAAGGAGAAGGTGTGGGGAATTTCTCGGTAGATGGAGTAGATGGAGATGGAAGTCGGTCGGGTAGGATCTCGTGGTGGGAGTGATAGGAGAAGATGGAATTACGGGGGTAGGAGTGGAAGCGGAGGGCTGGGGAAGTGGTGTGAGGTGGACTGGGAAATGAGAAGGGAGGTGATGAAGGTGGGGACATGTGAATCTCTCGGTGGTCAGGGTCTGGAACGGGAGAGGATGAGGATGGACCGGTTGTGAACCCAAATGTAGCGGAGGATGAAGAACCAAGATCAAAGTGCTTTGGATCAACTTGTTGACCTTGTCCCGGCCTCTGAAGCAATATCCATGATAGAACCAATCCGAGAATCCAAGTCGATGCACTGATCAAAAATCTCATCCTGCCTCTTTTCAGTGTCATTCTTGAGTCTGTCCAATTTGGTAATAACCTCATTCTGACCAGCCATCACCTCATTTAGACCAAGCTTGAGATCAGCTCCTAGCTTGCCAAATTCAAATTGCATTCTTACAAAGTGAGAAGCAATGGAGGAGTCCACGATGGCTTTAACTCTAGCTTCAAAATCCAGTGGAGGAGGAGGAGGAGCGATCGAGCCTCGTGCGCAACGATCGAGATGCACGGGTCGAGATCTCGAGGAGCCCTTGATCGACCGGATCCTTCCGGTTCAAGGTTTATCTCGCATAAACTTGAGTTGTGTCGGCCAAAGGAGGGGATAAACTTCATTGATGCGGGAGGGCCCACATACCATATCCTATGGTAAAATAAGATCGAGAGATACCAAAGAGGCGAAGGGCATATATGATCCTTTCCGGGAGGTGAACTTAAAGTTGCTTATTTCCTTGAAGACCCACCGCCCAATATTGAAGGGATGTTGCTTGACAAAAGCGGTGAAAAGCGGTAATCCTTCTTCGTGAAGTGAGTGTAACTACCTCCCTTCGGACAAAATTCCTTGTATACACAAACCCGAGTACCGGTGCAAGTTAGGCATGTCAGACGGTTTGAAGGATAGATGAGCTCTCTGATCATCAGGTACGTCTTCAGTGCGCAAAAGTGTCCTATACACTTCTTCATTGCCATATCGGGGTGTAGAAGCCTCTGGCGGATCAACAACCTTCGCATCCGGTTGAGGATTGCAGCGAGAGATGGTGAAAGTGACTCCCCGCACGAGATGTGGTGATCCTCTCTTCAATGGCTCGGTCCTCGAGTCTAAAATATGGTCAGCTTCATGTTGAAGTAGAACATTCTCACCAACTCCGGAAAGTAGGCTGCCTCGATTGAAATGAAGGAATCATAGGGTCTGAGCCACGGCGATAGATCAATGTTGCATTCTTGGTGAACTTGTTCAAGATTGACTGAGACAACAGGACAAAATCCTCGGGTTGAGTATTGCTCTCGAACATGGCATTGTGGCCAGGAGGAAGAGGAACCGAGGTGACTTTGAAACCCGGAGGCGGATCCTTGTGAAGTTTAATCTCTTCAACTTCATTTTCAATGATAGATGGAACATCCTCGTGCTCATCTTCTTCAGTCGCAGTGTCTGAGGAGGAGCTGTAACTTCAACCGTAGAGATAGACCCGAGCGGGTATGGCCCTCTTGGTCCGCGTCTTTCTGTGAACAACGGTTCTTGGTCTTTTGGCTTGGCTTGACTCGGCCGTCTGCTTTCTCTTTGTGGTTGAAGAAGGAACCGGGTCCTTTGACGTCGAATCCCCTCTTTTGGGGTTCGAAGATGGATTATCTTCAATCACAATACCCACTCCGGGATCCTTGTATCAATGCCGCTCTTCAACTTCCTTGGAATCGTTTTGGTCCTTGGAGCTCGTGGAGGAATCGGTTGAGAGGATTGAGAAGTTTCTTTAGACATTTGATCGGTTAGGGTTCGACGAAAATGAGACTAGGAAGGATTAGACGAGGTTTGGTAAAGTTTTAAGAAGATTTATGAGGGTTTGTGATGGTTACAGAGGAAGAGGAAGAGAGAAAGTCGCGTTTCCTAGGGCTTTACTGGAGTAAAGATGCGAGTATGTAAGAACACGTCGTTTCAGTATATATAGATGAACGCCCATACTCGAGTAAGTTCTTGCTTACTCGGGTAAACAATACTTTCATTTACATACTCGAGTAAAGATGGAAGTAAAGCGACTGGACTTCAAAAATGTCGCGTGAATTTTTGAAGAGCCCGATGCCCATACTCGAGTAAGCCACTAACATACTCGAGTAGGTTTCGCCATGTCCTCGGGTTTGGCTTACAATCTGCGTCTATACTCGAGTAAGTTTCAACATACTCGAGTAAACCTTTCGTTGTTCTCAGCAATGCGCTCTCTGCCTCTTGTTTACTCGAGTAACCTCTGCCATACTCGAGTAAAGCATTTCTGAACCTCTGAATTTGCTTTCTGCATCGTGTTTACTCGAGTACAATATATTTTACTCGAGTAAGCAACCTCTGAAACATCAGAAAACCCTGCAAAAACAATTTCTATACACTCCGATGCTTAAGTTAGTAAGGATTAATCATCAAACACACAACTAACATTAAATTGGATGAGAAATGCTTACAATTCATTGGGATTTACCATTCCCAATTCTCTTCTTATGAAATTAAAAGGTTCTTTGGCTAGAGGCTTTGTGAAGATGTCGAAAGTTGGAGATGAGTTGGGATGAACATCACTTTGACATCTCTTTTCGGACATGATCCGAATGAAGTGATGCCTCACATCAATATGCTTGGTTCTTGTATGTTGCACGGATTCTTGGCCAAGCTTATTGTGCTTGTGTTGTCACACAAAATTGGGATTTCCTTCAAGTGAACTCCCAAGTCGGCAAGTTGTTGCTTCAACCATAGCACTTGAGCACAACAACTTGAAGCGACCACATATTCAGCTTCGGTAGAGGACACGACCACGGATGTCCGCTTCTTGCTGAACCAAGAGACAAGTGAGTTGCCAAAGAATTCGCATTGGCCACTTGTGCTCTTTCTATCTGTCTTGTAGCCGGCATGATCCGAATCTGAGTATGCCACCAAGTGTTCCGTTGACCTTTGGGAAACCACAGGTCCAAGAGTCTTTGTGTCCGAGAGATATCTGAATATCCTCTTTACTTGTTCAAGCATGGGACTCTTTTGGAGCGGATTGGAACCTTGCACACATCCCAACACCGAATTGGATGTCCGGGCGACTCGGCGTAAGATAGAGAAGTGATCCAATCATTCCTCTATACTTTGTGATGTTGAAATCTTTGCCCTCCTCATCGCATCTAGTGAAGCGGTTGAGCTCATAGGAGTGTCGACACCATTGCACCGGTCCATCCCAAATTTCTTCACAAATCATTCGAGATATTTGGTTTGGGAAATAAATATCCCATCTTTTCTTTGCTTGATTTGCAGTCCAAGAAAGTAGTTGAGCTCTCCCATCATGGACATCTCAAATTCTCCCTGCATAGTCTTTGAAAACTCTTCACACAAAGCGTCATTAGAAGCACCAAATATAATATCATCCACATATATTTGAACCATTAAAATTTCATTTAGCTTATTACTCTTTATGAAAAGAGTTGTGTCTGCTTTTCCTCTAACAAAGCCTTGATCTAGAAGGAATTTGCTTAATCGCTCATACCAAGCTCTAGGGGCTTGTTTCAAGCCATATAGAGCCTTCTTGAGACGATACACATGATCTGGACAATGTTCATTTTCAAAACCAGGAGGTTGTTCCACATAAACTTCCTCTTGTATAAAACCATTCAGAAAAGCACTTTTCACATCCATTTGATATAGTTTAAAACCTTTTACACATGCAAAGGCTAGAAGTACTCTTATGGCTTCCAATCTTGCCACCGGAGCATAAGTTTCTTCATAATCAATTCCTTCTTCTTGATTATAGCCTTTGGCAACCAATCTTGCCTTGTTGCGGACAATGATTGCAGACTCATCACGTTTGTTCTTGAATACCCATTTGGTGCCAATGACCGGATGATCTTTGGGCCTAGGTACCAAATCCCAAACATGATTTCTGTCAAATTGATGTAACTCCTCTTGCATTGCTATCACCCAATCATTATCCGAAAGGGCTTCATCAATCTTAGAGGGTTCTATATGAGATATAAATGCAGAAAAAGTTACTTCATTCAAGGTACTATTTCTGGTTCTTACTCCTTGATTAATATCACCTATAACTTGGTCTAAAGGATGATTTCTAATAAATTTCCAAGCTCTAGGTTGAGTCTGATCTGGATTTTCAATAGAGTTTTGGGGATCACCTCAAAAACATTTTCGATTTTCAATAGAAGCGGGAGTAGTTTTCGAAAAGAATTGATTTTTGAAAACATTTTCTTCTTCATTGTCCAAGGCTTTATCAGTTTTGGATTCACGAGAAAACAACATGTATTGATTCTTCAACAATACGAGTGCGAGTATTAAAAACTCTATAAGCTCTACTCCTATTTGAATAACCAATGAAGATACCTATATCGCCTTTGGAATCGAATTTACCAAGATTCTCTTTACCATTGTTGTGCACATAGCACTTGCATCCAAAGACATGTAGGTGGCTGAGATTTGGCTTCCTTTCCTTGTAGAGTTCATATGGGGTCTTGTTCAGCTTCTTCCTCAAATAGGCTCGGTTGGAGATGTAGCAAGCCGTACTCATCGCATCAGCCCAAAACACTTGAGAAGTGTTGTTCTCATTTAACATTGCCCTTGCCATCTCGGTGAGGACTCTATTCTTCCTCTCAACCACACCGTTTTGTTGAGGAGTCCTTGGAGCGAGAAGTTGTGATCAATTCCCACATTGTCACGAACTCAGCGAAAGGCGTTGTTTTCAAATTCGCCACCATGATCGGTCCTTATACCCGAAATTGCAAAGCCTTTCTCGTTCGGACCTTTTTGGCAAAGGTGACAAACTGATCAAACGTTTCATCTTTAGATGATAAAAATATTGTCCAAGCAAATCTAGAGTAATCATCAACTATGACCAAAGTGTAAAGGTTTCCACCAAGACTTTTTACTCTAGTTGGTCCAACTAGATCCATATGAAGTAATTGAAGAGGTCTATTAGTTGAGATCTCATTTTTTGCTTTAAAAGAGGATTTAGTTTGTTTTCCTTTTTGACAAGCATCACAAACTATGTCATTTTTGAAATTCAATTTAGGAATACCAATGACCAAATCCTTTTTCAGCAACTTGTCAAGTTGAAACATGTTAACATGAGCTAATCGTTTATGCCACAGCCAACTCTCATTCAAGTTACTAACAAAACAATTTTCAGAAACCTCAAGCATTGCTAGAGAGGTTAAGAGTATAACAATTTCCATCTCTAGGTGCTCTAAATAAAGCTTTAGTTTTCAAATCGTCAATGGGGACTAAATCCTTTCTAACAATCAAACATTCATTTGAATCAAAGATAACTAAGTTACCCTTGTCGGTGCTTTGGCTCACACTTAGGAGGTTGTGACACAATCCTTCTACAAGGTAGACATCTTTGATGAGAGGACCTTCATTGTTTCCTATCTCACCAATTCCGGCAATTTTACCCGATTGGTCTCCTCCAAATGTGACTCTACCACCATCCTTTGATTTGATTGAGAGAAACTTTGATTCATCTCCAGTCATGTGTCTTGAGCACCCACTATCAATGTACCACTTGTTGGGTCTTGATGCTCTAAGACAAACCTCTTCAAGTTTAGCACGTTGCTCTTCTTCTTCAAAGCAACTAGGCATATATTGGCTTTCTCTTCCTCATCCTCATCATCTTCATCGGATGAGCTATCACCCCAGAATCTTTGGAGACATAAGCTTTCTTCTTGTATTTGCTGAACTTCTTCTTTTCTTTATCTTTGTCGTTCGGTGAGGACATTCGGACTTGATGTGGCCGGGCTTCGACATTCGTAGCGAGATGATTGGCTTCTTTGCCTCATAACTGGAGCTACCCTTGTGAAACTTCTTAAAGCCTTGGTCCTTCTTGTAGAACTTCTTGAATCTTCGGACCGGCATGCCAATTTCTTCATCTTCGTCTTCATTCTCATTTTCCCCATCTCGAGTCTCTAACTTCTCTTGCGGCCTTGAGGGCAATTCCTCTTCTTGCCATGAGCTTCATCAAGTCCCTTCTTGAACTTGAGTTTAGCCTCATATTCGAGAGACTTCCGAATAGAGCGCCTACGACGTCATTGACTCTCCTCGAGCCTCTTCAATAGCCGTGACCTTTGCTTCCCATTCCTTGTTAAGGATATTCAAGATCTTCCTTACTTGACCGGTTGGTCATATTCTTTTCCCAAGGCAGCAAGTTGATTGATGAGATGGGTGAACCTTAGCCGGAACTCACCAATGGATTCACCATGCTTCATTCGTAGAAGGTCATATTCGATCATAAGAGTATTGACTCTGTTTTGCTTTACTCCATTGTTCCTTCATGAGCTATCTCCGAGCATCCCACATTTGTTTTGCGAAAGATAGATTGCAAATACGAAAGTACTCTTGTTGGCTAAGAGCACTTTGAAGAAGTAGGACAGCCTTTGTGTTGAGTGTGACACTTCTTCCGTCATTCTCATCATATTCTTCTTCAAGCTTAGGAACTCTAACTCCATCTTCAACGGTTGATGGCTCATAATTTCCTCTTTCAAATACTCTCCACACCCATACTCGTAGCATTCACAAAGACTTTGAATTTTGCTTTCCGAAGGAGTAATGCTCTCCATTGAAACCGGGTGGCTTTGTTGATAGAAGCTCCATCGGGTAAGATACCTTCCATAATGATCCTTCTCGAGTTGTTAAGCTCTTAAGAGAAGACCTTGCTCGATACCAAATGTAAATGGAGCTATATACCCAAGAGGGGGTGAATTGGGTATTTTAAAAACTTTTAGAAATATGCTCTGTTTTGAAGAAATGAAAACCGAGATAGACGAGAGGAGGAAGGGAAGGAAAGCTTGCACAATAGAAATTATCCTGGTTCGGTCTTATCTTTGACCTACATCCAGTCCCAAGCCACACTTGGGATTTTCAATCCACTATACTCACAAACCGATTACACACTCGTACTCAAGAGTAGTTCTCTCTCTAGAACTCACTCCCCCTTACAAGTTGTAATCAATACACCCAACCACTAAGTCCCCGACTTATGGTTATCTCAATCAATAAATGATTTACGATAGAACTCTCTCTCGAGCGAGATAAAATGATCATGAAGTGCAAGTATCGATTGATACAATATAGATGTAAGCTGAACACAATAAATGACAATCAATGAATTTTCGCTCTTAGTAAGTGTGTCGGCTTGAGAAGAAGTTAATGCACTCTATTTATAGGTAGAGAACATTAAATGACCGTTGAATGGTGAATCCAACCGTTGTAGGTGATTAGCATTAAGTCTCGGTCATCTTCTCTCTCTAACCTCCAACTAATCCAGTGCTAATATGGTCTCGAGGTGGAACTCGAGGATTTGTCCGTTGGAGAAGAGTTTACTTGATGAAGAAAGCATTCTTGACCGTTGAGAATGCGTGCTCGGTGGGTTAGCCAAAAGAAGGTTGATTTGCGAAGTGCATTTAATGCTCGCACACTTTTTGCTTTATGGCTTTGACCTTCAATAATCTTCATCTGTGCTAACCGAAATTCACTCAATAAACTTGTTAAACATATCGGGAACATAAGTGAGTGATTCATGAAAGCAATTAGATCAAACAAGAGTGATATGCAAATTCGTGAAATTCAAAAATTGGTTTCAGCGTTTACTCGAGTATGTTCTTGGTTACTCGAGTAAGTCACTGTGTGAAAAAGTCTTTACTGCAGTATCCAAAAGGATACTCGAGTAAGCGACTTCCAGAAGCAAACCATCGAGACTTGAACTTTTGAAACCAAGGTCTTTACTCGAGTAAGTTAATAGTGTACTCGAGTAAGCAACTATTTGCTTGAAATCTCTAAGTGAAAAATGCTCTTTACTCGAGTAAGCAAATTCATACTGGAGTAAGCACGAGCATGAGTTAAGTTGAAAATCATTTTAAAAGTTCTTTACTCGAGTATGGAAACTCTTACTCGAGTAAGCACGAGTTTATAAAACTTTGGGAACTTTCTGTAAGACTCTTTACTCGAGTAAGCAAATTCTTTACTCGAGTATATACTCAAGTTCAAAAGTTCATTTGCTCTCGGTAAGTCCAATACTCGAGTATATATTTCTATACTCCGCATTGATTTATCTTGTAAAGATTGATTGCTCTCTGGATGGCCTTTACTCGAGTATACAAACCTTTACTCGAGTAAGCCTTAATTTGAAAAACACATTTGCTCTCGGGTTGACATTTACTCGAGTATGTGAACCTTTACTCGAGTAAGTACCTTTTGAAAAATGCATTTGCTTTCGGATGACCTTTACTCGAGTATATATTCTCCTTACTCGAGTAAGTGCGTGTAAAACTCAATTGGGCAATCCTTTAACGAGTCCTTTACTCGAGTAAGCTTTCCTTTACTCGAGTAAGCAACCGATAAATGGTTTTTCACAGATTTTGCGAAGCTTCAACACATGTTTACAATTGTTGTTAATCATCAAAACACATTGAGAACTAACATTGCCAACTACCCAATCTGTGTTTGCAAACTTTGAATGGAAGTGTCAGTTTGCTGTTGGAACTGCATATTGACCATGACAAATTGCTTCATCATATCTTCAAGTAAGGAACCACTACTACTACTACTAGCCTGCATTGTGCCGCCTGTGGAGGTGCACATATGGCTGGTCGAGGAGGTGGTGCTAGCAAATGCAAAGAAGGTGCAGACTGCTGTTGGAAATTCTATGGTCTGTATTGTCTCTGTTGGTAATTCCCAGATATGTTGATACTGGTTACTCTAGTTTTGATTCTGGTTCCAACGGAAATTGGGGTGATTCCTCCAGCCCAAATTGTAAGTATTAGAAAATGCACTATTCTGCTGGTATTGTGGCTTTCCTAGAAAAACACCCACTGCAGCTACCGACTGGTCTTGATAAGCAGGATCATGCAAAGTAGGGTAAGAATCAGTAGAATGATAAGGGTCAGAACAAAAGCCACATGAGTATACAATCTGAGGAGGGGAAGATTGTACTGTCTGTGTCACTGCCAACTGCCTCACTAGAGAGGTCAGATCATTAAGTCTATTCTCCAATCTCTAAGAATCATATTTGACTGGAGGTGTTTGAACATGATAAACAACATGAATAGTATTTGTTAGTTCCGTATGGGTTTTGATGATAACTAGCAATCGTAAACTCAAACTGGTTTGTCTTTGGTAAGTTGAAAAACTTACTATTAAAGGCAAATGATGAGCACAAATCGTACCATGTTTTCCCTATACTTTATGACTAAATTACATGTTGAATACAAGCTTAACTGCAGATAATCTAAGGAAAAAGGCATACATTCATGATATAGAGACTGAAGAATAGAAATCATTTGCATGTGCTAAGAACGAAACAATTTACATGGTTTTTAAAGAAGAACGTATAGTAGAGCTGATACGATGCTATAGCATTCTGACAGCAACTCGAAGTGCAATACAAGGCATCACGAAGGCTATAGCAAAGTAGAGGACACAATGCTATGCAGCATGTTTTCTGACCTTTTTACCTAGATGATTTTAGGAATAAAAGAAAAGGGTGATACTGACAGGTAGATTGCTGACATAATGGAATAGAAGATGCAAAGGATCGGAACTAAAAGATTTGAAGAATCCCACAGGATCAGCAGAAGCAATCTACTCGGATCAAGAGATACGATAGATCCCGATGGATTAGGAAAGGCCCAGCTTGCTGTAACTTACACCGCAAGAAAAGCCTGATTATAAAAAGAAACAGCTGGTGCCAACCCTAAAGGAGTCGGAGAGCCCGAGAACGAGATTCTCCTTTCGGCAGACTCAAAAGAAGAGTGAGATATTTCACAAGAGCATGAGATTTCCAGGACAACCCAGCATCCTTCCTTGCAGTACGACGGAATGAAGAAGATGTGGAGTGGTGACGTGACAGGGCTGTATCCACGCCGTTGGAATTTCGTCAAAGCTTTCTGTTTTCCCTTTTTATCTTAGTTTTTCGATCATGGGTCATTCTGTTAGTGTTTGCTTTGTGTTTCCCTCGTCAGTCATGAACTGATTTTTATATGGCTGGACGAGGATGAGTCCTTAAGTTTACATGTTGACAGAGAGCTTTCATGTTTTACATGTTTTTTTCTTGGCTTGCCCGAGAGCCTCAATGCTCTTCATGATAAGCAAACTCGAGTTTGTTCTTACAAACTCGAGTTTGTACTTAGGCATGAGTTTTACATGTTTTCCAAAGTGTGGAAAACTGGAGTTTACATTTGGAAACTGAAGTTTACACATTGACAGAGAGCTTTCATGTTTTATTCAATATGAGAAAACTCCAGTTGATTTTAGGAAACTCCAGTTTTCACTTGGCATTGTTTTCAAAGTTTTTTCAAACTTAATTGAAAACTCGAGTTTGGAATTAGAAACTCGAGTTTAGGCTTCCCGAGAGCTTTGCTCATTTTTAGTGTGTTTGAAAACTCGAGTCTTCATTTGGAAACTCCAGTTTTGAGGTTTTGGACTTAAACTTGTTTTCACTATAAAAGTCCAAAACTTGAGTTTGTCATTAATCAACTCAAGTTTTGATCTATGTCCAAATATGTGCTTTTAAACTTAAGACACAACATTCTTCTATATGAGAAGAAAAATAGAGTTAAGAATTGGAAACTCGAGTTTTACTTCTGAGAATAGTTACAAACTCCAATTTTGATGAACAAACTCGAGTTTGTGTCACTGGTTTTGAAAATCAACTTGCTTGAATTTATGAAATCTTCCCGTTTGATTTTAATACTTCTTATCATCACTCATTACTATTTCTAGCTATGTTTAATCAGTTTGCTAATGAGTTTCAGATGGTTTAGAGAATGTTAAATGAAGATTTAAACAAAAGCAAAAAGTGATGTCAGCACATTAAATGCAAAGTGTAGAAAACTTGCATTCTTTTGGACAATAATTCTGCACACGTTGCAAAGGGATTAATGTTTCCATTCCACATCCAGTATGTAAGAACCGGCTGAACCCAAGGGGGTGAATTGGGTGAAGTATAAAAACTTAGGAACTTTAAAAATCTTTTTGCAACTCAGTAAAACCAGTTTCTATGACAGTAAAGAGTTCTAAAGCAATTGACAGTCATTCAAACATATATGCTAGAAATATAAGAGATAAGGAAAGAGAATATGCAAACTAAGATTTATCCTGGTTCGGTCCTATCCTTGACCTACATCCAGTCCTCAAGCTCCACTTGAGATTTTCAATCCACTATCCTCTTGTTTAATTTGGGCACAAGAAAAGCCTTTACAATCCCACAAGTTCACCGAGGCACTTGTGAAGCCAAATCTCTCACCGAGATACTCCCCCTTACACAATGCAAGGTTACAATCTGTTTCCCTCTCAAGATTACCCAATCTTGAGTAACTCTCAAATAAACAGATAGAATGTTTATAATGAATCTTCTCTCTCAGAAGTGAATAAGATAGACACTGAAGTGCAATACAAATTATCTCACTTTCATGATAAACTATGTAAACATTGAAAAACAGAGTGTGAGTAGTAAGAAAATCAGAGTATAAGCATTTTGAAGATGTAGGCTTGTGTTTCTCATTTTTCTGCTTGAATCTATCCTCTTTTATAGGTAGAGAACAATAGATGACCGTTGTAATCTTCAATATAACCGTTGCCTTTATTAGACAAGGTTTTGGTTAAGCCTTGGTCTTCTTTTCTCTCTAATCTTCACTTAATCCAGCTGTGCAGAAGTTCAGAGTTGACTTCTTGAAAATATATCCGTTGGAATAGCAGCTACTGGATGTGGAAAGCAATCTTTAATCCTTTGTTAAACGTGTGCAAGAGGATTACCCAAAAGAATGCAACTTTCTGGCTTTGCATTTAATGTGCTGACATCACTTTTGCTTTTGCTTTAAACCTTCAATGTACATTCTCTAATTTGTCTAAAACTCAGCAATAAAGTGGTTAAACATGTCTAGGAACATTAGAGAATAATCATAGGAAGTATTAAGATCAAATAAGAAGGTATTGCAAATTCGTTAGATTTGAAATTCTAAAGTCGCGATGAAACCTTGAGGTTTGTTCTCAAACCTGGAGGTTTTTCAAGGTTGAAGAAAGCGTTAGTCTCTTTGCCTGGCAAACCCTGGAGGTTTTCTCAGAAACCTCGAGGTTTCACTTTGAATATGAAACCTTGCAAAATCGCACCAAGAACAAACCTGGAGGTTTTCTGGAAACCTGGAGGTTTTCAAAATCAGTGAAAAATTGTTTGCTTTATGGATGCCAGAAACCTGGAGGTTTTCACCAAAACCTAGAGATTTTACTTTAACTTTGAAATTATGAGTTTTGAGCCAAAATAGAAACCTAGAGGTTTGAGGAAAACCTGGAGGTTTTGTAAAACTTGGAAAAACCAGATCCCTCTACCTGGACAAACCTCGAGGTTTGTCCAGAAACCTGGAGGTTTCTCATAGTTTCCAGAACTTTGAGAAAACAACATTTGAACTCAAACCTGGAGGTTTCCCATAAACCTGGAGGTTTTGCTTTGTTCAGAAAACTTGGAAAATTCTTGGCCAATTTCAAACTCAAGTTCACATGTCCAAGCTCGAGGTGAGAATCCAATGCAAGAAGAATCAGCTCCAAACTCATTGTATTATGCCCGTTATGATCCGATGAATGAAGGCTGTTCCTGACTAGCATTTTTGCAACGTCCTGAACTGACTGTCAATTTTCAAAGGCCATATCTCCCTGGTCTGAACTCTTTTTTGGTCCATTCAAATCTTGATGGAAATACGTTTGAGTCTACTTTCATATGCCACTGATTTCAGCTCAATCCGATTTGTAGTTTGTGAGTTACACTCAAAACATTGAAGCTTGGTTTGCTGTGTGGCGTGGATTTCACTGTCAACTTCCATTAGTCATATCTCCTTGATCTGAACTCCTTTAGGCTTGAATTTTATATCAAAATGACACATTGGGGGTCTATTTTCATATGCAACTGTTTCACGTCAATCCGATCTCTGGTTTGGGAGATATCATCGAATTACCAGACCTCACCCGAGTTGAACGTAAAACGAGTTGCTTTGAAGACCACTTTGAAACCTCGAGGTTTCACTTCAAACCTCGAGTTTTCACTTGCAACCTCGAGTTTTTACTTGAAACCTCGAGGTTTACAAGTCCAGAGACACCAGAGATGCTGAAGACACTCAAACCTCGAGGTTTGTACTCAAACCTCGAGTTTTCTCGTCCTAAACCTTATATTTGCTTGTTTTAACACAGAATTGAGCCATTCCAACTTCCATATGATCTTGGAGACTTCTAACATCAACATAAGAACTTGAATAATGATATCTTCATTCCATTCAACAAGTTCTTCCTTCTTCTATCTCCCACCTTGATCATTCTTCATCATTTAACTTGAGCTCATCATTCTCTATAGCTTCTTCCTTCTTCAATATCCATAAAGTGATGAAACTTTATTCCAACTTCTGCTTATCATAGAGACTTCCAGTATCACAAGAACTTGAATGTTGATATTCCTATTATATTGTGCAAGTTCTTTTGATAACATCTTTCTCTAGTCTCTTCTCTTCTTCTTGGTTATCCTCCAAAATCCATTGATAGCATCTTGATTTCTTGACAACCTCTGCGGATACTTCTTTCTTTCATCTCTTATCTCCTTCTTGATCATTCTCCTTCATTTAACTTGGACTAATCTACATTAAACATAGTAGTTAGTCAATGTAGGAGATAACTATATTATTTAATATATTACTCAATCTTTTTGCTTTTAATAATGGCATCTATATAAGACATCATCAAAACTAATCATAACTAACACAATAGTTTCTCTTCCAATGGATTAAAAGTCAAGAAGTCAAACATAAACATCTGTGCAGTTTGATTAACCAAAGAGTAGAGAGAGAAGAAGACCAAAGCTTGTGCGAATCCTTCCTTAATATCTTCAACGGTTATATTGAAGATTACAACGGTCATTTAATGTTCTCTTTGTATAAATAGAGTTGCATTCAATTCTTCTCAACAACCAATCTGCTGAAAATGAATTGCATTCAAGTTTACCAACTACTCTTTTAGTTTTCACTTGTAAAGTATCTTCTGATACATTAACCTTCAGTGTTTATCCTTATCCACTCTTAGAAAGAGTTCATTTATTGTAAATCATTTATTGTAAGGATATCAAGTCTAGGGACTTGGAGATTGGGATATTTATTGTAACTTGTAAGGGGGAGTAAGTTATAGTGAGAGAATTACTCTTGACTTATAGAGTGTGTAATCAATTGAGATAGTGAAAATCCCAGAGAGTCTGGGGACTGGACGTAGGTCAAGAGGTTGGATAGAACCAGTATAAATTCTTGTGTCTTGCTCTTCTTCCCTATACTTTGCTTAGCTCTGCTTTTAGTTTGCGAAAATAGAGCACTTCGGAAAGATTTTAAAAATCCCCAATTCACCCCCTCTTGGTGATTAAGCTCCACTTTCAGTATTCGCCCTAATGCCAAACTGCTGAGAATCAGTAGCCATAGTAGATATCAACTCTCAGGCATCTTCAGTTGTCTTGCTATCTAAGACCCCACCACTAGATGCATCCATGAAACTTCTATCCAATGGTAACAAACCGGAATAGAAATATGTAATTAGGAGTTGGTCTGTAATCTAGTGGTGTGGAAACTAGCACACAATCACTTGAACCTCTCTCAATACTCATACATGGTCTCCCCATTGATTTGTTTAACACTAGTAATCTCATTCTGAATAGCGATGGCTTTTGAGGAAGGAAAGAACCTCACTAGGAATAACTTTTGCATATCATCCCAACCCCCAATAGATGTTGGTTGCAAATTGTATAGCCAATCCTTAGCCACACCATCTAGGGAAAATGGAAAAGCTCTCAACTTAATGTGGTCCTCATCAATTGCTTGAGGTTTAATCATGCTGCATACCACATGGAACTCCTTTAGATGCCTGTGAGGACATTCACCTGCAAGACATGAAACTTGGGCAACAAATGGATAAGACTAGATTTTAGTTCAAAGTTAGCAGCAAGTTCAGAATATCGAATACACAAATTTTGATTGCCCACATCATGGGTAGCTAATTCTTTCCACATCCAGGAGCTGCTCTTCCAACGGATTAAAAGTCAAGAAGTCAAGCACAAACATCTGTGCAACTGGATTAAGCAAAGTGTAGTAAGAGAAGAAGACCTAAGTTCACCTTAATCCTTGCTAAATGTCTCCAACGGTTACATTAGGGATTTCAACGGTCATTTAATGCTCTTTTTGTATAAATAGAGTTGCATTCAATTCTTCCCAACAACTAATCTACTGAAAATGAATTGCATTCAAGTTTGCCAACTACTTTTTCAGTTTTCACTTGTAAAGTATATTTTGATACATTGATCTTCAGTGTTTATTTCTATATACTCTTTAAGAGAGTTAATTGATTGTAAATCATTTATTGTGAGTATCTCAAGTCTAGGGACTTGGAGATTGAGTTATTGATTGCAACTTGTAAGGGGGAGTAAGTTCTAGTGAGAGAATTACTCGAGTTACAGAGTGTATAATCAATTGAGATAGTGAAAATCCCAGAGAATCTGGGGACTGCACGTAGGTCAGAGGTTGGACCGAACAAGTATAAATCCTTGTGTGTTGCTCTTCTTCCATATAATCTGTTTAGCTCTGTTTTAGCATTCGAAAATAGAGCAGTTCAAAAAGATTTTCAAAATCCCCAATTCACCCCCTCTTGGTGATTAAGCTCCACTTTCATGTCTAATCCAAAAATATCAAAAACGTGAATGACATAGTGTTTTAGCCACCATCTAACTTAAAGTGAAGCAATGTAAAACTGGACTTTTATTATTAAAAATGGCTAAAATATAATCAAAGGCCCAAAGCCCAAATAAGTATAAAAGCCATTATTTATTAACTAAAGAGTCCTAAATTATTACTCAAGAGATAAAAAGAAGTGTATGAAATATTCAATTATCACCGACATAAAGGAGCTTGGACTATGGTTCCCAAAAGGTCAATCAGAGTATTTGGTGGCATATTTAGACTCGGATCATGCTGGTTACAAGACCGATAGAAAGAGCACAAGTGGTCAATGCCAATTTCTGGGTGGATCACTTGTTTCCTGGTATAGTAAGAAATAGACTACTATTTCAATATCGTCTACTGAAGCTAAATACATTACTGCCTCAAGTTGTTGTGCCCAAGTTCTATGGCTAAAGCAACAACTCTCTGACTTGGGAGTCAACCTGAAGGAGATTCAATCCTTTGTGACAACACCAGCACGCATGCAATAAGCTTGGCAAAGAATCTTGTTCAACATAGAAGGACCAAGCATATTGATGTGAGACATCATTTTATTAGAGATCATGTGCAAAAGAAAGATCTAATCTAATCCCTTATTAATATATATTTCATAACACTCCCTCTCAAGTTGTAGCGTAAATGTTAATAGAGCCCAACTTGTTATAAAGATAGTCAACATGAGTCTCATTTAAGACCTTAGTTAGCAGATTGCCTAATTTGTCATTAGACTACACATGCCCTATAGAAATAAAGTTCTCCTTGATCTATCGCATACAAAGTGACAATCATTTTCAATGTGTTTCGTACGTTCATGAAACACATAATTAGAGGCTATGTGTGGAGCAGCTTTATTATCACCCTACAATTTCGCAGGTAATGATGTGGCAAGACCAACCTCCTTCATTAACTAGTGAATCCATGCAATTTCGTATACTTATTGAGCCATGGCTCTATACTCATATTCTACACTCAACCGAGAAACCACATCTTGCTTCTTACTCCTTCAGGATACTAAATTTCCACACACAAACGCACAATATGCTGTGGTGGATCTTTTAGTAGCCTTTGACCCTACATGATCTGCATCACAAAAGTATTCAATTTTGTTGTGGCCATTATTTGTATAGAGTATACCATGACCAAGTGAGCCCTTCAAGTAATGTAAGACTTGCTCCAGAACTTCCTACTGAGCAACGGTTGGTGTAGTCATGAATTTACTAAGCACACTAGCTGGAAAGGTCACATCAAGGCAAGTCATCGTGAGATAGTTCAATTTCAAATATCGGGGCGAGTCACCATCAGAAAGTTCAATTTGCTAATCAATCTACAATATCTCTTAGAATAGGCAAACAACTTGATCTTCTCTGGGTCAACTTTCTTTCTCACTTTCTCAGGTAGCTTATTAAACGATCATCAATGTCCAAGAAGGGATTACGAATCACGGAAAAGCTACTTGGTGCTGTTCGAGTTTCCTAATTCTTTAGAAGATCAAGAACCTATCTTCTTTGTGTCAAAAGGATGCCTTTCTTAATTCTCATAACCTATATCCCAAGAAACCACTTTAACGAACCAAAACCCTTTGTTTGAAAATGAGAACTAAGGTTAGCCTTAAGTGATGAGATTCCCAAAGCATTGTAATCTGTAATAACAATAACAATATCATCAACATATACCACTAAGAGAATCATGCCAGCATTTTCCGCTTATAAAACACAGAATGATCATACTTACTCTGGGTTAGACCAAACATGTTAAACACAAAGCTAACCCTATCAAACCAAGCACGAGGACTGTGCTTCAAGCCATATAAAGACTTGTGAAGATGACATACCTTCCCACGCTCCCCCTGAGCAACAAAACCTGGTGGTTGCTCCCTGTATACTTCCTCAAGAAGATTAACATTCAGGAATAAATTCTTAACATCCAACTAATGAAGATACCAACCATAATTGGCTACCATAGAAATAAAGAGACAAACAAAGGACAATTTTGAAAGTGTTGGCTATCACCCAAGAGGGGGGGGTGAATTGGGTGTTTAATAAAAACTTAAGAACTTTGAAAATCTTTTCGCGACTTATTGAAAGTGGTTTGAATGACAATGATAATTGATAAAGCAACATGTGAATCATTCAAACATGTATAGACATTCGATATATAAGCCGGAAATGTAAGAGATAAGGGAAGAGAATGTGCAAACGATTTATACTTGTTCGGCCCAATCCTTGACCTACGTCCAATCCCAAGCTCCACTTGAGATTTTCAATCCACTATTCTCTTGTTTAATCCGGCACAAGAGAAGCCTTTACAATCCCACAAGTTCACTCGGGCACTTGTGAAGCCAAATCTCCCACCGAGATACTCCCCCTTACACAATGCAAGGTTATAATCTGTTTCACTCTCAAGATTACCCAATCTTGAGTAACTCTCAAATAAACAGATAGAATGTGTATAATGAATCTTCTCCCTCAGAAGTGAATAAGATAAACACTGAAGTGCATTACGAATAATTTCACTCTCTATGCTAAGCTATGTAAACATTGAAAACAGAGAGTAAATACTATGAAAAACAGAGTATGAACATTTTGAAGATGTAAGCTTGTGTCTCTACGTTTTTCTACTTTAATCTGTCCTCTTTTATAGGTAGAGAACACTATATGACCGTTTATAGCCGTTGCCCATATCAGACAAGGTTTGGGTTGAGCTTTTGGTCTTCTTCTTTCTCTAGTTTCTGCTTAATCCAGCTGTACAGAAGTTCAGAGCTGACTTCTTGACAATAGATCCGTTGGAATAGCAGTTGCTGGATGTGGAAAGCAGCCTTAATCTCTTTGTAGACGTGTGCGTAAGGTTTACCCAAAAGTATACAACCTTTCGGGTTCCGACTTTAAAGTGCCGACGTCACTTTTCGCTTTTGCTTTAAGCCTTCACTAAACATCTTCTAATTCATCCGAAACTCACTAACAAAGTGATTAAACATTTCTAGGAAAATAGAAGAATGATAATGGAAAGCATTAAGATCAATCATGAAGGTTTTCAGAATTCGTCATATTTGAATTTCAAACCTAGCGTTCAATACTTGAGTATTGTTCATCAATACTCGAGTGTGTCACTGTGCACTTAAGTCAATACTTGAGTGTGTTCATCAATACTTGAGTGTGTCATCACATGCACTTAACTCAATACTTGAGTATTCATTATGATACTTGAGTATTCTTCTTCCGTGAGGAATCATCGAAGTTTTGACTTTGGACCTTATCATTGAAATAAGGTCAATACTCGAGTGTCCAAATCAATACTCGAGTTTTGAACTTTTGATATGAAAATAAGTTTAAATTCAAAACCTCAATACTTGAGTATTGACTTCAATACTTGAGTGTTCAAATCTTTGACAAAGAGCAAAGCTCTCTGTATGCCCAATACTTGAGTTTCCAACTCAATACTCGAGTATCCATTCATTTTGAAAACTTTGTGAAAACTCAATACTTGAGTATTGGAATGAATACTTGAGTATTCAACTCATTGGCAGATGTCAAAGCTCTCTCGTAAGTCCAATACTCGAGTATTGTGACCAATACTTGAGTATTGCTTTGTGTAATGGATTTGAGCAACTCTCTATCAAGTCAACTTTCGAGGGCCATATCTCCCTGGTATGAACTCCGTTTTGGTCCGTTCAACTCTTGTTGGAAAGCTCTATGAGTCTACTTTCATATGTGACCAATTTCAGCTCAATAAAATTTGTAGATTGTGAGTTACACTCAAAATACCGAAGGTGGGTCTGGACTGTGACGTTGATTCTTGTGGCAACTTGTAAAACTCATATCTCCTTGATATTGACACCTTTGGACTTGATTTATATATCAAAATGACGCTTTGGATGTCTAGTTTCAAATGCCACTAGTTTCACGTCCATCCGATTCCTGGTTTGAGAGATATCATCGAATCACCAGATGTCGCCCGTGCTGAACGTGAGACAGTGTGGAGCTGAAGTGCTGATAACAGTTGCATACTCGAGTTTTCACTTGCACACTCGAGTATTCACTTGCATACTCGAGTATTCCTTGTCCAGAGACGCCAGAGGTGCTGAAGACACTACAAACTCGAGTTTTGAGTCTCAAACTCGAGTTTTGTGTTCCAAACTCGAGTTTCTCATCCTGAAGTTGATTTTTGCTGACTTTAACTTCAAATTGACCCATTCCAACTTCCATATGACCTTGGAGACTTCTAGCATCAATCTTAGAACTTGAATAATGATATCTTCACTTCATTCAACAAGTTCTTCTTTCTTTCTTCTTCTCTTGATCATTCTCCATAACTCTAACTCTTTCTTTCTTCTCTTCTCTTGATCATTCTTTATCATTTGACTTCACATCTTCTTTCTCTAATTCAATACTTCTTTATTGATTTTCTTGTTGATCGTTCTCTGTCATTCAACTTGGACTTATCATTCTCTCGCAAGTCCTACCTTCTTCAATATTTCCTCTTCCTCTTGACTATTCCTAAAATCCTTTGATAACTTCTTGCTTCCTTGACATTCGATATTCCCATTATATTGCATGCAAGAACTTCTTTCTTACTTTCTTGATCAATCTCTATAATTCATCTTGGATTAATCTACATTAAATACAGTAGTTAGTCAATGTAAGAGATAACTATATTATTCAATCTTTTTGCTTTTAATAATGACATCTATATAAGACATCATCAAAACTAATCATAACTAACAAATTTTCCCACTAGGGAAAAGGTTTTTGAATAGTCAACACCATAGGTTTGAGCATATTCCTCGGTAACCAATCGAGCTTTCAAACGTTCAAAGCTGGCATCATCTTTTATTTTGACTATGAACACCTACTTATACTTGATAGCCTTCTTTCCAAGAGGTAAATCAATGAGAGTCCATATACCTTTCTTATAAAGGGCCACCATTTCTTCTTTCATCGCAGTACACCAACTGAGATGTCCAAGGCTTGTTGGAGAGTATGGAAAGGATGCTATGAAGAAATAGGATAGAAGAGACAAATGGTTATAGAGAACAAAGGAAAAAATAGGATCGATGCAAGTACATTTACCTTTACATAAAATAATGGGCAAATAATCAGAAGCATTAGGCACTATTTTTGGTTCAGAGACATGAGCGAAAGTATCAAGCACCGTTGTTGGTTCAGAGGCACGAGCGGAAGTATCAGGAGTATCAGATACAATTTCTTATGCAGAGACAGAAATAGGCGGAACTTATTTCAGTTTAGACGCTAAATATGGCACGGGTGGGCCATGAACCTGATCGACTCCATTACGTTCCCTGAGACATTTTTTATAAACATGATAGATAGGTGGTTTAGCAGGTGTTGGGTCAGACGCCTACACTGGTGGTAACTAAACCGCATAGACTAATAGATCATCAAGACCTTCAATGGTGTCAGGGGATTGAGGTGGAGTAGAGACATGAAAGAATGAGGTCGACTCATGGTGTTAGACCTGGCTATCACCCAAGAGGGGAGTGAATTGGGTGTTTGATAAAACTTTAGAAACTTTGAAAATCTTTTCGCAACTTATTGAAGGCAATGTAAATGACAGTAATAATTTATAAAGTAATAGCTAGTCATTCAAACATACATATTGGAAATATAAGAGTTTAGGGAAGAGAATATGCAAACTATGATTTATCCTGGTTCGGTCTAATCCACGATGACCTACGTCCAATCCCTAGGCTCCTCCTGAGATTTCAATCCACTATCTTCTGTCAACTTGATTACACATTCTGTACTTGAAGTAATCCTCTCACTAGGATTCACTCCCCCTTACAAACTGTAATCAATACACCCGCTTGATTACAAACTCTGTACTCGAAGTAATCCTCTCACTAGGATTCACTCCCTTTACAAGCTGTAATCAACAAAGCATGTTTCCCACTCAAGATCACCCAATCTTGAGTAACTATCAGATAGAATGTTTACAAACAAATCTTCTATCTTAGAAGTGAATAAATAAACACTGAAGTACAATTCAAGATCATCTCACTCTCTACAGTAAACTATATAAGCATTGAGAACAAAGAGTAAGTGAATATCAGATTATTGGCATTTTGACACTGTAAGCTCGTGTCTCTGTCTTCGTCTGTTTTGAATGTGTCTCTACTTATAGACAATTGATATTAATCCGTTGAAGCATTCATCCGTGGTAGAATATGAATAGTGACCGTTGCATATTTGAATATCGATCCGTTGGAGAGATAGTCGTTGTGAGCTAATTTGAATATTGGTTTCCCCGTTGGCCTCAATTGAAAGTCTGCTTGAGTTTCTTTACAGTTGTCTTACACGTGTTTCTGGTCATGTTTGGTAGATAATTAATGATGTTCAGCTTTAGCTGGCAGGAGCTTGCTGTATGCTTTGAAGAATGGTTGGGCTTCTTCCCAGCCTGTCATCCACTTGCGTATTTTGAATATTGCATTTGTTGAAGCTTCTGTCCATTCGAGCATTTTACCGTTGAACATTCGAATCCATTGGAGAACATTACAGTTGAGTATTCAAATTCCTTGTTGAATTTGATCTTCTCTGCCATTTGTGAATGTCTTTAGCAAACTTCATCAAACTCTTCAATTTCAAAGATGTTTCTCACAGATTTTGGCTTCTGTCGAGTTTGATGTTAATTCTCCATATAATCATCTGAAACTCATTAACAAACTAATTAAACTTGGTTAGAAATAATTATGAGTGATGATATGAAGTAATGAAATCACAATCAATGATATTGTGATTTCGGACACGGTGATTTTCTGAAGCAGACATGTTAACTTTCAGATAAGAGGTTGCTGACTTGAGGTAATGACTCGAGGCAAGTGTGTGAGTGTGACTCGAGGCACTCTTGACATAATACTTTGTTCTCTGACCCGAGGCAAATAATCAGTTAACTCGAGGTAAACAGTCAAGTGACTTCCTTCCTGTTGGAACTAATGACTCGAGGCCTTTGTCTGACTCGAGGCACATCTCATATGAACTCAAGATAGAAGCTCTTCTAATTTGACAAACCACTTATCCTCATAATTCTATTTGGGGCTTCTTTTAAATGCAAAAAGAATCAGCTCCAAATTCGTTGTATTTTGTCCATTATCATCAGATGAATGAAGGTTGTTCTTGACCAGCATTTTTGCAATATCCTGAACAGACTGTCAACTTCAAAACATCATAAATCCTTCAATTGATCTTAGGTTTTAGTGATATTCATGTTTTTGAAAATCTATTTGAGTCTAGTTTCAAATGGCACCAATTTCAGCTCATTTGGATTTTTCGTTTGTGAGATACACTCAAAATATCGAAGCTTGGTCTGCTGTATGATGTTGATTTCACTGTCATCTTATAAAATTCATAGCTCATTCATCTGAGCTCCTTTGGACTTGAATTTTATGTCAAAATGTTGTGTTGGTAGTCTACATTCATTCAAAATTGGTTTCACCTCAATCCAATCCCTGGTTTGGGAGATATCATTGAATTACCAGACGTCGCTCAAGTGAAACGTGAAGCAGAGCTGAGCAGAGTAGTTGAGAACTTGATATTAACTCGAGGTAGGCAAACATGGATGCTTTGAGTCATGGAGATTGCCTAGAGTCATGTGGACTGACTGGAGGCAAAATGGGAAGTCAGCAAAATTACGATTTTGCCATCGAAACTGAATTTCAACATAGTTACGATTTTGCCATTCTGAGTGAATTTGAAGAAATGAACGGGAATGACTTGAGGCAATTAGTGGAGTACCTCGAGGCAACTCCAGAGCGAAAATCACTATAGCAAATCATTAACTAGAGGCAATTATTCCGTAACTCGAGTCACTTAGTCCTGAAGCATGTTTTTACTCATTTTAACTCTGAATTGAGCAATTCCAACTTCCATGTGATCGTAGAGACTTCAAGAATAAATCTAGAAACTTGAATAATAATATTCTCATTTCATTCAGTAAGTTCTTCCATCTTTAATCTATTTTCTTGATCATTCTCCATCATTAAAACTTCACATCTACATTAAATATAAGAATTAATCAAAGTAGAAGATAAATGTAGTATGCAAGCTTTTTGCTCTTAAGAATGACATCTATATAAGACATCATCAAAACTAATCATATCCAACACATGGAAGGTGACAACTGTAGATAGAAGATAACACCAAAGAGTAGGAGAATAGCACCGTTAACCCTTCTAAACCCTTGAATACCCAAGGAAGGCACACTTAAGAGACTTGGGATCAGTTTGGTAATAATGGGACGAACATCGCAAACCAAATAGACATAACCAAAGATTTTAGGATCAATAGAAAACAAGGGTTTGGAAGGAAATGAGCTTATGTATGAGGTGGCACCATTGAGGACATGAGAGGGCATACGATTAACAAGAAAGCATGCAATAGAGACGGCATCAGCCCAAAAATGCTTGGGAACAGTCATTACATTAGAGCTCGAGCGACTTCTAATAAGTTCTTATGTTCTGCAACACCATTTTGAGCCGGTGTATCTGTACATGAGGATTGATGAACCAATCCATGTTGTAGCATATAGTTTTGGAATGGGGCAGAGAAATATTCTTTAGTATTGTCACTTCTTAAGGATTTCATAGATACACCAAACTGAGTTTGAATTTAGTACAAAAGGCGCAAAAATGAGAGAACAACTCAGAGGGATTTTTCATGAAATAAAGCCAGGTGGTACAAGATAAGTTATAAACAAAAGTAACATAGTACTTAAAGGCTTGGACTCAACAGGACATTGACCCCAAACATTAGAATGGACTAAATCAAAGGGAGTCGTAGCACGTTTATTAACTCGAGATGCCAAGTGAACATGATGATGATGTTTAACAAACTGACATGACTCACATTCTAAAGATGAAAAATGATGAAATTGAGCATACATCCTATTCAAAGAAGACAAAGACATATGACCCAAATGACAATGAACGTCAAAAGGTGACGAACCACCAGAGTAAGCAATAGAATGCAATACCTGATCTTCAAGGAAGTAATGGCCACCAGATTCATAGCCCCTACCAATAATGTGCTTTGTCATGAGATCTTGAATCAAACAATGGTCATGAAAGAATTTGATGAAACAGTTTAATTATCGAGTAAGCTTGCTAGGAGACAAGAGATTAAATGTAAGGTTAGCGACATTAAGGACATGGGATAAGGAAACGGACGAAGTAGGTTTAATAGTGCTTGAGCCAAGAACATAAGAATAAGAATCGTGGGCAATTGTTATACTAGAGGGTTGGCATAAGACACATATGAGGAAAATAAAAGGTGGTTAGCTATCATATGATTAGTAGTATTGGAATTGATGATCCACTTTAAAGAAGAAGTAGCAAGACTAGAAGCAATATTACCTATAGCAAGAGCAACTGAAAAACTAGACTTAAATTCAGCCATTGATCCTTACCATAAGCAAGTTGAGCTCCATAGCAAACTCTTCGAGCAAGATCAGTAGCCACTAAAAAGATTAATGTGTCTCCAATTGATAGCAAAGAACACTATTCCCAATAGTGAGTAGAAAACCTCATCAAAGATGACAACACCCAAACAACATCGTGAAACCATAGATAACAACAACCAAACACCTAATATCTCATATTGAACCAAACAATCAGAAGAAGCCACACCAAAAAATACCAAACCTGGCAATAAAACACAATCTACCATCCAAAAAACAAATGCATAATGCAGTAGACAACAGACAAAACACACTAAAGAAACGTCAACTCAATGCCAAACAGCTACAACACAAGATAGCCAAATACTAACCCTACCACAAAGGGAAACACAGATTACAACAACAACAAAAAGTGCTAAACCCATTGTCTGAATCAAAAAAACCCACGAGCTCAGTCGCTAAGTGCAATAAGAAGCAAACTCACAATCTGGAAAGGAAGAACCTAGACCCTAAAACCGCTGGAAGTAGCCTAAAATAAGGAGAGAGGCCAAAACAAGAAGTTGCTGGCGAGAATACCTTCCTATGTGCCATCACAGTGTGGATTCTGGTGAATCAAGTGTACGTGGAGGTTCAGTTGCTTTGCTCTAGTATAAGATTGCTTAAGGTTTCATCACTTTTATCTTCATTGCAATAGATGCTTCATATGAAATCCATTGGGTCTGCTCTACAATTGCTTTTGTGTGCTCTATTTTTGGCTTCTGTTTGCTTTGCATTTAATGCGTTGTAAAAAAAAACACTTTCATTTTTTTTGGTAGTTAATCCATGATTTTAAACACCTAAAACTTATACACAAGTAAGATTAGTAGTATTGAGAAGTAGTATAATTAATAATCAAGTATAAACAGATGTTAATCACAATATTTGAAATCTTGGAGATGTTGTGAAATAAAGAAAGAACATTCACTCGAGTGTGTATCCATCACTCGAGTGTTGATGAACTTTGTCTCTGGTAGTGAATTGTTGAAAGAATAGGTTACTCAAGTGATTGAAAACTTGACTCAAGTGTCGTTCGAAAATAACTTCAACTCCATGGATGATTATATAGTTGGATAATTTGAAAGAGTGCTATAAATATTATAATTATTCATTATTCCACTATGTAATGTTAATGATATGTCATATATTATTTCCCAAAATAGTGGCTTCACATTGCACTCAAATTTTCCTTCATTTACCTTTTGCTCCTAAACATCACACTAATGCAAAAAAGTGCTTTAAGACCGCCACATTTAGATCGGAGATCGCCACGTTTAGACCGGAGTACTAAAGCACCAGTCTTAAAACTATGACCAGTGGTAGTTTTGTAAATACCAAGAACTTCTTGGACCAGATTCTTTATAAATGGGTCTTAAATATATTATTTAGACCGGTTAACAAAACAACCGTTCATAAAAATGTTATTTAAAAAATTTAAATATCAAATTACTTTATAGAGAAATCTCGTACAGCCCAACTTATATTTCCTGCAATCCAAAATAATAAGGAAAAATTTAAATATAAAGATAAAAAACTTTTAAGACCGGATATATATAAAAGACGGTCTTAAAGGTTATACTTTTAAGACTGGACATTAATTGTGCCTGGTATTAAATATTGAAAAAAATTAAACAAAAATTTAATTAATTTTAAGACCGATGTTTAATATAACCGGTCTTAAATGTATACTTTTAAGACCGTTCTTTTAATATATTCGGTCTTAAAATTAAATATTTTAAGACCGAACTTAAATTGTTGCCGGTACAAAATATTGATAAAAATTAAACAAAAAGTTTATTACTTTTAAGACTGGAGTTTAATAAGGGATGGTCTTAAATGTTAACCTTTAAGACCGTCGTTTTAGTTCATCCGGTCTTAAAAATAAAGCCCCAAATATATTATTCTTCGCGAAAACTTACCTTCGGCTTATGTTGTTCTCTCTGAACTTTGAAACCCCTGTTCTTGTTGGAAAACCACTCTTCCTGTTGCATTACCTCTCTTCCTCGCCCACCACCACTATCCTCTGTTACTCTCTCAATTTCTTGGGCATTTTTCTTTCGCACCACCACTCTCAACCTCTCTTCCTCTCTCAAAAATGAACAGAGAAAACGATTCTAGTCTTGTTTGTTCAACGCCAATTACTGTTGTGATTGGTGTGAGTTAAAACGAACCCTCTTCATCTCAGAATGAGCCTCATTGTTGACTCCAAGTGTTTTGATGATGACAATTGAAGTCTCTCTGAAAGGGTTTTGAAGTAATAATCAAGTGGGAGATAAAAGTTCTTTCTATCAAATATTTTCAAAATTGAATTCTCGAGAATATCGTTCCAATACTAGAGTATATGGTTGAAATTCTCGAGAGTTGAAACCTAATTCTTGAGAATGGGAGTATATGCAATATTTGAAAACATGGAACTAACTCTTGAGTATGGAAAGGTAATTCCCAAGAATAGCATTCAAAATTATACAAACCTCTTCTCAATCAATTCTCGAGAATAAGGACATGATTCTCGAGAATTCCTTTGGTTAGAATCAATGAAGAATTTACACTCATGTAATTCTCGTAGAACACATTAACAATTCTCGAGAATACATGTTCTCCTGTTTTAATGGTAATTATTTCATTCTTCAAATTCTCGAGAACAAGGATATGATTCTCGAGAATTCCTCTTGCTGGATTCAATGAATAAACCCACAGTCATACAATTCTCGAGAACACATAAATGATTCTCGAGAATACATGTTCGTGTTTTAATGTTTTTATTCAACCAGCAATGTGATTCTCGAGTATAAGAATATGGATCTCGAGTATTGTAGAAATCAAAGAGTTCAGTCACTTCATGCAATTCTCGAGAATACTTCCTCAACGATAATTCTCTCCAAGCAATTCTCGAGAACTCAAATATGATTCTCCAGAAACCATTGTTTTGTTTTGGTTGAGAAAAGAATCAATAAGCACTAAGCAATTCTCAAGAATGCCTTGACTGATTCTCGAGAATGTTGAACTAAGCACAAATACTCTGTTCCTCAAATCTCTGACTCCGGAAATCATGAATAATGTTATATCACTTCACTACTCCCGATTATTATTCATTACAAGTACCAAATGCTCTTAACATGTTTGCTTATGAGTTTCAGATTATTTAAGCGTGGATTAAATGGCAGATTTGAATAAAGCGATCTCGTTTGTCAGATGCATTAAATGCTCCTACCTAAACCGTGATACACTCGGAGATTGATATTCTGAACGAAGTAAAGCTAACTTTGATATTCTCTGACTTTGCATTAAATACCATCTCACAAAGGGCATAACAAAAATAATGAAAGAGAATATCTACTTTGCACATTCCACCTAAGTACTCAGACGACAAAATCCTCAATGAATGCATCATCTGTCTAACGGACATATTCAAGCTACTCAACGGCTACTTCATAAGCTTCAACAATGGTCATTAATGGAAACAACTATAAATACAAGAAGCATTCAATTCGCCAACCACCGAAACGCTGCACAATCAATTCGAGTTTAATTTCATTTGTTGTTTCATCTAATTCCTTAACTGCACTTCACTGTTCATATTTTTATCAACTCGTGAGGAGTACTTAAACATTCATTTCTTTGTTAAGTTTGGATCTTAAGGTTGAGGAACCTTAAGAAGAGTGTATCAATTACAACTTGTAAGGGGGAGTGGAGTTTGAAAGTGAGAGGATCATCCTTCTTTTACAGAGTGTGTAATTGTTTCTAAAACATAGTGGAATCCCAGGTGTTCTAGGGACTGGATGTAGGTCAGTGATTTTGGACCGAACTAGTATAAACTGTCTTGTGGTCTTTTATCTTATTGGTCTCTATTTCATTCATATACGAGAAAAGATTTTAATTTTTAAAGATCACCAATTCACCGGCCCTCTAGGTGATATTCCATCTTCACTCATAACCGCCTTGCACGCTGTGGTAGAAGTGGCACATGAATGAAAGATGTTTCCATAAGTCAGACCTCTGGGTCAAAGCTTGAGATTCAGTTTGATGAAAAGTTGGCTCCTTTCGGTCCTAATAAAAGCAAATATAATAGTTTTGATGGCTATCTAGCACACGCAAAGGTTAGCATCTTGAAAGATGACGGAAAAATGTGGACCTTCACACAATAAAGGATTCTATTTGGGACACTATCCAGGTTACATATGCAATCTTATATATTTCTTGTTCGTTTTTAGACCCATCGGCAACTAAAGGAATGCAACTTATGTGTTCATTGCGTCTTGACTCACATGTATAATATTGTCATGCAACCAGTGACTAACATCACTAAACAAGTAAGTGTATTTGATATTACATATGTTTGCCTGTGTGCTGGCCCCTTTGATGTAAGGAAGGACGACTAATATATTTCTGTCTTTGATGCTACAGATGTTTGACTATGCTGACCCCTTTCTTGATGGTGATATTGAGTGCACATGCGATGTGTTTTGTGAATATCTCTATGATCTGATGACCTCAAAAAGTCAGAAAAATAAATGATTTGTGAATTCATTCGTAAATTAACAATCATCTTCAGTCTGTAAATGAACAATTGTCCAATTTGTTTAATGAACAATAATAATTTGTTAATTCATTTCGAACAATTTCCTTGTCCATTTGTGGTTGTTGAATGTATTGGATGGTGGATAAAACTATTTATTGCTTAATTTTTAAAAATATTGCAAGAAGTTTAGGACTGGATATTTGTTAAGTGTCCGGTCCTAAAATTCATCGTTTAATTTAAAAGATATAGATAGACTTTTAGGACCGTAGATTTGTTATGTGTCAGGTCCTAAGAGTTTTCGTTTAATTTAAAAAATATGGCCAAAATTTTAGGACCGTAGATTTGTTAAATCTCTGGTCCTAAAAGTCTTCATTTAATTAAAAAAATATGGCCATTCTTTTAGGACCATAGTTTTTTTTAAAGGTCTGGTCCTAAAAGTCTTCGTTTAATTTAAAACATATGTCCAATCTTTTAGGACCGTAGTTTTTTAAATGTCCGATCCTAAAAGTCTTCGTTTAAAATATGGTCAAACTTTTAGGACCGTATATTTGTTAAATGTACAGCCCTAAAAGTCTTCGTTTAATTCTAAACAATATGGTGAGACTTTTAGGACCATATATTTGTTAAATCTCCGGTCCTAAAAGTCTTCGTTTAATTAACTAAAAAGAGACGAGTCTTTTAGGACCGTATATGTATTAAGTCATTTAGCAAATAGATGGTTCTAAAAGTCCCACCATATTTTTTACGATTAGACAAAGACTTTTAGGATTGTATATTTATTAAACGTCCGGTCCTAAAAGTCTTTGTCTAATCGTAAAAAATATGGTGGGACTTTTAGAACCATCTATTTGCTAAATGACTGGTCCTAAAAGTCTTCGTCTAATTTTAAAAAATATGGCGAGACCTTTAGGACCATGTATTTGTTAAATGTCCGGTCGTAAAAATCTTCGTTTAAATATAATGGTGACTCACTTTTTAGACAAATCATTAGGGTTCAAGACAACCGAGGTTCTGCTCAAGCTAGGTACCTCATTATCGTCATTTTTACCTCTCCAGATTTTGAGCAGCATTATCATTCTCCCTTTTCTCTATCTTTTTTTTCTTTTTGTTTTGAAAAAAGGAAGATAATGAAAAGGACACTAAAAATAATCAAATCTAGGCAAGGTAAAACCGACGACAACGATGGTCCAACCTTGAGAAGAATTTGTTAGTTATGGTTAGTTTTGATGATGATGCCATTATCTAAAGTAAAAAGTTTATATCATATACATTGACTAACTACTTTGTTTATTATAGGTTAGTCCATATTAAATTATAGAGAATGATCAAGAGAGGAGATTGAACAAAGGAGAATATCAATATGAAAATCTCTATGATCAAATGGAAGTTGAATTGGCAGAGTTAAAATAAGTCACAAGTGCATTCCTAAAGCAATACTCGGGAACCACAATTTAATTTTCGAGTATTGGACATAATCAGCTCCAGTTCAGGCACAAATGTGATCAATACTTGAGTACCACAATGTCAATACTCGAGTATTGGACATAATCAACTCCTGTTCAGGCAAAAATCCCGTCGATACTCGACTATCTCACTTCAATACTCAAGTATGGGACCAATACTTGAGTATTCAGCTTCAAATACTCAAGTATTAGCAGGTTTTCAGCTACTTTGCTCAGCTTTATTTCTGGCGACCTCTGGTAATTCGATGATATCTCCCAAAACAGGAATCCAATTTATATGAAACCAGTGGCATATGAAACTAGACTTCCAATGCGTCATTTTGATATAACATTCAAGTCCAAAGGAGTCCATATGAGAGAGCTATGGTTTTTGTAAGTTGGCACAAGAATCACCATCATAGTCCAGACCAACCTGCAGTAATTTGAGTGTATCTCACACACAAAAAATCCAATTGAGCTGCCACTAGTGCCATTGAAAACTAGACTCAAATACCTTTTCAAAAACATAAAGAAAGTGGAAAATAAAGATCAATTAAATAAGTTATGATGTTTTGAAGTTGACAGTCTGTTCTGGATGCTGCAAAAACGCTAGATAAGATCAACCTCCATTCATTTGATGTTAATGGACGAATTACAACTAGTTTGGACATGATTCTTATTGAAATAGGAAGAATATTTGAAGAGCTTTCTGAGATGGGGTGATTTTCTGAACTTGGATTTATACTGAAGACGTTATGTTCGCTAGAAATCGCTTCTTGTACTATCAATAAGATTACTTCTTGAAAATCTGATCTTTGCACAAGAACATAATATATGGTAGCCAGCAACTTGACACTTGAAGATAGTTACTCCAACAAAAATGAGATTACTGGAATAGCATACTCGAGTAGGAGGTGATATATACTCGAGTAATGTCGAAGGAACCAATGCAATGAGCAAAGTGATTCATATGATACTCGAGTATACTTCATTTAATACTCAAGTAGCAGCAAGACAAAAATGATACTGAATCAATCAACATAACAATACTTGAGTACTGTCGGGCCTAAAGCAAATGAGTATATATCAAAAGTTTATCATACTCGAGTAGATAAGTGTGATACCCGAGTATACCTTGAAATCTCGATTTGCACTGGAAGCATAACATCCAACAACTGATACATTCTTGCACAAGGACAGATGCTGCTGCACAAGACTTCTACATATCAGAAATCATCTACTCGAATAAACATCGTTCTAAAGCTTCTGGTTTAAATTGCTGAGACAATACTCGAGTATTGGATATAGCATACTCGAGTATGGATTAATTGCTGAATGTCATTTGCTCTCTGGATGTGCAATACTCAAGTATGAGAATTGGGATACTCGAGTATTGATCGACAAGTTGAAGTGTCTGACATGAACTTGCTGCAACAATACTCAAGTATTGGATATGGGATACTCAAGTATTCAAAAAGTATTCACAAAATATTCAGAAAGTATTCCGCAAGTATTGAAGAAATATTCAGCAAGTATTCAAGAAAAATTCAAGAAGTATTAGGGAGTACTCAAGATTGAATACTCAAATATGATCAATATCACAGCCTCTGGTATAACTGAATCACTGAGATACTCGAGTATGGGAAATGGACTACTCGAGTATTGATAAGGATCAAGCTTCTATAAACTGCTTCTGCAAGGGAATACTCGAGTATACAGAATGACATATTCGAGTATGGGATACCAGCTGACACAAATCATCTCTGCAAGACTACAACATTATTCGAATGATTTGATTATTCAATTAATCCTTCTTCTATGTCACTCAATATTATCTAATGTTGACTCCAAGTGTTTTGATGATGACAATTGAAGTCTCTTAGTAAGGGTTTTGAAGTAAAAATAGTTTCTAGAATACAGATATGATTCTCGAGAATACTTGTTCATGGTCATTATTTCATGGCTAAACAAGTTAATTCTCGAGAATTATATACTAATTCTCGAGTATTGGAGAGATCAAGTATTTCAGCCACTTCATGCAATTCTCGAGAATTCTTCTTCAACAATGATTCTCTCCAAGCAATTCTCGAGAACTCAGATATGATTCTCCAGAATCCATTTTTATGATTCTCGAGAATTAACACATAAATTCTCGAGAATGATTGAGACAAGAATCAATAAGCACTGAATGATTCTCGAGAATGCCTTGACTAATTCTCGAGAATATTGAACTAAATACGAATATTCCGTTCCTCAAATCTCCAACTCCGGAAATCATGAATCATGTTATATCACTTCACTACTCCTGATTATCACTCATTACAAGTACTAAATGCTCTTAACATGCTTGCTTGTGAGTTTCAGGTTACGTAAGCATGGATTAATGGTAGATTTGAATAAAGCGATCTCTTTGTCAGAGGCATTAAATGCTGCTACCTAAACCGTGTTACACTCAGAGATTGATACTCTGAACGAAGTAAAGCTAACTCTGATATTCTCCAACTTCGCATTAAATGCCATTTCACAATGGGCATAACAAAAAGAATGAAAGAGAATATCTACTCTGCACATTCCACCTAAGTACTCAGATGATGAAATCCTCAACGAATGCATCATCTGTCTAATAAACATATTCAAGCTTCTCAATGGCTAGCTTGCAAACTCCTCAAATGTATTAATGGCGAAGGCTATAAAAGACGAACACATTCAATTCGGCCACCGATCGAACTACTGCGCAATCAATTTGTGTTATTGTTATTCTTTGTGTCAACTGTTTCATTAATTATGCTTCAGTGTTCAATATCTTATCTACTCAGTGAGGAGTTCTTAAACAACTATTTTATTTTCGGTTGTATCTTAAGGTTGAGGAACCTTAAGAGAGGGTGTATCAATTACAACTTGTAAGGGGGAGCAAAGTCTAAGAGTGAGAGGACTAACCTTCGGTTACAGAGTCTGTAATTATTCTTGGAAGTTAGTGAAATCCCAGGCGTTCTAGGGACTGGACGTAGGTCAGAGATTTAGGACCGAACCAGTATAAATTGCCTTGTGTCCATTTCTCTTCTCAGTTATTTTTATTCCTTTCTTCATTGTTCACTTATCCCCGTATTCTATCAGTGAAAAGGTTTTTTTAAATCACCTATTCACCTCCCCCTTTAGGTGATATTCCACCTTCATCTACGATATTATTAGTTATCTTCTTGAGTGATTTTTCAGATGGTTAATCCTTGTTTGAATTTTGATTGACTGTGAAGCACTGAAACTAACGGAGACACAGAGCCGACACGATGCAGGATAGCCCATAACATCAAAAGCTCCAAATCAATATTTTAAGCTTTTCCCCATCCGAGACCACGTGAATAACAACGGTAAAGAATCCCAATTGAGTAGACACTCGATCGTGACTAAGCAGAAGGCACTGATGTTTGAAGACTCTCAACAAACATATTCAAACATTCAAACGGACATAATCAAATCCTTCAACGGTCCTCAAGCTTCAACTAGTATAAATGCCTGAAGGTTTGAATTCATCAAAGTGGGAACCAACGCATACACAGGCAAAGCATTCAAAGTATTGAATTTCTATTCTGTATATATCTTAGGATATTATTGAGCTTCAGTGTTTATCATTCATCTACTCTGTGAGATAGTTTTATCATTTATTTTACAATTCATTCAAATCTCAAGATAAATGTATCTTGAGTGTGGGTGTATCAATTACAACTTGTAAGGGGGAGTGAGTCCGAGAGTGAAAGGATCATCCTTCGTTTACAAAGTGTGTAATTGTGTATTTGGTTGCAACTTGTAAAGAGGAGTAAGTCCTAGTGAGAGGATTACTCAAGAGTTACAGAGCGTGTAATCAAGTTTGGAGATAGTGAAATTCTAGAGTGTTTCTGGGGATTGGACGTAGGTCAAGAGTTGGACCGAACCAGTATAATCTATTGTGATCATTGTTTTTCTCTCTGTCTCTATTTTTAAGTATTCTTGAACAATTAGCGAAAGAATTTTATAATCACCTATTCACCCCCTCTAGGTGATATTCCATCTTCAGAATTGTCATTGTTTGTATTTGTTCGAATAAGGTAAACAATGTTTTTTTTATGGTCTTAACGTTGTATTTTATGAATTTTTAATGTTGATCACACACGAGGACAATGTTTTGTTTGTTTCCTTTTTGTTGAAAGAAAAATAAAGATAATGAAAATGACAATGCGATCGAAGATGAGAACTAAAAATTATTTTTATTATAATTTTTTATGCTACCCTATAAGGAGGAGCACAAGTACAAAAAAAAAAACATAAAACATCTAAATCTCCCCATCGTTGTCTGAGGGGAGGGAGGGGGGGTCAAAGACATCATCATTAGAAGGATGGTACTCACCGTCATTGGCGTCAAGTACCATGTTCAGCTTGTTGTTGATGGCATGATAAAGCTGAAACAGTTGACCCAAACGTCGGTATGATCGACGTGGGCCAACATGTGCTGCATCATCTGGTAAAACGAAGGATTTGGAGGCAACTGAGGAGGGCGAGGAGGTTGAAGAGGAGAAGGAGGATGTGGTGGAGCAGCCATAATGGTGAAGGATAGGCGGTGGAGGAGGCTATGGAGGTTGTAGAAGTGATGGAGAATGATGTGAAGAAAGTAAAGTAACAACGGGTTTAAATAGAAAACTTATCCTGAACAATGTGAAATGCCAACAACCTTAACGAGGAGACGCATAGTTCCTCAGAATACGAGGAGGCACATAGTTGTGAAGTTTACCTGGAAGCCGAAGAGACTCTGAATCATTCATTTGAATAAAGTGTAAGGATACAACTCTGCTACCTAAGTAATTTGAAAAGAATGAACTTTTAATACGACATTGTAAAAGATTCATTCTTAAAAAGTAATATTTTTTAAGAAAAAAATATTACTTTTAAGAAAAATTGAATTGAAAAAAAATGAATTTTAGGACCGGATACAAGATAAAAGGTCGGTCTTAAAAGTAATTGAATTGATTGAGAAAATAAATAATAGAATTTTAAGACCAGAAATATGTTAATAGGACGATCTTAAAAGTAATTGAATTGAAAAAACAATTTGACTTTTAGGATCAGATATATTATAAAAGGTAGATCTTAAAAGTAATTGAATTGAAAAAAAACAAATAATAGACTTTTAGGACCGAATATTTATAAAATACGCTCTTAAAGTACATACACTAAATTCGTTGATACCAATTGAATCCCAATTCATTCTAATAATCAATTGCGTATCTCTCCTACTCTCTGCCCTTATTACCTCCTCACACTAGCTCTCTGTCCTTATTAACTCCTCACTACCTAGCTCTCTGCCCCAACTGCTCAAAGTCTCAAACCATGGTTAGATACAAGATAACTTATCCTAGGGGTACTCTTACTCCTGAAGCTTGTGCCTTCCTTAGATTGTTATACGGTGCGCCTCCTCTAGCAAGAGCGCGTTCTATTGTGACTGAAGAGTCTCATGTCGTTGGACCCATTGTTATTGGATGATGAAGAGATTGCCACAACCCCCTTCCATTCTTCTGCCAATATCCCCCCACCGCTTGGTCCCAACGACCCTCTCGTTGAGTTCCTCCGTCTTCTAGACCATGAAGAGGTTCGCGCTCTTCCTCTCTAGCCTTCATGCAATATTCTCCAACCCTTCTCCTCTTTACTCTAATGATGCATTATGGCTGATACAAAAAAGACAGGAACTTGCTGATCTCCGGCGGGAAATTAATGTTGTTCATGCCGATATCACCAAGGCATTGTATGATAATAAGCTTTAGGATGTTTAGTCATATTCTTGTTTTTGATAACTTTCAGCTTGTTTTTCTTTTGTTTTTTTTTTCTTGTGTAGGTGCATATTCTTCAAGAATGTATGAAGCATTAAGAACTAAGCTTATGTCTCTTTTTTGTTCATATTCTCCAGTAATTAAAGAAGCTTATACTCCAATTTTTCTTTATTTTATTCATTCAGTCGCTGCTGCGCTCGCCAAGGCCAATCCTCTTTCTTTTAGTTTGGTTAATAAATGAGGACCTTTAGGACCGATACTTTTAAATAACTGGTTTAAAATGTATTTGACTTTTAGGACAGATATTTTATAAAACTCCGGTCTTAAAATTAAATGAATAATAAAAAATTAGGACCAGATTCTTATAAAACTCTGGTCTTAAAAATTTTAAAAATAAAATATATACCTTTAGGAACGAAGACTTTATAGAACGAAAATTTTATAAAACTCCGGTCTTAAAATTAAATGAATAATAAAAATTAGGACCGAGTTTTATAAAACTCCGGTCCCTAAAAATTAAATAAATAAAATATAACCTTTAGACCGAACACTTTATAATTAACCGGTCTTAATAAAATCCAAAAAGCTAAAAGATGTTTGTCGCGTGGAAAATTAAATTTCTCACTCTGAACTTCTCTTGTCGCGCTGAAAGTGATAACTCAGGTTCTGTCTCCAGTGTTTGTGTGTTGCTTCGTCGCTGCTTCATGTTGCTCTCTCGACAATCACTTTCTGGTTCCTTAGCTAAACGTCTATAGACCATGCTGTAAGAGGTGTTTTGGTTATATAACTTTATGATTTTCCTGCTTATCATTATGGATTTTTCATGGGTTGAACAAAATGCATGAAGTGTTCTTGTGGGTTCCTCTGTTGTTAATGAATATTGTATTTCGAAGATAATATTTACACTTTAGACCTACCCAATTGACCAACAAGTGTTTTTAGGTTACTCTTGCTATCTGCAACATCAATGTTCGTGGCCAGAGAAGAAAGACTCAGAAAACACATTTGAATTTATATGCTACAGGTGAATTGACAAGACCTTCATGAGATGCATTTAATTTCCTCGTCATGCATTTATTTTTCTTCTTAGATTCACTGTGATACATTTATGACCAAAAGTGTTTCTTCGTTATGCATTTAATGGGCAAGTTTCTCCGTAAAAAAAAAATAGCCGACATTGAGCATATATATGCATTTGGAGTTGGCTTATTTTATATGCAAGTTTCAATATTTTCAGATTATGTATTTTAAATCTTTCTGTCTATAGGAATTATACTATGGATCACAGTTGGATAAATGCTTTACAGACGAGTATTGAATATCAGAATAGGGTGAGAGAATTTATAGAATTTGCTAAACAAAATGCTCATGATGATGGTGAGAAGTTTTATTACCCTTGTGTAGAATGTTTGAATGAGAGGTGACTAAGTCCTGAAGTTATACTCACACATTTAATTTGTGAAGGATTTTGTAAGACTTATACAATATGGGTATGGCATGGTGAAAAAATTGCCAAGTGGGTTTCAACATGGGGATGTGGCCTTTGATGATAATGACACGGATATGGATGATCGCATAGAGGACAT
This sequence comes from Acacia acuminata, assembly GCA_019022655.1. Taxonomy (NCBI): domain Eukaryota; kingdom Viridiplantae; phylum Streptophyta; class Magnoliopsida; order Fabales; family Fabaceae; genus Acacia; species Acacia acuminata. The sequence continues at coordinate 1,416,986 of JAFJYI010000112.1, read as the reverse complement.
TATTCGTGATGTAGGAGAAGAAACTTTTGAGCAATCACATGCATATGGTAATATGTGCAGTGATGCAGAGACTCCGTTATACCCTGGGTGTAAAAAATACCAATTGTTGAATACTGTATTGAAATTGGTAAGCTTGAAGGCACATCATGGATGGAGCGACAAGAGTTTTTCTGAAATGCTTAAGGCTTTTAATGACATGCTTCCGGATGATAATGTGTTGCTGCATCGATACTATGATGCTAAGAAAATACTTTGTCCACTGTGGATGGAGTACAAAAAGATCCATGCATGCCCGAATGATTGCCTATTGTATAGAAAAGAGTTTGAAGAGAAGCAGAATTGTCCGATATGTGAAACTCCAAGGTACAAGTCAAATAAGGGGCCTCTAAAAGTGTTGTGGTATCTTCCAATCATACCAAGGTTCAAGCGGTTGTTTGCTAATGAAAATGATACAAAAAATTTGAGGTGGCATGCAAATGAGATGGTTTCTGATGGAAAGCTTCGACATCCGACCGATTCTTCTCAATGGAAGAAAATCGATCAATTATTTCCGTACTTTAGCGAAGAACCAAGGAACCTTAGGCTTGCCCTTAGCACGGATGACATGAATCCCTATGGTAACCTTAGCAACATATATAGTTCATGGCATGTACTCCTAATTATTTACAACTCATCTCCTATGTTATGCATGAAACGAAAGTACATCATGCTGTCTATGTTGATTTGGGACAAAAACAACCCGTAAATGACATTGATGTTTATCTTGAGCCCTTAATCGAAGACTTGAAGGAGTTGTGGGAAGAAAGTGTCGATGTTTTTGACTATTTCAAGAAGGAGGTGTTTATAATGCGAGCCATAATATTTTGTACTATAAACAACTTCCCAGCATATGAGAACTTGTCAGGGTATATTGTAAAAGGCCATAAAGCATGTCCGGTTTGTGAAGAAGGCACATGGTACCATCAATTTCAACATGAAAGAAATACGTTTTATCTTGGACATAGGAGATTTCTTAGACGGGGCCACCCATATCGTCAATTAAAGAAAGCCTTTTTTGGTGGCCAAGAATATGAAAATACTCCGGTGGCATTGACTAGGGAGCAAGTTTATGAAAATGTGAAAAATATCAGTGTCATCTTCGGTAATAATGCAAAGAGTAGAAAAGAAACAAATATATGGAAAAATAGATCTATATTCTTTGATCTTCCATATTGGTGCAATCTTAATGTGAGACACTGTATTGATGTCATGCATGTAGAGAAAAACGTATGTGATTGTATTGTTGGCACGCTTCTCAACATACAAGGTAGTTCCAAGGATGGTGTGAAGGCAAGATTGGATTTGCAAGCAATGGGAATACGTGAAAACTTACACCCAAGGCCATATGGTAAGAGAACTTATTGTTCACCGGCTTCTCATACATTGTCTAAGGATGAGAAACTAAGTTTTTGTGAGTGTTTACATGGTACAAAATTTCCCTCAGGGTATTCTTCAAATTTTAAGAGGCTTGTATCGATGAAGGACTTGAAATTGTAGGCCAAAAGTCTCATGATTGTCATGTCTTAATGCAACAACTACTCCCGGTAGCTATTCGAGGCATTGTTGAATATGATCTTCAACACATTTTGACTAGACTTTGTTTCTTCTTCAATGCGGTTTGTAGTAAAGTTTTTGAAATTGAAAAGTTGGATGAATTGGAGAATGAAGGATATCTTATCATGTGCCAGCTTTAGAAGCTTTTTGTTCCAACATTTTTGTGAGGGAGATAAAGTTGTGCGGCCTTATCTATTTCCGGTGGATGTACCCAATTGAAAAATCTATAAAATTCCTAAAAGGGTATGTGAAGAATGCATACTGACAGATCTTAAAATCCTTTTTTGTACCCGTGTCACATATTTTTATATTGTAATCTTTATGAATTATAATTTTCATCCTTTTGAATCCCTTCAAATTTTTTTTGAATTTCTTTGTAAATTCAATAAATATGTTTGAGATGTTTCAAAATATATTTAAAAAGGAGTAGCGTTTTCTAAAAAACATATGGTAGAATTAAGGTTATGTGGTGAAAAATTTAAGCATTTCATACTTTGAAAATGCATCAAAAGAAGCAAATTAAATTGAAAGATATCATTAATAAATAATAAGATTATATTTTTACCAACAAAAAAAAAAAAAAGATTATATTCTAATGTAATAACATGTAGTAGTTCCCAAACAATTTATATATTATAAAATTGATATAGTTCTTGAAGAACTAATAAATATTTATTTTTATGGGTGGAAAAAGAAATCATAATGAAATTTATGACCCATAGATATACATCAAAATTTTGGCTAGCCGAAGGGTTTGAAGGTCATAACCTAATTGGATTGAAATCTATGATTATATGTGAACTACGAAGTATTCGAGTTTTCAAGTGCAAGATATGCTATTTATCTATTATATATTGATCATGGTTTTTGAAATACAGGAATAGGGGAAGTATATTAATATGACTGACACTTGAGGGGGAGATTATTATAATAAATGTGTGAGTTAATATCGACAAGTTATACTCGTATGTTCCCCTACAATATATATTATATGGATATATATATATATATATATATAATGGGATTTATATGTTCATTAATATATAATGGGATTCACAAGACTGAATAAAATTTAAGCACTTTGAACAAAATTTGTAATGGGAATAACAAATTCATTAATAGGATTTACAAGTTCAATGATGGGTATTACAAGTTCATTTGTCGGGGTCAAAACATGTTAGTGAACTTATATGTATGTGTGTGTATATTATATAATATATATTATAAGAATATATATATAATGGAATTTACAAGTTCACATTAATGAGGTTTATAAGTTCGAATGGGTTTTACAAATTCACTAATATGTTTTCACCCTAACGAATGAGCTTGTAGTACCCATCACTGAACTTATAAATCCCATTACAAATTTTGTTCAAAGTGCTCAGATTTTATTTAGTCTTGTGAATCCCATTATATATATATATATATATATACTGAACAAAATTTGAGCACTATCAACAACATTTGTAATGGGAATAACAAGTTCAATAATGTGATTTACAAGTTTAGTAATGAGATTTACAAGAGTGTTTCTTGATGGAAAAAATGTTAAGAATATATATATATATATATTTGTTGATGCATATATATATATATATATATCAAAGACTAGGCCATTTGGCCTCTATAAAGGTGGGGTGGGTTCGAACCCCACCCTCTCACTTTCATTCAATGTTTTTTTTTTTTTTAAAAAAAAAAAAAGATTCAATCCCAACCAAAAAACCCTCCCCCCGCGGGTGCCGAGAGCCGGGACACGAAGCGGTTGGAGGCCATCCGACGATCGATCGCGATGGCTCTTTGGTGAGGGTTAATTTTCTTTTTCCTTTTTTTTTTTCAATTTATTTGAAAACTGAGTGAAAATCAACAATATTTTAAAATCCCAATTTGGTCCCTGTCACTTTTAAGTTCTTTATAAATTTTTTTAAAAGATATTTAGGGGTTTTAGAATTTTATATAGTATTTAAATAGAATTTTCACAATAAAAAAGAATGCGCATCTTGCCACATCATATATCTGGGAGCATTACTGGCTCTAAAACAGCTTGGCGCCATATGTGAAGCCAGTGGACCCCAACCACTTTATAACGTTGAAACCCCAAATATTTGCCATTCGCTTTCTCTTCTCTTGTCCATCACGAGCTGGATTTTCTTCTGCGAGTACCTTCAGCCAAGGTAACTACTTCAACTTCATCTTCTCTCTTTGATTCCAACGCCTCTCTGTATTCCTTTCTCTTTCTTTTCTTCACACCAGTAGCGTCGTTGTTGGGTTTCTCCGATCTTTGGCGTTAATACCTACTACTATTTCTTATACTACTACATTCCTGGTTTTCTGTGTCTTGAATTTCACTTCATTTCATTTCTAAGGTCAGTTTCTTCGCATTCTTTGGTTTCTTGGCTTATATTTTAACGGTTTTTTTCGCTTTCTTTGAACATTCTGGATTGACTGTTTCTTGAATATCAATGAGATAATTGTTTGGTCGTGAACCGCTTTTGTTCCTTTCTTTCTCTTTTTAATAATGAGCTCACCCACACACATTTGCATTATTCGCGTTTTCTTCAATTTCTGCGTTTTGAACTTTCTTCTAATTCAATGCAATAGGACATAGAGTTGTTTTATTTTGTTTGTTCTTTCTTGCAAGAATTCAGTCATATATTTTTGTGATGTAACCTGATGATGTTTGTATCTCTCATCTGATGTCTTTCCAATGTGTTTATTACACTTTCAACCTTTCGATGTCTTCAATTTGTTTGATTTTCATCAGAATGATTTATTTTCAAAATATTGATGGCTTTCGTCTTTGTGATGTGACTTCCCTTTTCAGAGCTTAATTGCCCAAGTAAACCAATGGGAAATTCGACTGATGAGGACAAAAAGGATGCTTCAAATTCTCCGCTTCAAGGGAATAAAGAAACAGTGTGTGATTTATCCACCGCCGATTCTGCTGACATTCATAGGGGTAGTAATGACGTGCCTGGAATATCCGAGGCTGATAACAGGGAAGTAGCACCAAGTGGAGGGAACTTAATGACTACTTCCTCCCAGAGTAATGGATCTATCTTGAATAGACCACATTCAAGTGGTTTAGACCCAAATGCTGCTGATTTCATTCCAAGATCAAGGGTAGGTAATATTGATCCGCATCCCCTTGATATTGGAATGCCTGTGTTTGGTTCTTTTCCATTTTGTGTTCAGGTTCCTCCGGGGAGTATTCCATTGCATCGCCCTTATTCTTTTCCACATGCTGGCCGATCAGTTTGGAGACCTTCCCCCTACTTGTCGTCAAATCAAGGTGGGATATTCTTGTTACTATTAGCTAATTATAATTAATCTCGGGTGGTTGGCTCAATACAGGAGTCTAACACCTCTCTTGGATCTATTCTTACATCTATTGAATGTCTCAAGCATTTTAATTATTGTGACACATAATTAGTTTTATGTAATGACAGAAGTAAACTGTAATTGTTTCAGATCTAGTAATGCGAAATATGACATCTCAAGCAACTGTCTCTACTGTTCGCCCAACCATTTCTACTAGGGCCAGGATTGCTTCATCAGCTCCAAGTACTTCACAGACAATTCCTCCCAAAATCAAAAAATGCTGCATCTGTGGGAGGGATCTTGGCAGTATACTTATCCATCACACCCTACCATGTGACCATTCCTATTGTGAGGGATGTCTGAGCGAAAACCCTGGATGCATTGGTTGTGATTTTTCTCACTTGTGAACTTTACATGTAGGAATCCAGTCTTTTTGTTTTTGTTTTTGTTTCAGCTCACAGTATATCTTTCAATGAACAGTTGTAATTGGGTGTAAGCTGAGAGGCAATTATAATTTTTTAGTGCCTCATTCCCATTTTTTAGGGGAAAATATTAAAAACCGTCAATCCATATTTGAATGAGGAACTTTTGGTTATCTTTCTCTATAGATGAAACTAACTCATAACAATAGTTAAAGAAGAAGGATTTTGATATATGCCACCTTGTAATGTGAATTTTCCATTCATGAAAGGCCTTAACAGATTGTTCCTATGCTTTATTCTTCGCTCTCAAAAAAATAAAATAAAAAAAGATATCATTCCTTACATGGCGAAAAGGTTTAGTCCTACGCGATGTTATTATAACTGTCATATATATTATATGGGGGTGTAAACTGGTAAGGCAAATACAATTTTTTGTGCCTCATTCCCATTTTTTTGGGGAAAAAAAATTGAAAAACCTCAATCCATATATTTGAATGAGGAACTTTTGGTTGTCTTTCTATAGATGGATGCTTTCTAGGTAAGCAGAAAACAAATAATTTGAATTGAATTTGTATAGAATTTGTGCATGCAGGCGTTTAAATTGTATAAAATAAAATAAAAAATCTACGCGTCTATGTAACTAATAACACATGAACACCATTGAATAATCAAATACTTATAGCATAAAAAATAAAATAAACTAACACCTTGCAAATTATTGGAAAAGACCACGATGACAACAACAACAACAAATCTTTATCTTGTTAGGTGGAATCGGCTACATTGATTGTACGATGCCATTGCGATTTGTTGAAAACTAAACCTCTAGATAGATTATTAATCAAAAGATCATGTTTTATAACTTCATTAAGTGTTTGTTTCAGTCTTTCTTGACCTCTTTAGTTGACTCGATGCTGCTTGATCAACTTTTCTTACCAGCACGCTTAATGGCCTTCTTTGAACATGTTCAAACCACCTCAAATGATTTTTCTATCATTTTCTCTTCTATAGATACCACTCTAACTCATTCGCGTCTATGACTGTTACGAATCTTACATTTTCCACTAGTGCAAAAAAGGCTTTTAAGACCGGACAAAAGAGGGGTCGTAAGACCGATATGCGACCGGTCTTGTTCCAAATTAATTAATCTTGATTAAAAGTCTACCATTTAAGACCGACTCAACCGGTCTTAAAGAAACTCTTTTAAGACCAGACATTTAAAAACTTGGGTCTTAAAAAGTTGTACTAAATGAAGCCGAAATATTTTTTGTTCGGTCCTAAAGTTCAACTTTTAAGACCGGCCAAAAAATAGGCCGCTCTTAAAAGATCGTAACGGTCTGAAAAATAGCGGCTTCTAAGACCAGACGACTAATTATACACGGTCTTAAAAGACTGACTTTCAAGAGTGGATGATAAATACATCCGGTCTTAAAGATTTTGATTTAAGACCGGACGTCTAAATATACCGGTCTTAAAAGACCAACTTTTAAGACCGGGTTTAATATCAAAACTCAAAAGTCGTCCTGACCTTTAAGACCGGTCATATAATTACATCCGGTCTTAACAAGTGAACATTTAAGACCGGCTTATTATTTCCGGCCTAAATTTTCCCGAATTTTTCCCCGCTCGTTCTTCCCGATTATATATATACACAAATCCACCACCCAATCCAAAGACATAAAAGTCGATACTTTAAGCTACAAGCTATGAACAATTATTTGAATAAATTGAATTGGAAAAAGAATACAAATATTATTCACCATGAGCTATTTGGCCTCTTAATTAATGATTACTATGACTACAACACCTAAATTAATTCATACAATAAGATAACTTACTTACAAATACAATAAGTTACAAGTACAACATACATGCGCCCAAAATAATATTCACCATGCCTTCATCTCGATTCCCCCACCCAACAACGTAACATCCTCTTATATAACATGCCCCTTTGGATCGGATCCTCGCCACAAAAATAAAACAAGAACAAAATTCATAGTCAAGTGACATTAACTATGAACATAGATAGAAGGAATATAATATATATAGTTAAAGCCTTAAAGTCTTCAAAGAAATCTGCATATGAATATTACCTTATGAATTGACTCTTTTATAAAGTGATATCTTCCCATATCCCTTCTTGATGATCACTTCTTATGCCGGGTTCATTATCCGCTTCATCTTCTTCGCTCATGTCCTAGACCCCTTGAAAAAGGAGTACTCTCAGAATACCATAATTTGAATTCATTTCCTCATCAATATCAATGACCCTCTTTCCTTGGAGAGCTACGCACCACATTTTATTTTCTTGATCTAAGGTGATATAGAACACTTGTTTTGCCTGGTCTCGCCATAATAAAAGGTTCATCTCCAAAACTTCTACCATTGACATCGACTAATGTAAATCCTAGCCGATCGATCCGAACACCATTATTGACATTAACCCACTTGCATTTGAAAATGGGAAATCTAATTTTCACATAGTCCACCTCCCAAATCTCTTCAATAACCCCATAATATGGCATGACCGCCAATAAAGGGCTCTTGTCTTTCGAACTGAGAAGTGCATAGATTCAGCCTCTAACATAACACCACCGTTCGACCGTGCTCGTATCATCTAGGGACTTCGTGTAAAATGTATAACCATTGATCACATACGAATTCCAACTTATGACATCAACCTCGACCACCTCGCTAACCATTTGATTGTATCGTAAACACATTCCTCTCCCTCGACCTTTTGTTTGAACCAGCTTTGCAAAAGTTCTCGTTATGCTCCCTAATCAACCTTTGTTCACCATTCGATGATTTTCTTTCCTTACAAATGCTTTATGTGCAGCTATGCCGGCTTGAACTTCATCGACGTTATTCAAGATGTATAAGTGGACTTGTGACAATTCATCGATCCACACTCTTTACGGAAGCCCCTCGTCTACCCCCATCAAAGATGCCGACGCTTTGGAAGCCCAATATGTCTTACTTTGGCCAAATAATTTTGACAAAATTCCATGGCTTCTTCAAACATATTTCTCGAACAATCGATGCTTCGGCGGTATGCTTCTTCACGCACTTTTAGGAATTTCATAGATCTTTCAATTGGGTACATCCACCGTAAATGGATAGGGCCGCACATCTTTATCTCCCTCACTAGATGAACAATTAGATGAACCATGATGTCAAAAAATGTAGGAACAAAAAGCTTCTCAAGGTGGCACAAGATAAGATATCCTTCATTCTCCAATTCATCCAACTTTTCAATCTCGAAAACTTTACTACAAAGCGCATTGAAGAAGACACAAAGTCTAGTCAAAACGACCCGAAGATCATATTCGGCGATGCCTCGAATAGCTATCGGGAGTAGTCGTTGCATCAAGACATGACAATCATGAGACTTTTGGCCTACTAATTTCAAGTCCTTCATCGATACAAGCCTCTTCAAATTTGAAGAATACCCCGTGGGAACTTTTGTGCCATGTAAACACTCACAAAAACTTCGCTTTCTCATCCTTAGACAAAGTATGAGAAGCCGGGGACAATAAGTTCTCTTCCCATCTGGGCCTTGATGTAACTCTTCGCGTATTCCCATTGCTATCGATCCAATCTTGCCTTCACACCATCCTTGGAACTACCTTGTATGTTGAGAAGCGTGCCGACAATACTATCACATACGTTTTTCTCCACATGCATGACATCAATACTCGTGTCTCACATCAAGATTGCGCCAATATGGAAGATCGAAGAATACAGATCTCTTTTTCCATATATTTGTTTCTTTTCTACTCTTTGCAGCCTTACCGAAGACGACATTGATATTTTTCACCTTTTCATAAACTTGCTCCCCACCAATGCCACCGAGCATCTTCATACTCTTGGCCACCAAAAAAGGCTTTCTTTAATCGACGATATGGGTGGCCCCGTCTAAGAAATCTCCTATGTCCAAGATAAACCGTCTTTCTTCCATGTTGAAGTTGATGGTAGCGTGTGCCTTCTTCACAAACCGACATGCTTTATGGCCTTTTACACTATACCCCGACAAGTTCCCATATGCCGGGAAGTCGTTTATAGTACAAAATATCATGGCTCGCATTTTAAACACCTCCTTCTTGAAAGAGTCAAAAACATCAACACCTTCTCGCCCACAACTCCTTCAAGTCTTCGATCAAGGGTCAAGGTAAACATCAATGTCATTTCCGGGTTGTTTCGGTCCCGAAATCAACATAGACAAGATGATGTACTTTCGTTTCATGCATAACATTGGAGATAAGTTGTAAATAATCGTAGTACAGGCCATGAACTATGTATGCTGCTAAGGCTTCCATATGGATTCATGCCATCCGTGCTAAGGGCAAGCCTAAGGTTCCTAGGTTCTTCGCCGAAGTTCGGAAATAATTGATCGATTTTCTTCCATTGAGAAGAATCGGCCGGATGTCGAAGCTTTCCATCGAAATCCTCTCATCTCGCATGCCACCTCAAATTTTTTGCATCATTTTCATTCGCAAACAACCGCTTGAACCTTGGTATGATTGGAAGATACCACAACACTTTTGCAGCCCCTTATTTGACTTGTACCTTGGGGTTTCACATTTCGGACAATTCTCGCTCCTCTTCAAACTCTTTTCTATACAATACGCAATCATTCGGCATGCATGGATCTTTTTGTACTCCATCCCCAAAGGACAAAGTATTTTCTTAGCATCATAGTATCGATGCGGCAACACATTATCATCCGGAAGCATGTCCTTAAAAGCCTCAAGCATTTCTGAAAACTCTTGTCGCTCCATCCATGACGTGCCTTCAAGCTTACCAATTTCAATACAAAGATTCAACAATTGGTATTTTTTACACCCACGGTATAGAGGGGTCTCGCATCACCGCACATATTACCATATGCATGTGATTGATGAAAAGCCTCTTCTCCTACATCACGGATAATGTCCTCTATGTGATCATCCATATCCGTGTCATTATCATCAAAGGCCACTTCCCTATGTTGAGACCCACTTGGTATTTTTTCACCATGCCATACCCATACCGTATAAGTCTTACAAATTCCTTCACAAATTAAATGTGTGTGTATAACTTCAGACTTAGTCGCCTCTCATTCAAACATTTTACACAAGGGCAATAAAACTTCCCACCCTCAAGATGGGCATTTTGTTTAGCAAATTTTATAAAGTCCCTCACCCCATTCTCGATATTCAACACTCGTCCGTTTAGCATTTATCCAACCGTGATCCATAGTAGAATTCCTATATATATAGACGGAAAGATTTAACATACATATATATGCTCAAATGTCGGTTATGTCTTTTTTTTCCTTTTTTTTTCCGATAAACTTGCTCATTAAATGCAAACGAAGAATCACTTTTGGTCATAAATGTATCGCAGTTGAATCCAAGAACCAAAATAAATGCATGACGAGGAAATTAAATGCATCGCGTGAAGGTCTTGTGGACTCACCTGTAGCATATAAATTCAAATGCGTTTGCTTAGTCTTTCTTCTCCCGCCACGAACGTTGATGTTGCAGATAGAAGAGAGTAACCTAAAAACATTTATTGGTCAGTTGGGTAGGTCTAAAGTGCAATTATAATCTTCAAAATACAATATCCATTAACAACACGTAAACCCACAAGAACATTTGATCGATTTCGCTCAACCCAGAAAACCCAAACGATGAGCAGGAAAATCATAAAGTTATATAACCGAAACACCTCTTACAAATTGGTCTATAGACGTTTAGCTAAGGAACCAGAAAGTGATTGTCGAGAGAGCAACGCGAACCAAATGACGAAGTGGCGACGTAACCCGAGTAACACTTTAGGCGCGACAAGAGAAGTTCGTAGAGGGAAATTTAATATTCCGCGCGACGTAGCGAGACATGTTTTATATTTTGGATTTTATTAAGACCGGAGTTTTATAATACTCCGACCTAAATTGAGACAATTAAACCGGTTCATTAAAAAGTAGACGGTTCTATATATAAAATTTTTTAAGACCGCCGTTTTATAATACTCCGGTCCTAAAATTCCTCGTTTTTGTGATTTCTAAAAAAGGATTTGGCGAGCGCAAAGAATCGAATGAATAAAAATTAAAGGAAAACTGGAGTTTCTTTAATTACATATATTACTTGCATATGCACGTACACAAGAAAAAATACAAAAGAAAAACAAGCAGTAAAATTATCAAAAACAAGAATCTGACTAAACATCTCCTAAAGCTTATTATCCTCCAAAGCCTTGGCGATTTCGGCGTGAACAACATTAATTTCCCGCGGAGATCAAGCAAGTTTCGTTTACTCGAATCAGCCACAATGCTTCATTAGAGGAAAGAGGAGAGGGGTCGTAGTAGTCGCGGGGGGCCAAGAGGTTGGAGAGGGGGAGCGGGAACCTCTTCATCATCCGAAGAAATAACAATGGGTCCAACGACCCGAGACTCTTCTCGTCACAATAGGACGGACTCTCGATGGAGGAGGCGCACCGTATAACGATCGACGGAAGGCACGAGCATCACGACTAAGAGCACCCCTACGAGCGGTTCTCTTGTATCTAACCATGGTTTGAGCAGTTGGGGCAGAGAGGTATGAGGAGTTAATTAATAAAGGCAGAGAGCTGTTCTCAGATAGCCACGTACGTAGTTTGGAGTTACGAGGTAGTGAGGAATTAATAAGGAGTTATAGGTACGCGGTATAAAATTCCATTATTTAATATTTTTGCAATTCATTTTATTTTAAGACCGACATTTTTTAAAATATCCGGTCCTAAAAGTCTAAATTACTTTTAAGACCGACCTTTTATCATTAACCCTACTTATAGGTATGCGGTATAAAATTCTATTATTTATTTTTTTAAGACCGATCTTTTATAATAAGTCCGGTCCTAAAAGTCTTACTTTTAAGACCGACCTTTTATCATTTACCCGCACTTACACACAATCGTTCAAATGAATGATGCAGAGTCTCTTCGGCTTCCAGATAAACTTCCCAACTAGGCGTCTCCTCGTATTCTGATGAACAATGCGTCTCCTCATTAAAGTTTCCGGCGTTTCACATTGTTCAGGATGGGTTCTCTATTTAAACCCGTTGTTACCGTACTTTCTTCACATTCTTCTCCCCAGTCCTCCGTTTCCTCCTCCTCCTCTTCAACCTCAACCCACCGTAATGGCCGCTCCCCCAGTCCTCCGTTTCCTCCTCCTCCTCTTCAACCTCAGCCCCCTCCGCCACCGCCTCCTCCAAATCCGACCGTGAAGCGCTTGGTGCAAGCATCGGTGGCCCGCGCGATCAAATCGATCGACACTTGGGCCAATTGGTTCAGCTTGCTCATACCATGAACAACAAGCCGAACATGGTACTCCACGCCAATGACGTGAAGTACGATCCCGCCGAAGACGACTCCGACGACTCCGACAACTCCGACGACTCCCTCCCTCTCCGACTACGAGAGGGATTAGTTTTTTTTTGTTGCTTTTTTATTTTGTTTTTTTTTTTTTGATCGCTGCCCCTATAGGGCAAAAAAAAAAATTAGTAAATAAAATATTTTTAAATTTTGTTCTCGTGCGAGTTTAGTACTTTATCCATTATCTCGAACCTCGGAAAGCAATAAACAAGGCAACTATGAAGGATGGATAATGGCAGACTAAAAAAACCTAAAATAAAAGAACGAAGACTTTTAGTTAGTAAATCGACGGTCCTAAAAACACCGCCATTTTTTGTCACTTTGGTTTCCATATCCGATTGCCTCTTGTCCTTTTCATTATCGTCTTTCTTTTTCCGACAAAAAGGAAACAAACAAAACATTGTCCTCGTGTAAATCAACAACAAAATTCACAGAATACGCTTAAGAACATACAAAAAAAAGGATCTTTTACCTTATTCGAATAAGAACAAACAAAGTGACTATTCTTCTCAAGGTTGGACCTTCGTTATCGCTTCTGGTTTACCTCCCCATGTTTGAAACAAAGTGTCCTTTTCATTATCTTCCTTCTTTTTCCGACAAAAAGAAAAAAGACAAAATAAAAGGGACACCGATAATGCCGCTCACACATGGAAAGGTAAAAACGACGATAATGAAGGACCTAGCTTGAGCAGAACGCCAGAACCTCGGTTGTCTTCAACCCTATCCATTTAATTTGTCTGAAAAGAGGTATTTAAAGGTGACTGACTTTTAAGATCGCACAAATAAAAATATACGGTCCTAAAAGTTAAGCAGACTTGTAAGCAAAGGACTTTTAAGACCGATTATTTATAATAATACGGTCCTAAAAGTTAAGCGGGCTTTTAAGAGTGACTTTTAAGACCGACCTTTTATAATACGTCCGACCTAAAAGTTCATGCGACTTTTAAGCTTTTAGGAGCGACACTAAAGCAATATACGGTCCTAAAAGTCTCATACTTTTTACACCGAAGACTTTTATGACCTTTAAGACCGACATGCCGTTAATGAACGGTCCTAAAAGTCTCAAATTTCAAACACTAAATTAAATAGCTATATCCACCATCCAATAATACATTCAAACCCAAAATGGACACAAGAAAATTGTTCAAAAAATTAACTAAATTTATTTATTGAATTTTACATTGCCTATGTATATTTACAAATGAATTGTTCAAAAAAATAAACAAATTTACGTAAGATCGATTATTGTTGCTACGTAATATACTTACAAATGAATTTAGGACATTAATTATTGTCCTTTTTGTGACTCTAAGATCGACCATACAGATATTCACAAAACACATTGCGTATGTGCTCCAGCTTCATCATGAGAAAAGGGAGCAAGCATTGAAACATCTCGTAACATCAAAGACAAAGAATCGAATTAACTTGCGTGCATATTTCATTTGTAACAAGAAGTTTAAACTGAATTAACTTGCATAATATGTAACATCAAATACATTTACCTTTGCAGTTAATTTAGTATCCCCTCGCGTGGTAATATCATACATGTGTTTCATGATGTACCGCCACATAAGTTGGACGCCGGTGGTTGCCGACGGGTCTAAAAAGAACAAGAAATATATATAAGAGCATATATATATATATAGCTTAATGACCAAGTTCACAAGGCAAAATAGTGCTACAAATATTGTACCAACCTCTCGGTCCGTACCATATGGGGTTGTCCCGAGTACCACGCCTTTTCTTTTCTACTCTTTGGAAGGTCCTCATGGCACTATCATCAAAATCACAAATTTATCAATGATTCACCGAAAATTCACAAAGCAGAGATTTCGCACAAGAGAATCAAAATGACATGCTTACTCGTTGATGGTCTCGCACCAACGTAGGCAATGGCTCACCGTGAGTGGAGCATAAGAAGATAACTTTATGCTCCTCCATGCACATGAGGACCAACCGCCAAAGGCGGCTGAAAATTCACAAAGCAAGAACTATACTCGATATATATGTAGCAGAATTAAGTGAATTGCGACAAGATTTTTGATATGTACCTGTGGAAGAATGGCAAAAAGTACAACTTTCTTCTCACTTCACACAACCTCTTTGATATGTACTCTGCCTCTCCTCCATGGATGTTTGACTTGAATAGACAGGCACAAGAATCCAAAATCGTTGATCCCGCCATTTTGAACCAATTCTTGATGCAAGAACCTACAATAATGACATCGATCGGAATTAGTATATATGTATGTATGTCTAAACGATGCATTTAAATTATGTACTCATAGACAAGATACTTACTTCATAAAAATTTGAACAACCGCAAGAAGCTCCCGTCGAGGAAGCAAAGCAGGACTCAACATCAACGGTGTCAACTTGAACGGGCCGAGGATGAGGGACGCCTACTACTTCATTGGTGGCCACGATTTATCCTTAAAATATCCACTCTTCATCATATCGGATATTTTTTCCCCGGGCAAAGCAGCCAACTTAGCAAGGGGGGGATAGAGCTTGAGGAGGGGATGGAGCTTGACGAGGGGATGGAACTTGAGGGGAGGGGTTGAAGCTTCAGAGCAAGAGAGACATGTACAAGCATCACCGGCCAAGGGATGAAGGTTCCCTTGACATCACTCACAAGCTTCACCATCGCTTGGAGAGGAGCGGTGCATCAATGATCACCTTTTCAACCGACACTCGACTTCATCATCGCATTTGTTGGTGGTGTACAGCTTGATCCCAAGTTGTGAATAGTCCCTTTTGCAACCAATAATCGTCCATCATGATGATCGGATCCTCCACATAAAGGTCACAAGGTTGCTCGATCGTCCAACAATGCAGCTCCCTCTAGTGCTCACGCACAGCTTGCAGGTGAGTGTGTGAAGGGAACACCGGTCTCTCGGACGATTGCTCAAAAGCAGCCTCATCTCGACTCAGCTTCCTCCCTCATCCGGCTCATCCGGGATTGAAACATTGCAGCCATTGAAGCTTCTTTAGCAGCCAAATCCTCCGGTCCATCTCCTCCCGGTAACCATACTTTGTCTATGGCGCGTTGGATGTACCAAAGACTTGCTTTATGCCTACCCGTCCTCCAATCCCCCTTACACGCCCGGTGATCCGGCTTTTCCGGCCGCAACGGTCGAACATCATTCCTCCCGTCCGACACAAAAGATCCCTCTCGCTTCTTTCTTTTTAAGATCTTCCCGTAAGATACGTATAACGAGAAGCTTAGTAATGAAACATGTTTAGTAACTAAAAAATAACAATAACGATACTTACAATTCTTTCAAAGAACTAGACGAGTTTGTTCACTCGTGTAGGCGCCGCTTGGCTTTTGCCGAATATGCAACCACAACTCCTCGCGACGTATTGGAGATGGAGGAGCATGTATCACGTAAGGATTGGATTCTCGCTTCATCATCCAATCTCTTCCGCTTGGCCGCCATCAAATCTTTTTCGGCCTTTTGATATCCGCCGCGAGAAGCCCTATGAGGGCAATCATTCTTTCTACCTATCTCCCGTGCTTGTTCCCTTCTTTTCTCGTGAATCAATTGAAAAACATCTATTAATTATGAATTCCAGCCATGCATGTCACTAACAAAATTAGAGAACTTCGCTTCATATGAACGTCAATCAAACAAGAGTCAAATTCTTCACTTCATCAAGTTTCAACATTTTATTTAAGGAAGATGTAGAATTGTAGAAGAAATTGGAGCTATGTTTTGTAGTGCTAGCTAGATAGATAGGTTAAGAAACAAAAGAGAATTATGCTTACGTAATAATACAAACTTGATCCTTTTTAAGGCATCCAAAGGGATCAGCAAATCCCATTAGATAGTAACAATTGGGTATATAAAGTTTCCCCTTTTAAGACTATTCATTTCCTCCTTTGCAAGACAAACCATTACACAATTAATACCTTCTCATCGTAATTTACCTTTTCGTGGTTGACATATCGACTTGCATAGACAAAGGCAGAAATGTATACTTCTATTCACACACCGAACCATTATATAACTAACAGATTAGATGAACACAATAACATTCACATATCCGCACAAAGTTAATAAGCAAACAAAAGGGAAAACAAAACTAAATATAAACTCACCAGAGCTTCAGAGTGGTCCGCAAAGAACAAATTGTCGCCAAATTCGTTCATCAATAAATGTGTAAACTTCCCAAGGATGTTTGGCAAAGGAACCTCGAGAAAATATACGTGTTAGCGAGAAAGGTCTTAAACTTCCTCCACCGATCAGCACAATAAGACAATGTCTTGTCTTTCAACTTCCGACAAAGGACAAACAGATGTAACCCGATAGTCTCCCAAATAGGATCCTTTACATTCTTAGAGTCCACACTTTTCCACTCATCCGTCAAGATGCTAACCTTGCCGCGTGCTAGACAAAATGCCGACAAAACTATTATATTTGCTTTTATTAGGACCGACAGTTCCAACCTTTCATCAAACCGAATCTCGAGCTTTGACCCGTAAGTCCGACTTAGGGTCACATCCATCATTCGTGTGCCTCTTCTACCACGGCGTGTGGGCGATTACGAGCCTCATTGTGAGATGAAGAGGGTTCGTTCTCACTCACACCACCAATCCACACCAGAACCGGCGTTGCCGAACACGAATAGAATCGTTTTCACCGTCCATTTTCGAGACAGAAGAGAGGAATGCCCGAGCAAATGAGAGAGTAACAGGGGCTGATGGTACGTGGGCGAGGAAGAGAGGTAATGCAACAGAAGGGTTTCGAACGTGAATGAGGTTCTCCACAGAGTAACAAAAGCTTTCGCGAAGAAATGTATATCTTGCGTGGATTTTTAAGACCGGATGCAAAAGAGACGGCCTTAATATTTACATTAATCCCGGCCATATTAAAAGTCCGATCTTAAAAGTTTAACCTTTAAGACCGTTCCTTGTAAAACGCCGGTCTTAATATTAATGAACTTTTTTCGTACCGGAAGTATCATATGTCCGGTCTTAAAAGAAAACTTTTAAGACCGTCTTTTTAATAAGTTCGGTCTTAAAACTTTAGACTTTTTATATTTAAATTTTTCCTTATTATGTTTTACCGCGTAAAAATATAAGTACGGCTATATGAGATATATTTATAAAGTAATTGAAATTTCAATTCAATTTTTAAGACCGGTTGTTTTTTAGTCGGTCTCAATAATGTTTTTAAGAGCGGTGAAAAATTGGTCCTATTATAGGTGCAAGAAGTTCTTTATATTTACGGAACTCGCCACCGGCCATTCCTTTAAGACCGGGTGTCGATTGTCCGCTCTAAATGAGGCGGTCTTAAAGCCCTTTTTTGCACTACTTTTCTTTCAGAATATTCAACATAATCCTCAAATATCTCTCATGCTCTTCTCTACTCCTCGAGTAAATCCAAATGTCGTCAATAAAGACTACTAGAAACTTGTCTATATATTGGAGAAATATCAGGTTCATGTAGTCCATAATACGACAGGTGCATTGGTCAAACCAAATGACATCACCAGAAATTCATATTGCCCGTATTTGGTTCGAAAAGCTGTCTTCGATAAATCCTCAGCTCTTACTCGTAGCTGATGGTATCCCGATCACAAGTCAATTTTTGAAAACACCAACGAACCAGATAATTGATCAAGAAAATCACCAATTCTGGGGAGAGAATACTTGTTCTTGACGATTACCTTATTCAATTTTCTGTAATCAATGCAAAGTAGCAGGCTTCCGTCTTTGCTTTTCACAGATAACATCGGAGCTCCCCATGGTGAAACTTTAGGTCGGATGAACCCTTTCTCTAACAATTCTTCAATTTGCTTCTTCAATTCGGATATCTCATTGGGTGCCATACGGTAAGGGGCTTTGGATATCGGTTGAGCTTTAGGCATAATTTCAATGGTAAACTCCATTTCCCTTTTCGGACGTAGTCCACTAATGTCTTTAGGGAGCACCTCAAGAAACTCATTCACTATGGGTATATTCTCAATCAAAGTTTGAGTTTCTGCCTACACCAAGAAGAATATCATGCACCCCTGACAACCCTTTATTAGAGATCTCTAAGCTTTCGCTGAGGTTAAGATTCACATCTGCATAAAAAATTCTCTGATGATTCGAGCATACAACCCTCTTGTTACCACAGTCTACCAACACATTATTTTCCCTTAGCTAATTCAAACCCAGTATCACGTCAATACCATTCAATGGAAAGCAAATTAAGTTTAGTAAGGATTCATGATCACTGACACTCACAACACAATTCAAGCACCATCAGTTGTTACAGATTTCACATCAAGCGGTGTTGGCACAACTAGATCATATGACAATTTATGCGTACTTAGTCTCAACTGATTAGCACAATCATAGGCAATGAAGGAATGACTAGCACTCAAATCAAATAATGCCTGTAATATATTACCATATGATAGATAGTACCTTGTATCATTTCGGGAGATTTACAGGCCTCCTCATGAGTCATAGCAAACACTCTCCATTGGCTATAAGATATCTTTTCTGCATTACGTTGTGGACAATCTCGAGAAATATGACCAAGCTTCTGATAGTTAAAACAAATAACCTTTCTAGCACAATTTCTACTAGGGTGTGCTTAACCAATAATTGGATGAAATGGGCAAGATATTCATCAAAGCTCTTGTCATTGCCCTATGTATAGTTAGAAATTCTCACTCCTTAACGATTCTTATAGAACGAGGAAAATATTTCTCATTAACTTATCTTGAAATATTTCCCAGGTTACTAGAATATTTTTGGCCACCAGAGTCATTTTGGTGTTTTTCCACCACCTATCAGCATCCCCTTCCAGCTTATAGATGGCTAGCTGTGCTTTTTTGTCAGCCGGGTACTTTAGAACTTGGAATGTTTTCTCTAACCTCATCTTCCAGTCCTTGGCTGCTTGTGGATCAAATATGCCACGAAATACAAGTAGTTGATATTTGTAGAACTTGGCTACCTAATACTGAGCCATTTCTTCCAGCATGTTATTCTGTTGTTCCAGCTGTTGAGTTCCAGATTGGGAGGACCTCTACCTTGTTCCCCCTTATCGATTGCAGATCATCCCCTATCCTCATTTTGTTTTGCTCTCAACTCATATACTTCTGCTTGGAGTTCATTTATTAGTCCTAAAATCTGTAGCATAAGGGTTTTGTTCCGATGGATTTTGTTTTGCCATCTTTTCTTGCTTGAGAAGTCTACCTCTACCTTTGGTTCAAACCATCTTTAGTTATCACTCAAATATGGCAATTAAGAGGTACATAACTCCCAATGAGGGTTTCAACTGTCCAAATTCACATAAACTAGAGAAATCACCAGTAAACTCCAGTATATAACTAGTAGGTGTAGAATTACTTATCGTGATCATTGTTCAATATTTCTCATAAGATTTCTTTCTCCCTTGGATTCTTCATATTTCATTCAAACCCTAGACACACACAAGAGTGTTTTTTTTAGATTAAGGAGTAGGAGAAGGAAAGGACTGGAGTTTACAAGTCCGTAACGCAAGAAATTATCTCGATTTCGTAAGATTTAGCTTTATCTTCTTCTCCCTTTTATTTCGACATTTTGGGGCTATTAGAGGGAGAATGCCGAATGGAACAAATGATTTGGAGAAAGGAAATATCCAATATTAAGGGTCAATGGTGGTTTGGAGTTGTATTTTACGATTTTGCCCTTCAACTTCCACATATTCACCAATTGTGCCATTTTGTTCTATTTCTATTAATTTCCTTTTTTTTTTCTTTTTTCTCCTTGGCTGAAATTTTTGGGCTATTCTTAGGAAGATTTTAATCCATTTTTTTAGCTTATAGCCCAATCTCATGTGTCCATAAATCTTAAATAATTATGAGACATGTGGCACAATTTCGTAAAGGTTGCAACTTTAAACTTTCTTCAATTTTTCTCATAATTTCTTATAATACTCATGCAACTTCTTTTCATTCCTTTTTAGTCAAATTCAAGGCACTACAATGGAACAAAGAAGTGCCATTTTCATGTGTCTCATTGGTGCTAACATATGTCTCAATATTTTCGGTTTTGGTGAAATTGGATACATCGGGTAAAATTGACTTTTTAGTCAAAATTCACCATTTCATTTCTCCAAATGCATATACATCATCCATGGAGTTTGTTAGAACAAATTTTAGGATATTACACTACCTGTTTACCTCTCTGTCATTTTCCCTTTTCAGTAGACATTTTTAGGTTTTAGAATTTCATTTGGTATTTATTTGTTATTCTCACATATATATAATAGACGTACAAATGGACATGTACGAACTACCTTTGGTCCTTTATATAAGTGCTAGCTAACTTTTTTTAGGGTGCCTAAGAAAGCAAAATAAATTACTTAATCTTAATATATATTATCTAGTATTAAGTAAATTATAATTAGGCTCATTCATGCATGTTCGCACCACTCTATCTAGATCCCTACTTCATCAACATTTCCATAAATTAAGGGAACGGTCTTGAGTGCTCATCCAACCTATGAGATTTGGACCGTCAATATATGATATAGATGGTCCACTTTAATATTTTTTTTTCTCTTTACTTTTTTATGAGAATCACAATCCATCAAATCTTGATTGTCCAAATATGATATGGACAATCTAGAGTTAATATATATATATATATATATATATTTACTTTATAAAATAATTATTTTAATGAGTATATAATTAAAATAAATATAATCTTTTAACTATCATTGTTATTAAAATAATGCATTTTTATATAAAAATAATCATTTGAAAAATATTAGTCGTACCGCATATATTGAGCGTTTTAGAACAAGTGATATTGCAATATAAATTATAATGCAAATAAATAAGTGTTAGTGTTAATTATGGTCTTTTGTCACTAAACATGAATTCTTATAGTACCACTCACTCCACAAAATTAACACTTAAATGTGCATTCCACCTACTTCAAAACAAAATGATTGGAGAAAACAAAAGAAATATAATATGAACCCCAAAAAATATTAAAAAAACATAGAGATCTGATTCAATTTCAACTAAGCAAAAACCTATTATAATATATTTTTAAAGAGAAATTCATTATAAAATCATAGGACAACCAAATAATAAATCTAAACAGATTAAAGTTAGCCATTAATCATCATTTACATATATATACTAATCTATTATCAAAACTCAAGACTCTCCCAAAATTATAACCGCAAAATTTCCACTAATCATCACAATATTACCTTTATTATAAAGAGAAAAATAAGTAGAATAACTTTCATAAAAAAAGTGAGGTGAAAAGAAGTGATTTTGAGTACCTATTTAATCCTTAAAATAAAGATGAACAGCGTCGGAGCCCAAAAGTGGAAGAAGTTTGACGCATCTGGACCGTCTCATGGGCACGGAGAAAATGACAAAGTAAGGCGGGGTGTATTTGATTTAATACCCCCTTCCACGTGCAAGCTAAAAGGCCCCATGCCCACTCAATTATTATTATCATTTTTTTTAACAAGCCTTGGTTCTTTTGTTAAAAAAATAAATCAAAATAAGATATAAATGATACTAACATTTTCATTAGGTATCTCAAAAAGAATTTTACTTTCCTCTCAGTCCAATAAGTAATGAACCAAATATTGTCATAATAAAAAAAAGGAATGTAATTATGGAGAAGAGATTAGTTGGGGCTAAATTATTGGCCAAAATAAAATATTATATAATACATATAAATAAATATATCAAATAAAAGAAGGTCAGCATGCAGTTCCACTGTTGAATTTCTGCCTGAGAACACCCATGCGCTTTTTCCATTATTATGTTTTTTTGACTTCTTTCATTTTGATGTACATGGTGGAGAGTTGAAGCTAAAGAAGTTAGGTACAATTATTTCTAAGCTTTCCATAAGTGGATTTTTCCCTAAACAGGACGAGGCTTTTTTTTACCAATTTGCCCGTTATTAAATAACTATTTAACAAAATGCCCTTGTTTGGAAACTATTTAAGCATCTGCCCCTGTTTAGTCGACTAATGCCCTCATTTAGTCGGCTAAAACGCGGGGGCTCAATTTTTTTTAAAGATCCCTGCGATTTAGTCGACTAAAATGCGATTTAGTCGACTAAACCTCAAGTCTTAGTCGACTAAAACGCAGGCACCCATTTTTTTAAACATGTTGTATGGTGACACTGTGATGATGACATAGACATGTTGTATGGTGATGATGAGGGGCAAGGTGGTTGACATTTAGGTGATCCATTATATCTGTATCAGCAGTTTCATTCTAAGTCTGAAATGCAACATGCCATGAAATTATATTGCATGAAGTCTCATCGTACAGCCAAAGTTGCAAAAAGCGATGAGCATAGGTTTTTGTGATGCAGTGTTGAAACCATGCTGACGGTTGTCCCTGGTATATGAGGGCAATTCTCCCCAAGAATGGAAATAGTTGGGTGGTGCGTAAGTGGGGTCAAGAGCACACCTGCCTAAACCAGAATCTCACCCGGGATCATAGGCAGCTAGATTCAGATGTTATATGTGCATCCATTATTAGTAGGTTTTCCATTTGTTTTTTAGTTACATTCGGTTTAGTTATTGACAGTAAATTTATAATTTGCTTTGTTGTCATTAGGTATGTTAAGAGAAGATCCGGCTTTAAAATCAGTGGTGATACAAGAGAGGATACAACGTCTGTATGGATATAATGTAACATACATGAAGGCTTGGAAGGTGAAAATGAAGGCCATTGTGAAGTTATTTGGTGATTGGGAGGAATCATATGCATTCTTGCCCAATTGGTTGACATACATGATGCAGTGTAACGTGGGTTCTGTTTTCAAGCTAGATACAGATGAATGTTTCGACGAGCATCATTTTTATAGTGATGAACAAGTCTTTCGTAGGGTTTTTTGGTCATTTAACCAGACCATTGAAGCCTTCAAATACTGTAAGCCCATACTCCAAGTTGATGGCACCTACTTGTACGAAAAATACAAAGGTACTCTTTTGATTGCGACTTCACAGGATGGGGATGGGAAGGTCCTGCCCATTGCCTTTGTTGTTGTTCCTCCTGGTGAGAAGTATGATGATTGGTGGTGGTTTCTTTGTCTCATACGTGATCATGTGACACAGAGGTAGGGTATTTGTTTGATATCTAATCGTCATGCTAGTATCATAAAGGCAGTTAAAGATCATCGTAATTGACAGCCTCCATATGCCTATCATGTGTATTGCCTACGTCATGTCGGGAGCAACTTTAATACTAAGTTTAGGGATATACAATTGAAGAAAACAATTATGAAACTAGGTATGCAATTTCACATTTTATGTACTTCTTGCACATATTTGTAATCATTTATTTGTTTCCATTGTTATGAGTTTACTTTCACTATTCTATGCAGGGTACATGAGTTCAAAGATCCTATTTGACATACGGTTTCAAGAGTTTATTGAAACACATCCACAGGTTGCTTCCTGGTTTGATCAACTTCCAAAGGAGAAATGGTGCAGGTCTTATGATGAAGACGAATGGAGGTTTGGTCACATGACTACTAACCTAGCCGAGTGTGTCAACAAGGTCCTTAGGGGTGCCCGTAATCTGCCGATAACGGCATTGGTGAAGATGACTTGTAGTAGACTTGTCAAATATTTCATCACGAGGCGTGTTAAGATTAACAAACATGTGGCTGCAGGTAGGATAGTGTCAAAAAAGGTTGAAGAAGCGATACACAAAATGGATTAGTTGATAGTCACGTACTAGAGTGTGACTCTATGACAGAGATTTACAGTTATTTGAGGTTGAGGACGCATACAACAAGTCTACACATGACGCTAGTGACATAATGAGGGTTGACTTGATCAATCGCAAATGTCAATGTGGGAGGTTCACAGCAATGAGGTATCCCTGCAGCCATGTATTAGCAGTATGCAAGATGGAAAATTTAAACCATTATGATTATGTTGACCTGGTATTCACTATGTCATATATTAGTCAGGTATATGCTGCACACTGGTATCCTATAGGCAATGAATTATTTATTCAACAAGGAGATGGCCCCACATTTATCCCAAACGTAAGTTTGTCACATACACAGGGAAGACCAAAGTCTACAAGGATACAAAATGAGATGGATTGGGTGGAGTCTCAACCCTCGGGCAGTCAACAAAGATGTAGGAGTTGTAACCAAGTCGGTCATAATATGCGTACATGTCTAACGAGGATTAGACAAGCTTGAATTCATTGTAACGTGTCTTGCATTGAGTTTATGATGATTTGTTTTTGTTTTGGCTTCAAACTTTGCATTTTGTTTTATTGTAACATTAGCGGTTCAACCCTATGCAAGACCATTAATTGATGATCAAAATACCTGCCCCAAGTCACATTGATATGTAAAAGGGATATATTTGAGGTTTTGTACATGCTGGAAATCGAATTGGACAAGTGAGGGGTGCCTCTGTCCTGATTTAGTCGACTAAACCATAATGGTTTAGTCGACTAAATATTTAATTGATGATAAACCATTATGGTTTAGTCGACTAAATCGAATTGGAGGCACCCCCGATTTAGTCACTCCAAATTTTATTTCCAAAGAAATTTGATTTCCAAAGACAATTCAAGCTTCCCAACACAATTTTACATACCAAAGTGGATAAATTCATACCACATAAACAAAAGCAACAAAATTCATTAAAAAAATAACATCAATATGATTACACTTGGACAAAGTCTAACCACACAAACTAAAAACCAACATGAAGTCAAAAGCAATATCAAGTCAAAAAACAACAAATAAATCTAAACTTCCTCCTCAGATGTGTCAGCCTCCTCCTCAGATGGAGTTCCCTGGTCATCGTCACCGACTACCTCCTGCTCTCGTCCAAGCTGCAACTAACCAAGCCTATCCTCTAACCCCTTCATCTGACCCTACATCCACCTCTACCTTTCGTTCTCTTTTTCAATGTGGCTCTTCCACTTCTTTTTTAGTTTCGCTTCCATCTTGGCATTTTGTTTTGTGTTGGCATAGATGGCTTTCATGACATCATCAAGGGAGAATCCACCCTCCAGCACAAAAAAGTCATTCATATCAACATCGTCGTCATCATCATCATGGAACTCTGGAGCAACAATGGGTGGAGCCGGGCCAACATCAGGTACCTCCTCCTCAACATTAGTGTATTGCCATACACCATTTGGCCCTTTTGAGATCTTGCACTGCTCCAATAAATGCTGTCCAAAAATAGCATTCCACGTTTTTTGACTCACCATTTGCTCTGTATGCATAGGAACACCAAAATGCTCCAATATCCCCTGAACCAGATACGCGTAAGGGAGTGCAGCATTATCATTCTGTTTGGCCTTATACATCATATTGCAAATGAAGTGCCTCCAGTTCACGTTAATGCCATGACAAATGGCCCACATAATAGGAATGTCACCCTCCAACACCCTCGAATGATTGTAAGCCCGAGGGAACAATATGTGGGTGATGACGTAGAAGAGGATACAGCCACTAATAGTCAGCTGGCCCACAGAAAGTATAGGTCTATGAGCTCCTAGCCTTCGAATCTCATTAACTGCCTCCTCGATGAAATCCCTCTAAGGCTGCAGTGCTATCCCTATCATACCGAACACCCCCCGCTCCATCAAAATCATACACAAGTAACACCATCCAGTCGTCTACCGTCATCAATATGTCAACCCCGCAGACTCGAGACTACAGATCACCATTTATATAGCTCATGTTATGGTAGAAAGCTATCACCATAACCTCTGAATATAGACAAGTCTTCTCCGCCAAGCCTCTCAGATGGGAAATATCCAACATTGGGACTATATCAAATCCCTCACTCACAAAGAATGCGATATCTATTGACTTCAGCTTGCAGATGGATCTAGTGGCAAATTTCTCCACGAATCGGTCATGCTCTTGTACATTATTATCGAATAGATAACCGAAAGGAAGATCCACAATGGGCTCAGGCTCTGCCTGCTGTGCCCTAGAGGAAGATGCCCCGCGGCTCGCTCGTTGCTTAATCCGCCTCCCACGCTCATTGTCGGTGTTAGAATGAGCTTGTCTACGATGCATGATGCAAACAACAATCTACAAATGGACATTATAGACCATCAAAAAACAAGAAACATTCATCATTTTTAATTTCCCTATATACATTCATCATTTTCACAAACAAACACAATCAACATAAACAACAAACATTCAAGGAGATGAGTTATTCAAAAAACTTAACATCTAAGCAACATAAACAAACATTCATCATTATAAACAACAAACATTCATCATTTTAACAAATAAACACAATCAACAAGAAATAAATTGATGAAAAATGAAGTGAAATTCGTCCAAAATTTAAAAAATTATCAACTGATGTAAATATTTCCACTTTCACATGTACATTCCTCATTTTCATCCATAAATCCTGAGTAAATACTCAAATCAGTCAAACATACACAACAAAATCACCCAATCAAACCACAAAACACAAAAATGCAAATCAAAAATGAATAACAAATTCGAAATGGAGATGAGAACATAACAAACATACACAAATCAATCAAAGATACACAAGAAAATCACCCAATAAAAGCACAAAATGAAAAAACGCAAATGGAGTTCGTATAAACGCAAGAACAACGGTGGAGATTCAAAATGGAGATGAGAACATACCAAAATCGACGCAAATGACACTAGAATCAAGCTTCCTTCGCTACCCACCAACGGATTCAGCAAGGTTTAAGGGGAAAAAACAGAGGGGGAGAGGTTTATGTGGCTCCCTTAGTCGATTAGGGTTTGTGAAGCCGCATTGGGGTTTTTAAAAAACCCCTCTAGACTGATTTAGTCGACTAAACCTTAGGGTTTAGTCAACTAAATCTCGAGGATGTTTAAAAAAAATGGGCGCCCGCATTTTAGTCAACTAAATGAGGGCATTACTCTACTAAATAGGGGCAGATGCTTAAATAGTTTCCAAACAGGGGACATTTTGTTAAATAGTTATTTAATAAGGGGAAAATTGGTAAAAAGCCAAAAGGACGATGCCTTCATTCGTTTTTTTAAATCATTTTCTCTTTCTTTTTACACCATAGTAAGGTCCCGTTTGGTGCATGAAAACAATGCTGATAGAAAATAAAAATGGTTTCTTCTTTTTTTTACGTCACACGTTTTATTTTCGTAGGCTAAAATTTAAAAAATCCTTACTGTGTGTTCGGCATGGTTTTGCCTCCTTAAAAAATCAATGGGAACCCAAAACGTTAGTTGGAGAAAAAAAATCATGTTTAATGTTTTTACAAGCACAAATATCTATTTATTAGAGGCAATATTATTCGAGGCATTGTCAAATATTAAATATGTGTATCTCTTTCATTAAGGATACGAATCTTGATTTGTCAGGGACTAACCCTTCTCATCCCTTTTCTCTCATCTCTATTTTTTTCTTTCTTTCTAGGATTTCTTCTCAGCCAAATGTTAATGTATTGTAAATGTAAATGTGTGTTTCTTAGTTGCAATGAATCGTCTCGTTAGTTCATCGTCACTATTTTGATCCCATCATCCACTTCTTCATCTGTCAATTTCATATCCAAGAGTGGTGAGAGAATAGGTTCTTAACTTCTTTGTTTTGAGAGTTAATTGGTGCATATATGCTACCTCATGTTCTTAATAATTTGGGTGTCTTAATTAAATTAATTATTTATTGAAAATGTGGGTGGGATTCGCTAAAATACCTTCTTATATTATTGGCAATAAAACTATTCCATAAAACAAACTCTCTAAGTATGTGCAATAAATAGGAATATTATAAAAAATGATAAATATGAAAGAAAAAATAGATATATATCATATTTGACTAAATCCAACCCGCAATGGTAGCCATTAGAGTTTTGTCGGGTTGAATGGGCCTATCTGACTAAAGTATATTGGGCTATTATGTTCAGTGACATCTCACTAATTACTCACTAGGTAAGAGTATTAGTTATAAAATGCTTCTTTCTATCCTCCAACCTCTGTGGGCTAAGAGAGGAGTTATTAGCCTTATCAATATAGGGAATGGGTTCTTTGTAGTTAAGGTTACCAATAAGGAAGATTACTTTAATGCTCTTACGGGAGGGCCCTAGATGGTGTTTAATTATTACCTCATTGTGCGTCCTTGGGAGCCCTTGTTTCATCCTTTGAGGGCAACCATTGATAAGGTGGCCGTCTGGGTTCGTATGCCTAACGTTGCTTTGGAGTATTATGATAAGGAAGCTCTTACTTGGATTGGTGATAGGATAGGGGATACCATTAAGGTAGACTTTAACACTTCCTGTCAACTTCATGGTTGGTATGCAAGGATTTCTATTTTGGTGGATCTAGGGAAGCAATTGATGTCGGGTTTTAATATGGGAAGGAGGATTACTATGTAGAATATGAAGGCCTTCATGATTTGTGTACTTAATGTGGAGTTTAAGGACATAAATCCAGTGAGTGCAAAAAAAGGGATGACTCTGGTAAGAAGGGTATGGAGGTGCATAGTAAGCATGAAGAGGATAGAAGTGGTGGTTTATGGTTGAAGGAAAGTCCAAATGCAGATTCTAATGTGTGGAGGGTTGTTCATCGTCAACGTTGTCTGAAACAGGGGCGAAGGAGAAGGTGACCGGAGCTCTAAGCCAGTCCGAAAAGGGTTCCAGATTTGACGTTTTAGAGGTTACGGAGGGGGAACAAATCGAGGCTATGGTGGCTGTGCAGACTGAGGTATCTGGGGAGGATGAATTAGGTGTCGGTATTGAGGTTGTGGCATCAGCTTCATGTGGTGATTTGGGTAGTTGTTAGTCGATTTCCTTGATGGCAAGTGAACCAGTCGAACAAGTAATAAAGTGTAAGTATAGTATCGTGCCACAGAGACTGAGATACCAAAGAGTAACACTCGATTGCTATGATAGTTGTGCAAACAGAAAGTAAATATATTCACGTTAAGAGGTTTTTGTGGTTATGCTAATAGCAGAAATAAACAGAGTGAATTAAACTTGAGAAGATATCAGTAAGAAGTTAGGCTAGACTCATAATCACCCTTAAGTACATCAATCCCCTAGTTGCTCTACCAATTGCTATAGCATCTATACTGCACAGCTTCTGCAATGCTACAGCATAGCTACTAACTACAAAGCTATTTTGTTAACCCACCACGATAGTCTGCCGAAGTTTCCGCGTCCGATACATATGATGCTAACTATACTCCTTTCATATTCCTATGGCAACTTTCTAGTTGGATCTGTTGTACACTCAGTGTGTTATGGTTATGAGAGGTAGACACATTCCTGAAGCCTACAATAATAGGTCAAGCCATGCACGGGCTGCCTAGCAAACACTGTTTCTCATATAAGCAACCCCTTCTTGAAGCCTACAATTATAGGTCAAGCCATGCACGGGCTTGCCAGTAAGCCGAGGCCACAAATCTAGCCCCTAGCTTCCGCTAATTGATTAGTAATTAATGCACTGATAAGTAAACCAAATTTATTAAATTAAGAACTTGCAACTGGGTTCATTTAATACCTTAAGGAATCATCCTCGTCTAGCCATAGGAAAAACAGTTCATGGCTGATGAGGGAAACACAAAACAGACACCAACATAATGACCCATGATCGAAAGACTAAAATAAAACGAAAAACAGAAAGCTTTGATGAAGTTTCAACGACGTGGATGCAGCCCTATCACGTCACCACTCCATGTCTTCTTCTCTCCATCATACTGCAAGGAAGGATGCTGGGTTGTCCTGGAAATCTCGTGCTCTTGTGAAATCTCTCACTCTTCTCTTGAGTCTCCCAAATGTAGAATCTCGTTCTATGGCTCTTCGACTCTCTTAGGGTTAGCTCTGCTGTTCCTTATATAATCAGACTTTCTTGCGGCGCAAGTTACAGCGAGTTGGGCCTTTCCTAATTTATTGAGATCTATCATATCTCTCGATCCGAGTAGATTGATTCTGCTGATCCTGCGGGATTCTTCAAATCTTTTAGTTTCGATCCTCCGCATCTTCTATTCTGTTATATCAGCAATCTACCTGTCGTTATCGCCCTTTCCTTTTATTCCTGAAATCACCTAGATAAAAAGGACAGAAAACATGCTACATAGCATTGTGTCTTCTACTTTGCTATAGCTTTCGTGATGTCTTGCATTGCACTTCGAATTGCTGTTAGAATGCTATAGCATCGTATCAGCTTTGCTATACATTCTTCCTTAAAAAACCATGTAAATTGTTCTTCTTAGCACATGTAAATAGTTTCTTCCCTTCAGTTCCCAATATCCTGAATGTATGCCTTTTTGGTTAGATTATCTTTAGTTAAGCTCGTATTTACCATTCAATTCAGTGATAAAATATAGGGAAAACATGGTATGATTTGTGCCCATCAAATACCCCCACTCTTAGCTTTTTTCACTCTTGGGCAAAATAAGATGAAGTGAACGGAGACTCATAGCCGTAGTACTCTTGTCTGTATAACCTTGCTTGCGCAGTTGCTGTTAGGTCTCATTCTCCATTCGGTAATCCCACTGCCCAGTGCCAACAGCTCAAAATGCATGGTATTGTTTAGATGAAGAAGTCTCAAGAGGCTCTCAAGTTTGGTGTTTACGCTCGCTCACCTAGGGGATTTTAGTTTCTTTCTTGTCGAACAAGCCCAGAAGATCCATAGCCTTCTTGAAGTTCTAAGATTGCTTCCTAGCATCTGAGTATTCGTTCATCTAAAGGACTTCTTGGGTTACAATGTGAGGATGGCCTAGTGTTTTGAGATGGGGAATGAAGGTGGATGCTATAGCAAATCCAATAGACAAATCTTTTGGCTTCAGCTGAGTGCTCCTCCTTGAACCTTGTAATTCTTGCTGATCTTTATTCTAAGTCTTTTTTTTTCTTTTCTAGAAATCTCTTTCTCTCTCTTTTTTTTTATAAGCAAAACAACAGCTCTTTTTGCAGCATTTCATGGGAGCACTCTGCCATAGCGTTGTTCACAATTTTTTCTTCTGGCTTTTCTATCTAATGAAGTCTGCTATAACACACTCGTGTGGCTCAATGGGGTAGCAATATAGAGATGATGATAAATGGGTTGTGTATGGGATTGATGTTGGAAATTATGCCCTAGGGGCAATTCATTGAACTTTGGATATTTAAGTTATTTAAAGTATTCTCTTTTGTTATAATTTTCATTTGCATGTTCGTATTGATAACTGCATCCCTGGATACATCTTATCGATTATCCTAAATGTCCGGGTCATCTACGCGGGAGCGAAGATGAGTTAAGACCGATGACTTTGATGAGGTATGGAGATACGAAATGACTTTGATGAGGTATGGAGATACGAATCAAAGTCATGGGCACTTGTAAGAGTACAAGGTGCTGGATCGACCCACTATGAGAAAGCTGCATGGATCTAGTCATAAGCTTATCTCATGTATAACCGCGTCACGACGCCCTATGACCTGAGATCATCATGGATTCCTACATGATGAGTCACTGGTCTTTGACCTAGTCAAAAGTCACGTTTGATCGGGTAATGATAAAGGCTGGGATCGGGTTCCGTGATTTTCATGCGGAGGGATGTGAATGGTCAAGATGGAATTTGTCCCTCACATTTGTAAAGAGATAATATGAGGCCCCTCGATGAGTGAGTCTAAGAAATGTATGGCCATACTGTGATGGAAAGGGGTTTCCATTTCACTAATTAGACTACTCGAGAATCAAGAAAGTAATGGTCAAGAAAAGGAAGTTGACATTATCCATTCCTCATCTTTGACCAAATTATCGCGTGACAAAAGAGACGTGACATGGTTGTACGATAGGTTGTATCGTGTCATCGATCCCCATGTGAATTGGGTAGTCACAATGTCTTGCTAGAGGCCGCTTGCGACTTGTGGGCGACACGGTGTTGGCCCACCGCCAATCTCATATGGGCTCAGTGGTCGCACACAAGGGTCGCATGACAAAGAATAACCCAACACGAGCAAAGTGTCCAGGTTCATTGAATCTTAGATTAATCCGAGATTTAATGAATACTTAATTTAGTCTCCGGGGTGAATATATATATATATATATATATATGTATAAATTCGAAATTAATGTATATATATTAATATTATAAATAGAGATTATAATATTATTATATATTATTTGTTTTATATTTAATTTATTTGATAAATTAAATATCTAAAACAAATAGAGATATTGTATCTCATTTAATATTCGAATAAAGATATCGTATATCTGTTTAATTTAAATTGAGATATAGTATCTCAGATTTAATTAAATAGATAGATATTATTTCTGTTAGGAAATATATGTTTTAATTATATTTTAGGAAGTATATTATATTAGGAAGTATATTATATTAGGAAGATATTATAGAGACAATATGGAGATAAATTAAATCGATTTAAATTTTATGGGGCTATGAATACGTGGCCATTAGATTGGTTCTCCCTCTTTGATATTCATTGTTCGTTTAGGTAATTAATATTTGATTTAGTCCGTGACGTTTGGGGTCCATGTCTGTCGGTCTAAACACGGTTTAGGTACTTTGTTACTTTTGTCGATGATTTCTCTCGTACTTTAATTTGAATTAAATTCAGTTAGATTAAATCTATAAGATAGATTTAATTAATATGTTTTTTTCTCATGTTTCAATTCAAATTTTAGATTTCGATCTGGTTTTAATTGGATTAAATAAAAACGTTACATTAGATCGATAGATTTAATTGACATTTATTTAATCCATATATTTGAAATTCTGAATATAATACGCCGAGAGGTTTTAGAAAAACCTACGGGAGTTTCATTCGAGCGTATTTTTCAAAAAAGCCGCAAGAGAAACCCTAGAGGTGATTTTTGAGAGAGACACACAAGAGGCGCTAGCACGCTGCCGTAGCCGTGTTCGGGAGTTGTTCGTGTGGATACCAGTGGAGGAAGACGATCCTACGAGTCATCTTCTACTGATCGAGGAGGTAGCCCACCTGTTCAAGGAAGAATAAGGCGTGAACGAATTCTCCAAAGGTAATTTTGGATTCCCTAGCCTTGGTTTAAACGCACCTGAGTGATCCTCAAGACGGGATTCGTAGAAGTTTTAATCCACTGCGTTGTACGGATCCCAACAATTGAAGGGTATGATATGAATGCCTTTATCCTATGACCTTCAACTTAGATGCCAGATAGTTTATCAAGAACTAAGACAAATCAAGGATCAAACATAGGCTAGCAAACATGCACACAGAATAAAACAATTAGGCTCAATTCAATCCTTCCATTGGGGGCTCTTCCCTTTAAACAACCTCATTACTACTTTACCTCGAGTCAGATTAGCTAGCATCGTCAATTTCCCAAGCCTAAAGGTTCAGTTTCCTTAGGCAACCATGCTATGCTTTGTTATACAGACATTCATTCCATTGCTACAAGGTTCTGTTCATGCTTTATCATGTCATTTGAGAAAATTTTCCAGTTTGTGCAAAAAACTCTATACAGGGTGAATCGGATCACATACACGAAAATAGTAGTGGTAGATTATATCACATATCTAATCAGTCCCCCCCACACTTGAACGATGCAATGCCCTCATTGCAGCAACAGTAATAATAATGCGATGATCATAAACTTGGCGCGCAATAGGGGGCGGAAGGGAATTAAGGGGTAAGAGAACAAATTAATTGCAGCAGCATTCAGATTGTCAAAAAAAGAAACAAACGAGAAGAAAATTATCAAAAGAAAAGAAAACTACGAGGCAGGAGGAATGGGGGGGCTGGGGCACTGCTGGCGGTGTCGTCCTCATCCGAAGAATTGCCGAGGGTGTTGACCACGGGGATCTCCGAGTGGGAGCGAGAGAGAGACACGGTGGGCTTCAAGCTTCGCCCAAGAGTCGCTCCGGAGTGTCTTAAGTGAAGATGGAATATCACCTAAAGGGGGGTGAATAGGTGATCTTAAATATTTGAAGCTTCTTTTTAAATTGTGAGCGAAATAGAGACCAATAAGATAAATGACCACAAGAGAATTTATTTTGGTTCGGTCTAAAACTTCGACCTATGTCCAGTCCCCATAACACCTGGGATTTCACTATTCTTCAGAACAATTACAGACTCTGTAAACGAAGGATGGTCCCTTTCACTCTCGGACTCCACTCCCCCTTACAAGTTGTAATCTATACACCCACTCTTAAGGTTCCACAACCTTAAGATACAAACTTAACAATGAAATAAGTGTTTAAATACTCCTCAGGAGTTGATAAATAAATGAACACTGAAGTGCAGTTGATAAACAGATGAAACAGCAAAATGTAATTAAACTCAAATTGATTGCACAGCGATTTTCGTAGTTGGCGAATTGAATGCCCAGCTATTTATAGTTGATGCAATTAATGACCGTTGGTGAGCTTCAAGAAATAGTCGTTTAGACACTCGGATATGTCCATTACACAAATGAAGCGTTCCACAAGAATTCCTCTGGTTTGACAGGTACAGCTGGGATTTTTAGTTCTGACATTCTCTTTCATTCTTTCGGTTGTATCCATTGTGAGTTAGCATTTAATGCCAACTTGGAGAATTTCAGAAACGGCTTTACTTTGCTCGAACATTGGTCTCCGAGAATATCACGATTTAGGTAGGAGCATTTAATGTCTCGACATGCAAGATTGCCTCATTTAAATCCACTGGTAATCTAAGTTTGAATAATCTGAAACTCATGAATAAATTGGTTAATAGCATTTGGTAATCATAATCAGTAATAATCAAAAGAGGTATTAATCCATTCGATGATTTATGAATCTCAGACACGGTGATTTCAAAAACAAGATGATGTTGCTCAAGCAAATATTCATGCTTGCTCGAGCAAGCTCCTTTGAAATGCTGAAGGAAATGCACTTGCTCGCTGATGCTCGATGCTCGAGCATGAAAATGTCATGCTCGGGCAAGCCTTTGGAAATCAGTTTAAAAACTCCTTGCTTCGCTGTTGCTCGAGCATGCTCTCCATCTTGCTCGAGCATGTTGCTCGAGCATGATTAATACCATGCTCAGGTAAGCTCTTTCTCAAACTGGAACAATTGCACAACACTCGCTGTTGCTCGAGCAGACTTCCAGACCTTGCTCGAGCAAGCCTTCTTTTAGTTGGAAATGCCTGGAATGCGCTGATGCTCGAGCATGCTTTCCAGCTTGCTCGAGCATAAGTCAAATCATGCTCGGGCAACCTCCTTTTTTAAAAAGAAAGAAGCACCTGCTGCTCGACCTTGCTCGAGCAGCATTTTGGGCTTGCTCGAGCATGCTGCTCGAGTAGAGTGTTCAGCAGAGCAAAAGACATAGATCGCTCGATGTTGCTCGAGCAACGTTTTAAGCTTGCTCGAGCAAAGTGCTTGAGCATTCTTTTACCTTCTGGACGAGCATGCTTTTTGTAGATGTTTTGAACAGCCTAGCTCGATGTTGCTCGAGCAAGACCATCTGGTCTGCTCGAGCAAAGTTCTATCAGATTCCACCTGATATGCTTTGCTCACAATGTTGCTTGAGCAAACATTATTCTTTGCTCGAGTAACATCCTGAAGACATACTTATTGAATTCATTTGCCATGTTCTTTCTTATTTAATTTCACAAGAGAATTGTAATCATTAAAAACACACGAGCCAACATTCTCCCCCTTTTTGATGATGACAATTCCAGGAGCTAGTTTGAAAAACATGAGATTTAATAAATTGATAAACCAAGTAACTGATGAAACTGAAATTGCAATGATGTTAATTTATAATCAGTTCAGTTACAGGATATGCTAACTTAAACCACAAAAAGTTACACATAACAAAACATAAACTGACAATATAATCAAACTAGCCAAACTACTCTCCCCCTTTGTCATCGACAAAAAGGGAGCCTTGAACAGCCGGAGAAGTAGGGGAACGATCAGGAAAATCAGAAGAAGATGAAGATGGAAGAGGAACTATGGAAGGATCTATGGCAAGTGGAGGAATAACCAGATCCACAACTGGAGGAGATGGAGGAGGATGAGGAGCAGGACTAAGAAGCTTCTCAGAGGGACCAGAATAGCCAAGACTTTGCACTAAGGCATCCAGAGTCGCATCAAAGTTTTTATGTTGTTGGACAAGAGTCTGAACCTCGGTCATGAGATCTTGTTGTTGATCATGTAGAGCAAAGAAGCGCTGGTCCATGTCTGACTTGAAGTCTTGGAAGTCTAGGTCCATTTGAATGCCAAGATTACTTTTGAGGCTCAACATATCTTAATGAAAGCCCGCGATCATCTTTTTGGTCAATTCCTGATAAACATCTAGGGAGCACAACACAGAGCCATGGCTTTCTGAATAGCGGCCTCAACAATAGCCTGAGTAGCAGCCTGAGAAAATGATGGCGCTGGAGCAGAAGTAGATGGATCAGCCTTAGAAGACTCTGCTTCATTCGGAGGTTGTGAGGCATATGGTATTGAGACAAATGGCTTAGACACAGCCGACTGAAAGGAGGAAATAGGTTCCTTGCCCTTCCCTTTCTTTGATGTCGCCTTAGTGAAGGATATCCATAGACTTTTCATGTGTTCCTTCCCAAATCGTTTAGGATATACTTCATCGTCGTTCGAGAGGTACCAAATGTTGTTGACTTCTAATAT
Source organism: Acacia acuminata (assembly GCA_019022655.1). Classification (NCBI taxonomy): domain Eukaryota; kingdom Viridiplantae; phylum Streptophyta; class Magnoliopsida; order Fabales; family Fabaceae; genus Acacia; species Acacia acuminata. The sequence goes on along the minus strand of JAFJYI010000112.1, from coordinate 1,379,680 downwards.
CCGAGAGACCAATGATGGATATGGGATTGTAGCGCGAAGCCGAACCTTAGCGTCAGAAATAAATGTCATCATCTCTTCCATAATCCATTTTCCCATATCCTGTTGCTCCATAGCAATAAGAGATGCAAAACGCTCAAAATCTCTTCTTACAAAATGAGTGTAGCTCTGGCCTTTCTAAACTAAACTGCGACTGTACACGTACCAAAGCACTCTGTATTCGTCTTTCATCATAACCGGAGTCACGTTAATTTTGGTGCCTTCCATTGGAACATCCGGGAAGAGAATGCGATGACACTCAACATGTGAGAGTTTGGGAGGATCTTCAGGAATGTCCACAATACCCAAAAGAACGTTGAGATCATGAGCCGTTAGCTTGATTTTTTGGTCTCGAACATGTGTAACCAATACGTCCTCATCAGATTTGTTTGCCTTTTCTTGCACATACATGTTGTGGTAGAATACTCGTACAACTTCCAGAGAGTATGGCTTGCTTATCTCGAGAAGAGGCATAAACTGATGTAGCCAGTCAGTCATATCGAAATTGAATTTTTCTTTGAAATGAACCAAATCCACATAGATGATTGAACAAAAAGGTCTAGACTCATAATACCGCACAAACAGATGATGATCATCTACAGCAATATCTCCGGTAACCATATTGGTTGAGGGTTCCGGAAGCTTACCATCTGGGGGACGACTTGTTGTAGCTTGTTCGTCTTTATTTTCAGACTCTTGGGATTTGAGAAAAAATGAGACTTTGAGCTTCTTGCTTCCAGACCCTTGTGATTTCTGACTAAGGAAGGCTTGAGTGGAAGAGATTGGTCCTCTTTTGTTTTGCCATGAATCTCATCGAAGGACTTCTCGGTGTCGACGGTTTTCGAAGAGGGTGGAGACGGCGACCTCGAACATTTTCTCTTGCCGGAAGGAAGAGACCTCATCTTCAACCTCGTTGTTGGAGAAGTTGGTTGCACACCCTTCCTTTGCTTCTCACTTGTTTGAGACTTGGTTGCTGACTTCGAAGATTTTGACGGTTTCGACGAGGATTGGGATTTTGAGGATTTTGTGGGTTGTGAGATTTTCTCTGAATCTGCAACTTTGGGCTTGAAGTATCTCGATTTCTTCGTGGGAGATTGTTTAGAAGGAGATTTGTCGCTTGAACCAGCCATTTTGAGGATTGGAAAATGAAAAATTTCGAAGGTGAGGATTAAAGGATCCGTCGGCGACAAGGATTCCGATTTGAAGGTGATGAAGGAGGGAAATGGAGAAATCAATCGGTTGAAATAGTTATTTTTGGAGAATCAAACAGACGTAACGGTGGATTTTTGAGAATCGATTCGTAAACGGACGTAACGGTAGAATGAATTTGGGAGAAAAAGAGGGGTTAGGGTTTGACGGTTCTGAAAAAAGAAGAAGATGGAATGACAAAAAAATGACGCGTCGTTTCATTTTGAGGACCTGTCGTCCGACTTTGCTCGAGCAGATTTTGTTGCTCGAGCGAGTTCTTGCTTGAGCAAATATCTCGTTTTGCTCGAGCATAATCCCAAATAAAATACAAACCTTCAAATATGTATCGAGAATATTTGATTCATAACCTCATTTTGGAGAATTGAGACTTGAGATTTATCCTCTGCTTATTTTGAATAAACTTCATCAGCGAGATATGCTTAGGCAGACTCTGAAATATTGCTCAAGCATTGCTTCCTATTTTCTTCATTTTCCGTTCTTGTTTGAGCAGGCTTGCCCATTATACTCGAGCAAGCTTCCTTTACTTCTACATTTTACGCCGTTGCTCGTGCAATGTCAGAAAGCATGTTGTCATGCTTTCCTTTGTCTGACCTCTCTTATAGTAGCTGCCCGTTGTTGCTCGAGCAAGCTTCTGAGTTTGCTCGAGCAACATCCAATTATTGCTCTAAGTCAAGACCTAACATTGCTCGAGCAGATTGATCATATGTACTCGGGCAACCATTTTCTTCTTGATTTTTCATAGCTTCTCATTATTGCTCGAGCAGATAGAAGATTGTGCTCGAGCAACCTCCTCATTTCATCTTTTTCAACATAGTTTTCTTTTGCTTGCTCGAGCAAGAATTACTGAGATGCTCGAGCAACCCATTCTCTAATAAGCTCTGTTTTAACTCTTGTGTACAGAGTATCCTGCAAAATATAAGAAAGAGACTCCGATGCCAAAGTCAGTAATATTCTATTAAAAGTAAATTAACTATAAAATAAACGCTTACAATTCATTGGGATTAGCCATTCCCAATTCTCTCCATATGAACAGAAATTGTTCTTTAGCCAACGGTTTGGTGAAGATATCGGCCAGCTGTAGATGTGCGGGAATAAACATCACTTTGATGTCTTTCTTCTACACGATATCACGAATAAAGTGATGTCTGACATCGATTTGCTTGGTCCTTGTGTGTTGGACTGGATTCTTCGCCAAGCTAATCGTGCTCGTGTTATCACAGAGAATTGGGATCTCTTTCAAGTGGACTCCCAGATCAGACAATTGTTCTTTTAACTACAAAAATTGTGCACAGCAACTTGAGGCAGCAACATACTCCGCTTCAGTTGATGATACAGCTACAGTTGTCTGCTTTTTACTGAACCAAGATACAAGCGAGCCTTCAAAGAACTCACATTGTCCACTGGTGCTCTTTCTGTCTATCTTGTATTCAGTGTGGTCAGCGTCTGAGTATGCAACCAAGAACTCTGGTTGCCCTTTTGGGAACCAGAGACCCAATTCCTTTGTGTCCGAGAGATATCGAAAGATCCTTTTGACGTGCTTGGTGTGTGATTCTTTAGGAGCTGATTGGAATCTCGCGCACATTCCCACACTAAATTGAATGTCTAGGCCGACTCGCAATCAAGTAGAGCAAAGACCCAATCATCCCTCTATACTTAGTTATATTGAAGTCTTTGCCTTTTTCTTCATCGGCATCCAGCGAGGTTGTTGAACTCATTGGAGTGTCAGCACCATTACATTGCTCCAAGCCAAACTTTTTAAGCAAGTCACGGAGATACTTTGTCTGTGAGATGAATATTCCATCTTTTCGTTGCTTGATTTGTAATCCGAGGAAGTAATTAAGTTCTCCCATCATTGACATTTCGAATTCACCCTGCATCTTCTTGGAGAATTCCTCACAGAGAGAGTCATTAGTAGCACCAAAAATGATGTCGTCTACATATATTTGCACAATTAGGAGTTCATAGAGCTTATTAGTTTTAATGAAAAGTGTTGTGTCTGCTTTTCCTCTAACAAAGTCTTGATTTAGAAGAAATTTGCTTAAACGTTCATACCAAGCTCTAGGAGCTTGTTTGAGACCATACAAGGCTTTCTTAAGGCGATAGACGTGGTCTGGATGATGTTCATTTTCAAAACCAGGAGGTTGTTCTACATATACTTCCTCCTGAATAAAACAATTTAAGAAGGCACTTTTTACATCCATTTGATAGAGTTTGAAATCTTTGATACACGCAAAGTCTAAGAGTACACGTATTGCCTCCAATCTGGCTACTGGAGCAAACGTTTCCTCATAATCAATTCCTTCTTCTTGATTATAGCCTTTGGCGACCAGTCTAGCCTTGTTACGAACTATAATTGCAGAGTCATCTCGTTTGTTTTTGAATACTCATTTGGTGCCAATAACCGGATGGTCCTTAGGCCTGGGTACCAAATCCCAAACCTGATTTCTATCAAATTGGTGTAATTCCTCTTGCATCACTATCACCCAGTCATTGTCTGATAGAGCTTCATCGATCTTAGAGGGTTCAATTTGAGATATAAAAGCGGAAAATGTTACTTCGTTTAAAGTACTTTTTGTGGTCCTCACTCCTTGATTAACATCACCAATCACTTGGTCCAAAGGATGATTCCTTATGAACTTCCAAGCTTTAGGTTGAGATTGATCAGGATTTTCAAAATTGTTTTGAGGATCAGTTTCAAAAACATCTTCAGAATTTTCAATAGACGTAGGAGTAGATTTCGAATAGAATTGGTTTTTGAAAGTGTTTTCTTCATCATCATCCAGAGTTTCATCTGACTTAGACTCACAGAACACAACATGTATTGATTCTTCAACTACACGAGTATGTTTATTAAAAACTCTGTATGCCTTACTTCTATTAGAATAACCAAGAAATATACCTTCATCAGATTTGGGATCAAATTTCCCTAAATTGTCCTTACCATTGCTATGAACAAAGCACTTACAGCCGAAGACGTGAAGATGAGCCAAGTTTGGTTTTCTCCCTTTATAGAGCTCATACGGAGTTTTGTTGAGCTTCTTCCGGAGATAGGCTCGATTTGATATGTAGCTGGCCGTGCTCATAGCATCTGCCCAGAAGACTTGTGATCATTCAACATTGCACGAGCCATCTCGGTTAGTACTCGGTTCTTCCTTTTGACTACACCATTCTGCTGTGGTGTTCTTGGAGCTGAGAAATTATGATCGATCCCATGAGCATCACAGAATTCTCTGAATGCTTGATTTTTGAATTCACCTCCATGATCCGTTCGAATAGCTGTAATACAAATACCTTTCTCATTTTGCACCTTATTGGCAAACACAACAAACAGGTCAAAAGTTTCATCCTTAAAGGATAAGAAAATAGTCCAAGTAAAGCGTGAGAAATCATCGACAATCACAAGAGTATATAGATTTCCACCAAGACTTCTAACTCTTGCTGGTTCAATTAGATCCATATGGAGTAATTGAAGAGGGCGGTTAGTCGAGATTTCAGGTTTGTTTTTAAAAGATGATTTAGTTTGTTTACCTCGTTGACATGAATCACATATCATATCATTTTTAAAACGAAGTTTGGGTAAACTAACTACTAAATCTTTTCTTAGCAACTTGTCTAGTTGATACATATTGACATGAGCCAAACGCTTTTGCCACAACCAACTTTCATCTAAGTTGCTAACAAAACATTTTTCAGAATTTATTATTGGTAAATCCAGAGTGTAGCAATTTCCCTCTCGTGGAGCTTTGAACAATACCTTAAGTTTACCTTTATCGATTGGAAGATCGTCTTTGTTGACAATGAGACATTCTTCCGAATAAAAAATGATCCAGTTGTTCTTATCGTGCTTTGGCTCACACTCAGAAGGTTGTGACAGAGACCTTCTACAAGATAGACATCCTTAATCTGAGGCCCGTCTTTTGCACAGATTTCACCAATACCAGTGATCTTTCAGGATTGATTTCCTCCAAAGGTGACTTTACCTCCATCCTTTGATCTCATTGCAACAAACATTTCTGCATCTCCCGTCATGTGTCTAGAGCATCCACTGTCAATATACCACTTGTTGAATCTTGATGCTCTCAAACACACCTGTAAGACTAAAAGGGATCAAGCTTTAGGTACCCATCTTTTCTTGGGTCCTTTGGGGTTAGTCTGGGCTTGAGGAACATAGGTTCCTTTAGGCACCCACTGATAATTACCAACTGGCTTATCCCTTCTATCCTTTTTATGGAAACACGATGAAGTACTATGACCCTTTCGATTACAGTAATTACAATATGCAAATGGATTTGAACAATGAACTGTTTTTCAAAAATAGTTCAAATAGGATTTTCCACCTGTTTTCTTTTTCCCTGTCTGTTTGTCAAAAATAGGATTATATCCTATGCCTGAACGATCGTTTGTAAATCTTTGTGCCTTCAAAATTACATTGAGCATTTCACTACCCTTGGTGAATTTCTCAAGTGATTTTGTTAGGTATGAATTTCTTTTCTCCAAATCCAAACAATCGTCACAGATAAGATCTTTACAATTAAATTTTTCAACTCATAATTTTAGAGTCATATTTTCCCTTTTCAAAGATATATACTCATCCATAAGTTTTTCAAACTCAGATTGTATCTCATTATATTCATCAAATAACTCATCATAAGTTACCTCATTGCCATTTCTAGCTTGCTCTTCTTCTTCTGCCACCAGACAAACATTGGCAGTTTCTTTCTCTTCTTCACTTTCTTCTCCTAAGGAGTCATCTCCCCAGATTCCTGACACATATGCCTTCTTTTTAAATTGATAGGGCTTCTTCTTCTTTTCATTCTCACTGTCTTTCAGGTGAGGACATTCTGACTTGTAATGACCCAGCTTCCCGCATTCGTAATGTGTGATTTGATCTTTGTCTTTGAACTCTCGTCTTTCGAGTCACCTTTTTGAAATCTATTTCTGAAGCCGTGATCTTTTCTATAAAATCTTTTGAAACATTGTACAAACATAGCCATCTCATCATCATCTTCATCATCCTCATCTTTTTCTTCTTTCTCCTTCATAGCGTTCAGAGCAATTCCCTTGTTCCGGCTACTGTTGACTTCGTCCAAATCCTTTTTAAATCTCAACTTACTTTCATACTCTGACAAACTTCCGAATAAGGCAGCAACTGAGGCCATTGACTCTCCTCGAGCCTCTTCTATCGCAATGACTTTGGCTTCCCAGTCTTTTGTCAGAACATTGAGAATCTTTCTGACTTGAGGACCTTGCTCATAAATTTTACCCGAGGCTGCTAACTGATTAGTCAAATGAGTATATCGAAGTTGGAACTCGGTGATAGTCTCTCCCGGTTTCATCCGGCGATCATATTCTCGTGGTTAGAGTATTAATGCGATTCTCCTTGATGCCAGAAGTTCCTTCATAGGCTATCTCTAAGGCTTTCCACATTTCCTTTGCGGTGGACAAATTACATATACGGAAGTACTCTTTTTGGCTAAGAGCACTTTGTAGCATTAGTATGGCCTTATTGTTGAGAGTGATATTCTTTTTATCATTCTCATCAAATTTAGCCTCTGTCTTTGGAACTATAATTCCTCCTTTAGTCTTTACAGGTACATAGTCTCCGGTTTCTATTACACGCCAGAGACCATATTCTGTAGCCATTACAAACACTCTGAACTTGGTTTTCCAAAAGGAATAATGTTCACCGTTGAAGCCTGGAGGTCATTTGATTGATGCACCGTCTGGTAATATTCCTTCCATGATCTTTCTCGGGATGTTAAGCCCAACTGAGATACGAGGCTCTGATACCAAATGAACATGGAATATCACCTAGAGGGGGTGAATAGGTGATCTTAAATATTTGAAGCTTCTTTTTAAATTGTGAGTGAAATAGAGACCAATAAGATAAATGACCATAAGAGAATTTATCCTGGTTCGGTCTAAAACTTCGACCTATGTCCAGTCCCCATAACACCTGGGATTTTACTATTCTTCAGAACAATTACAGACTCTGTAAATGAAGGATGGTCCCTTTCACTCTCGGACTCCACTCCCCCTTACAAGTTGTAATCTATACACCCACTCTTAAGGTTCCACAACCTTAAGATACAAACTTAACAATGAAATAAGTGTTTAAATACTCCTCACGAGTTGATAAATAAATGAACACTGAAGTGCAGTTGATAAACAGATGAAACAACAAACTGTAATTAAACTCAAATGATTGCACAGTGTTTTCAGTAGTTGGCGAATTGAATGCTCCCCTATTTATAGTTGATGCAATTAATGACCATTGGTGAGCTTCAAGAAATAGCCGTTTAGACACTCGGATATGTCCGTTACACAGATGAAGCGTTCCACAAGAATTCCTCTGGTTTGACAGGTACAGCTGGGATTTTTAGTTCTGACATTCTCTTTCATTCTTTCGGTTGTATCCATTGTGAGTTAGCATTTAATGCCAACTTGGAGAATTTCAGAAACGGCTTTACTTTGCTCAGAACATTGGTCTCCGAGAATATCACGATTTAGGTAGCAGCATTTAATGTCTCTGACATGCAAGATTGCCTCGTTTAAATCCGCTAGTAATCTAAGTCTGAATAATCTGAAACTCATGAATAAATTGGTTAATAGCATTTGGTAATCATAATCAGTAATAATCAAAAGAGGTATTAATCCATTCGATGATTTATGAATCTCGGACACGGTGATTTCAAAAACAAGATGATGTTGCTCAAGCAAAGATCCATGCTTGCTCGCTGCTCGTAAAATGCACATGACCAGAGAATCTTTGAAGAAGATGGCAGTCAAAGTAAAACGCAGTATAGTCGGAGAATCGGAGGGTCTTCGATCAAGGAACCAGGATTATAATCAGAGGAATATTTCCCGCTAGCTAATATAAAGAAGTTAAATCAGTATGGCCATTCGATCGTAGGGGGCTTCAAGGAGAACACGCGCTCCTGATTTCAACTCTGGTCTCTAGGATGATCAGTCTCAAATGCAGGTTTTCTCCTTCCTTTTATGGTCTTGAAGTTTTTCTTTTCCATTTTTTGCTCGGAGGTTGCACTGTTATTTTGGTTTGCAACATCTCATCGAATCATTTATATGAGGAACCACAATGATCTCCTGTTGCTGCCAATATCTTTTATGGTTATTAAATTTGTAATATTAAATGATGAACCAACCAGTAAGGGGCCCTCCAGTTTTAGACCTACTACATATACGTTCAATGGCTTAATTATTGAACCTTTTTGGTTTGAGGATCCACTCTCCAAGGCCGTTTGGATCGAATTTTCCGTAGGAAAATATTTTCCTATGGGTGCCATTCTCACACGTTTAAAGGAAATGGGTTCCCACAAAAAATGGTAGGAACCTATTTTCCAGCGCTTTTGAAAATTGCCGAAAGTCCCATTTGCCCCTGATGACACGGCTAACTGTATAAAAGGGCGAGCATGTGATCCTGGAAAGACATAGAACTAAGAAGAACAGCGAACTGAGCATCCACATATATTTATATTTTTGTAAAGGCAATATGTGTGATTGAAATGGACAATGATAGACAAACAAACAATATCATGTATGTAACTACCTAGAGTAGTTTAAGTTCATCGTTTAAGTTTACAGCATGCAGAACTATATATTTTTTCCTTCCTCCACAATCCCCTGTTCAAATTACTTCAAGAAGAGTTAAACAAAAGATCTGTTCATACATGCGACACTAGAGTGAAAGCATGCATACTCGAGTGAGTATGCAAACAAGGTCATAATTTTCTTATTTATTATTTGCTTTGGTCCTATGCTCAGGTCTGATAAATCAAATAAAATTTATAGTTCTTTAGACTAGGAAATATCTTTTAGGTTCTCTGGTAATTCTCCCACATTCACGAGTGGTAAGTAAGATGTTGGTAATAGGTGTCAACTTTACCATCTGCATCGACTGTATGAATAGGTCATTTTATTACTATCCCTACTTTAGTTATCATCTGTTTGTCCCATGTTCTGCTTCTTTAAAAGGTAAACTGATGTCCATTTCTTTGTGTTTGACATTCATGGTTTCTAGCTTCGGATCAATTTTTTCGGTTTAGGCAAACTGTAATTTAAATGACCTGTTTTAATTAGACTGTGATTTAGGTGACTTCCATGGGGCCAATTGGTGAGGGAGGAAGAGAAGTGGTGCACTCTCCAGTGCGTACTTTGAGTGTGCATTGCCTGTGGTTTAAAATAATTTTTTATTTTTACGAGTAAAACATTATTATATCTCATTTTCCTATCTCATTTTTTTCCAACCAAATGCATGGGGACAAAATATTTTCTGTTCTATTTTATTCTTTTCCTTTCCATTCCTACCTTTTCTTCAATCAAACAGGGGCCCAAGTGAATGGATCTTTTCCTTCTCATTTTTCTTTGGTTTATTCTTTATTCTTTTTCTTTTTTTGGTTGCACATCCGGTATACAGAGCTTTGCCCTGACTAATCTAAATCTGACCTGAGTCGTGCACCTGGCTATGGTGGATGAGTCTCCCAGCAGGGCTTTTCTGCATTCACAAGGCTTGAACTCAAGACCTTACTTAAGGGACATGCAAGGTCAACCCCGTTAGTTCTTTGGTTTATTCTTTAATGGAGTAAAGTCAATGCCACAGATGTACATGTACCGCTCGGCTCCTATATATTCGGAAACATTTAAAAGGAAGTCTTGATCTTTTTTATTTTATTTTATTTAGATAAAAAAGAAGTCATGGACTTTGACATAAGGTGTTCTCTAATTTTGATGCAACAGTTAATGAATTATTCCATAGATGCCCTCCTCACTATATTCCAATATATAATATGAATATATTTAAAATAGCGTAAGTTAGGAATAAAAATGAAAAGAGATGTAAATTAAAAACGTTATTGTTATAACTTATTCCAATATAATTGTGCACTTTTCAATATAATACTCATTTTGATGTTTCATGTAAAACCTAATTAACTAATTTAATTATATTAAGTAATTTTGTTAAGTTAGTTAGCATGATATGCTTTTATATATATATATATATATATATATATATAAACACCTTAATCACTATATTCCAATATAATATGAATATATTTAAAAATAGCGTGGGTTAGGGGTAAAAATGAAAAGTGACGTCAATTAAAAACGTTATTGTTATAACTACATTCCAATATAATTGTGCACTTTTCAATATAATACTCATTTTGATGTTTCATGTAAAACCTGATTAACTAATTTAATTATATTAAGTAATTTTGTTAAGTTAGTTAGCATGATATGTTATATATATATATATATATATATAAACACTTTAATCACTATATTCCAATATAATATGAATATATTTTAAAATAGCGTAAGTTATGGGTAAAAATGAAAAGTGACGTGAATTAAAAACGTTGTTGTTATAACTACATTCCACTATAATTGCGCACTTTTCAATATAATACTCATTCTGATGTTTCATGTAAAACCTAATTAACTAATTTAATTATATTAAGTAATTTTGTTAAGTTAGTTAGCATGATATGCTTTTTTTTTTTTTAAAACACTCTAATCATCTTCCTTAATTCTCTCCTTATATTTCCTACTTGTTGATTATTGTTAAGGAATATCAAAAACTTTAATTTGAAAAAAAAAAAATTGATAGATATTTTTTATTTGAAAAGAAAAAATTGATAGATATATATATTTTTTGTTGGGATATGTTTCTCTGAATTGTAAGACAGTTTAGAATTATGCTTGAGCATCTTAACTTAGAAATTTCCCCCGGAAGATATTCACTTTAATTAAGGCACTTCTATTTTTTTTTTTAAAGCCTTCAAATACTAAATCAATATACAAGATATATTCTCATAATTCATCTAAAAGGTCTTCAACTTGATTGTTATAATTTCTAATGATTTCTTGGTAATTTATATTTTCCCACAAAGCCAATATATATAAAAAGAAAGATAGAAAGGGCTCTCTTATGTTCTTGAGTGAAATGGAATTTGATTTAAAAAAATATAATAAAGTAGTAACAAATTAGATACAGGGAGCGATGCAGGAAATAACAAATTGTCAAATAATTGGGATGAGGTTATAAAAAAGGTAGGGAATTTAGTCAAGGTTAATTTCGTAATTAAAAGTTTATATTTTGGATTTTTAATCTTTCAAAATAATTATACTTTTTAAGATCTTATTAATAAATATTTATTTTCTTTGTTCTTCTTCCCTAATTCTCCCAATAAAGTAACTATACTAGGTGGAAAAGAATATCTCCATTGATCTCTTTCTTCATTTTCCCTCATTAAATATCTTCAATATCATATAAGTTTCAATGGTTGAGGTTTAATACTATATAAAAATATTATTATAACATGAAATAAAACATTAATTAGTATTGAAATATCAACCATTGAAACTTAATATGATAATTGAGACATTCAATGGAGAGAAAATAGAGAGAGATATCAATGGAGACATTTTGTTTCGCTACACAATGCCAGTGAAATAAAAAAAGCCTGCAAGTAGGTGTCGTTTCTCTCATTTTCCCATTCTCTCCTTTTCTCCTACTTTTGCTCTCATTTTCTCATCTTCACCATTGCATACAAATTTCGATGATCCAGATTTTACATCTTATAAAAATGTTGTTACAGTTCTAGTTAAAAATGCGTAAATAAATTTTAAATGCTAAAATTTGTTTTAGACAGTTCACATCTTTAGTGAAAAAAATGAAAAGAAAATTTACTCTACAATAATAAGCTACTCCTTTTTAGATTAAATTTTAACAATTTAAATTTATTTATATATTTGTTTAAGTAAAAAAAATTATTTTTATTATAAGATGTATAATTTAGACCATTAAAGTTTTCTTTCAAGGGTGGAGATAAGAAAATGAGAGGGAAAATAGGGGAAAAAGAGAAGCCACGGGTTGAGTTCAATCCATGGTACACTTGAAGGGGATCTACAAAACCCATGTGTGAGCTGAAGAGAGATACTATGTATGCGCTGGGATGCCTGTCTTTGCTACTGCACTCCCTACTGACCTTTAATTTTTGGCCCTTCCTAAATATGTTTTTCATTATTCTTTTGATAATTAAATTCTACATAAAATGAATGATATTTTGATATGGTATCGGCAAAAAAAAAAAAAAAAAAATGAAGTAGTTGTTTTCAGGTTTTTTATGATTTTTTAAAGATTTAAAACTCTAAATTAAATAGAATCTACACAATTTTGAACTCTAAAATTTTAAGACAACTCCATTGTTGCTACCTATATGATATTAAAATACTACTCATTTCATGTGAAATCTAGTTATCAAAAGAATCATGAAAACAATATATATAGGGTTTAAACTTCTCATGTTACATGAGAAGAAAAAAATTCCCACACACAAGAAATAGTGGGACCTACACATATATATAATGCTAATTATATATATATATATATATGTGGGTCCCATAATTTCATATGTGTGTAGGAATCTTCTTCTTCTCATGTAACATGAGAAGTTTAAACCCCCCATATATATTATGTGTGTGTGTATTATATTGTTCAACGTATTTTCGATTTTCCTTAGATTATTCAGTTTCGAACATCATCCAATAGCCCAAAAGCCATTCGCTTGCAAACAAAAAGAAGAGGCTAATTCTAGTCAACTACAAAACCCTCCGATCCTTTATTCTCTCGTTTTGTTAAGCATATATATAAAAGATTATGTAATTATACAATTTGTTACTCATTCTATTATTATAGGCAATACGCGTACTATAGCTATTGGCTTACCAATTCTACAAATAACAGAATTAGTCGCCTCCAATGAATCATCGAGGCCATTGCATTTTTTCCCCCTTGAGCCTGATTTTATCTCGTTTGATAGTGGAGGGCAATGGATGGAGTCGCACCGTTTCTCCCACACGAAATCATCACAAATATTCTCAGATTCCTTCCTGTCAAATCCCTAATCAAATTTCAGTGTGTGTGCAAGCATTGGAAGAATCTCATAAAAACCCCTTCTTTCATAGCGGAGCATCTCCACCACTCCACTCAAGTTGGACTTCATCTTCTTCTCCACCGGCATCTCCCCAGTTATGATTTGCAGTTATATTTTCTTGATTGCAAGATGCAAATAGTTGAAGTTTCGAACTTGCCTGTGGTCGATGGTGAAGTTCAGATTGTCGGTTCCAGCAATGGCGTGCTCTGTTTACAAATAGGTTCTATTTATAGTGATTTTACTTCTTCTCCTCGTTCTTACCTATTGTGGAATCCAGCGTTTGGAGAGGTTAGACATGTGCCCGTGACTTTTCCTGATTTTGACCGGGATGGCCCTCGAGTATTTGGATTTGGATTTGGATTCAGTCCAATTGTTAATGATTACAAGATAGTGATAGTGACACTATATCAAGCTATGGATCATGATGTCCAAAATCATCCTGCAGTGTATTCATTAGGTACAGGATCATGGAAGCAGATAGAAGTTGGGATCTTAAGAGGTATTGTTTTAAGGTATAATGCGGGTTTCACTATGAATGGATCTATCTTTTGGATTGGGTATAAGCAAGATTGTTGGGAGAATTCTAGATCTAAAGTTATTATTTCATTTGATATAGCCATGGAAGAATTTGCATTGATGCCAATGCCTAGTGTAGGCCAAGATCTTGACCATACCCGTAGAGTTTATGTTACTGAGTTTGAGCAGAGACTTGCTTTGCTTTTTTCCCCTTCGATGGTAAGGGGAAACTACAACCCTAGGTCGATTGAATTGTGGGTGTTGGAGGAGCGTACAGGTGGATCTAGTGAGAGATGGAGTTGGTCTAAGAAATATACTAGCAGCCCTTATTCAGGCTTGTTGTTTCCCAAAACTATATGGAGAAATGAAATTGTGGGCATATATTATCCAGGTCCACATGAAAGATCACATCTTGGAGGGACTGTTATGTCCAATTTCACTAATACTGAATTGAATGTGTTATTTAACGAGGCTCATCTGATTCATTCCTATGTTGAAAGCCTTGTCCCAGTTAGCAATATCTATTTTAAAGAGTCTTAACATGTGACTCATGCATTACAACTTTGCTTTAACCGTTTTTGGTGAAAATGTAGTGATTGACAATGTGAATCATTATTTATTCACAAGCTTTATGTCTTTTAGAGTTTAGAGATGCCTAGAATGATGAATGTAAAAATTCAGTACTAGATATGTCTCTCTTTTTTACCTATCTATAATTTCAGGTTCTTCAACTTTCTTCTAAAGATCTAAGATGTATAATTTAGTATTTTGTACATTTTTTGTCCAACTAATGTCTATATTTTATATACAATAAGGAGCTCAGACTATGGCCAACGAGTCTGTGAGGTGGATATCGCATCCTTCTTAATCAACATTTAAAAAATTATAAATTTGTTGTTTCCATAGTCCAATTGGCTGCTCGCTGAGTTCACCACTATCTTTCATGGATATTGAATTTATAATAAAGCCTTTGTTTACATTATTACTACTATACTCTATCCATTTTAGGTGAATATTTTCACCTTTCAGAATATAGATTTTAAATTAAAAATATTGAAGACCATGCTACTTGATTTGCCATCCATTCATAGTTTATTTAACTAGTTTAACTAGTTTTTTTTTTTTTTCTCAACAATTGAGAAAGGCGTATTCAACAATATTATTGACAGTATTAATTTGTTGGTAAATTTTTAACCCAAGTAAAGCTAGATTGTTGATAATTTAATCAAACAGAAGGGAATTTAAACAAAATTGACAACCTGAATTATAGTAACTTATTCATACTTGATTTATGGGAATTAAATTTTTTTACTACGGGAAATTTAGTTTAACTCCGTGATCCTTGATTTGTGGGGATTACAACCAATATTGCTTATATTTTGCTGTAAAAATCCACATTTGAATATATTTTTTGGGGGTGAAATACACATTTTTGATTTAACGTTGAATCCCTTATTTAATCACCTTTGGCAATTTAATTTAGAATTAATATTGATGGAGAGAAGTCCAAAAAAATATTATTGACAATATTAATTTTGATAATTTAATTAAGGGAAAAGTATTTTTCCAAATCGGAGATAGAGTTATTTCTAGTGACCCCAAAAGGTTGGTCATGAGAGGCTTGCCACGAACTCTCTTAGAGCCAAAAGAGGCCTTTCAAATGATAGCCTGTGTCCATATCACTGTAGCAGCGAGGAAAGTGTGATCCATATTCTCGGGACCTGAGTGAGCAAGAAATTTGTGGAAAGAAATTTTAAAACCTAACTACTTTTCTCAGTTTTTTACAGGAAATTTGCAGGTTTGGCTCAACTGGAACTCGAATCATTATCCCGCAAAAGGAAGGTTTCAGAATTTCCCATGGACACGTGTCTTTAGCTTGGGATGCTGGATCCTTTGGACATCAAGATGTACCTTCTTGTTCCAGGGCAAAAATAAAGATACCAGGGAGTTGCTCCATTTGTGTAACTATTTTCTTATGGAAAATTCTGTCAATCAAAATTTATCTCATCAGATTTTTCAACTTGACAAGTACGAGGAAAGTTTTTGGACCCCCTTTTGTTGACGCTGTCCGAATTGATGTGGATGGGTCTGTACGCCATCAAAATTAGGCGACTGGGGAGTAATCGAATTTCGAAGGGCATTGGCTAATGGGGTTTTGCAAGTCTCTCGGGCCTTCATACTATTGAGGCGAGCTATACGCCATCATGTTGAAAGCCATCATGGGCTTACAAAGGATTCTTCTCTATTTTCCCTAGACGCTGTTAATATCCTCATGTTGATCATCACCGTTGAGGGACATTATCAGGGAGACCAGGGACCTGCTCTTTCGGGATTGGGATGTGAAGCTCCACTATACCCCGAGAAACATCATTGCATGTGCCGACTATATGGCCAAGGAGGGCCATAATGCTCCCGTCGATGCAGAAATATCACTAGTTCCGATGATTCCTACCGGTTGTATGAATATGGTCATGAACGACCAGTTGGTCGGTTGTCCCTAGTTTTTTGTTGTTGGTGTTGTTGTTTGTTTGTTTTTTTTTTTTTTATGTATTATAGAGTTAGGCTCTGTAGCCTAGCCTCTATTTCCCCTTTTCAAGCTTCGGCTTGCCTATTTCAATCAAAAAAAAAGAAGAAAGGTTTGTTGGCAATTTTAGGTGAATTAATGAAGGGTGTTTCGGTAAAATTTATATGATTAAGAAATAAATAAAATTAGAGAAACACCTATCATTAATCCAAAACGACGTAGTTTTGGGGTCACTGGAGATAACTCTATCTCCAGTGACCGGAGAAATCCTTTACCCTTTAATCAAACAGAAAAAACATTAATAAAAAATATTGTTTGTTGATTATTCAAAATGATAAAAACTCCCAAATTAATCGAAAAACTGGAGATTCTTAATTGAATAAGAGATGTGGCATTATTGATTGTTTTCCTAATTTTATTTAATGTAAGGTGATCTAATAACTTTACATTTTCCTTTGTTCTATTTTAATCCGAGTGAACTCAGATCAAAACCCATGACTTGAAAAATTAAAATTGAAGATTAATATAAACAATGAATCTTCACTTTTTTTAAAAAAAATAAATCTTATCAGCGTAACTAACATTCATCTTTAGAATGTTTAAATCTGCTAAAGCTGTCTGGCTGTTCAATTTACATATGCAGATATATATATGTGGGTGTGTGCGTATATATATATATATATATGCATATATACGTATATGTGTGTATGCACATATATATATGTACACGTATATATGCATATATATATATATATATATATGTATATGTATATATGCATATATAGGGATATGTATGTATGTATGTATACACCTATCTATGCATGTATAGGTGTACATATATACGTGTGTGTGTGTGTGTACACCTATGTGTGTGTGTGTGTGTGTGTGTGCGCATATATATGCATATAAACATACATATGTGTGTGTGTGCGTGTGCATGCATATATATCTATATATACATATATACAGATGTATATGCGTATATATCCGTATATATAAACATATATGCATATATACGTGTGTCACACACACACACACATATTTTCTAAATCTTATCGATGTAACTTATTTAATGCCTTGCGTCTTTTGAGTGCTGAAGTATAGGTTGATATCCGTACAGCTGTCGATTATCCCAGATCCTAGTTTGACCTATATGGTCTACAGTGAAGCTAGTAAGCAAGGATTGGGATGTGTCCTGGAACAGTAGGGCAGATTGGTGGCGTACGCCTCTCGACAGCTGAAGCCTTATGAGTTGAACTACCCCACTCATGATTTGGAACTGGCAGCTATTATATTTGGTTTGAAGATATGACAGTATTATCTGTACGGTACTAGAGTTAATTTGTACTGCAACCACAAAAGTTTCAAGTATCTGTATGATCAAAAAGAGCTAAACATGGGACAACATAGATGGATGCAGTTGCTAAAAGATTTTAACCTGGAAATTAAATATCATCCAAGGAAAGCTAATGTTGTCATGGATGCTCTGAGTAGGAAAGTGGTGCGGGTAACATACATGATGATGCAAGAACAAAAGTTGTTAGAAGATTTTTGGGACTTGAATTTGTCAAACCAAATTTTCATGAATGTGAATGTGCCCGACGAAGCTTATCTTGCTAACCTTTTAGTTAGTCAAGAAGAGAATGATCTAAGAGCTGAAATTAAAGAAGCTCAGATGCAGGATGAGTAGCAAACTCTATCCGAGAAAAGATCTCACAAGGTGAAACACAAGACTTTGACCTTTCACTGAGTGGATTAATCTGATATAATATAGGACTCTCGGTAGCTTCCAGTCGTTTATCCCTAATTGGGTGTCCCGATCGAAAACTTCGACGTACAGGAGGACTCTCAGTACATGCCAAATGGTTACTCCTAGCGCTATGATTATGTGTTGTGCATATGCTGGTTTGGTTGTATATGTTCTGCATTATGTGTTCTGAATATTTTATGTTGTGTGGACTCAGTGGCGAAGACACACTTGCGCACATGTCCGCAGTGCAGACGCAAGATTTTGAGTTTTTTTTGTAATAAATGAAAAAAAAAATTGTGTGTCGTTCTCTGTGTCGTTTACAAACATACCTAAATCAATCTCGTCCCCCCGTCTGCACTCTGAACTCTGAAGTCACCGTTATCACTGATTCTGAACTCTGAAGTTGCCCCTGTCCGCCTCTGTCGCCCCCATTTGAAGTAGTCTCCGTCACTCCCAAATCAGTCTTTGGTGGTTACTCTCGCTGTTCTTCGGCCTTCGGTCATCACAATTTTCCCATCTCTCCTCAACTTCGTCTTCACTCTTTGGTGGTTGTTGTTCTTTGTCTGAAGTTGCGTTTAGTGGTCGATCACTCTCGCTGTTCTTTGGTCTCACCTGTCTCTCCTTGACTGTGAGTGGTTTCCTTGAAATTTTATGATTTTGCTTTTGTTTTTTTTGTTGTTGACCGTATCTCTGTTGCAAAATGCCCTTCACCAAAAATCTGAAATTTTGACCATATCTCAGTTGTAAAATGCCCTTCATTTTGAAGGAAATCACCAAACTGACCTTCACTGAAAATTTGAAATTTCACTCTGTATGTATTGTGACTGACTGACCTTAGTGATTTTTGCTATTTCAAAATGTTATGACTTTTGCTATTAACTAAGTTTTGAGTCAATGACTGTCCTATGCTGTGAGTATTTATTTTTGCTATTAACTAAAATGTTATGTATGGTTTTAATATGTTGACCAAACAAAAAATGTATGGTTTTAATATGATTTTGTTTTAAAATGTTACTATTTTGTTTCTTGAAAATGTCAAGGATACAATCTTATTTCAAACATCTAAAACCCACAAATACAGAACTCGAATCTTAAAGTGAGAAAGTTTCAAATAGTATTTCAGTTCCAACTGTCCAAGAATCCTATCAATCACAACAAGCATCTCAATTTCAAAGTTTTCAATCACCACCTAAAAAAATCTTGAAGCAGATCCGGGAAAATAACCTTCAATTTATTCAATGATATCAAATCCTATAGAAAGAGAAGATATTTAGAGAGCTTATTTTTTTAAGGGGCCAACTCAACCAATTCTTAAACTATTTCCTCAAATAGAAATGTATGGAAAAATGTGTAGATTCAATCCTAAGTGGTATGAAGAATTTGGTTCTTGGTTGGAGTATAGTATATCAAAAGATGCATGTTTTTGCTTGTATTGTTATTTACTTGATATGGAGGTTGGAGGTAGTGGTTTGATACAGGAAGCATTTGTTGGTGTGGGGTTCAAAATTTGGCTGAAGAATGATAGAATCAAAGTTTATGTTGGAGAACATAAGAGTGTTCACAATAGATGTTATCAAGCTGGTCAAGATTTGATGAAGCAAAAGCAACATATTGAAATTGCTTTTCAAATATTTGTGAACGACAAAGAATTGATTATTGTATTCGGCTGAAAACTTCTTTAGATTGTGCTAGATACCTACTACGAAATGATTAGCCTTTTCAAGGACATGATGAATGTAAAAGTTCAAATCAACAAGGTTTATTTCTTGAAACTCTAAAGTTTTATTCTAAGTCAAATAAATAGATAAGTCAGTGATCTTGCAAAATGCCCCTAATAATCACAAATTGACTTAACCAATGATTTCGAAAGATCTTTCTTAAGCTTGTGCTGATTTGACTGTTAAAGCAATAATTAGTAATCTCGGCGATGATTACTTCTCCTTGCTAGTTGGTGAAGCTTGTGATGTTGCAATTAAAGAACCAATGGTAGTTGTACTTTGGTATGTAAACAAAAAGGGTCCATTGTTGAATGTTTTATTGGCATAATTCATGTTTTAGATACTACTGCACAATCACTAAAAGCAGCGACTGATGGGCTATTTTCTAAACTTAGTTTAAGTTTATCTAAATGTCTCGGTCAAGGCTATGACGGTACTAGTAATATGCGGGGTGAATTCAGAGGACTTAAGAGTTTGATTTTGGTAGACAACACATCTGCATTCTACATTCATTGTTTTGCTCATCAGTTACAATTGGCACCCACGAAGGTTGCAAAACATCACAAAAAAGATTCAAGAATTTTTTGACAAGCTTCAAAAGATGGCTACCGTTAGGGGGGGTTCATGCAAGCAGAAGGAAATTCTTCAAATGAATCAATATGAGCAAATAGTTGAAAGAATTGCTCGCAATGAAATACCAACTGGAAAAGGTTTAAATCAAGAGACAATCTTAAAGTTACCTGAAGACACTCATTGGGGTTCCCATTTTGGTACGGTTACAAGTGTTATCTCATTATTTTCTCCAATATTTTCCTTGATGAAAATTATTGAAGATGAGCCGAAAAATGATGATGCAAGAACTGATGCAGGTTGCATTTTGTATGCCATGGAGGATTTTGACTTTGCATTCTTGTTGCATCTTAGGAAATTGATCTTCGGGATTTCTTATGAGTTGTCACAAGCACTACAAAGAAAATATCAAGACCTTTTAAGTGCAATTATATTGGTTTGTTGAAGGTAGTCAAGTCTCATTTGTAAGAGGTGAGAGATAATAGTTTTGATGAATTGCTTCAAGAAATGAACATTTTTGCCAATAAATATGATATTGACATTCCAAATATGAATGATGTTTATTATCCTAAAGGGAGATCAAGACGGAGATTGGAATCTTTCACATTGTGGCACTACTTTAAAATGGAGTTATTTAATACAATTATAAATACTCAGGTTCAAGAGTTGGATAATCAATTTGGTAATGTCAATACCAAGTTGCTTGAGTGTTTGAGTTTGTTTTTATCCTCGTGATTCATTTGCTAATTTTAACAAAGAAAATTTGATTGAGTTTGCTAGATTCTATCCTTTGGAGCATGATGAGCTTGCAGATATTCCTTTTCTTTCTTCAAGTCTCGGTAATTTTAGTGTTGATTTAAGAGCTGATTCTGATTTTGTCAATCTGAAAACAATTTTTGACCTTACTTTAAAGATGGTTGAGAAGAGAAAGAATATTGTTTATCCATTAGTCTATTTGTTGATAAAGTTGGCACTCGATCTACCGGTAGCAATTGCTAGTGCTAAGCGGGGGTTTTTTTTTTTTTTGTAATGACTTTTGTTAAGGATAAGTTGCACAATCGGATAAGTAATAATTGGTTTAACTCATGCATGGTAACTTATATTGAACGTGATATATTTCATAAGATTGATGATGAAGATATAATGCAATATTTCAAGGAATGAAGAATCGAATAATGCTTTTGTAATCGTTCTATTGTAATAGCTTCGTTGACTCTTGATTATTATTTTTCTATGTTAAGCTGAAGTTTTCTTTTCTCTTCTTGTTTATATTCTTTTGTTTTTTTAATGCATTTAAAACTTTCCTTAAAAAGAATTCAAGGGCGTTGCCCTCAAGCCCCCAAATCCCCCCACTAATTGTGCGAACACAATCAAAAAATCCTAGCTATGCCGCTGTGTGGACTGTGTATTTTTTGTTAACTTTTATATATCATTTATACACTGTTTGTGAGATCAATTGTTACTCTGGGGTTCAAATCGAATCCCAGACATTTCTAAGGACTCAGGATCTGGGCATGGACAAAGTAGCAAGTGAAATCCTAAAGGAAAAGCCGCAAGAGCGGAGTATTGAAAGTTGTTGCTTGGATATTAGTTATAGCAGTAGAACTTATAGATTAGTTTTTTTTTTTTTTTTTTTTTTTTTTTTTTAAGAAGAAGAAGTTATTTTGGACTTGTATGATAACAACACTGAAGTTTTATTTGGATCACTATATGTGTTGAGAACTCTGTAGTCTATTCTTGTAAATAACCAAGAAAGATTTCAATTATCACATTATTATGATATACTTGTGTTGCTCACCGTATATCGTTGTTTTACTCTGATAAATGTTGTAATTACAAGGAGTATGACATCTTCAATTTTCTTTAATAATGCAAAACGTACAAACTAGCCATGTAGATCCCCTTCATAATACGTATAAATTCTTAGCTGCTCTATTGGCCCCTTTTACTTGGAATAAGAATCTAACCAAGTGAATGGATCGTTTCTTTCTCATTTTTCTTTGGCTTCTTCTCTAATGGAGTAATGTCAATGCCACATAGATGAACCCCCCAGCTCATATATATATTGGGAAACTTTTAAAAGGAAGCCATGATCTTTCTAATTTATTTCTTAGATAAAAAAGAAGTCATGGACTTTGATATAAGTTGTTCTCTTATTTTGATGCCGCATTCAATGAATTATTCCGTAGATGCCCTCCTAACTATACTCCAATATAATATGAATATATTTAAAAATAGCGTAAGTTAGGGGTATAAATGAAAAGTGACACAAATTAAAAACACTATTGTTTTAACTGCATCCCAATAGAATTGTGCACTTTTCAATGTAATACTCATTTTGATCTGTAATGTAAAACCTAAGTAACTAATTTAATTATATTAAGTGACTTAGTTAAGTTAGTATGATATGTGTCTGTGCGTTTTTTTAAATACTTTAATCATTTTTCTTAATTATCTCCTTATATTTCCTACTTGCTGATTATTGTTAGGGAATATCAACAAAGTTAATTTGAAAAAAAAAAAAAAATTTGATGAATATTTTTTATTTGAAAAGAAAAAAATTGATAGATATATATTTTGTTGGGATATTTTTCTCTAAATTGTAAGACGGTTTAGAATTATGCTTGAGCATCTTAACTTACAAATTTTCCCTGGAAGATATTCACTTTAATTAAGGCACTTCTATTTTTTCTTAAAGTCTTCAAATACTAAAAGAATATACTAAATCAATATACAAGATATATCCTCATAATTAATCTAAAAGGGCTTCAACTTGATTGTTATAATTTCTAATGATTTATTGGTAATTTATATTTTCCCACAATGTCAATAATATAAAAAGAAAGTTAGAAAGGGCCCTTTATGTTCTTGAGTAAAATGGAATTTCATTTTAAAAAATATAATAAAGTAGTAACAAATTATACCGGGAGAGACGCAGGAAATAACAAATTGTCAAATAATTGAGATTAGGTTAGAGAAAAGGTAGGGAGTTTAGTCAAGGTTAATTTCATAATTAAAAATTTATATTTTGATTTTTAATCCTTAAAAATAATTACAATTTTCAAGATCTTATTAATGAATATGTATTTTCTTTGTTCTTCCACCCTAATTCTCCCAATAAAGTAACTATACAAGGCAGAAAAGAATATCTCTATTGATCTCTCTCTCTCTCTCTATTTCTCCTCCATTAAATATCTTCACTATTGATCAAATTTCAATAGTTGAGGTTTAATATTATATAAAAATATTATTATAATATTAAATAAACATTAAATAGTATCAAAATATCAACCATTGAAACTTAATATAATAGTTGAGATATTTAATGGAGAGGAAAAAGAGAAAGATATCAATGGAGACATTTTTTCCTGCTACACAATGCCATTGAAATAAAAAAGGCCCGCAAGTAGGTGTGGTTTCTCTTCCCTTTACTCTCCTTTTCTCCTACTTTTTTGGTGTCATTTTCTCATCTCCACCATTGCATAAAAATTTCCCCAGCTTTTACATCTTATAAAAATATTGTTATAGTTCTAGTTAAAAATGCATAAATAAATTTTAAATGGTAAAATTTTTTTTAAACCGTTCACATCTGTATGAAAAAAAAAATTACTTTATAATAATAAGCTACTCCTTTTTAGATGAAATTTTAATAATTTAAATTTAGTTATATATTTGTTTAAGTAAAACTAATAATATTTTTTATTATAAGATGTAAAATTTAGACCATTAAAATTTTCTTCCAGTGGTCAATGAGAAAATGAGAGTAAAAGTAGGAGAAAACCAAAAAGCCACAGGTTGAGTTCAATCCATGGTGCACTTGAAGGGGATATGCAAAACCTTTGTGTGAGCTGAAGAGAGATGCTATGTTTGCATTGGGGATGCCGGATGTCTTTGCTACTGCACTCCCTAATCACCTTTAATTTTGAGCCCTTCCTAAATATGTTTTTCAGGATTCTTTTGATAATTAAATTCTACATAAAATGAATGATATTTGATATGGTATGGGCAAAAAAATGAAATAGTTGTTTTCAGGTTTTTATGAGTTTTTAAAGATTTAAAACTCTAAATTAAATAGAAAATACACAATTTTGTAGTTTAAAATTTTTGAAAAATCTTAAAAATTTGAAAACAACTCCATTTTTGTTACCCATATAATACTAAAATACCACTCATTTCATGTAAAATCTAGTTATCAAAAGAATCATCAAAACAATATTTGACAAGGGCCCCAAAATTGAGGGGCAACAAGCATATACATATGTGTGTCTATATATATATATATATATTATTGTTCAACATATTTTCTATTTTCCCTAAATTATTCAGTTTCGAACATCATCCAATAGAAAATCCATTGGCTTGCAAAGAGAAAGAAGAGGCTCTTTCTAGGCTGCTACAAAACCCTCCAATCCTTTATTCTCTCGTTTTATTAAGGATATATATAAATGATTATGTAATTATACAATTTGTTACTCCTATTATTATAGGCCATACGTGGACAATAGCCATTGGCTTACCAATTCTATAAATAACAGAATCAGTCGCCTCCAATCCCATGCATATATATATATTTTGTTCCTGTGAACCTGATTTTATCTCGTTTGATAGTGGAGGGCGATTTCCTTTTTCCCAGTGGAGCACCATGGAGCACTTGGTAGCAATGGATGGACTGTTTCTCCCACAAGAAATCATCACAAATATTCTCAGATTCCTTCCTGTAAAATCCCTAATCAAATTTCAGTATGTGTGCAAGCATTGGAAGAAACTCATAAAAACCCCTTCTTTCATAGCGGCGCATCTCCACCACTCCACTCAACTTGGACCCCGTCTTCTTCTCCACCGGCATTTCCCCAGTTATGGTTTACAGTTATATTTTCTTGATTGCAAGATGCAAATAGTTGAAGTTCCAAACTTGCCCGTGGTTGATGGTAAAGTTCAGATTGTCGGTTCCAGCAATGGCTTGCTCTGTTTACAAATAGGTTCTATTTATAGTGATTTTACTTCTCCTCATTCTTACCTATTATGGAATCCAGCGTTTAGAGAGGTTAGACATGTGCTAGTGACTTTTCCTGATTTTGATCGGGATGGCCCTCGAGTATTTGGATTTGGATTTGGATTCAGTCCAGTTGTTAATGATTACAAGATAGTGATAGTGACACTATATCAAGCTATGGATCATGATGTCCAAAATCATCCCGTAGTATATTCATTAGGTACAGGATCATGGAAGCATATAGAAGTTGGGATCTTAAGAGGTGTTGTTTTAAGGTATAATGTGGGTTTCACGATGAATGGATCTATCTTTTGGCTTGGGTATAAGCAAGATTGTGCAGTTATGATTTCATTTGATATCGCCATGGAAGAATTTGCATTGATCCCAATGCCTAGTGTGGGCCAAGACCGTGGCCGTAGAGTTTGTATTACTGAGTTTGAGCATAGACTTGCTCTGCTTTTTGCCCCAATTCCAAATTATAAATCTAGGTCGATTGAATTGTGGGTGTTGAATAAGGGTACAGGTGGATCTGGTGAGAGATCGAGTTGGGCTAAGAAATATACTAGCAGCCCTTATTCGGGCTTGTTGTTTCCCATAAATGGAGAAATGAAATTGTGGGCCTATATTATCCACATCGACATGAAAGATTAAATCTTGGAGGGATTGTTTTGTCCAATTTCTATAGTACTGAATTGAACGTGTTATCTAACGAGGCTCATCTGATTCGTTACTATGTGGAAAGCCTTGTTCCAGTTAGCAACATCTATTTTAAAGAGTCTTAGCTTATATGTTATTCATGCATTGCAACTTTACTTTAACCGCTTTTGATGAAAATGCAGTGATTGAAAATGTGGATCATTATTTATTCACAAGCTCTTTTGATGATTAATGATGTGGATCATTGTTATTATGGCTTTATGTCTTTTAGAGTTTAGAGAGTCTTAGAATGATGAATGTAAACATTCGGCACTGGATATTTCTTTCTTTTTTTTACCTATCTATGATTTTAGGTTCTTCACGGTTCTTTGGGTTAATATATGATCGTCGACTTCAAACTTTAGAGAGGTTCCTCTCTTTGTTAGCGTAGCCTTCCGTCTCGCTTTGTGCTACTAGGGTTGCTGTGCTCACCGTGATTTGTTTGGAGGTCTCGGTCAATCGTAATCCGGTCCAAGCAATTCGTGTAATTTCAGTCTGGATCGATACGTTCGCCCTTGACATTTGATCGTATAAATTCAAAAACTCTAGACATCTAGTCTATTTCCCTACTATGCATGCTTACTTAAGCGTGCACTCTAACATTCAAATAATAATCTTATTCATTTTTGTACTAGGTATAGTATCGCACATAGAACCTTCGTCCCCTTCCTCATCGTGCTTGGTTACGTTGTGCCCTTCGATCTATTCAGCCCTCTCGCTTAACACATATTGGCCTTCCGCCAATTCATTACCACAACACTAGGGACCTTAGCCCTACTACTCCGGTACAAGAAATATTTTGCCAGGACTCGGGACGCATTTGTAGACATATTAGTCTAAGGTCACCATAACAATTCACATTTCACACCTGGTAAGTACTACTTTGTCTTAAGGCCTGAATGACACTTGTCCCGTGTATATTTGTACACCTAGATTTCGGGAGCATCCGCTCATCTATTTTATATAAACCTCTCCCCAAGTCTAACTTAGACTATATTGTAACTTGATACTAGTTTCTATACAAGAATTATTGATTACAACGGCAAAACTTTTCTTTGCTTATGGTAGTTACTACGCCCAATTCCTAACATAAAATGAGGATTTTATATTCATATTTTCATCGTGAGGAGAAGTCAGCATACAAAAGTAACCGAAGAATAGTTTCAACGAAATCTGAACAACTTTTTTAAGTTCCATTTAGTTTCCATGAATTCCACATGCTACTACAATTTTCACGTCCAAATATCTAAGATGTAAATAACAAGAAGACAAAAAATTCAACTTCGCTACTACGGTAACCTACACACTCCAATTTATGTTTTATATACCCGAAATCTAATGGTTTGGACAGAGTTCAATACAAACATATTAGTACGGCGTGTACTAAAGTAGGGTTGTAGGAGTATCAACAACAAACATACTAACTCTTCATTTAAATAGATGTTCAAGATTTATCAAGTGCATACTCAAAATCTCATTTTAGAGTTTTATTTCTAACGTCCGGGATCTAATCCCTATGGTTTCCAAATGCAATAGATAGCCTTCACAACTTTTGAGTCAACAAGTTCATGTTTAACAATTTCAAAATGAGACAAGGATATATAATGTATGGTTACCTCATTATGATAAAGTGATAAGAAATCTTAATTTCAATAGATCAAGGGTACAATGTATTTCAAGACAGGGTTCCTATGTAAATGCATGCCACCAAGTGCCCTTTTAAGACTAGTTTATTCACGGGTTTCCTTTAACTCTAACATGCATCATTCAAGTTAATCTTGTTTTAACACATCAATGACTAACAATCAAGCTTAACTTTCTTCCAAATATCTAAGATGTATAATTTAGTATTTTGTACACTTTTTGTCCAACAAATGTCTATAAATCACTCATGCATATAAGGAAAACCAAACTCAATATCATATACCCCATAAACTTCACTTCCCCTCTTACGTACTTTCAAGTTTTTATTCAAACACCCCGGTATGGATACCAACGTGTTATGGCGTAACTAACTGTTTTCTAGACTTGTCTCCTATCATACACTTATGTATTAGTCCACTAATTCTTTTTCTCCTTGAGTACATACTTCATAAAGAGTCTTTCAATACTAGCTAACTCCGTCCCTTATCATTAAGATATCTCGTACTATCTATGAAAATAACCGATTTTAGAGGGGTAGAAAGCAAAAAAATGGGACCACCTATACGGCCCTGTGCAGTACATAGTTATGATTATGCGGGTTCATAACGATAATCAAGACTGATGAAAAACATTACTCTAGGTACTAGAATTGGTTTTATTTTTTATACAATAAGGAGCTCACACTATACCTAACGAGTCTGTGAGGTGGTATCTTCTCATTACTACCATTGATCATTTGTGGATATCATATCCTTCTTAATCAACATTTAAAAAATTATAAATTTGTTGTTTCCATAGTCCAATTAGTTGCTCGCTGAGTTCACCACTATCTTTCATGGATATTGAATTTATAATAAAGCCTTTGTTTACATTATTACTACTATACTCTATCCATTTTAGGTGAATATTTTCAGAATATAGAATTTAAATAAAAAATATTGAAGACCATGCTACTTGATTTACTATCCATTAATAGTTTATTTAACTAGTTTATTTTTTTTTTCTGTAATTGAGAAAGCCTTATTCAAAAATATTATTGACAGTATTAATTTGTTGGTAATTTTTAACCAAAGTAAAAGTAAATTGTTGATAATTTAATCAAACAGAAGGGACTTTAAACAAAATTGACAACCTGAATTATAGTAACTTATTCATACTTGATTTATGGGAATTTAGTTTAACTCCGTGATCCTTGATTTGTGGGGATTACAACCAATATTCCTTATATTTTATTATAAAAATCCACATTTGAATATATTTTTTGGGGGTGAAATACACATTTATGATTTAACGCTGAATCCCTTATTTAATTACCTTTGGCAATTTAATTTAGAATTAATATTGATGGAGAGAAGTCGAAAAAAACATTATTGACAATATTAATTTTGATAATTTAATCAAACAAAAAAAATTCATAAAAAAGATTGTTGGCTGAATTATTCAAAATGATAAAAACTCCCAAATTAATCGAAAAACTGGAGATTATTAGTTGAATAAGAGATGTGACATTATTGATGTTTTTCTTCTAATTTTATTTAATGTAAGGTGATCTAATATCTTTACGTTTTGCTTGGTTCTATTTTGGTCAGAGTCAACTCAAATCAAGACCCACGGCTAGACAAATTAAAATTGAAGATTAATATAAATAATGAATCTTCACTGTTTTTAAAAAATCAATCTTATCAGTGTAACTTTCACTGTTTTTTTTAAAAATAAATCTTATCAACGTAACTTATTTAAATGATATATATATACACACACATACATATATATATGTACATATATGCATATATATATATATATATATTTATATATATAGACGTATATATGCATATATACATACACACACATATATACACATACATATATGTATATATGCATACATATATATATATACAAATATATATACATATATACATACACACAAACACCCACACATATATATATATATATATATTTCTAAATCTTATCTACGTAAATTATTTAATGCCTTGCGTCTTCCGAGTGCTAAAGTAGAGGTTGACATCCGTACAGGAGTTGATTATCTCATATCCTAGTTTGGCCTATATGGTCTACAGTGAAGTTAGTAAGCAAGGATTGAGATGTGTCCTAAAACAGTAAGGCGGAGTGGTGGCGTACACCTCTTGACAGCTGAAGCCTCATAAGTTGAACTACTCCTCTCATGATTTGGAACT
Organism: Acacia acuminata; assembly: GCA_019022655.1. NCBI lineage: Eukaryota > Viridiplantae > Streptophyta > Magnoliopsida > Fabales > Fabaceae > Acacia > Acacia acuminata. The sequence goes on along the minus strand of JAFJYI010000112.1, from coordinate 1,349,872 downwards.
GGCAGCTATTATATTTGGTTTGAAGATATGACGGTATTATCTATACGATACTACATTTGTGTTATACTGCAACCACAAGAGTCTCAAGTATATATCTGTATGATCAGAAAGAGCTAAACATGAGACAACGTAGATGGATGGAGTTGCTAAAAGATTTCAACCTGGAAATTAAATATCATCCAGGGAAAGCTTATGTTGTCATAGATGCTTTGAGTAGGAAAGCGGTGTAGGTAGCATTATTAGAAGATTTTCGGGACTTGAATTTGTCAAACCAAATTTTCATGAATGTGAATGCACCTGATGAAGCTTATCTTGCTAACCTTTTAGTTAGTCAAGAAGAGAATGATCTGAGAGCTGAAATTGAAAAATCTCAGAAGGAGGATGAGTTAGCAAACTCTATTCGAGAAAAGATCTCACAAGGTGAAACACAAGACTCTGACCTTTCATTGAGGGAATTAATCCAATATAATATAGGAATCTTGGTAGTTTCCAGTCATTTATCCTTAATTGGGTGTCCCGATTGAGAACTCCGACATATAGGAGGACTCTCGGTACATGCCAAATGGTTACTCCTACCGCTATGATTATGTGTTGTGCATATGTTGGTTTGGTTGTATATGTTTTGCATTATGTGTTCTGAATGTTTTATGTTGTGTGGACGCAGTGGCAGAGCCACACTTATGCACATGTCCGCACATGCAGACACAAGATTTTGAGTTTTTTTATTTTTTTAATAAATGAAAAAAATGAAATTGTGTGTCGTTCTCTTTACCGTTCCCAAACATACCTAAATCGATCTCGTCCCCCCGTCTGAAATCTGAAGTCACCTCTATCATCGATTCTAAACTATAAGGTTGCCCTTGTCTGAAGTCGCTTCCATTGCCCCTGTCTGAAGTAGCCTTCATCACTCCAAAGCTGTCTTCGGTGGTTGCTCTCGTTGTTCTTCGTCCTTCGGTCTTCGGTGGTCACAAGTTTCCCGTCTCTCCTCAACTTCGTCTTCACTCTTTGGTGGTCGTTGTTCTTTGTCTGAAGTCACGTTCGATGGTTGCTCGTTCTCACTATTCTTCGATCTCGCCATCTCTCCTTGATTGTGAGTGTTTTCCTTGAAATTTTATGATTTTGCTTTTGCTTTTTTTGCTGACCATATCTCAGTTGCAAAATGCCCTTCACTGAAAATCTAAAATTTTGAACATATCTTGTAATACCCAAAATTCTCATTTATCTTGAATACAATATTTTGATAGTTAAACCCTATTTAAAATAGGTGAATTTGTGGTCTCAAATTTTGAGATGTGTTTATTCTATTTTCTAGGTAATTTTTCCTTAGGATTAGAATACCTAATGATTTAATAAACATCATAAAATACCATAAAATACAAATAAATATCATATTGAGCTATGGTTCATGTGGAATTTAAAAGAGCAAGAAAGTATTATAAAAATACCTAAATAAATTTAGTGAAATCAATGATAATTAAATCAACTAAGTCTTCATGAAAGTAAATAAATTTCACAAGGCTTCATAATTAATCAAGGAACCTTAAACACCAATTATTATAATTTATTAAGAGACTAAATTTTCTAATACCCTATATTTAATACCTAACTCATATTTAAATCATAAAGGACCGTGAAGAATTATCAAAACACTTGAAACAATTAAGGGGCAATTACCAACAATTAATGAGCAATTAAAATTACACTAATGGAATATTTAGTTAATTCTTTACAATTAATGTTAATAGTCATCAATTAAAGATACATTAGGATAATTAAAGGTCAAGGACCAATGAGGGGTTAGGATTAGCATAAAGATGATTATTAATGATCATGATTAGCAACCAATCAAATAAATTTAATAACAACTAAAACACCATTTTAGGATTAATGACCAAAGATTAAGCTAATTAAAGACTAAACCCTAAGAGTATTTTGCTTAATTGATAACCAATCACCAAAGTCATCTAGTTACAAGTATACTTAGAGTAACTAGGAAATTAGAACACCAAGTTGGGAAATGCATGAAGATGGAGATGCCACCAATGCATGCTTGGAGAGTGCATGAAGGAGAAAGAGCCACCAAAGCACTCTTGGGGCCAAAAGCTTTATACATGGGGACAATTTTGACACCAAGGCAAGAGGCTTTGGTGAAAAATCAAAGGAGGAAGAATGGGCGGGGAGGTAGGCCACGTTTTTTGACTCAGCTGGAGGGAGAAATCAGATTCAAACCCATGGCCAAAAATGAAAGGTGTGTAAGCTAGAGAATTACAAGATTTGCCATAGCTTTTTCCTATAAATAGAGCACCAACCTCTTCACAAATTTCACACCAAAGCAAGCTTAGTAAATCTGATATAGAGAGTGAAAGTGAGAGTGAGGAGTCTTGAAAAAGGAGAAACAAGGTTCTTGGTAAGTTCTTTAGCTCTAGCTTTAAGTTCTTTAAGTTCTAGTTCTTAAATTCTTAGATAGAAGTAGCTTAGATCTTAAATATGCTAGGATAATTTTATTTAAATGTTTTTATAGTCAAAATTATATTTATTTCGAAAAAATGATGAGGGAGGTCATATAGCAAAATTTCTTGAAGAAAATCATCAAAGTAATGAAGTTAAAGCGAAATTTCATCGGTTTCGAATTTCTGGAGGCAGTGATGAAAACGCTAGAATTTCATATTGAGAATATAGTCCTAAAATTATGGGAAAATTCATGGTCAAAATAGATATATAGGGATTTTTAAATATATCAAGAAAATGTCAAAATGATTTCTGTACAGAGAGATAAAAATCCTCAAAGTTAGGCTATGAATTTCTGGAAAAATTCTGGGCAGAGGTTCAAAACTTAAAACTTGGGAGTGATTAGTGTAATCTGGGCAAAGGTGATTATTTTTAATTGACAATAGACATCCTAAAGATTCTAAGAAATTTTACCGGATCCTTGTTTCAATTTTTCTAGAATTAATTATGATTTTTCAAATTTAGACGAAATGCTGCCCAAATTTGTACCAGCATTGTTCTAAGAATTTTGAAGGAATAAAGTGAAAAATAAATGTTGCAAGGGCAAAATAGTCCTTAGTGGCCAAAATATCTCTTAGGATATTATTTGTAAATTAATAAATACGATATTACCATTATAGGGTACACGTGATCACCGTCCGACTGTCAACGTACCGACAACACCAACAAAGGTACGGACGCGTACTGTAACACTAACTCTGATGTTTATTGTATACCTATATGTGTGATAGTTGTATTCTTAGACTGAAACTCTGTTTTTAAAAGTGTTGATCATACATATACAGCTATACATGGGTTATGGTTCTGATAATACCGTTGAGTTTTCCTAGCGCTGAGGACACGGATGTACACCGTGGCACTAGTGAATAGTGCAGACCGTAATGACGTTCATATGCAGTGGCTGTGTTCTGTTATTATCTTTCATATTTGAATATTTTTGTGATATCATGAATAAACTGTCATACATACTTATTACATGAACATGAGGTTAACCGTTACCTGAGGTTCAATGGGCATTGAACCTCAGCTCTTACCATAGCTTCAGGATCCGGAGTAAACAGGACCGGAGACAAGGGTAAGCAGCAGATATAGGAGCCGGTTGGAGGAAGCCCTTTTGTTTTGTACTTTATGATAACATTTGGAATTTTTGTAAACGCTGTTAAAAGCTAACACATACAGTGGATGTTATCAGTATCTTTTGTTTTAATACTATTTACTTCCGATGCTCTACTCTGATCAAATATTTTTTTTTTTAAAAACGCTTCCAGAAATTGGGATGTTACATATCTCAATTGCAAAATGCCCTTCATTTTGAAATAAATCATCGAATTTCCCTTTACTGAAAATCTAAAATTTCACTCTGTATGTATTGTGACCGATCGACCCGCAATTTTTTCTATATCAAAATGTTATGATTTTTGCTATTAACTAAGTTTTGAGTCCTACATTGTGAGTATTTATTTTTGCTATTAACTAAAATGTTGTATATGGTTTTAATATGTTGACTAAACAAAAAATGTATGGTTTTAATATGATTTTGTTTCAAAATGTTATTGTTTCCAGAAAATGTTAAGGATACAATCTTATTTCAAACGTCTAAAACCCACAAATACAGAACTTGAATCTCAAAGTGAGTAAGCTTCAAATAGTATTTCAATTCCAACTATCCAAGAATCCTATCAACCACCACAAGCATCTCAATTTCAAAGTTTTCAATCACCACCTCAAGCAAAAGTTAATATAGAAAATCTTGAAGCGGATCCAAAAAAAAAAAGACCCTCAATTTATTCACTGACAACAAATCTTATAGAAAGAGAGGATATTCGGAGAGCTTATTTGCTCAAGGAGCTAACTCAACCAATTCTTAAACCATTTCCTCAAACGGAAATGTATGGAAAAATGCGTAGATTCAATCCTAAGTAGTATAAATAATTTAATTCTTGGTTGGAGTAAAATGTATCAAGAGATACATGTTTTTGCTTCTATTGTTATCTACTTGATAAGGAGGTTGGAGGTAGTGGTTCAATGCAGGAAGCATTTGTCGATGTGGGATTCAAAAATTGATAGAAGAAGGATAGAATCAAAGTTCATGTTCATAAGAGTGTTCACAATAGATGTTATCAAACTGGTTGAGATTTGATGAACCAAAAGCAACATATTGATATTGCCTTTTCAAATATTTCTGAACAATAAAGAATTGATTATCGTATTTGGTTGAAAACTTCTTCGATTGTCTTGGATACCTATTACGAAATGGTCAACCTTTTCGAGACATGATGAATGTAAAAGTTAAAATCAACGAGGTTTATTTCTTGAAACTCTAAAGTTTTATTCTAAGTGCTCTTGCAAAATGCCCCAATAATCACAAATGACTTCACCAATGATTCAGAAAGATCTTTCTCTAGCTTGTGCTGATTTGAATGTTAAAGCAATAATTAGTGATCTCAGCGATGATTACTTTTCCTTGCTAGTTGATGAAGCATTTTGTATGCCATGGAGGAATTTGATCATTCTTGTTGCATCTTATGAAATTGATCTTAGGGATTTCTTATGAGTTGTCACAAGCACTACAAAGAAAAGATCAAGACCTTTTAAATGCAAATTGGTTTAGCGAAGCTAGTCAAGTCTCGTTTACAAGAGGTGAGAGATAATGGTTTTGATTAATTGCTTCAAGAAACAAACATTTTTGCCAATAAATATGATATTGACATTCCAAATGTGAATGATGTTTATTGTCCTAAAAGGAGATCAAGACATAGATTGGAATCATTCACATTCTTACACCACTTTAAGGTGGAGTTATTTAATACAGTTATAGATACTTAGGTTCAAGAGTTGAGTGATAATTTGATAATGGCAATACCAAGTTGCTTGAGTGTTTGATTGTCTTGATCCTCGTGATTCATTTGCTAATTTTGACAAAGAATAGTTGATTGAGTTTGCTAGATTCTATCCTTTGGAGTTTGATGAGCTTGCAAATATTCCTTTTCTTCCTTCAAGTCTCGGTAATTTTATTGTTGACGTAATAGCTGATTCTGATTTTGTCAATTTGAAAAAAATTTCTGACCTTGCTTTGAAGGTAGTTGAGAAGAGAAAAGATATTGCTTATCCATTGGTCTATTTTCTGATAAAGTTGGCACTCGTTCTACAGGTAACAAGTGCTCGTGTTAAGCGGTTTTTTTTTTCTGCAATGACTTTTGTTAAGGATAAGTTGCACAATCGGATAATGATAATTGGTTTAACTCATGCATGCTAACTTATGTTGAATGTGATATGTTTGATAAGATTGATGATGAAGATATAATGCAATATTTCAAGGAATGAAGAATCAAAGAATGCTTTTGTAATCGTTCTGTTGTAATAGCTTAGTTGACTCTTAATTATTATTTTTCTATGGTAAGTTGAAGTTTTCTTTTTTTCTACTTGTTTATATTCTTTTTTTAATGCATTTAAAACTTTCTTTAAAAAAAAAAATCAGCGGCGCTCCCCCCGAACCCAATTGTGTGGACACAAACAAAAAATCCTAGCTCCGTCACTGTATGGACTGTGTATTTTTGGTTTAATATCATATACCGTTTATACGCTATCTGTAAGATCAATTGTTACTCTGGGGTGCAAATTGAATCCTAAACATTCCAAAGGACTCAGTTTGAGCATGGACAAAGTAGCTGGTGAAATTCTAAAGGAAAAGCCGCAAGTGCAGAGTATTGAAGGCTACTGCTTGAATATCAATTATAGCAATAGAACTTATAGATTAGTTTTTTTTAAAAAAAATATATTTTGGACTTGTATGATCACAACGCTAAAGTTTTATTTGGATCACTGGGTTGAGAACTCTGTAGTCTATTCCTGTACATAACCAAGAAAGATTTCAATTATCACATTATTATGCTATACTTGTGTTGCTCACCGTATATCGTTGTTTTAATTTCATAAATGTCGTAATTACAAGGAGTATGACATCTTAAATTTTCTTTGATAATGCAAAATGTACAAACTAGCCATGTAGTCCCCTTCATAATACGTATAAATTCTTAGGTGCTCTATTGGCCCCTTTTACTTTGAACAAGAATATAACCAAGTGAATGGATTTGTGAATGGATCTTTTCCTTCTCATTTTTCTTAGGTTTATTCTTTAATGGAGTAAAGTCAATGCCACATAGATGGACCCCCTCGGCTCATTGATAGGGCAAAACTTTATAGCCTATAACTCTGCAAATATACGAGCCGTACCAAGTAATAAAGTGATAAGAAAAGTATCGTTCCCACAAGGACTTCGTACCCACAACTTCGGTTAAGCATTAATTTTACACTTTTGTTTAAGTTGAGCAAATCAAATTAAATTTAATTAAAAGGAAAGGAATTAAAACTAAAATTAAAATAAGCAAACTACCAAAATAATCAAATGAGCAACCCAGAGTCACTAATCCCTTATGAGCTTCATAAACCTTGTTTTCATTAATTTAATTAGCCTTAATATCAATTTTGTTAATCTCGAGTATAAATAGCTATAAGTGTCTGTCGGTCCACTTACAACCCTCTCTTGAGTAAATTTTGTTATGTCTAACATAATTACTAAGAGGCAATAAAACTCGAACACACTCTTCAACAATTATATGGGGCCATTAGGTATATGTCTATCCTAATCGCAAATTAAATCATAATCTAATCTCATATTACTTAATCTCAGAGCTTAATTAAAATGTCATTCGTCAAGGTAAATCCTAATTCTAAAATTCATATTCAATGATGGCCAGTCACTAAATAGATAAAGCTAAACAAGATTAAGTAACCAAAATTAATATTAATTATAACTAATTAATAAAAAACAAAGTCTAATCCACACCTATAAGTTCAAAGTTCCCCTAGGTTGCAAAGAGAAATTAGCTAAACATGGCTTTAACAAAATCCATCACAGCACAGAGAATTTAAATCCAGATTCAAACAACAAACAAAAAGAAAAGCATGGGGGAATCAAATCTATCAAGCCACTCCACTGCAACGAAGGTCGTTCAGCTTCTCCATTCTTTAATTTTGTTATGTCCAAATCTTCCTTTAGAGCTTCCAAATCGCCACCGTAGTCTGCGATGGTGAGGGAGAGAGATGAAGTTGGATGGTGGTGGAAGAAGGGAGGACAACGTCGGTGGTAAAATGGATGGAGGTAATGCTCGCCAGCGACCGTGGTGGAGAGGGAAGCTGCCGGCGAGGAAGAAGAATGGACAAAGTGGAGAAGGATGAAGATGCTTCCCCCGCGGCACTAATGCTCAGTTCCACGAAAAAATGACTCTGCTCTCACGCTCCAGCCTTTGCAAAATGCTGCCTCCCAGTCGTACTGTTCCCTTCTCTCTTTCTTTATTCATTCAAAATTGCCCATTAGGTCTTTCCTTCATTTGCTCCAAACGATGTCATGCTGTTCCTTGGGCTTCTAATTGTTGGATCAATAATTCCAATTGATGATTTCATTCCCAGGCCACATGCTCCACGTCACTTAAGAAAGAAAAAGAAATAAATATTTAAGACTAATAACAAAAACTAACATAAAGCAACATAGAAACAATCTGCATATATTTTTTCTTTTCTTTTCAAAACTAAAAACTATTATTATTATTATTCCTAAGCTAAATTGTTTTTTCTTTTTAAATCCAAGATATTTATAATCAAAATCCTGAAAGTAATGCACCACTTTGATTTGCTCTTACCATAATATAATCTCATAAATCTCTTAAAATTGTATAGATAACTCTCCAAATATCTTCAAAATATACTTTAAATATACTAAAATTGGAGAGTTATCACTCATATATATATTTGGGAACTTTTAAAAGGAAGTCATGATCTTTTTTATTTATTTTTTAGGGAAAACAAAAGTCATGGACTTTGATATAAGTAGTTCTCTTATTTTGCTGCCGCATTTAATGAATTATTCCGTAGATTCCCTCCTCACTATATTCCAATATAATATGAATATATTTAAAAATAGCGTAAGTTAGGGGTAAAAATGAAAAGTGACGCAAATTAAAAACGCTGTTGTTTTAGCTACATCCCAATAGAATTGTGCTCTTTTCAATATAATACTTATTTTGATCTGTAATGTAAAACCTAAGTAACTAATTTAATTATATTAAGTAACTTAGTTAAGTTAGTTAGCATGATATGTGTTTTTTTTAAAAATACTTTAATCATCTCGTTATATTTCCTACTTGATGATTATTGTTTGGGGAATATCAACAAAGTTAATTTGGAAAAAAAAATTGATAGATATTTTTTTATTTGAAAAGAAAAAATTGATAGATATATATTTTGTTGGGATATTTTGCTCTAAATTGTAAGACGGTTTAGAATTATGCTTGAGCATCTTAACTTACAAATTTTCCCTGGAAGATATTCACTTTAATCAAGGCACTTCTAATTTTTATTTAAAGCCTTCAAATACTAAAACAATATATTAAATCAATATACAAGATACATTCTCATAATTCATCTATAAGGTCTTCAACTTGATTGTTATAATTTCTAATGATTTATTGGTAATTTATATTTTCCCACAAAGTCAATAATATAAAAAGAAAGTTAGAAAGGGCTCTTTTATGTTCTTGAGTGAAATGGAATTTCATTTTAAGAATATAATAAAGTAGTAACAAATTATATACGGGAAGGATGCAAGAAATAACAAAGTGTCAAATAATTGAGATGAGGTTAGAAAAAAAGGTAGGGAGTTTAGTCGAGGTTAATTTCATAATTAAAAATTTATATTTTTAATCCTTCAAAATAATTACAATTTTTAAGAGATCTTATTAGTGAATATATATTTTCTTTGTTCTTCCTCCCCAAGTCTCCCAATAAAGTAACTATACAAAGGGGAAAAGAATATCTCTATTGATCTCTCTCTCTATTTCTCCTCCATTAAATATATTTACTATTAGATCAAGCTAGTTTCAATGGATGAGGTTTAATACTATATAAAAATATTATTATAATATTAAATAAAACATTGAATAGTATTAAAATATCAACCATTGAAACTTAATCTAATAGTTGAGGCATTCAATGGAGAGGAAATAGAGAAAGAAATCAATGGAGACATTTTTTTCCGCTACACAGTGCCAGTGAAATAAAAAAGGCCTGCAAGTAGGTGTGGTTTCTCTCCCCTTACTCTCCTTTTCTCCTACTTTTGCTCTCATTTTCTCATCTCCACCATTACATAAAAACTTCAATGATCCAGATTTTACATCTTATAAAAATATTGTTATAATTCCAGTTAAAAATGCATAAATAAATTTTAAATGGTAAAATTTGTTTTAAACCGTTCACGTCTATAGTGAAAAAAAATGGAAAGAAAATTTACTCTATAATAATAAGCTACTCCTTTTTAGATTAAATTTTAATAATTTAAATTTATTTATATATTTGTTTAGTAAAACTAAAAATATTTTTATTATAGGATGTATAATTTAGACCATTAAAATTTCCTTTCAAGGGTGGAGATGAGAAAATGAGAGGGAAAATAGGGGAAAAGGAGAAAGCCACGGTTGAGATCAATTCATGGTGCACTTGAATCAGCGTAGAAAAAGCATATGACCCTTTCCCAATCCCAAAACAAAACTCCGACATAAGTTCCAATTGAATGGAGGTGGGTATTATATGTATGATGAGATCCTCCTTTCGTAAGCCTGTAACCCATCCATATGCAGTAACAGCTATTATGTTTTGCAGTAACTGCAGCTTAATCTGATATGGAATTTGAAAAGTCAAGGTTAGTTTCAAATTTATGCAATTGAAAAAGAACGATGTTATTTAAAGAGTAAATACCATTTTTGGTCCTTGAAAAAAAAAGGACCCCTTTTTGATCCCTAACTAAAAATAACTCGTCCCGTCATCCCTGGGAAATCAAAAAAACATCCCACGTTAGTCCTTCCGTCAATTAGCTCCTAACGGCGTCACTAACGCAGCTGATGTGTAATGTGAGTTGTCCCACTCACATGCCACGGAGGAAGGCCAAAACGACATCGTCCCACCTGTCATCATCTTCACTCCTCAGCACATGTGCATTGTACGGGTTTCGAGAAGATGCCGGACGTGAGAGGCTCAAGAGGCACAGGAACGAGGTACCCGGAAAGGTGAAGATTCCAGATACATGGGGTAAGGAGCAGATGATGAAGGATAGGACCGAGTTTTATATGTTTGATGGACTCCTTGGTTCTCACAGAATGATTATTGCTGCTCGTGATGCGCTTTTTGCCAACGCAAGGAAAGCCAAGTCTCCCAGATTAAGGATACAGAATAGTTACTAATTCATATATAATTAAATTGTTATCATAATTCCCTGTGTTAATTTCTCTAATCTGTCTTTCTATCCCCATCCATCGACCAAGTTTCTGATGAACCCTCCTCTGTGTTTTAATTTGCTTCCTTTTTGTGCGATTCAACACAAGAATAAGGGGAAAGACGTGAATGAGAGCACTTCTATAGTTACTAAGATCCCTCAATATTTATTATTTCTCCATGCATGGAATGTGAATAAGATGGTCCAGATGCTGAATGGATTTTGTAGATCAGAAAAATTTGTTCGCATTTTCGTGTATTAATCAAGTTTTATTCGAATTTTTAGAATGGTCAATTCAACTGTGTTCTATATTTATATGTCTTATTGATGCTACATCCATCAGTGAAATATATAAAGGTTTAGCCTACTAAAAACAAGTAAGTTCCATGTATTGTAGCTCAGAAGCTACCCTTCCCCTTCTTCCATGTCACGTACATGCTATGCAACTGAAATAAGAGAACCATTCGAACAACGAATTGCAATTAGGTAGAGAACCATTGTGAAGAAGCAATGGGTCATTACTCATTCAAGACAAAATCTAGCCATACCGTGTTTGACTCTCTTATCAAACTCAAAACGACACTTCAAACTGCACCTAAATAAAGCAATTTAACGTAGGAATTTGGACTTAACTTTTCAAGATAGAAATAGGAGATAAGGGGGAAAAAGTCATTAAGTGCTTACATGTGAGCAACGTCTGTTGCCCTCTTCTTGCCCAAGAGGTAGCCCGTCAAAGCATCCTCCATTCTTGGAAAAGGGCATTTGCAGAAAATTACGCACACCGGTTAGGGTCAATAATCCAATAAGAGAAATGAATCTGACCCTAGAAATGAGGGATACTGCCGAACAAAAAGGGGAGAATCTCTAGGGAGTGAAGAAGATTGGGAATGGGCTCCATTTTGCTGATTCGGCATCGGCAAGAATAGAAATTCCTAGACCTCCTGCTTGAAATGTCTCTTTGAGAAGGAGCGAAGAATCCACTCGAAAATCTTGTTCGGTATTTCTGAATTGCGATTGAACCAGACCCACAGGGCCAAAAAGATGGTGATAGGTGGGACAACATCGTTCACTACAAAAAAAAATCGATTTTTGGGACGGAAAAAATCCGTCGCAAAAACATATTTTTCCGTTGCAAATTACGTTTGCGACGATAATGTCCGTCACAAAAAAACGAGTGGCAATTGCAACGGATTTGAAAGCGGATTTTACGATGGATTTACAAATCCGTTGCAAAAATTCAAACTTGCAACGGAATTTTGAATCCGTCGCAAAAATTGAAATTTGATTCAAATTTGCGACGGATTTGAAATTTGTCGCAAAAATTGAATTTGCGACGGATTGACATTCGTCGCAAGGTTAAATTTTTGCGACGGATTGACAAAATCGGTCACAAAATTGAATTTTTATGACAGATGTTCATTTTTTTTTAAAAAAATGTTTTTTTAAATTTCTTTATTTTATTTTTTAAATTCTTTTAATTTTTTGTTTTAATTTTGTATTCTTTTCCATTATTTTTTTTAAGTTTGTTTATTTTATTTTTTAAATTTTGTTTTAAAAATGATATAATAAAATATATAGAAAAAAATTGTATACCATAAAAAAATACATAATAACCTCATAAAGAACTGGGATTTGAGGTATTTGTACAACTAGTGAATAATAATAATGTTACCGACAAAATAAACTAAAAAGCACAAAAATTGTAAATAAGTTATACACCAAGTAGCTATAGAATGAAGAAGAGCTTTACATTCCATAAAGTACAAAAAACCAGATAATAACATCTCAATACCTAAGCTTTCTTTGCAGCCAGTGCAACTCCAAGCATTACACTAGGATTTGAGGTATTTGTACAACTGGTGATAGCAGCAATAACATCACCTCTATGCCTAAGCTGTGCTGGTTCCCCATGGAAAGTGAAGCCTGCAACCTTATTCTGAGATTCCTTTGGTACAACAAAACCCTGCAAAAGTGCAATACTATATAGCTCAAACCTTGGGAAATTAATGATAATAAGAAGATAATGAATAGCAGCAAGGGAAAATCACCATTCAAAGAAAATGAGAAATTTTGATGAGTTAATGTGCACAGAGAGAGATGCAGAGACATAATTCATTTTGCATCACCGGAAGAAAAAAATAAATAATTAAATCAGATAATCAAATAATACTTAAATACTTAATTAGTCACAAAACAAAAATCTGTGGTTAACCACCCCTAAAGGTAATACTCAATTTCATATCCAAATGATCAAAAGCAGAGTAATCGGATTACGTAAGGTTGCAGATCCTAAGGTAGTTGCAGTTGTTACCCTAAGTCTGAGTTATGACAAATCACAAACAAAGTGTCTTCTAGATACCTCAGTTCATATAAGGTACTAACGGACCTAATAATTGTTTTTGCTTAATATGGGTGAAATCATCAAGTATATATACCTAGGAAGGCTAGGAAAATGAGAAATTTTAAGAGACCCAGGACACTGAGCTAAATGGCCTGAAGAGAAGAGGTATATTAGTCAATGGTTTTCCTGAAACACAAAGCGGATAAAGCCCAGTATAAAACTCAAAATAACTGATTATGCCAAGAGTGTACCATCATTGTTATTGCTGGCTTCACATATCTAGTTGGCTTTCATAGCTGTTCCACCAGCACCAAGCTCAACCAACAGAGCTTTTACAGAGGGGATGAATATTTCATTGTAAAATGTGATGATATCAACATGCTCCTGTCCGTTCTTTGTTTCAAAATCATTTATAAGGTCAGAATTTTCATAAGGCAAGGTAGGCGAGAAATTTGATTACTTACCCTATTGCTGCGTGTTGATGACCAGTCAATAAATACACCACAAAAAACTTGTGGTTTGCATTGTGGTTGCTTCCTATAGTTGTAAATGATCTCCCTAAAAGTTAAGTTCATTTGAGAAATCTGCAAAAAGAATCGAATGAGAACAAAGTAATAAATGAAGAAAAGTTTGAATAACCAACATTTTTAGTGCAAGAATGTGGATTAAATAGATGTTAAGAACATTACTCAAAATACTGTTCAAAAAAATTCAATCTGCACTAATATGGCACAACATTACTCATGAAATATCCAAAACTTAAGTAACCATCACAACCTCAAAGCTTCCAAAACAGTCCTAACATTGTTTGATTCAGTTCAAAAAATTATTGAATCTGGGAATTTGACAAGGCATACACATGACAACTATAATCAATTCATTACGGACCACGAAGTTCAAGTTATTATGACCACAAATGACATTGAAATGCTACCCCTTGCTAATCATCCCAATTTATGCCACCAATATCCAAACCTGTTTTTGACCCGCACTGTTTTGACAAGTCGGACAAAGGAAAAATGGGAAAGCCCAGGCAAAAGGCCTACCATGCATTTAGTAAAAGAAGCTCTACTGGACCATAATTACAATAATGGACTTTTCTGCTCAAATATTTACACAACGTACACAGATCAACAAATACATTCCCTTTTTCCAAAAAAAAAAAAACTAGGCAAATAAGTTTGCACTTGATTGTCTATCATATCTTATCAAACCATATTTACAATACCTGATGGGAGAACATGATATGAGCTTATTCTTACAGAGTTCAGGATCGAATTACATCAACACCATACCTCAAAAATTAACATTAACATTATATTCTCGAAAAGATAGGAAAAGATAACTCCATAAACTAGAGCCCTTTTCTGACTGATCAAATGTGCATCAGTTTCCTAAACACTTGAAAAAATTATAAATAAGCAAAGAAAAACAGGATGACCAATCAACAGACGTTTACCTACCATAAGCAATGTTTGCAATATCATTCTGACTACCTCTTGGTTAAAGCTAGACATATGTCGTAACAAAAAATTCTTCATAATAATAATAGGCCTCAGGTTCAAACATTTATTCAATCACGCACACACAAAAATAAAAATAGCACACTACTTCGGAAGGCATATAAATTATCCTATGTCATTTAAAATATGCTTATAGTTCCATCAAAAGGATATTTTTAAATGAAAAATTATGTCAGTAATGTCAATATCGGTCTTTGCCAAAATTGCTCACTTTGTGATTCAAATCCTTCTATTTAGCTCGATTCATCCACCAATGATTTATATCACAAAAAAAAGTTAAAGGAGCGGGAATGGATGACCAAATAGTGCAATTTGAACAAGAAATCAATATCTGGTGATATGAGAATTCATCTTATGTATTTTCAAGCAGGTCTATATAGGGTCATGAAATCATGTTATTTGTAAGCAACTAGATTTAAAAGACACCAGAGCAGAGACCAAAGCTATGAACTATGGCAAGGGAAAATAAAATTCAAATCACAGGGCACTGTGAACTTAAAACTAACTCATATTTGTAAGCAACATAAAGGGTCACCTACAAAATCCGTAGAATGAAAATACCATCAGAGTAACAAAATAAGGAAAAAAACTAGACCATAATGAAAGGACTTCCAAATCAAACAAGTTGAATCCCATGTCACCATCGCTCTCCTCTCTTCTTGGGGATCTTCCTGTAAAATTGCAACACACAATTGCCAATTAGATAACAAATAGCCACAAGACAAAATCAGACAATACCAATAAAGCTTTTCATTTTTGCAAGAATGGAATAGAAACAATTTTGTAAATAGTATAGAAACAAAAAATTATTAAATCAGATTTACTCCAGAACTAAAATTCAAATGCAAATATGAATGGATCGATTAGCTTCAGAGACCAATAAGTTTAACAAGTGAGTAGAGAAAAAATGTGACACAAAGAGAAATCAGAAACAAAAAGACCGAGAGAAATCACCTCCATGAATCAAATTGGACGGCCAGGGAATAGATTGAGACTCGGATCAGATCCGAGAGATAGAGGAGTGCGAATCACAGAGACGGATCAGATCCAGATCGCAGACTCAAAACAGAGAGAGACTCGAACTAGATCGGAGAGACAGATCAGGCCAGGGAACAGAGAATCACGGACGGAGGAGAGGAGGACGAATCGCTGGGGGGAGAGCAGACCGAGAGATGAGCGCGAAGAAGACTTAGAAAGGTGAAAGGTGCAACGCACGTTTTTTGTGGTTGGGGGAAAGCACCGTAGGGCAAAATTAAGTTGAATGGGGGGAAGTGTGAAATTTTTTGTGGGAAAATAAATTTACCTTTGTATTGGAAAGAATATGTGAATCTTTTGGAAGAATAATGGTTTCAAGTGAGGAAAAAAGAAGAAACATGGTTTCTCATATACTAAATAATATATTTAAATTGTTATAAAAATACTACATTTAAATTTGCATTTTATAATATTTAAATTTAAAGACTAAATTCAAGATGTAAGCTAGAGCTGGGAATGATGGGCTCTACAGGGCTTGGAGTAAGGAAAACATCTGTTTTTCAAAACCCGGCTCGATATTACCAGGGGTTAAGGCCAGCCCTACAGGGCCTAAAAATTACTAATTAGTAAATTACAACCATTAAAGTTCTAATCTATCAAATAAATGTTATCAACATTAATATCTAAATAATATAAATTATTCAACAAGTAAACACGGAATTTTTTTATTATGGTAAACTTTTAGATGTGAAATCCCTTTTGATCATTATTGGTAGTCTCCTCTCTTTTCTCCTCCTCCTCTCCTCCTCTCTGCACTTCATCTTCTTCATTGCATGCTCCCTCGCCGGCGGCTTGTGCCTTACACACAAGCCACCGGCTATCACCGCCTTTGTGCCACGTACGAGTCCGAGTGGTTGTTGCAAGTCCATATCTTTGATCTGTGATCCAAGTGTTTTGGAGTCTAGATCCTTGATCTATGGTCCTCTCCCTCAAAGTTCTGTCAAACGTGGCCTTCTCTCGTCCTTGTGGCGAGCCCTTTCCTCTCCTCTCCAAATTTGATCTGTGGAGGTGAGATTTATTTGTTTTTTTATTACTTTTTTGTGATACTGGGTATTCTTGTGGTGTTTTTGTCTCATGAAATAAGTAGATCTGTAAGATCTGCATTCAATTCCTCTTGGTTGGATGGCTGTATGAGTGTTATAAGATCCGAATCTCCCTTGGTAGTTCGGATCTGCGTTCCTGCGGGTAGATCTAAATAGGCGTTGCTTGTTGTATGGTCAAGATCACCAGATCTGATTCAATAGAGGAGCATAAGTTTTCTTCTGGGTATCATGGGTCTTTTTCATCTGAGGTTGGGTTTTTTGTGTTCTTAACCCCAATATGGGGTACCTGTACAGCTGCTCTCGTTGCAACTAATGCTTATAAGGAGGTGTGCCCGTTTGGGTGGGTTTTACAACCATCACCTTCTTCGTTGTCACTTCTAACCACGATATTGAGGAGGCTACTTCTTCCAGAATTCTACTTCTACTTCTAAATATTTTATGTACGGTGATTTGGCTATTTTTGTTGTTGTTTTTGTCTTGGATGTATTTTGTTGTACTGGATCTGGCTTTACTTGTATCCAGATATTGTACCTGTTTCCAGTAGTATTAATATAAATATCTTTCCGATAAAAAAAAACAAATAAACACATTCATTAATTCGTAATAAAAAAACAAATAAACACAAAGAATATGTTTTTTTCCTTTTTTTCCCAAAAAATATTAAATAAAGGAATTGCTTTATGTATGACAAAATGCTTTTTTCTCTCGTAATTTTGTGTGTGTCTGCAGATTCCTTAGGTTTATGCATGATTTTATAAACAGGTAAAAATAATTATACTTATTTTACACAAAATATATTTATAATTTATTACTTATATAATATTGTAATACCAAAGTATGTGTTTATTTAATATGAAAACATCCCTTCTTTAAAATTTATAATAACTAATTATGTGTTTTAATACAGAATAATAATAAACATAAAAAAAAGGGTTATAGTTTCAACTAAAAAAATCTAAGTTAAGTGGAAGTCTAAGTAATTATTATTTTTTAAAAAAGCTACAGTTAAACGGACCTAACGGGCTGGCTCGAGGCCCAACAGGGCTGATCCGATGAAGCCCGAGACCCTACAGGGCCGGCCCTGCAGGGCTTATTTCAAATTTCTGACCTATTTTTCAAGTCCGAGCTCTGCAAAGCCAGAGTTTAAATGGGCCGGCCCAATGGGCTTGGCCCGATTTCCCGGCCCTAATGTAAGCATAGTGAGAAATATATCTCAATAACTTGTATGTATATTAGATAGGATTTGTATAGAAAATATATAAGAGGAGTATTAAGGAGAATTAAATGTGATAATTCTAAATCCTAAATTAGCTCATATGATTATGCATAATTACAATAATCAAATCAAGCAATAATTAACAAATTTAGGTATTTCATTTCGATGGGGAAGGGAATCCGAAAAAATGCTTTTGGGAATTAAAACAAATTGCTTGGATATTTTTATAATATTAAATATGATATAAATAATATATGTTTCTTTGATTGCATCAATTGCCAATTAGCTCAATTGGAGTGAGCATTTTAATTCAGACTATGTGTCTTGTGTTCATACTATGATTGACATGCTGAATGTTTTTGAATGATATTATCATTTTGTTTAAGTATACTACTTATAAAAAACAAGTATGCCTACGTAAATTTGATTATAAAAACAAGTATAACTTTCAGTGGCGACATTAAAAATCGCCGCCAAATGTCGTCACTAAAAGTCATTTTTTTGTAGTAAAGAGCTGAAAATTTGGGTCCGATTGTCTTTCCAATTGGAGGGAAGTTGCCTTTGACCCAAAAAAAAAATTGGAGGGAGTGTGAATTTTTTTTTGGGGGGGGGAATAAGTTTACATTGTATTGAAGGGAATATATGAATCTTTTGGAAGAATAATATTTTCTAGTGAAAAAAAAAAAAGGAATTATAGTTTCTCATATACTCAATAATATATTTAAATTTTTATAAAAATAATATATTTAAATTTACATTTTATAATTTTAAAATTTAAAGACTAACTTTGGGATGTAAGCATAATGAGAAATATAATCTCAATAGCTTATATATTAGATAACGGTCTATACATAAAACATATAAGAAAAGTATAAAGATTATTAAATATAATTATGATGGGAAAAACACTTCTCATGTTGTAGGAGAAGTGTTTTCTCATGTCACACACACATAAAATGGTGGGACCTACATATATATATATAATTAGCATTACATATATGTGTGGGACCCACTATTTCATGTGTGTGTAGGAATCTTCTTCTTCTCATGCAACATAAGAAGTTTAAACCCCAATTATGAGTTAGCTCATATAATTATGCCTAATTACAATAATCAAATCTGGAGCAATAATATTAGCTCATGTGATTTTGAATTGGTTGTAGGATGTTGTTTATTCGTGTTAATTGTATGTAACCAGACTCATCTTCCTTTATTCCTCTATATATCTATATATGTGGAAATCTAACTTGGGTAAATTACATCACAAACATTCCTAGTGAATAATTATATTTTGTTGTCAACACTCTAATTATATGAATGTGAATTTTGGAATTTTTATTATCAGTATTATTGAGTCAAGAACTTCATTATTTAAGTTGTATAAACTAAAACACAATTAGAAGATGAAATGTGTGATTTAATCATTTTTCTTATAAATTCTCTTAGTAAAATAATGCTGAGATGAACTCCGCAAGCATGTTATAATAAAAAAAAAAAAAAATTATGCCTAATACTGTATGTTCTAATGAAACTCATGGATAACATATTTGTATTTTTCCCCACTATGTCTTTGGGTTTTGGCTCTCCCTCCCTATAACAAAAGATTAAAAGAAAACAGAAGTCCAGAGAGCTCGAGTCATTTTCATTCATCAAGATTACATGCCCGGAAAAATGCTAAAACCAATGACAACAATGAAGTCTGTTCAATGTTTGCCGTTTAATTTTATCCAAAGTAGCTTCCATGGAATAAAATTTCCATTTTTTTTCGTAAGCATCATAATGTTAGACATACACATGTTTTGCCCTTGCATTCAAACTAATCAAAATCCATTACACAGGAATAAAATATAAATTTAATTTCTCATCACCTTTCTCACAGACTTGATTACCTCTTAGATAGTAGATCACAATTAAAATGTTTCTTTAGAAATCACCATTCCAAATAAACCCCTAACCTTGTATTATTGATGACAGTGAGTAACATGATTATTGATCTTAATGTAATTGAACTGAAAATTATTTCATAATAATACATATGAAATACACAAATTAAAAAATTATTGCATATTAATTTTCAAGAATTTTATAAGTGGGGAAAATCTTTTTGAATTTTTGCCGAATTTGTTTTCCGTCGCAAAATTTTGCCACGAATTTGATTTTCCATCACAAAATTTTGTGATGGATTTTATTTTCTATCGTAAAACTGGATTTTTTTTATTTTATTTTTGCGACGGATTTTGTTTTCCATCGTAAAAATAGGATTTTTTTTTACTTTATTTTTGTGACGGATTTTATTTTCCCTCGCAAATTTTTGTGACGGATTTGTTTTCCGTCGCAATTTGCAACGGATTTTCTTTTTCGTCACAAAAGTGGATTTTTTTATTATATTTTTGCGACGGATTTAATTTCCGTCGCAAAATGGATTTTTTTTTTTTTTTGCATTTTTTTTCGACGGATTTTATTTTCCGTTTTTTTTGTGACAGATTTGTTTTCCGTCACAATTTGCGACGGATTTTCTTTTCCATTGCAAAAGTGGATTTTTTTATTATATTTTTGCGACGGATTTATTTTCCGTCGCAAAATGGATTTTTTTTATTTTTTTCTCGTCGCTATTTTAGTATTTTCTAGTAGTAGTTTTGGCCTTCCTCCGTGGCATGTGAGTGGGACAACTCATGTTACACATCACCGCGTTAGTGACGCCGTTAGGAGCTAACTAATAGAAGGAATAACGTGGGATTTTTTTTTTATTTCCCAGGGATGACGGGACGAGTTATTTTTAATTAGGGATCAAAAAGGGGTTTGTATTTTTTTTCAGGGACCAAAAAGGGTCTTTACTCTTATTTAAATTAGTCTCTATTTGTCATTATCTATCAATAACTCCAGATTCGTTATAGAGAATCTAGGAAATCTGGTAAATAGTTATTATTTTTATGATCCTCCTTAATAAATATTATTATTTTAGGTCCTTTATTAGAATTTTCCATTTTAAAATACCACTCATTCATGTAAAATCTAGTTATCAATAAAATCATGAAAACAATATTTGAGAAGGGCCCAAAATTGAGGGACAACAAGAATATACATGTGTGTGTGTGTATTTATATTTATATTATTACTGTTATTCAACATATTTTCTATTTTCCCAAGATTATGCCGTTTCGAACATCATCTAATAGCCCCAGAATCCATTCGCTTCCTAACAGAAAGAAGAGGCTCTTTCTAGTCTACTACAGAACCCTTTGATCCTTTATTCTCTCATTTTGTGAAGGATATATATAAATGATTACGTAATTATATATATAGAATATTCTAAAGATGTGAGCTGTAATATTCTCTATAAAATTTGCTACTCATTCTGTTATTATAGGCCATACGTGTACATGATAGCTATTGGCTTACCAACTCTATAAATAACAGAATCAATCACCTCCAATCAATCATCTAAGCCTTTGCATATTTTCTGTACAGTGAGCCTGCTTTATCTTGTTTGATAGTGGAGGGCGATTTTTTTTTCTCAGTGTGGCACCATATTCTCAGTGGGGCACCATGGAGAATTTGGTGGCAATGGATGGAATCACACTGTTTCTTCCATAAGAAATCATCACAAATATTCTCAGTGTAACACCCCAAATTTTGGACCCTAAGAATGGAGAATAAGCCTAAAATAGGCGGACAACTAGGCCCAGTTCAGGAAAAGTCCAAGAACGTCGGGAGTTAGGAAGCCTCTCTGGGACTAAGCAACTCAGCCATATGGGGCAGCTGCCCTAGTATGTACAAGTCATGGAATTAAGGTGCTAACGTAAAATGGGTACAAAAGATGTATACGGTGTAAGTCTGGTCGGAAAAGATGCCGCCCAACTATGTCCTGAGGTATAGGACACTTAGTTGAGCGAAAATATGCCAATACAGCAAGTATATACGGCGGTTTAGGGCGATCATAGGAGCCCTGCGTTTTTTAAGGCAACAAGAAGGGAAGAGAGAGAGAGAGAAAGTGTGTATCTAGACCCATTATAGAAGGAAAAGTCAATGGTAGTAGTGCTACATAGGACACGTAGCATTTCGGAGCCAGAAATTGGATTATGAGGTAGCACGCATTACGAGGTGGATCTGGGGTACTGGAATAAAGGTTTCTTGATCCTCAAGGTAGTATGTCCCGTCCACTTGTGGTCTGGGAAAAGTAATTGATGATACGGGCCCACACAAGTCTAGTTGAAGGGCACGCGTTACGAGGTAAGGTGGGACCGACAACCGGGAGTTGAGCGGGGTCAAATGGGATTTCCCGGAGTCGGGCCCGGACCCAGGACACTGGTAGGGGCGAAAATTCCAGTGGGCCCAGAAGAGAGAGAAAATATCTTGCTATGTAATTATGAAGAGAGAGAATGTCACATCAAGTAATGATGATGAGAGAGAATGAATAAAATAATCTGGATTAATCTGGACCACATATTTGAACCTGATATGACATTAAAGTGACATGTAATTATGACTTGGAAAGTGAACTTATGGCATATCTAGGGGCTGATTTTGTGGACCCCACTACCTTGGAAGAAGAATGGAGCGAAATGACCATTTTGCCCCTACACCTTAAACCTACAACTAAGGCCACCTAGGGGCGAAAATGGAACTCTATTTTTAGCCTTGGGATGCGCCATTTTCATCCCTTGGAAGACCCTAGAAGGCTTCTAGAAGATCTGATTTCGTGGGCCCCATGCTTTGAAAGAAGAACAAGGCAAAATGACTAATTTACCCCTAACCCTACAACCCACAACTAAAAATATCTAGGGGCAAAGTTTGGAACTTGGGGCCTATAAATAGGACACTCCCCTTGGCCATTTTCTGCTGCCTATTTCGTGCTCATGGTGAGGGAGGAAGGATTGGAGAGCAAGGTCTTGGTCCAAGGAGAAGAAGAAGGCACCCGCAACCGACATCCCGAGGTAAGTCCCTAAACTGACAACTAAGCTACCTTCATCTCTGCCTTATGGTGATTTTCGTGGAGTTGCTGTAGTATTTTGGCATCTTTGAGGCTTCCATTGAGTCCATAATGTGTTTTTGTGTGGGGACATGTTGGATCACCTTTTTCCAAACCCTAGAAAGCCTAAGTCTTTGTTATACGAAAATCTGTCAGTTCTTACGGTTTCTGGGCAGCGTGTGTTAATCGGTAGTTTTGAAATAGTAAATGAACTCCGTTTGATCTGAACTTTTACATGGTGAAATTAGATATCCTGAGGATGATTTTGATATAATATTTTGTGTCACTTGAAGTTTCCAACCGAGATGTATATTAAATTGAAAATGACCTAAAAACCTGGACTCTGTCTCGGACCAGTGGCTAAGTTTTGAGAATATGAGAAGGATTAGAACCCACATGACTTTGGGGATTATTTTTATGGTAAAATATAAATTCTAAGGGTTCAATGTCCACTGATTTCATGTCGATACGATGTTTCTAGAATTTATTAAAAATCGGCGAAGTTGGGTCAGCGTTTCTGGAAAATTCTGGAGTTAGGCGAAATTTATGGAACTTGAAGTAAAGTTTGAATATGTGATTTAAAATGTGTTATTTTTGCTGTATATAGGATGTGAACATGTGTGAGACATATTTCAAGTGCTAAAGGAAGAGTTTGCTATTTTCAAGGCATGCCAGGTATTAACTGTAAACTTGCATACTCTATGTGGCTCTTGTATGTTCTGTGTTATCATGATTGTGGATGTAGGGTAGGTAGCATCTATGGGACTCCATGTTCTATGGTTGCTATTGAGGCCCGAGGTATGCAGGGTAGGTAGTACCTATGTAGGTGCTACTGAGGCCCGAGGCATGATGGGTAGGTAGTATCTCTTTTGAGGTGCTACTGAGGCCCTTGCCATGTAGGGTAGGTAGAGCCTATGTGACTGTGTGTTCATAGGTGTCTACTGAGGCCCAAGGTATGTGGGGTAAGTGGAGCCTATATGACTGTGTGTTTATAGGTGTCCACTGAGGCCCTAGGGTAGGTAGTTAGGGTCGCTCCCTGACTACTGAGGCCCTTTGCGCGCTAGTTCCGAGGGCTTGTCTTGACCAGGCGGTCTTGCGGAGTACATGCCATATTTTTGGTGTTCCTGATTATGATTTACATTACATGCATTGCATACATATTGTGTATGTGTTTAACAGTTACTCTGGGGTTCAACCTTGAACTCCAGACTGGCTTGAAAGATACAGGTGTAAGGCGGTAGGACGGTGTGACTAAGGAAAGGTAATAAGTGGAAAGGATCCCTCTAACCCGCCACGTTAAAGGGTGAGGCCGGTAGGGGTGTAACAGTTTGGTATCAGAGCATGGTTTGGACGGTACTGGTAAATGGTACATGGTTAAGGGTACAAATGGGCAAATGGAGCATCAAGGATAAATACCCTAAGGAAGAGGGTTGTGCTCCAGTAAGATAAGAGTCTTGTGATAGAAGAGGTAGCACAGGGTAAGAGTTTTGTTGCTAACCTTAGGGTCCTCTGATATGGAAATCAGAGCTTGATTCCTGCAACAAAATTCGGAGGGAAGTGTGTAAAGAAGATGATATCTGGTTTTGGAAAAGGCGAACTTGAGTACCCCTGAGCAAGCAGGGCACCCAGAAGTTAAGCGTGCTTGGACAAGAGAAGTCTCGGGATGGGTGACCCTCTGGGAAGTATTGTAGGAATTTAAGATTCCTTTGCTTGAGGCTTTAGTACCTTAAGTTTTGTCTTATAGTGATCCCTAGAGATGCTATGAGGATGATAGGATATGATAGAGACTAGGCTTGAATATGATCTTAAATGTGATTGAGGTCAAACTAAGGTTCTAGTACCTGAGAGTAGGAACCCAGTGATGATTGATCGATACTGAATTGTTTGGGTATAATTGAGGATTGATAGGTAACCTTGAGGTAATAGAATGATATTAGATATACCCCTGTAATGTTGAGTATTCGATTGGAAATTAGAACCTCGTGAATAGTAATTGATGTTTTGAGGTTTAGACTAGGAAGACGAATTATGACCTTAGTTCCTATTTTGGGTATTCTTGAGGTAATATGATTCCTTAGCCTAGCTGATGTTGAGGTTCTAAGAATCGATTGAGAATCTGACAATTATCGAATTGAGGTTATTTGAGGATAGTGATTAAATAGGTTATGAATCGTGATCATCGTAGCATGATTATTGGGTATGTTCAAGGTTTTAGAATTAGGTTGATGAACCTAATGATCTAATTTGATGATGAGAGATTCTTTAGGCGTTTGATTGATTTGAATGGATTGAGGCATAGTACCTATATGCATGAGGTATCTTGAGGTTACTAGTTGCTAGGGAATGATCTTAATCTCATGATATTCCCTTAGAAAGAATGATTGAGAGTAGAACCCTTGATCATAATATTGATCGATATTGTGTTATATGAGGTATGTTTGAGGACAATACCTATACAATATGGGATACTTTGAGGTTGATAGTTGCTGTATCAGCATAGGGAAAGATCTTGAATATCGAATGTTCCTTAAGGGAATGTGATTGAGAAATAGTACCTCAATAGAATTGATCAAAAGATAGAACCTCGATAGCCATAGATTTCGTTCTTATGATTAGGATCGATAGCTGTAGATGATAGTGGCTGGTGGTTTCCCGGAGAGATGTGGATTAAATTCCTGTTAGGGGAAGTTGAATCTGCGGCTATGTCTGGAGCTGGATCATTATCGGAAGATCATATTCAAAATGACCCCAAATGAGGATTATTTGATGCGATACCGAGGTATTGTCGTGGGGTGCTCCAGTATTATGTGTATCATGGGAAGAAACTATGATACAAGCATAGAGTGGGCAATGAGACTTACCAAAGTTGGTATGACTTCAAGTCATTGAATTGAACATATGGTCAATGAGAAGCCCTAAGTCCTATGTGACTGGTATGACCATAGGCTGGTAGAAGCCTGCAATTATTAGACCATGGATATCGAGTGAAGTGCCAAAGAGGTTGTAAGCCTGAAGATTACAAGCATTGGATCTAGAGTGACCGAACAAACGAAATAAAAATGGACTGAGTAGCCCATGGATGGCTTGAATAGCCAAGGATAGAGCCTAAGTTATAATTGAAGTTGATGACCTTCTATATCAGTTGTCTGGTTCCTGGTGTATTTGAAAATTTGAATCTTGAACTTACCAATGCACTTGCTGTATTTGTAAAATTTTGAAAATTGAGTTTTCTAAACCGAGTTTTCGAACGAAATGTTTTCAGTAGAATTTGAAACCGGTTTGAAATGATGTTGTCTCATAGAAAGGGGTTTGGTAGAACCTCGAATTTGAAATTGAGTTTGAACCATGTTTGTGGTGGAAGCAGTACGAAACCATGTTTTGAAATCGCTGGCCATTGTTGAAAGTTCTTTTGAGGGGATTTGTTTTGAAAAGCTAATACTCGCACCAGCAGTGTATGCACCCAATCTGAGTAGTTTCGCCTTGAAGGGGCGTGTGATTTGTGTTGTCTGGCCGGCACCCATGCAAGCGGTTGGAGCGAGGCTCCTGGACAGAGGTCCTTTGTCTCGGGTATGGGATTCCGGTGGGTGGCCTGTTATGGTATGTGCCAGTGAAGAACACTGGGTCTTGGAAGGGACGGAAACTCTCCCACATTGGCTGACAAGTACGTTGCCACTCCGGTGGTTGGTATTGAAAGGATTGGGGTGCGCCGCTGTACCGAGAGGTTGAAGTGGTGGCGAGGGCTTTCAAATGTTGAAATTGTGAAATGAATAATCCTGCTCAGGGATGTGTGCCGGTAGTAAATGTTTTCTGAAAAGTAGACCAGTAGAGAATTGTTTTCTTGGAAATTGAGATAGCAGCGATTGAATTTGAAAATGTGAGAACACTATTTGTGAAAATGTACTGCGACTACAAATATTTTCGAATGTGTGAAAATTTGAAATTTTGAATATGAGACAACATAGTAAGCGGTGACATGATTGTCGTCACTGTTGTATAGAAATGGAAGCGGTGCAGTTGGTAATTATGTTGATACAGGAACAGAAACTGATAGAATGGTTTAGAAACTTGAATCGGTTAAGTCAGATGCTAGTTACCGTGCTAAGCAAGAGGAAAATGGTTCAAGAGCTTAGAATTGAGGAAGCTCAGATAAAATAAGTGGGCAGAGGCTCAGGGCGGCAAGGCCCAGTATGCAGGCTTGCACGAGACGGTGTCCCTGGGCTGTAAGACCTATGATGCTTAGCACTGTGTGGAATACTTACTGGCATGGTGACTTTAGACTAATGTGTCTAGAGAGCATCTTAAGGATGGAAAGACATATGATCAGTACCAGGTCGAAAATGAGATGCCTAAGACCTAAGGGTGATTCCCTGGTCAATGAGGCAAGAAAATCCAGCGTTATGGCAATCGAATGAGCCGAAAGGACAATATGCGATAAGCCGAGAGGCAGAATGAGTAGGGCAGTAAGGCTTACACAACCATATGCTGTGAAGATGGATCAATCGATCTTGGATGGTTAAGTTCCACGCCTGGGTATAGAACGGATAAGAATGCGATATAACAAATGGTGTGTAAGTAGCACCCATATTGATAGCAAAACAGAAGTCGATTGAGGATTTTAGAGATGTGAATCGGTTGTGACGAGTGGCGACAAGAGTAGATTCCTTGGAGTTTACATCTCTAATCTCCTTGTTTAGTCATAAGAAGAATGGTTTAAGATTGAAAATCACAGAAGCCCAGGAGCAAGATAAGCTGGTGAAGTCCATATGAGAGGGGATATTCCACGATGAATCGACGGATTATGACCTCTCGCCGAATGGGCTAATGCGATATAAGAAGAGGATCTATGTGCCATCAGTGGAGGGACTGAGACAAAAGTTATTGGAGGAGGCACATAAAAGTAAGTATACTACTCATCCAGGAGCAGTGATGATGTATTGGAATCTAAAAACAGGATTTTGGTGGCTAGGTATAAAGAAAGACGTAGCAAGGTTTGTCGTCGAATGTTTAACTTGCCAGAAGTTAGGATGGAGCATCAGCGACCGGGAGGTGTATTGCAGAGGATGGGGATTCCCAGATGGAAACGAGAAGACGTTACCATGGATCTAGTAGTAGGCCTTCCTAAGATAAGGCACTACGATGCTATTTGGGTAATTGCTGATCGACTTGCAAGATTGGCACACTTCATCCCTCTAAGTGTAAGTTATTCTCCGGAAAAGTTAGTGGAGATTTATATCAAAGAGATTATATGGCTCCATGGTACACTAAAGAGCATCATCTCGGACAGAGATCCCCAATTTACTTCTTGATTCTGGCAACCATTGTATGAGGCAAAGGGGACAAAGCTGAAGTTCAGTCCAGCTTATCACCCCCAAACTGACGGCCAACTAGAAAGGACTATCCAAACGTTAGAGGATATGTTGCGAGCTTGCTTTTTGGGCTTCAAGGGTAGTTGGGATCGGTACCTGCCTTTAGCAGAGTTCACTTATGATAATAGCTACCATTCCAGTATACAAATGGCTCCCTATGAGGCATTGTATGGGAGGAAGTACATATCATCCCTTGGATGGACGGAGTTATTAGAACGAAATTTGTTTGGACCTGAGATGGTTGATGAGATGCCCGAGCAAATTAGCTTAATCTGAAAGAGGCTCCTCGCTACATAGAACAAATAAAAGAGTTATGCGGATGAGAGAAGGAGGCCTCTGGAATTGGAAGTCGGTGGTCATGTATTCTTGAAGATGCCTCTTGTTACTGGAATTGGTAAAGTAAAGCGGAGAAAACTAAGTCCTCGTTACATTGGTCCTTTTGAGATACTAGCGAAATGGGGACTAGTGGCATATCAGTTGGCATTGCCACCAAACCTCAGCTAGCCACATGACGTCTTCCATGTTTCCCAACTGAAGAAGTACTAGCGGGCCTCAGAACGTCTACTGGAATATGAAGATGTTGATGTTCAGGACAACCACACCCTTGTAGTGGAACCTGAATGGATTATTGGTCATCAAGAAAAACAGCTCCAGCGGAGGAGTATTCCTTCAGTCAAGGTTGGATGGAAAGGATTATCTCCGAAGGAAGCGACATGGGAAACCGTGGAGGATATGAAGAAGTGGTATCCAGATTTTATGTCCAAGAATATGACTTATGTATAGCCAAATTTCGAGGATGAAATTTATTTAACGGGGGGAGAAATGTAACACCCTGAATTTTGGACCCTAAGAATGGGGAATAAGACTAAAATAGACGGACAACTAGGCCCAGTTCAGGAAAAGTCCCAAGAACGTCGGGAGTTAGGAAGCCTCTTTGGGACTAAGCAACTAAGCCATACGGGGCAGTGGCCCTAGTATGTACAAGTCATGGAATTAAGGTGCTAACGTAAAATGGGTACAAAAGATGTATACGGTGTAAGTCTGGTCGGAAAAGATGCGGCCCAACTATGTCCTGAGGTATAGGACACTTAGTTGAGCGAAAATATGCCAATACAGGCAAGTATACGGCAGTTTTAGGGCAGTCATAGGAGCCCTGCTTTTTTGAAGGCAACAAGAAGGGAAAAGAGAGAGAAAGTGTGTATCTAGACCAATTATAGAAGGAAAAGTCAATGGTAGTAGTGCTACGTCGGACACGTAGCATTTCAGGGCCAGAAATTGGATTATGAGGTAGCACGCATTACGAGGTGGATTTGGGGTACTGGAATAAAGGTTTCTTGATCCCCAAGGTAGTATGTCCCATCCACTTGTGGTCTGAGAAAAGTAACTGATGATCCGGGTCCACACAAGTCTAGTTGAAGGGCACGCGTTACGAGGTAAGGTGGGACCGACAATGGTAGGGGGTGAATTCCAGTGGGCCCAGAAGAGAGAGAAAATATCTTGCTATGTAATTATGAAGAGAGAGAATGTCACATCAAGTAATGATGATGAGAGAGAATGAATAAAATAATTCGGATTAATCTGGACCACATATTTGAACCTAATATGACATTAAAGTGACATGTAATTATGACTTGGAAAGTGTAATTATGGCATATCTAGGGGCTGATATTGTGGACCCCACTACCTTGGAAGAAGAATGGCGCGAAATGACCATTTTGCCCCTACACCTTAAACCTACAACTAAGGCCACCTATGGGCGAAACTGGAACTCTATTTTTAGCCTTGGGATGCGTCATTTTCATCCCTTGGAAGAACCTAGAAGTCTTCTAGAAGATCTTATTTCATGGGCCCCATGCTTTGAAAGAAGAACAAGGCAAAATGACTAATTTACCCCTAACCCTACAACCCACAACTAAAAATAAATAGGGGCAAAGTTTGGAACTTGGGGCCTATAAATAGGACACTCCCCTTGGCCATTTTTTGCTGCCTATTTCGTGCTCATGGTGAGGGAGGAAGGATTGGGCAGCAAGTTATTGGTCCAAGGAGAAGAAGAAGGCACCCGCAACCGACATCCCGAGGTAAGTCCCTAAACCGACAACTAAGCTACCTTCATCTCTGCCCTATGGTGATTTTCGTGGATTTGCTGTAGTATTTTGGTATCTTTGAAGGTTCCATTGAGTCCAGAAGGTGTTTTTTTTGTGGGGACATGTTGGATCACCTTTTTCCAAACCCTAAAAAGCCTAAGTCTTTGTTATACGAAAATCTGTCGGTTCTTACAGTTTTTGGGCAGCGTGTGTTAATCGGTAGTTTTGAAATAGTAAATGAACTCCGTTTGATCTGAAATTTTACATGGTGAAATTAGATATCCTGAGGATGATTATGATATCATATTTTGTGTCATTTGGAGTTTCCAACTAAGATATATTTTAAATTGAAAATGACCTAAAAACCTGGACTCTGTCTCGGACCAGTGGCTAAGTTTTGAGAATATGAGAAGGATTAGAACCCATATGACTTTGGGGATTATTTTTATGGTAAAATAGACATTCTAAGGAATCAATGGCCACTGATTTCATGTCGATAAGATGTTTCTAGAATTTATTAAATATCGGTGAAGTTGGGTCAGCGTTTCTGGAAAATTCTGGAGTTAGGCAAAATTTATGGAACTTGAAGTAAAGTTTGAATATGTGATTTAAAGTGTGGTATTTTTTCTGTATATAGGATGTGAACACGTGTGAGACATATTTCAAGTGCTAAAGGAAGAGTTTGCTATTTTCAAGGCGTGCCACGTAGTAACTGTAAACTTGCATACTCTATGTGGCTCTTGTATGTTCTGTGTTATGATGATTGTGGATGTAGGGTAGGTAGCATCTATGGGACTCCGTGTTCTATGGTTGCTACTGAGGCCCGAGGTATACAGGGTAGGTAGTACCTATGTAGGTGCTACTGAGGCCCGAGGCATGATGGGTAGGTAGTATCTCTTTTGAGGTGCTACTGAGGCCCTTGGCATGTAGGGTATGTAGAGCCTATTTGACTGTGTGTTCATAGGTGTCTACTGAGGCCCAAGGTATGTGGGGTAGGTAGAGCCTATATGACTGTGTGTTTATAGGTGTCCACTGAGGCCCTAGGGTAGGTAGTTAGGGTCGCTCCCTGACTACTGAGGCCCTTTGCGCGCTAGTTCCGGGGGCTTGTCTTGACCTGACGATCCTGCGGAGTACATGCCATATTTGTGGTGTTCCTGATTGTGATTTACATTACATGCATTATATACATATTGTATATGAGTTTAACAGTTACTCTGGGGTTCAACCTTGAACTCCAGACTGGCTTGAAAGATACAGGTGTAAGGCGGTAGGCTGGTTGGACTAAGGAAACGTAATAAGTGGAAAGGATCCCTCTAACCCACCACCTGAAAGGGCGAGGCCGATAGGGGTGTAACACTCAAATTCCTTCCTGTCAAATTCCTAATCAAATTTCAGTGTGTACTAAAGATGGAATATCACCTAGAGGGGGGTGAATAGGTGATTACAAAAATTCTTTCACGGTATGATGAGTAAACAATGTAAGCAGAAAGAAGTAAAGAGAAATGACACAAAGAAATTATACTGGTTCAGTCCAACTCCTTGACATACGTCCAGTACCCAGACACTCCGAGATTTCCACTATCTCACCATCACAATTACACACTCTGTAACTCAGGATGATCCTTTCTCCCTAGGACTCACTCCCCCTTACAAGTTGTAATTGTACACCCACACTCAAGATACCACTACCTTTCAAAAAACAGATAATAGAACTCTCTCACAAAGTAGATAAATGATGAACACTGAAGCTCTCAGCTATATCCGAAGATATAAACAGAATGCAATTTGAACAATGTGAAAACTTTATCTATGTATGCATTGGTTCGTTGTTTGAAGAATTCAATCCTTCGAGTATTTATACTTGTTGAAGATTAAGACTGTTGAAGGATTTGAATCTACCTGTTTGAATATTTGAATATGTCCGTTGAGAGATTTAAACGTCCGCGCCTTCTGCTTAACCTCAATCAAGTGTCCGCTTAGTTGGGTAATCTTTACAGTTGTCATTCATGTGCTCTCGGACAAATGATAGCTTAAAACATTCATTCGGTGCTTTGTCGTTATGGGCTAGCCTTAATTGGGTTCGTGGTGTTGGCTCTGTTGTGCATCAGTCTTAGTGCTTCACAGCGCATCAAAATTCAAATATGATGTTAATGCATGTAAAGATCTTCTGTAACTCATTAACAAACTTGTTAAAAGAAATTAGGAATATTAATGAGTAATAATATGAAGAAGTAAATTCACACGAAATGATTTAAGAATTACGAAGTCGAAGATTCCAAAACTGGGATGATCATGCTCGAGCATGATTGTTAGTATGCTCGGGCAAGAAATAGACAGAGGCGAGGATTTGTGAATTCAATGATGTTGCTCGAGCATGCCTTTCACTTCGCTCGGGCATGCTTCAGACCAAGGCTTGAACAATCTTCAATCATCACTGATGCTCAAGCATGCCAGATATCGTGCTTGGGCAATGTTGAGCCAGAGAGCAAAATAAGTTCAGACACATGCTTGCTCAGGCAACCTTTTTCTTCTGCTCGGGAAAAAGTCTTTCAAAGGCTAAGAATTAGAATATGATTGATGTTGCTCGAGCATGCATTTACCTTTGCTTGAGCATGGTGCTCGAGCAAGCCATTTTTATGCTCGGGCAAGCGTCTTTCAGAGATAGAGAATGAAGAGTAGATCATTGTTGCTCGGGCACATTTTATCTCTGCTCGGGCATGCTTTTATCTCTGCTCGGGCATGAATCTTCAACTCAGTTAATTTGATGATTGCCATGCTGATACTCGAGTATGCTTCATTCTTTGCTCGAGCATGGCTCTCTATCTTGATGATGCTCGGGCATGCCCAACTGTGTACTCGGGCATGACTCTCCAATTGCACTTCTTCACTTTGAGTCCAATGATGCTCGGGCATTACAAATACCTTGCTCAAGTCTAGTTATAATGATGTTGCTTGATCATGCTTTTATCATCTGCTCGGGCATTACTAATTGCTCTACTTGAGTAGGCTCCCCTCCAGTGAATATGTCGTCTTCAAATTAGCTCCAAATTTGACAAACCAATTATCCCCATATAGATATTTTAGTCTTCTTTCCAATGCAAGAAGAATCAACTCCAAACTAGTTGTAGTTCGTCCATTAACATCATATGAATGGAGGTTGTTCTTGACCAGCGTTTTTTACAGTATCCTGAACTGTTTGTCAACTTCAAAATATCATATCTCCTTCAATTTATCTTTTTCTTTTGTGTTCTTGATGTTTTTGGAAAGGTATTTGAGTCTAGTTTCCAATGGCACCAGTTTTAGCTCATTTGGATTTGTTGTTTGAGAGATATTCTCAAAATACCGAAGGTTGGTCTAGACTGTGACGGTGATTCTTATGCCAACTTAAAAAATTCATAGCTCACTCATATGGACTCCTTTGGACTTTCCTCTTTGTCACAAATACGTGTTAGATGTCTAGTTTCATATGCCACTAGTTTCACATCAATCCAATTCCTGGTTTGGGAGATATCGTTGAATTATTGAAAGTCGCCAGAAACAGAGCTTAGCAGAGGAAGCTGAAAGCACGACCTTGCTCAAGTATAAAATTTTTCTGCTCGAGCAAGCTTATTTTCATGCTCGAGCAAGGGCGTTCTTCTTGCTCGAGCAGGACACTGTTCATGAGAGAAAAAAGAGCTGAAATTACATAAAAGGCCCAAAACAAACTAGTATTCATCCGTGCTTGAACTTGCTTATTTTAACTCGAATTGAGCCGTTCCAACTTCTATTTGATCACAAAAACTTGAATATTGATATTCTAATGATATTTAACAAGTTCTTCTTTCTTCAAACTCCATTTTTTATCATTCTTCATTGCATTAAACTTCATATCTACATTAAATATAAAAATTAGTCAAAATAGAAGATAAATGTGATGGTTCTCCAGTTGTGTTTGATTATGACCAAGGTTAAAAACATCTTGTAATCAAATAATGAAAACAAAATAGTTTTATCAAAATCAAAATCACGTTTAAATGAAGAAAATCATTTGTGTCAATTTACCTCGAGTTAATGTAGCAGCCTCGAGTCAGCCTCTAAGCATCAATCGCCAAATTCACGCTTCAACTCGAGTCGGTCATAATATTTCCTCGAGTCTAGGTCACCTCGAGTCTAAAGTCTCCGTACCTCGAGTCAATGGTCTTTAAATTTCAAAAGCAATTCCAGTTTTCATTGATCTAACTCGAGTCTCCAAATAGTTCGCCTCGAGTGAGGCTGACCTCGAGTTGGTACAGAGAATAACTCGATTCAAAGTAAATCAATTTTCCAAAATTCCTTCAGCACTCAGTGTTTTAACTCCAGTCTACAAATACTCCACCTCGAGTGTAAACAACCTCGAGTCACTACCCTGAGCAACTCGAGGTGTACGAGTCAATCTTGAAATGAATTTAAGAACATAGTCTTTTCAACTCGAGTCTCTAGTCCATTAACTCTAGTCTCTGTCACGTGCATCATACTTCATCTTGGTTCCTCTTCACAGGCACCTCGACTCATAACTCTCTGCCTCGAGTGGAGACTCTACCTCGAGTCAAGGCACATTATACCTCGAGTCAATTAATGGATCAACACTTATTCTAATTCCTGTCCACCTCGAGTCATGCTTATACATAACTCAAGTTTCCAGACTCGAGTCAGGGAACTTAGTGCCTCGAGTTAAAAAGCCTTCTCAATTAAGTATTTTGAATCCAATTAATCGATTAACTCGAGTCAATTAACTATGTGCCTCGAGCCATGGCTGTTCTCTATTTTTTGAATTCACTTCTGTAACTGTGATTTTTCTGAGTATGCCTCTGTATCTTTCATATACTTTCTTATCAATGTTATTAAAGTGCTTCAAACCAATTTGTTGATGAGTTATAGAAGATCCTCATATACACTAACATTATACTCAAGCTTTTGATGAGTTGTGTAGCACTAAGGTTGTCAGAGATAACATTGAAACACGCCCATATCAGAAAAGGTACTGGAGCAATATTATAAGTTATCCCTCAAACAAGCCCACGTGGATGACAATTGTAAAGTACCTCAACTAGGCTAACATTCGATTATAGGAAGACGCAGACATCTTCAACAAAGTTCAATCCTTCCAACGGTCCTCAAAGCTTCAATTATAAATTCCCGAAGGATTGAATTCACAAGTGACAAGAATATACATACGTATACAAAGCACTCAAAGCAACTACATTCTGTGTATTCTTAGATATCATTAAGCTTCAGTGTTTATCATTCAATTACTCTGTGAGAGAGCTATATCATTGTTATTACAACTCGTTCAAATCTCAAGATAGTGGTATCTTGAGAGTGGGTGTACAATTACAACTTGTAAGGGGGAGTGAATCCGAGTGATAGGATCATCCTTTGTTTACAGAGTGTGTAATTGTGCTTGTGATTTAGTTGAAATCCCAGAGTGTCTGGGGACTGGACGTAGGTCAAGGATTTAGACCGAACCAATATAATCCCTCTGTGTCATTTCTACTTATCTCTTTAACTGCTTTATTGCCTATTTCCTTCACGTCGAAAAGAATTTTTCAAATCACCTATTCACCCCCCTCTAGGTGATATTCCACCTTCATTTGGTATCAGAGCCTAGTTTCTCAGTTGGGCTATCATTCCATAGTGTATTCATTAGGTATTGGATCATGGAAGCAGACAGAAGTTGGGATCTTAAGAGGTATTGTTTTAAGTTATGATATGGGTTTCACTATGAATGGATCTATCAATGGCTTGGATATAAGTAAGATTGTGCAGTTTTGATTTCATTTGATATAGCCATTGAAGAATTTGCATTGATGCCAATGCCTAGTGTAGGCCAAGACCATACCTGTAGAGTTTATGTTACCGAGTTTGAGCACAGACTTGATTTGCTTTTTCCCCTTCGATGGTAAGGGGAAATTACAAACCTAGGTCGATTAAATTGTGGGTGTTGGAGAAGGGTACAAGTTGATCTAGTGATAGATCGAGTTGGGCTAAGAAATATACTAGCAGCCCTTATTTGGGCTTGTTGTTTCCCATAACTATATGGAGAAATGAAATTGTTGGCATATATTTTTCAGGTTCACATGGAAGATCACATCTTGAAGGGACTGTTATGTCCAATTATTTAAAGATGAGCCCAACTCCCTTCCTAAAATTTTTATAGCAAAAAAAAAAAAAAAAAAACTGAATTGAACATGTTATCTAACGAGGCTCATCTGATTTATTATTATGTTGAAAGCCTTATTCCAGTTAGCAACATCTATTTTAAAGAGTCTTAACTAACATGTTACTCATGCATTGCAACTTTACCGCTTTTGGTGAAAATGCAGTGATTGACAATGTGGATCATTATTTATTCACAAGCTTTAGGTCTTTTAATTTAGAGTTTAGAGATGCCTTGAATGATGAATGTAAACATTGAGTACTAGATATTTCTTTCTTTTTTACCTATCCATAATTTCAGGAAATTTATAGTAACTTATTCATACTCGATTTATGGGAATGACATTTTTTTACTACGGGAAATTTAGTTTAACTACCTGATCCTTGATTTTTTGGAATTACAACCAATATTCCTTATATTTTATTGCAAAAATCCACATTTGAATATATTTTTTGGGGTGAAATACTCATTTATGATTTAATTTTGAATCCCTTATTTAATTACCTTTGGCACTTTAATTTAGAATTAATAGTGATGGAGAGAAGTCAAAAAAAAAAAATTATTGACAATATTAATTTTGATAATTTAATCAAACAGAAAAAACATTAATAAGAAAGATTGTTTTTTAAATTAATCAAAGGGAAATATACTTCTTATGTTGTAGGAGAAGTATATCTTCATGTCATAGTTACTTCAACTTCCGTGCTTGAGTTTTTTATTTTTTATTTTTTTTAAAAAGATATGGGTTCCACCATTTTATATGTATGTAGGAATCTTCTTCTTCTCCTCCTACAACATGAGAAGTATAAACCCCTTAATCAAAATGATAAAAACTCCCAAATTAATCCAAAAACTGGAGAAGAGATGTGACATTATTGATTGTTTTTACTAATTTTATTTAATGTAAGGCGATCTAACATGTTTACGTTTTCCTTGGCTCTATTTTAGTCGGAGTGAACTCAAATCAAAACCACGAGTTGAAATCTTTCTTCAAAGAGGTTTATATTTATGTGATATCTTTAGTTAATTTGAGTGGAAATAAAGGTGGATTTCTGGATTGTGGGTTCACAAATATTTTTTTGCCATTCTATTTATAAAAAAAAGGAATTTATTTATTGGTTTGAAAAATTAAAATTGAAGGTTCACAAATTGTTTTTGCCCATCTATTTTAAAAAAGGAATTTATTTATTGGTTTGACAAATTAAAATTGAAGATTAATATAAATAATGAATCTGGACTTTTTTAAAAAAATATTATCAACTTAACTTATTCAAACTAAACTAAAATTACTGAGATAAAAATAGTTTTGGACGATTAATTTTGGGAAAATATGAGGTCCTAAGGAAGAGGAAAAAATATTAAAAAAAAGTCTCAGCTCTAAATTCCCTATCAAAAAGGTCCCTAGGGACATTTTTTATATTAATACGAGATTTCAATATAAAAAAAGGAATTTATTTATTGGTTTGAAAAATTAAAATTGAAGGTTCACAAATTGTTTTTGCCCATCTATTTTAAAAAAGGAATTTATTTATTGGTTTGACAAATTAAAATTGAAGATTAATATAAATAATGAATCTGGACTTTTTTTAAAAAATATTATCAACTTAACTTATTCAAACTAAACTAAAATTACTGAGATAAAAATAGTTCTAGACGATTAATTTTGGGAAAATATGAGGTCCTAAGGAAGAGGAAAAAATATTTAAAAAAAAAAAAAAGTCTCAGCTCTAAATTCCCTATCAAAAAGGTCCCTAGGGACATTTTTTATATTAATACGAGATTTCAATATAAAAAAAGGAATTTATTTATTGGTTTGAAAACTTAAAATTGAAGGTTCACAAATTGTTTTTGCCCATCTATTTTAAAAAAGGAATTTATTTATTGGTTTGACAAATTAAAATTGAAGATTAATATAAATAATGAATCCGGACTTTAAAAAAAAAATTATCAACTTAACTTATTCAAACTAAACTAAAATTACTGAGATAAAAATAGTTCTAGACGATTAATTTTGGGAAAATATGAGGTCCTAAGGAAGAGGAAAAAATATTAAAAAAAAGTCTCAGCTCCAAATTCCCTATCAAAAAGGTCCCTAGGACGTTTTTGATATTAATACGAGATTTCAATATAAAAAAAGAAATTTATTTATTGGTTTGAAAAATTAAAATTGAAGGTTCACAAATTGTTTTTGCCCATCTATTTTAAAAAAGGAATTTATTTATTGGTTTGACAAATTAAAATTGAAGATTAATATAAATAATGAATCGGACTTTGTAAAAAAAATTATCAACTTAACTTATTCAAACTAAACT
Organism: Acacia acuminata; assembly: GCA_019022655.1. Taxonomy (NCBI): domain Eukaryota; kingdom Viridiplantae; phylum Streptophyta; class Magnoliopsida; order Fabales; family Fabaceae; genus Acacia; species Acacia acuminata. Next base: position 1,310,977 of record JAFJYI010000112.1, on the reverse strand, counting down.
AAAATTACTGAGATAAAAATAGTTTTGGACGATTAATTTTGGGAAAATATGAGGTCCTAAGGAAGAGGAAAAAATATTTAAAAAAAAAAAAAGTCTCAGCTCCAAATTCCCTATCAAAAAGGTCCCTAGGGACGTTTTTTATATTAATACGAGATTTCAATATAAAAAAAGTCTCATTGTCAAAATGATTTTTTTATGTTGTTAAAATGACTTTTCATGTTGTTAAAAATTCCATATAAAAATATTGTTGTCGAAATGGTTTTTCATCTTTGTCAAAACAACTTTTCCTTTGTAAAACATTTTCTCGAGTTTTTCCTCGCGTAGAATTTTAGAAACCAGGAAAATTTTTGGTAACAGGATAAATCATTTTAACAACATGAAAAACCATTTTGATAACTGGACTTTTTTGATATTGTAATTCCATAATTAATATCAAAAAAGTCCCTGGGAGGTTTTTTTATAGGAGATTTGGGATCGAGACTTTTTTAATTTTTTTTCTTCTTTAGGACCTCACTGATATTTTCTCATCAATTTTTTTTTTTTTGCTGAAATACATTTTAAAATATAATCCCTTGTAAATCTTGACAACTCTGAATTTTAGTAACGCGGTCAGATTTATAAGGGATCATATATTAAAATGTATAACCGATTATAAAAATTAGTACATGTGCTCTATTACCCCTTCTAGTCCTAATTATAAGAATAAGTTAACTTTTTTGGAGAGATTAAAGAAGCTAATTAAATTATTTAGAGTATTTTTATTTTTTATTTTTTCTCTAAATTAATTAGTTTGACTAATAAACTAATATATAATTAGAGTCAGAAGGAGTAAAATGTTTTTATTTAGTACATGTACACAATTTGGCCATAAATGAGTACATGTCTTCGTTGTTATCGGGTGAATTAGTTGACTACTTCAGCTCGTAGTGTAACTAATCAAGATCCAATAAGAGAAATTTAAGAAATGATCAAATCATTTTTAAATAAAATTACTTAATCAATCAATTATGAAGAAATATAATAAAAATTAGAAAAAATTCATCTATAATGCCGGGTGGTAATGTCACTATTTCTAAATCAAATCATCAAATCAATAATTTACATCAATAATAATTAAATTTAGGAAAAATTATAATGAAAGACCTTCAGAAAAAGATATTTATGGAGAAGTACTATAAAAGTTGTAATTATTTAGAAGGATCAAATATAAAAATATAAAATTAAAAGGGGTTTACACTTCTCATGTTGCATAAAAAGAGGAAGATTCCTACACACACATGAAATGGTGGGACCCATATCTTTTTTATTAAAAAAAATGGGGTTTAAATTTTTGATGTTGTATGAAAAGAAAAAGATTCCTACACACACATGAAATGGTGGGACTCACATATATATATATATATATATATGTGAGTCCCACCATTTCATGTGTGTGTGACATGAGAATACACTTCTCCTACAACATGAGAAGTGTTTTTCCCAAATCAAGCATGGAAATCTTAGTAGCTATGACATGAGGATACATTTCTCCTGCAACATGAAAAATGTATTTCACAAATTAAAACTACTAAAATGACCTAATAAAATTATTTGCATTCCCTCCTAAATTCTCTTCCACATTTTATTTTTAAAACTAGTATAGAATTCTAAATTTCACTAAATTAAAGAAGAGTTCTCTCTCTCTCTCTCTCTCTCATTTTTCAAAACTTGGATAGGTATGAGATATCTATGGAAAAAAATTATACCTTCTTCAATTTTATAAAAGCTATATTTTCTTTAATCAACAAAAATTTTAAGTAAAGATAGAATTATATAATTTTAATAAAACTCAAGGTATTTTATAATCTGTCATATATACCAAACCAAGAAAGTTTTATATCATTTACTTTTTGTTTTAGAAGAAACTTATGTGGGTTAAAAAATTTATTTAATGCTAATAAAATTAAAAAATCTAAATAATCTAATATCCTTAAAAATATGAAATGAGTTTAGTTTTTATTTTTGGCTAAAGTTCCTTTAAGTTAAAAATAAGGTATACTTTTGTCCCTTAACTTTATAAAGTATACTTTTAGTCCTATAATTCGAACACAGTTAATTTTGCTAACAGAAAATGCAAACTCAAGTGATAATGGTGTAAATTTAATTGATAACTGTGTAATTAAATGTTATTAGACTTAAATTTAAAATATGGGTAAATTGAAGAATATATAAAATTTGTGTAATTAAATACTATTAGTCATCATCACTTGAGTTTGCTTTTGCATTAGCATTTTCAGTTAACAAAATTAACGGTGTTAGAATTTTAGGGCCAAAAATATACTTTATAAAGTTAAGGAACTAAAAGTATACCTTAGATAAAACTTAAAAGACTAAAAGTATACTTTAGTTTTATAAAAAGAGCTTAATTGATTCCAACATTGATAATATAAAGTGGGTAACTTAATGACATAAAATGATCAAAAATAAAAATTCAAAAAAATATTTTTTAATCTTTTTTAATTAAATAATATATTGAATATATATATATATATATATATAACAGATTATATCATGATTGTAAGTACTGGCTGAACCCAAGAGGGGGGTGAATTGGGTGAAGTATAAAAACTTAGATTCTTTTGAAAATCTTTTCACAAATCAGTAAATTCAGTTTGTATGACAGAAATGAGTTATAAATTAATTGATAGTCATTCAAACATAAATGCCGGAAATGTAAGAGATAAGGGAAGAGAATGTGCAAACTGATTTATACTTGGTTCGGCCTAATGCTTGACTTACGTCCAAATCCCTTGGCCTCACTTGGGATTTTCAATCCACTATCTTCTTTCAACTTGATTACATGTTCACACCGCTTGAGAATCAAGTAACCCTCTCACTAGGATTCACTCCCCCTTACAAACTGTAATCAACACAATGTATATCCCACTCAAGATTACTCAATCTTGAGTAACTCTCAGATAGAAAGATAATGTGTTTACAATAAATCTCCTCTCTTAGAAGTGACTAGATAAACACTGAAGATCAAATACAAATCACTTCACTCTCTAAGTTATCTAAACATGAAAAACAGAGAGTAAATGATGTAAAAGCGAGTATCGCATGTTGGAAGTGTAGGCTTGTATCTCTACATTTTTCTGCTTGAATCTATCCTCTTTTATAGGTAGAGAACACCATATGACCATTTATAGCCGTTGCCCATATCAGACAAGGTTTGGGTTGAGCTTTTGGTCTTCTTCTCTCTCTAGTTTCTCGCTTAATCTAGGCGTGCGTGTTCGAGTTGACTTCTTGACAATAGATCCGTTGGAATGGCAGTTTCTGGATGTAGAAAGCATTCTTTAATTCCTTGTAAACGTGTGCAAAAGGATTACCCAAAAGTATGCAACTTTTCTGGGTCTTGCTTTTAAAGTGCTGACGTCACTTTTTGCTTTTGCTTTAAACCTTCACTAAACATCTTCTAAATCATCTGAAACTCACCAACAAAGTGATTAAACATATCTAGGAACATAGAAAAATGATAATGGAAAGTATTAAGATCAATCATGAAGGTTTTGCAAAATTGTCGAATTTGAATTTCAGATTTAGCGATGCAAACTTGAGGTTTGTTTTTCCAAACTCGAGTTTGGACTTTAATGTGAAAAGTTGATCTTAGTCCAAAACATCAAAACCGGAGGTTTTCAGTCTAAACCTGAGGTTTTCAGCACATTAAAAACTGAAATGCTCTCGGGTTGGCCAAAACTCGAGTTTACAACTAATAGACTTGAGTTTGGTTCTCTTTAAAACCAATGTTTGCTCTTCAGTAACCCGCAAACTCGAGTTTGTTACTTATAGGCTCGAGTTTGGATGTTCTTGGGACCTGGTTGCTCTCTGTTTGAGCTAAACTTGAGTTTGTTTACTTATAGGCTCGAGTTTGGCTTTTTCCAAATGTTCATTTCTTCTTCTGGAACTTTCGAGCTCGAGTTTGTGATTGATAAACTCGAGTTTGTAATTTGTACTTGTGACTTGGTTGCTTCTGACTTGGTCTCGCTCGAGTTTGCAACTTTGTCAACTTTGAAAGGACATATCTCCCTGGTCCGAACTCTGTTTTAGTCCATTCAAAGCTTGATGGAAAGCCCTTTGAATCTACTTGCATATGCCACTAATTTCAGCTCAATTGGATTTGTATATTGTGAGTTACACTCAAAACATTGAAGCTCTGTCAAATTCCACATTTCATATATCCTTGATCTGAACTCCTTTGGGCTTGAATTTTATATCAAAATGACGCATTGGGAGTCTAGTTTCATATGCCACTAGTTTCACTTCAATCCGATCTCTGGTTTAGGAGATATCATCGAATTACCGATCCTCGCCCGAGCTGAACGTGAAACAGTTGCTTTGAAGTGCTTGATGACCGCCAGTAAACTCGAGTTTGTACTTACAGGCTCGAGTTTGCCTAGTCCAAAGACACCAAAAATGCTGAAGACACTTATTGGCTCGAGTCTATGATTCCTTTCTTGAGTTTGAAGTCCTAAACTTGAGTTTGGGGTCCTAAACTCGAGTTTGTTCATGTCGAGAGGGTAAAATCTTTGCACAAAGTGGTAAACTCGAGTTTAATACTTAGAGACTCGAGTTTCCTTATCCAACCTCATTTTTGCTTGTTTTAACTCAATTGAGTCATTCCAACTTCCATATGATCTTGGAGGCTTCTAGAATCAATCTTAGAACTTGAGTAATGATATCTTCATTCCATTCAGCAAGTTTTTCCTTCTTCCATCTCCCAACTTGATCATTCTTCATCATTTAACTTGGGCTCATCATTCTCTCTAGCTTCTACCTTCTTCAATATCCAGAAAGCTTCATTGTAGCTCAAATATGATGAAGCTTCATTCCGATTTGTTTGATCATGGAGACTTCCAGATCACATATAGTACACGTTCTTCTATCTTTAGTCTCATTTCTGGATCAATCTCCATTATTTAACTCTGCATCTACATTAAGTATTAGAATTAGTCAAAGTATAATGTAAATGTAGTATGCAACCTTTTTGCTCTTTAAGAATGACATTTAAGTAAGACATCATCAAAACTAATCATATCTAACAATGATGTGTGGTTTTAGTTTTAATATTAAATATTTTGAAAATTATAAAGACAATAGATAATATTAGAATTTGATTAGGGACAATTTAATGATTTTAAATTTATATTATGATTTTTGGTCCTTCTAAGTAATTACTATTTTTATGGTCCTTTATAATAAATATTATTTTTTCTAGGTCCTTTATTTTAATTTTTCCTTAAATTTAAGAAATAAGCTAATAATTTTTAAGTATGATTATTTAATCAATCAATTTTGAAGAAATATAGAATAATCATCAATAAATTATATTTATTGATTGAGGATCTAAAGTGAATCTCTAGTATTTATCATGTTTCTTCTTTTAATATATATATATATATATATATATATCTATATATAATTTTCAATTATGATAACTCTTTAATTTATGGAAATAATTTTGAATTATGATAACTCCTTGACTTAAGCCCAAAAAAAAAAATTTACTGATTCATATTGTATACTGTTGCAGGTTTCAGAATGTTTGGTTATATTCACATTGTGATTGCCACAAATTTCGTTTACCATGTTTGTTTCTTTTCTTTTTTTTAACCAATGACGCCGATTTCACTCTCATAATAAGTGTCTCCCAATATGTTTAGGACTTTCAATATAATAAAGACTAAATTATATAATAAATATTAGAGTAAAATACTTTGACCACCTTCATGTTTTACCTTAATTACACATACCTCCCCTCTATTTTGAAAATCCATAGAAACCTCCCTTAAAATTAAAATGTATGTTACACAAACATCCCTTATATGAGTAAAATACTCTAACCACTCTCCTATTTTGCCTTTATTACGCAAACCTCCCCTCTATTTTGAAAACATACACTTAAGTTCAAATAATTAACTTCGTTAAGAATATTCTAAAAAAATTCCAAAAATATAGTATTTTTTAATTAAAGTTTTTATAAAAATAAAATTTATATATTATTTTACCCTTAATATTGTACTTAATCCCTAGTTTTACTTTTATATTTTGACTAATATTGTTTTAAATAATTTAAGAGTTTTTTTATCTTTACAAATAGTTATCTCTTTGATTATTTTAGCATTAGTTAATGTAATTATCACATAATGTTGAATATTCAAATAAGTTTTTAAACAAACATATGCTTGATCAAATGTGTTTACAAATATTTGTGAAAAAAAAAAATATTAAATTAGAAATTTAAATCACACATTAAATCTCAAACTTATATAGTTTATTATATTTGAAAAAAATATATGTGTTGAATTTATATTTTTAAGTCAAAATTAATTTATAAGATCAAAACTAATAAATTTTTAACAATTAGAAAGTTAGAAAATCTATTAGAATACATTTTTGGTTGTATAAATTTGGTTTTATATACTTAAATAATTCTAATACTCGAAGAGGGACATTTTGGTATAAAAAAAAAAAATCAAAAGTCAAACTTAACAGTTAACTAACGGTTTGGGTGGATGGAAATAGAATCTTAAAATATAAGGGAGGTTTGTGTAACATGCATTTTAATTTTAAGGGAGGTTTCTATGGGTTTTCAAAATAGAGGGGAGGTCTCAGGTAATTAAGGCAAAATAGGAAGGTGGTCAAAGTATTTTACTTTAATTTTAAGAGAGGTTTCTATGGGTTTTTAAAATAGATAGGAGGTCTGTGTAATTAAGGCAAAACAGGAGGGTGGTCATAGTATTTTACTCTAAATATTACATACCTCACAAAAACAATGCTTTAGAGCCATGGACTATGCTTTTGTGTCTGCAGAAGCTTCAAAAGTTCAAAATGCTACGTATGAACTTTGAGTAATGCTTGTTCTTTTACCGAAAAAGACAAAAAAAAAAAAAAAAAAAGAGTTATGAATTGCTTATCAAGTTTCTTCATTCCCTTATCAACTCTCGATAACAAACCTAATTTAGAATTTTTCAATTTCAATCTTTTTCTATCTTTTTCCCTTTTCTTTATTTCACATACAAATAGTTAAAAGATTATCTTTTAGATTTTATATTTTTATAAAGTATAAAAATAAATTGATATGAAAAATAAATGATAAGTTTACTATGAATGGTCCAATTTTGAGCAGTACTTACCCAAATTCACTCCATTAGGCAAGTTTTCATACACATATATATAGACACACACATATATGTGTGTGTATACGTATATCTATATAGGTATATATAGATATATGTGTACATATATGATTGTATACCTATATAGATATATGTACACACACACACATATATATATATAGTTATATATATGTACATATATATTATGTATATATACATAAGGGATATTGTCACTATAAAGTCACTACCATTTTTTTTTTACCGTTATATCAAAATCTCATCTACCTTTATCATTTCTCTCTCCTATTGAGATTCTGATCTAACGGTGAAAAAAGGGGTAATAACTTGGTAGTGACCAAAATTGATAGTGACAAGATCCTATTCCATATACACACACAATTTGCAAGAAAAATTGGTAAGTTAATTATGAAAGTTTTGCCCAAATCTTTTAATAGATAACATGTTGCTATTCATTTTAACGACAAAACCACTTATTTTTCGAGTGGTGCTATCATTATCTAACTAGTAATATTCACAGTAGATGAATTGTACTCTTGGAGCAACATAATTGAATTTGGAATGATACGTGACATTAAATATTAGATGGAGTACTGTTACTCGTTAAGAATACTCATAAAGAACTATTTTTGAGCCCGGTCCCAACTGCTCGTCTCTAGTCAGAAGAAAGGACATTATACTTCAGATGATAGAATATTCTATCTGTAATATTTTTTCACACTATTCCATCATTGATGCACTTCTCTTATACTATTTTGGGGTTTTATCTCACAACCTCCCCTTTTAAATGGTTGCAAGGTGGCACTTGAGGCCAATGTTCTCAATAACAATGGTAGAATATTATTCATAAAACTCGTAACAATCACATTCACATTAAAATTAAATCCTATTTTAGATCAATTGTGTTATTAAATATATGAATTAAATATATTATCCATATTATGAATCCAACAAGTGTTATCAATAAAGCAGTCTCAAGGTCATACCTACCACTAAAAAGAAAAATCATCTAATCCAGTAGTAAAAATAATAAACATTAAAAAAAAAAAAAAAAAAAAAAAAAAAAAACAAATGGCTGAAGATTCAATAATAATATATGTATGTGACTGTGTATGACGAAGATACATATGTTTGTTCAGAATATTTTTGTTGTAAATGTTATATTGCATTACATTATTTTAATTGGAAATGGAATTTTCAGACTCACGGTTGAGTTTATATTGCACTAACAATTGACATAGTTATTCAAAAAGGATTTTTAATAACTTGTCTAGTTCTTAGCCTGGTTAGAAAAACAAACACGGGTATAAAAAAGGCTTTTAAGACCAGACGAAAGAGGTATCATAAGACCGGATCTGCAACAGGTCTTGTTCCAGGCGATCTTAAAAGTTTGTAACCCTTAAGATTGGATGTAAACCGGTCTTAAAGAAATTATTTTATACCGAACATTGAAAACATTAGGTCTTAAAAATCGTGCTATATAGACCTAATATATTTGTTGTTCGGTCCTAAAACTCAACTTTTAAAACTCGACAAACAAATAGGCTAGTCTAAATATATCGACATTTTAAGACCGGACAAAAAACAATCCGGTCTAAAAAATATTGACTTCTAAGACCAAACGACTAATTATACTGGTCTTAAAAGACCGACTTTTAAAACCGGATAATGAATACATCCGGTCTTAAAAATTGAATTTTTTAGACCGGACGAATAAATACACCAGTCTTAAAAGACCAACTTGTAAGACTGGCCTAATATGTGCACCTGTCTTATAGTATCAACTTTTAAAACTGGACAAATAAATACATCCAGACTTAAAATTTAAACTTTTGAGATCAGCGTATTTATTTCCGATCTAAATTATCCCGAATTTTTTCCCTATTCTGTTCTTCTTGATCATATATAAATACACACATCCGCCATTCAATCCAGTACCTAAAAGTCGATACTTTCAGCTGCAAGCTATGAACAATCCATTGTGAATAAATTGAATTGGGAAAAGTATACAAATATTATTCACTATAAGTTATGTGGCCTCTTAATAATTATACTATGACAGTACAACACTTAAATGAATATATACAATAAGATAACTTACAAATATAACATGTAAATCAACATACATGCCCAATATAATATTCACCATGCCTTCATCTGATTCCCACCCAACAACGTAACATCCTCTTTTATAACATGCCCCTTTCGATCGGATCCTACCACAAAAGTAAAACAATAACAAAAGCTTCACAGTCAGTGACATTGTTTAAGAATATAGAAGGAATATAGTTAAAACCTTAAAATTTTCAAAGAATTCTACATATGAATATTACCTTATAAATTGTCTCTTTTATAAAGGGATATCGTCCCATATCCCTCCTGATGATCATTTTTTATGCCGGGTTTATTATCTGCTTCATCTTCTTCGTTCATATCCGATAGACCCCTTGAAAAATGAGTACTCTCAGGAAGACCATAATTTGAATGAATTTCCTCATCAATATCAATGACCCTTTTTCCTTGGAGAGCTATAGACCACATTTTATTTTCCTAATCGGTGATATAGAAAACTTGTTTTGCCTGGTTTGCCATAATAAAAGGTTCATCTTCAAAACTTCTACCATTGATATCGACTAATGTAAATCCTAGCTTATCGATCTGAACACCATTATTGACATTAACCCACTTGCATTTGAAAATGAGAAATTTAATTTTAACATAGTCCACCACTCAAATCTCTTCAATAACCCAATAATAAGGCATGACTGCCAATTTAGGCCTCTTATCTTTTGAACTGGAGAAGTGCATAGATTCAGCCTCTAACATAACACCATTGTTCTGGACGATGCTCCTATCATCTAGGCACTTCGTGTAAAATGTATAACCATTGATCACATACGAATTCCAACTTATGACATCAACCTTAGGACTGCGTGCTAACCATTTGATTGTATCAGAAACACATTCCTCTCCCTCGATCTTTTGTTTGAACCAGTTTGCAAAAGTTCTGTTATGCTCTCTAATTAACCTTTGTTCAGTCATTCGATGATTTTCTTTCCTTACAGCTTCTTTATGTGCATCTTGTTGGGATCCGTACAACGCAACAAATTAAAATTTTTAACGAACCTCATCTCGAGGATCACTCAAGCGCGTTTAAACCAAGGCTAAGGAACCAAATATTACCTATAGTGAACTCGTCCGCGTCTCGTTCTCCTTGAACTGGTGGGCTACCTCCTCGATCAGTAGAAGATGACTCTTAGAATCGGCTTCCTCTACCGGTATCCACACGAACAATCCCCGAACACGGCTACGGCAGCGTGCTAGCGCCTTTTGAGTTGTGCGTCTCTCTCAATTTTTCACTCTAGGGTTTTCTCGCGGCTTTCTGTAATACGCTCGACAAAAGTCCCGTAGGTTTTTCTAAACCCATCGGCGTATTATATTCAAAATTAATCCTCATTAATTTTGAATTTTGAATTTCAAATATGGATTAAAAATATACTAATTAAATCTATCTGTTAGATCTAATGTAACATATTTATTTAATCCGATCAAAAACTAGATCTCGAAATTCAAATTTTGAATTTGAATTAAAAAATATATTAATTAAATCTATCTAATAGATCTAATCTAATGTATTTATTTAATCCAAATTAAAAGCCTTCTAATTTAATTTATCTCTATAAATTAAATCGAGAAATGATATCTTTATTCGAAAATTAAATGAGATACAATATTTCTATTTGTTTCGATATTTAATTAATCAAATAAATTAAATACAAAACAAATATTACATAATAATATTATAATCTCCATTAATAATATTAATATATATTAATTTTGAATTATATATATATATATACATATATATATATATATATATATTTATCTTAGATTAAATTCGCATTCATTTAATCTCGATTAATCGAGATTCAATGAATCTGACACTTTTGCTCGTGTTAGGTTATTCTTATGTGCGACCTTACAGGCCCATATGAGATTGGCAGTGGGCCAATACGTGTTAGTTCTCTCGGGGTTTTGATGATCTCCAATAATTGTAAACAAAGCAGGAGGTTTTGCTCTCGGTTGTTGAAAAACTCATCGTGAGAGCAAACCTTGAGGTTTGCACAAAAACCTCGCGGTTTGGCCTTACGGAGGAGTCCTCAAGGTTCTCGTGTTATCAACTTGAAAAATCTGGGTTTCACAAAGTTATGTGAAACCTCAAGGTTTGGCAAGAAACCTCGAGGTTTTGCCCTTCCGAGAAAACTTAGTTTATCGCCGGTTTAAACCCCCGTGTTTGAGGAAAACCTCCAGGTTTGAACTCAACAGTGTTTCTCAGGTTTCTCAAAAATATGAGAAACCTCGAGGTTTCTGGACAAACCTCGAGGTTTGTCTAGGCAGAGAGGATCTGCATTTTTCCAAGTTTTCAAAACCTCCAGGTTTACTCTCAAACCTCCAGGTTTCTGTTTTGGCGCAAAACTGAGAATTTTGAAATCTAAGTGAAACCTCGAGTATTCCAGAAAACCTCCAGGTTTCTGACATCCAGAGAGCAAACGCTTTTCAATGATTTTGAAAACCTCCAGGTTTCTAGCATCCAGAGAGCTAACACTTTTCACTGACTTTGAAAACCTCCAGGTTTCCAGCAAACCTCCAAGTTTGCTCTTGGCGCCATTTTGCAATGTTTCACTTTCAAAGTGAAACCTCGAGGTTTCTGAGAAAACCTTGAGGTTTTGACACTCAGAGACAATGACGCTTTTCTACTACTTTGGAAACCTCCAGTTTTTGGAGAAACCTCCGGGTTTGGCGTTTTGGACTTAAACCTCTTTCACTTGCTACGGTCAAAACCTCGAGGTTTGAAGAACAAACCTCCAGGTTTCTCAGTGTCTTCAGAAATTCAAATCTAACGATTTTGCTATACCTTTTTGTTTGATCTTAATACTTCCTATGATTATTCTCTAATGTTCCTAGACATGTTTAACCACTTTATTGCTGAGATTAGAGAATGTACATTGAAGGTTTAAATAAAAAGCAAAAGTGATGTCAGCACATTAAATGCAAACCCAGAAAGTTGCATACTTTTGGGTAATCCATCTGCACACGGTTACAAAGAATTAAAGAATGATTTCTACATCCAGCAGCTGCTATGCCAACAAACAAATTCACAGAGAGTAAACTCTGAACTTCTGCCCAGCTGGATTAAGTGCAGTTTAGAGAGAGAAGAAGACCTAAGTTGAATAAGAACCTTGTCTAATGAAGGCAATAGTTATAATCAAGATTACAACGGTCAATTAATGCACTCTTAGTATAAATAGAGTTGCATTCAAGTCTTCTCAACTAACACAACTACTGAAAACGCATAGTTTTCAAAGTTCTTCAACTACCTTTCTGTTTTCACTTGTATTGTGTCTTCTGATACATTAAGCTTCAGTGTTCATTCTTATCTACTCTTAGAGAGAGATTTTATCTGTAAAACATTTATTGAAAAGAATCACAAGTCTGGGGACTTGGTGATTGGGTGCATTGATTACAACTTGTAAGGGGGAGTGAGTTCTAGTAAGAGAACTACTCTTGAGTGCAGAGTGTGTAATCAATTGTGATAGTAAAAAACCCAGAGAGTCTGGGGACTGGACATAGGTCAAGTGGTTGGACCAAACCAGTATAAATCTATGTGTCTAGCTCTTCTTCTCTACACTCTGTTCATCTCTATTTTTGCTATTACAAAACAGAACAGATTTTAAAGTTTTTAAAATCCCCAATTCACCCCCCTCTTGGGTATTTTGCTTCATTTTCATACTGTACCAGCCCACAAGTCGCAAGCGGCCTCTAGCAAGACATTGTGACTACCCAATTCACATGGGGATCGATGACACGATACAACCTATAGTACAACCATGTTACGTCCCTTTTGTCACGCGATAATTTGTTCAAGGATGAAGCATGGATAATGTCAACTTCCTGTTCTTGACCATTACTTTCTCGATTCTTGAGTAGTCTAAAAACTGAAATGGAAACTCCTTTCCCTCATAGTTTGGCCATACATTTCTTAGACTCACTCATCACGGGGCCCAGTATTATCTCTCGACAAATGTGAGGGACAAATTCCATCTTGACCATTCACATTCCTCCGCATGAAAACCACTGATCCCGATCCCAGCCTTTATCATCACCCGGTCAAAGGTGACTTTTGACTAGGTCAAAGACCAGTGACTCATCATGTAAGAATCCATGATGATCTCAGGTCATAGGGCGTCGTGACGTGGTTATACATGATATAAACTTATGACTAAATCCATGCAGCTTTCTCATAGTGGGTCGGTCCAGCACCTTATACTCTTACAAGTGCCCATGACTTTGATTGTATCTCTATACCTCATCAAAGTCATACTGGTCTTAATTCATCTTCACTCCCGTGTAAATGACCGACCAGGGACATTTAGGATAATTTATAAGATATATCCAGGGATGTAGTTATCAATACAAACATGCAAACGAAAATGATAACAAAAGGAGAATATTTTAAATAACGTAAATATCCAAAGTACAATGAATTGCCCCTAGGGCATAATTTCCAACACCTCTATGTTGGCTTGAACTTTATCAACATTATTCAAGATGTATAAGTGGACTTGTGACAATTTATCAGGATCCACACTCTTTACTGAAGCCCCTCTCTATCCCCTTCAACATGGTGATGTTTAAGAAGCCCAATATGTCTTACTTTGGCCAAATAATTTTGACAAAATTCCATGGCTTCTTCAGAAATATATTTCTAAACAATTGATGCTTCTAGCCGGTATGCGTTCTTCACATACCCTTTCAAAATTTCATAGATCTTTCAATTGGGTACATCCATCTTAAATGGATAGAGCCGCACAACTTTATCTCCCTCACTAGATGAACAATTAGATGAACTATGATGTCAAAAGATGTAGGAAGAAAAAGCTTCTCAAGCTGGCACAAGATAAGATATCCTTCATTTTCCAATTTATCCAACTTTTCAATCTCGAAAACTTTACTACAAAACGCATTGAAGAAGAATCAAAGTCTAGTCAAAATGTGTTGAAGATCATATTCGGCGATGCCTCGAATAGCTACTAGGAGTAGCTGTTGCATTAAGACATGACAATCATGAGACTTTTGGCCTACTAATATCAAGTCCTTTATCGAGACAAGCCTCTTAAAATTTGAAGAATACCCCAAGGGAATTTTTGTGCCATGTAAACACTCGCAAAAACTTCGTTTCTCATCCTTAGACAAAGTATGAGAAGCCGGGGGACAATAAGTTCTCTTACTATATGGCCTTGGATGTTAGTCTTTTCGTATTCCCATTGCTTGTAAATCCAATCTTGCCTTCACACCATCCTTGGAACTAACTTGTATGTTGAGAAGCGTGCCAACAATACTATCACATATGTTTTTCCCACATGCATGACATTAATACAACGTCTCACATCAAGATTGCGCCAATATGGAAATCGAAGAATACAGATCTCTTTTTCCATATATTTGTTTCTTTTCTACTCTTTGCAGTCTTACTGAAGATGACACTGATATTTTTCATTTTTTCATAAACTTGCTCCCCAATCAATGCTATCGGAGCATCTTCATACTCTTGGCCACCAAAAAAGGCTTTCTTTAATCGATGATATGGGTGACCCGGTCTAAGAAATCTCCTATGTCCAAGATAAACCGTCTTTCTTCCATGTTGAAGTTGATGGCAACATATGCTCTTCACAAACCGGACATACTTTATTGCCTTTTACACTATACCCTGACAAGTTACCATATGCTGGGAAGTCATTTATAATACAAAATATCATCGCTCTCATTTTAAACACCTCCTTCTTGAAAGAGTGAAAAACATTGACACCTTCTTCCCACAACTCCTTCAAGTCTTCGATCAAGGGTTCAAGGTAAACATCAATGTCATTTCTGAGTTGTTTTGGTCCCAAAATCAAGATAGACAACATGATGTACTTTCGTTTCATGCATAACATAGGAGATAAATTGTAAATAATTAGCAGTACAGGCCATGAACTATATATGCTGCTATGGCTACCATAGGTATTCATGCCATCCATGCTAAGGGCAAGCCTAAAGTTCCTAGATTCTTCGCCGAAGTTCAGAAATAATTGATCCATTTTCTTCCATTGAGAAAATCGGCCGGATGTCGAAGCTTTCTATAAAAAATCCCCTCATTTGCATGCCACCTCAAATTTTTTGCATTTTTTTCATTAGCAAACAACCGCTTGAACCTTGGTATGATTGGAAGATACCACAACACTTTTGCAAGCCCCTTATTTGATTTGTACCTTGGGGTTTCACATATCGGATACTTCTATTTCTCTTCAAACTCTTTTCCATACAATGTGCAATCATTCGGGCATGTATGGCTCTTTTTGTACTCCATCCTCAGTAGACAAAGTATTTTCTTAGCATCATAGTATTGATGCAACAACACATTATCATCCGGAAGCATGTCCTTAAAAGCCTCAAGCATTTCTGAAAAACTATTGTCGCTCCATCCATGATGTGCCTTCAAGCTTACCAATTTCAATACAGCGTTCAACAATTGGTATTTTTTACACTCAGGGTATAGCGGCGTCTCCACATCACTGCACATATTATCATATGCATGTGATTGCTCAAAAGCCTCTTCTCCTACATCACTAATAATGTCCTCTATGTGATCATCGATATCTGTGTCATTATAATCAAAGGCCACTTCCCCATGTTGAGATGCACTTGGCATTTTTTCACCATGCCATACCCATAATGTATAGGTCTTACAAAATCCTTCACAAATTAAATGTGTGTATATAACTTCAGGACTTAGTCGCCTCTCATTCAAACATTCTATACAAGGGCAATAAAACTTCCCACTATCATCATGGGCATTTCGTTCCGCAAATTCTATAAATTTCCTCACCTCATTCTCATATTCAACACTCGTCTGTAAAGCATTTATCCAATTGTGATGCATAGTAGAATTCCTATAGACGCAAAGATTTAACATACATTATCAAAAAAATTTGAAAATTGTATAAACTAAGCCAACTCCAAATGCATATGCTCAATGTAGCTAGGTTATAAATAAAATTTTTTTTTTGGAAGGAGAAACATCCCCATTAAATGCATCACGAATAGTGACTCTTGGTCATAAATGTATCACAGTGAATCGAAGAAGCAAAATAAATGCATGACGAGGAAAATAAATGCACTGCATGAAGGTCTTGTGGACTCACCTGTAGCATATAAGTTCAAATGCTTTTGCTGAGGATTTCTTCTCTAGCCACGAATGTTGATGTTACAGGCAACAAAAGTAACCCTAAAAATACTTTTAGTCAGTTGGGTAGGTCTCAAGTGCAAATATAATCTTGAAAAAACAAATATTCATTAACAATAGAGGAACCCCAAGAACATTTCATCGATTTCATTCAACCCATGAAAAACCCATAACGATAAGCGGAAAAATCAGCTGAATGAAAAGAAAGGTTTAGCTAAGGAACCAGAAAGTGATAAGCTGACCAGCACTAGCTTGTCGAGAGAGCAATGCAAAGTGTATCACGAAGCAACACACAAAAACTGGAGATAGAACATGAGATATCGCTTTTGGCACGACAAGAGAAGTTCAGAGAGGGAAATTTAATTTTTCGCGTGACAAACGACATCTTTTAGCATTTTGTGATTTTATTAAGACCAGTTAATTATAAAGTATCTGTTTAATGCTTTCTATTCGTTTAATTTTTAAGACTGATGGTTTATAAAGAATTCGGTCCTAAATTTTTTCTATTCATTTATTTAAGACCAAAGTTTTATAAAATATCTGGCCCTAAAAGTCTATCTTTAATTTTATCTTTTCAAATACTTTTTAGACCGGTTACTTATAAAGTATCCGATCCTAAAGGTCCTTATTTACTTTATGAAATTGAACTAAAAAAGAGAGGATTGGCTTTGGTGAGAGCAGCAGCAACTGAATGAAAAGAAAGGATACTGGAGAGAAAGTTTCTTTCATTACTGGATAATGAACAAAAAGAAGATACAAGCTTAGTTCTTTATGCTTCTTACATTATTGGATAATATGCACGTACAAAAGAAAAATAAGAATAACAAACTGAAAATTAACAACAACAATAATGCGACTAAAAATCCTAAAGCTTATTATCGGCTAATGCCTTGGAGGCATCGGCGAGAGCAGCATTAATTTCCTGTCGAAGATCAGCAAGTTGTTGTCTTATGTGCATCAACATCAATTCATCATCAGAGGAAACAGGGGAGAGGTCAGCGGTAGGCACGCTGGGGCCGGGAGGTTGGCGAATATTGTCAGAAGGCTGAAGAGTATAAAAACACACAGTGTAGATTTAAAAAGAAAGTGGTACTCATTGCCGAGTCCAGCTCGGCCTGAGTCTGGGAAATAAGTAAAGCTGCGCTAACGGGGCAGTGCTCTTTGAGATGAGAAACGAGAGATGCTACTGAGCCGGTTTCAGAATCCGATAATTGCTGTAGTTTAAAACAATAGGCGGAAGAAGGAAAGTTGTGAGGATGGTGAGTCCAACATAGTGGGAATCTCCATTCCACGTCTTTGGACTCGGGGGCTCTAAGAAACCAAGGTTGTTTTCCGAACTTGGCAACAACTTTGAAAAAGCCAGTTTTAAAGTTTTTAAAGCTATCAAAATAAACTGTAAAGAGTTTTTGGTTAGGGGCACCCCGAAGAGTGGTCCAACCTTTTCTGTCCACGTGTTCTTTACCAATTTGAGTCGTGTGGGCTATAAAAAAGTAAAAGAAAAGATGAACTGTACAAGATATATCTAGAGATTCGTACAAACGCTCGAAGGCTATGACAAAACCCCCCATTGGGGTAAAGTTGGGAAGCAGTGAGATGAAGATGATTTAAAACATCGATTTGAAACTTGATAAACGGGAAGCGAATACTAAGCTGGGTTATATAATCACAAAAGTAATAGAAAAAAGAAGGGTCATTTCCTTCCCTCTCGGAGCACACTGGCTCATCCCTATCGGGGGGTGAGGGGTATAGTTCTCGGGGGCTCCTAAAGGAAGCCCGATAACGTCGTCTGCGGTCATCCCGGATCATGTGTTTAACACCTCATGGGTAACCACGAGTCCTTCTCTGTTAAAGCTCTCGGGGCACATGTGGAACCTGACTCCCCAGAATGAGACTCCTCTGCGTGATATGAAGAAGGCGAACCCATTTATACTTATAACAAAGAAACAAAAATAAGAAATGGAAGGTACATAAGGTATACCTAAATCAAGGGAGCTACTAGGTGAATAAGAAAAAATGATAGGCCGAGGGATTCCTCCAACATGGGACGACCCTCACTATCAGAAGTTGGGATGGTTTTGGAAGTCAATTTGTGCTGGCAGGAGGCTAAAGTAGACTCGGTTAAGGAGTACAGGCCGCTTGTGACGAATTGGCAGCTTAAATAGGCACAATCATCATACAGATTGACAACATTCTCCGTGCGGGATCCCAAGCTAAATTGGTGTATACCCCCTTGCTGGGAAGTATGTGCTATCGGTATAGACTTGCTCTTACCCCGGCTCCCTATTTTTGGTGGTTAGGTATGGGATCCCGGGCTAATAACGCTCTCAACCCAACTTCTACTTTTATTCCTACTGTTAGTTTCTAGAGGCTGAGATCTTTCCCTACTCCCCCCAGCATGTCGTCCGCGAAGCAACACGCTTGCTTCTCTTCTTCAGTAGGGTGAATACCCCAAAACTAGACCGAGCTCCAGGAGGAACTGTTCGATGTAACTCTTCTTCCTCTTCTTAGGTTATTTTACCTTTATCCATGGCTAGTGGAAATCACCACCTACGATAGGGTGTTTGTTAACAAGGAAGGGGGAAGATGTACCGAAATGGTTCTACAAAACCATACAGATCCAAGGCTCAAGAACAAGGGTTCATATTCAAGAAAGGAACCAAAAATCGAAGTCTACCCAAGAAACCCAGAAATCGACGCCTACCCAGAAACCCAGAAAGCAATGCTTGGGAAGATATAGTGGAAGAAGCAGGAACAAAGCAGTAATGAATCACATAAGAAAAGCAAATGCAAAAGGAGGAGAAAGAAATGGTGAGAGTACCTGGAGTTATGAAGGTTTGAGAAACCTAAAATGTGTGAACTGGAGGAGATTGAGAAGATAGACCTTTGAAGGAAATGAGAGGTTTTTGGGAAGAAAGAGAAAGCAACGAATGTCAAGTAGTGAGAATGAAGGGAAATGCAAATGTAAACGTAACCGTTGAGATTACGAAGCGGAAGAGTCAAGGGCAAAATAGGCAATTCACTCCAAAAAGCATATTTTTCTCCAAAAGGCAATGATGACATATGTGAAACGACATGTGCATTGCGCATGAATATCAAAGACAACAAAAGATGGAGGTGGTACACCAAAGGTGGCAGTTTTACGCCATGACGATTACAAAATGTACATCTATAAAGTTGTCAAAACGATGCAAGTAAAGTGAGCCTGTTCCTTTTCAAGACAACATGGATTGGGGGAAACCCTGTGATTAAAATGTATAGCCCAAAAACCCGGATGTTTGAAGTACAAGGTAGTTGCTTGAACATGTAAACCTGGAACCGGGACGTTTGATGCAAAGGAGAACCCAAGTCGAATGAAAAGGAATAGACAGGTTCAATTGAATCAACTCGGACTACGTGTCTGGGGGCAATTCACAAAGAATAAATAAATCTGAAGTTCGTTGAAACTTAAATAAGAAGTTGAACAAACTTGGAAGTGAGATCCGGGTTAAACAATCAATGCACTCTGGCAACCCAAAGACTTAGACTACCGGGCTTGGGGCAATTGTTAGGGACCTATATGAGGCCCACTTGATGTATGGCCCAACAAGGGGTAATCTACACCAGAATCCACCTACAATCAAGGAGGATATTAATCCTACAATCAAGGAAGATATTAATCGAAGATTTTGACCTAGATATGGCGGCATAACACATGGGCTTGGAGGCACGAAGACCTACAAGTCCAAACCCTATAGGTCAACCTTACAAATAAGAGGTAAAGCCTAAAGGTACGCACATTCAATCTCATTTACTATTCTACTGTCACTGTGCACACACATCACCCCCTTGGCTAACGCCTATTCGTGCACAGTGATACACTATTCTCTTGGGTTTCTGCTTCATAGATATTTAGGAGAGTTATCTAATCCAATATCAACATACTAGTCTATCGACTGGACATCTTTGTCGCACCAGACAAAACACATCCAAAGCTTCAAAAACATTGACAACATACGGAGCAGGACAAACTATTAAGAAATCGAGAAAATAAAAGAGATTGAGATAAAAGAGATGAAGAGAGAATTGGAGAGAAAGAAAATCATGTTTAAAGCTGGCTGAGAACACTAATGCGCTTTTCCCATTATTTGTTTTTTTGACTTCTTTCATTTTGATGTACGTGGTGGAGAGTTGAAGCTAAAGAAGTTAGGTATAGTTATTTCTAAGCTTTCCATACGAGGATTTTCCCCTAAAAAGGACGATGCCTTCATTTGTTTTTTTAAATCATTTTCTCTTTCTTTTTACACCATAGTAAGGTCCCGTTTGGTGCATGAAAACACTACTGATAGAAAATAAAAAATAGTTTTTTTCCTTTACAAGTTTTATTTTCGTAGGCTAAAATTTAACAAATCCTTAGTGTGTGTTCGGCATGGTTTTGCCTCCTTAAAAAAAAATCAATTGGAAGCCAAAAAGTTAGTTGGAGAAAAAAAAATCATGTTTACTTTTTTTTTTTCAAGCACAAATATCTATTTATTGGAGTCAATATTATTTGAGGCACTATCAAATATTAAATATGTGAATCTCTCCCAATGGGGATTCAAACATTGATTTGTCAGGGACTAGCCCCTTCTTATCCATTTCCTCTCATGTCCATTTTTTTTTCTATCTAGGATTTCTTCTCAGCCAAACATTAATGTACCGTAAATGTACATGTGCTTTTATTAGTTGCAATGAATCGTCTCGTTAGTTTATCGTCACGTTTTGATCCCATCATTCACTTCTTCGTCTGTCAATTTCATATCCAAGAGTGGTGAGAGAATTGATTCTTAACTTCTTTGTTTTGAAAATTAATTGATGCATATATGCTACCTCAAGTTTTAAATAATTTGGGTATATTAATTAAGTTAGTTGTTTGTTGAAAATGTAGGTGGGTTTCACTAAAATACCTTCTTATATTATTTGCAATAAAACTATTCCACAATACAAACTCTCTAAATATGTGCAATAAATAGGAATATTATTTAAAAAAATGATAAATATGAAAGACAAAATAGTTTTTTTTTTTTTTTGTATAAAAAAGACAAAATAGATATATGTCTTATATTTGTGACAAAATCCAACCGCAATGGCAGCCGTTAGAGTTTTGTTGGGTTGAATGGGCCTATCTGACTAAAGTATATTGGGCTATTCTGTTCAGTGACATCTCACTAATTACTTACTTACTTCATGCATGACCCGACCCACTTTGATATAATCCCATATTCAATACTAATCATGAAATTAGTGAGAAACACACACACACACATGTATGTGTGTGTATATATATAGTATCTATATATGTATCTATATATATATATATATATATAGTTTATCGTTTATCATATCACTTGACATAAGGTTATGTCAAGTCACCCCAAAACTTCATCGTTTTAGGAGTTAGGAGAATTAATAAAGGGTATTTTTGTTTTTTTGTTTTTATATTTATTATATGAATTTTACCAAATATCATTCATTAATTCCCCTAACCCCAAAACTACGTCATTTTGAGAGTTCATTAATTACTCTAACCCTAAAACAACATAGTTTTGGGATGACTTGACATAACTTTGTGTTAAGTGACATGACAAATGGTAAACCTATATATATAAGAAAATATCACTTGAACTTCAAAATCACAAATAGGTTATTTTTCAATAAAACGAGTTGTCAATTATTTTATTGTTCTTGTTCATTCCATTATATTTGTCAACAAGATTTCGAAGTTCAAGTGGTATTTTCTAAATATATATAGGCTAAATTATAAAAAAAACATTCCCGAACTTTGGGTTAGTTGCATATAATCTCCGGCATTTCAAAATTTGAAGTTAATTCCCTTAAAAAAATTTATTTATAATATTAAAACACATGTCGTCACATATATTATTTTAATAAATTTATTTAAATGTTTTTAATCATTTGTTTATCAAAATAGCTTTTTTGGATGGGAAAAAACTAAAAGAATAACATTTAACAATATTTAAAAAAATATAAAACTAAATGTTGAGCCTTTTATTCAAGAAAAATATGCATTAGTAATAAAGAATTAATGGGGACAAAAGCTATTCTCTAACACAAATGTAATATTTAAACTATCAATAGTCGGTCATTCCATGAAAATATTTAACACAAACAATGAAATTTTTATACTATCAATCATCCATTATCCTAAGAACATAAATAAATGTTATACAAATGATGACATTTTCATTTTTATATTTTTTTAAAATATTATTCTTCTAGTTTGGACCATACAAAAAACTATTTTAATTGACAAATGATGATAAAAATATTGATAAATTTATTAAAATTATAAAAGTAACGACATAGGGTTTAATAGGGATAGGTTATTCTATCTACCCTTATTTTGTTTACGCCTACCCCTCTCAATGGGCCTGTTTGGGTTGGCGGTAGGAGTGGTGACTTAAAAGCTATCTAACTTTTGTAAAATCCCGGTAGGAAAAAAGTCGGGTTGTAAATATGATTTGTGTTTGGATTGCCGGTTTGGCTTTTTGCAGAATTGGCTTTTTCTTAACTGATGAGTGTTTGGATTATTATTTGAAAAGTCAGTTAAGATGGAAAATGACTGAAAAAGGCATGAATCATATTGAATACTACTATACATATTAGTTGTATATATTAGGATAATAAAAATTTTAATTTGGAAAAAATTTAAATGATTATTAAAAAAATCAATAAACAATAAAGTCCTTAATTAAATATATTTAATGGATAAAATTGTTTATAAAATAAAATGCATACAAATAATACATTAATTTCTCCTATTGCTATAAAGTTTTTCTTTGATTCTATCACGAAGATGATTCATTTGGGTGAGATAGGACAATTTTAAATAAAATATCTTATAATTTATTTTTTATATAAATTAAATTTTAAAAAATAGGATCAGTAAGAAATAAATAAATAAGCTTTGATTTTGATATATGCTCTCTTCCATTTTCACCGTTTGTGGAACCCATAGAATTTTTCTGACCGGACGCTATTGGACGCCAACGCTTGGATTTGGAGCTTTTCACAAAATGCCACTTAATGCCACTTTTTGATAAAATGCCAGATAACAAAAACGCTGACCCAAACAGAAAAAAATAATCAAGCTACTAGACTGAGCTTCTTTTTAAACTTACTGGCCTAAACGTTGCTAACTGGCGACTCCAAACAGGCCAAATACCGTTAAATTATAATCTCATCCAATGATGGAGATTTGAGGGATAAAATAAACTTTTTTACCCCTTCTTCTCTCTTGTTTCTGACTGTTTATCAGATTTAATGTTTGATATTTGAGCAAAATCTCCCAACACCAGTATTTTTTTCTCAATGATATTTATGCAGCGCTCACCTGTGTACCAAAACTTCAGATACAATTAACCAGTGAGTTGAGGTTATTGCAAAGCAAATTGAAATACAAATATGGGAGAAAGAACATTAGCCCCACAGAACTATCATCGAAAACACGTTTTCCAAAAAAACAGACTCTCGTAATCTTACTCTGTTCAATTTCAACAAAGACAACAAATTAAGCAAGGACCAAATACATAATTCACCCACGTTAAATGCATGAATACGTAAGGATTGTTGGGACCCATGCCTGAATGGGGCATTCAACAAAAACTCCGGCGAAGCTTTTATTAAGTTCCATGTTACTTTTCAGCAGAGAAAATCGACATTGACGAGCAACAAGTCGTAGAAGCAAGAGAAAGTGAACCATATTAGATTCGGCAGACTTATTGGAGAAGGAATAGAACCACAGATGAGGAAAGCAGGTGGCGGAAGAGGAGATGTCTAGAGGAGGACAGTCGACCATGCAGAGACGAAATGGCTGAGGAGGAAATGGGGTTTTAAGTGCGATGGGTAAAATTGGAAAGTCCACTTTTTGCAACGAACAAGTTCATACATGCCAGCGGAGGAGAGAGAGAAAGGATGGGAGGTGGTGGGAGAGAGGAATGGATAAAAGGGATTATTTTATTCCTCAAATCTCTGCCGTTGGATGAGATTATAATCTAACGATATTGAGAGAGATAGGCAAAGATAGGCTCAAATCTTCGCCTTTGGATGAGATTATAATCTAACAGTATTGAGAGAGATAGGCAAAGGTAGGCAAAATAAGAATAGACAGAATAATCTATCCCGGGTTTAATATTATAAAAAATATTTTGAGAGAACTAGATTTAAAATTTGAAATGTTGGGGGCAGAGATGGGCTTTAGTGATTACGGCCCCCAAAAAAAATGTTCAATTAATTGATATTGTTACGGACCTACATTAGGCCCAACACCTGGATGGCCCAATAGGAAATATATTGCATATCAGGATATGCCTATAATAAAGGAGGATCCTATCTTATCTACAATACAGGTATATATAAATGTATATCTAGTAGTTAGGATATCGAGGCCTCGAATCACAAGGCCCAAGCGACTCAACCTAAGGTAAACTCTATAAATACAGAGGTCAAACCTTAAGGTACACACGTTCTAACTCTGAACTATTTACAAGTCACACAGAGCACACACCCCACCCCTTTGGCTAAATGCTTGTGTGTGTCTCGAACAACGTGGACTTTGATCCCTCTACAGGGTACATAGGCCCTAGGCATTGCTCCTAGGTTAAGTCCGATAAATCCTATTCTTGAACAGAACATTGGCCGATAAAATCCTGTTCTTGAATAGAGCATTCACGCTGATCGTAGGGATCGTTAAAATTCGATTCCTGTGACCAACGATGGTTCGACTAAGAAGCTGCAATAATCGGTAAATTTTGATTCCCGCTACCAAAAATGTTCAATACCAAAGGCGATTTAATTTTCAACAAAGAAGGGTTTCAAGCGATGGAAAAACGTCACCGAGAAATCCAAGAAGAGCATATCGCAACAAACAGTAATCATGAGAAAGAACAATCCAATTATGAAAGGGGCGATCAAATTGCAAACCCACTACCCTAATCGCGTGGACTTCTTTGACGGCGAAAACAAGAATCCAACCGTGGATTCAAAAAGTGAAAAAACAAGACGGGTTGAAGTAAAGGATTAGACTCGAATCATTAAACCATGGGCTTAGAACTTGCTCGTAAAATGCGCATGACCAGAGAATCTTTGAAGAAGATGGCGGTCGAAGTACAACGCAGTATAGTCAGAGAATCAGAGGGTCTTTGATCAAGGAGCCAAGATTCTAATCAAAGGAATATTTCCCACTAGCTGAGTCTACCCCAATTGGCGGCCCTGCATATTCTCTACCCCAATAGCTAGCAGATGCAAGTTCCTTACCTCAACTCCAATTGTGTTTTAATGCCTATTTCTTCATCCGTTTAATTCCAAGCCTAAAGCATATGAATGGGCACCTATAAGCCAAAAGCATATGAATAGGCACCTATTTTTTCTGCAAGGCCTGAAGGAGTAAATGCTTCAAGATGAATTTAACAATATTATTGGTAGCCCTCCACGTATATGCCACAATTTCATTTTGAATGAAAGCAATTTGAAGTAGCCACAAGCACTTACAAGCGTGTTTTTACCCAGCAAAGAGATAACCAATGATGATAATAATTTTAACTGGAGTTAGCTTGAATTGGCTTCATGTGGAATCTACACTCATGATGAATCAATATTCCTCTTGTGGTATTTCTCTTGTTTTGTACTTCTATTATGATTATTCATTGTCTTGTCCAGGGCTCGATTTATTCCTTGTTCATAAAAACATCATAGAATAAAATTATGCGCCACATTGGTATAAATGGAGCTATATACCCAAGAGGGGGGGTGAATTGGGTATTTTAAAAACTTTTCTGAAAGTGCTCTGTTTTGACCAAGTAAAAACAGATTATAACAGAGGAGGAAGGGAAGGAAAGCTTGCACAAGAGAAATTATCCTGGTTCGGTCTTATCCTTGACCTACATCCAAATCCCCAAGCCACACTTGGGATTTTCAATCCACTATACTCACAAACGATTACAAACTCGTACTCAAGAGTAGTTCTCTCTCTAGAACTCACTCCCCCTTACAAGTTGCAATCAATACACCCAACCACCAAGTCCCCTGACTTGTGGTTATCTCAATCAATGAATGGTTTACAGATAGAAACTCTCTCTAAGAGTAGATGATAATAAACACTGAAGCTTATAATGTCAAAAGACAGAATACAAGTGAAAACTGAAAGGTAGTTGAGAAAATTGAATGCTTGTGCGTTTTCAGTTGTTGTAGTTTGTTGAGAGGACTTGAATGCAGTCCTATTTATACTCAGAGATCATTAGATAACCGTTGCAATTTCAACATCCGTTGGAGAGACTCGCCAAGGTTAGGAAGTGAGATTTGGCTTCTTCTCTCTCTAAACTCAGCTTAATCCAAATTGGCCAAGAAGATCGTGTTGACCTTCTACAAATCAATCCGTTTGAAACACAGTTGCTTGTTGTAGAAAACATTCTTTAGTGTTTTGCAGTCGTGTGCAGATGGAATAGCCAAAGTAGTGCAACTTTAAATGCAGAGCATTTAATGTTCTGAACCACTTTTTGCTTTTTGCTTTATCACTTCAAAATCATTCTTTAAATCACCTGAGACTCACTAATAAGATCATTAAACATAGCAAGGCATAGAGAGAATGTTCTTGGAAAGTATTAGGATCAAACAAGGTCACTTTGCAAAAAAAATGTAGAAATCGAATTTCAAAATCACCGTTAGAAACTCGAGCTTGTGTATCAAAACTCGAGTTTTCAACTGTGCACTTAAGTCAAAACTCGAGTTTCAGAACTTAAACTCGAGTTTTCATCTTCTAGAGAGCAAAGTCGTGTTTCGAGCTTTTGGACCGAAGTTTAAATGAATCTCAAAACTCGAGTTTCCAAAACCAAACTCGAGTTTTGGATTGTTAGTGAAAATAGTATGTTGTAGTTCAAAACTCCAAGACTTGAGTTTCAAAACAAAACTTGAGTTTTCAAAGACTCAAAAGTGAGTTGTTCTCTGCTTGAACAAAACTCGAGTTTTGGAATCAAAACTCGAGTTTTCATATTATCATGAAAACTATGAAAACTTGTAATGCTCTCGGGTTGGCCAAAACTCGAGTTTTAAAATCAAAACTCGAGTTTTCACTTTACTAAGTGAAAAACGAATAATTCAGATTTCGATGACAAGGCGCGAGACGAGTTTGAAAATTTAAAAGTCCTTGTTCTCCGTCAAAACTCGAGTTTCGCATGCTAAACTTGAGTTTTGAGTCTAGTGGAAAACTAGGAGCTCTCTCGAGGTCTCAAAACTTGAGTTTTCTACTCAAAACTCAAGTTTTGCTCGATCATTGAAATCGACCATTTTTACGCAAGACCAAAACTCGAGTTTTGAAAACAAAACTCGAGTTTTGTCTTGTTAGTAAGTTTTTCAACTTCCTAAGACAAAACTCCTAGCTGGTTTACAATTGTCACTCATCATCAAAACACATAGAGAACTAACAATTGGTGTGATACTTTCAAAGTTAAATCCGGGTGGATCCATGTTATGTCTGGGACCCGGATAAATTGACTTTGAAGACGGACCCCAGTCACACCGAATCTGGTTAAAATCCGGGCTCCGTGATAATTCTTGAAGGTGGACCCGGTCACACCGAATCTGGTTAAAATTTGGGCTCCGTGATAATTCTTGATGGTGGATGCGGTTACGCTGAATATGGTTAAAATCCGGGATCCATAAAATTAATGGTTAAAACGTATTCCTCCAGGATGCAGTAACACCCACATAGAGGTCAAAGCATATCCTTTTAGGATACTGTAAAGTCAAGATAATGGTTAAAATGTGCTACCTTTGGGACACGGTAAAGTCGAAATGTTCTCCAGAATAAATCTTGGTCAACCATGTCGAGGCATATAGTTCTTGGCTGGCACGGGCCGATGAATATAATGTGCAATATATATTTGACTATGGCCCAGTCATCAAATAAAATTGAAGGCGGACCCCGGTTACACCAAATATGGTTAAAATCCAGGATCCCTATGAATTTTTTAAGGCGAACCCGATTACACTGATTAGAGTTAAAATCCGGGCTCCTTGTAAAGTTTTGTGAGAAGTGAAAAGAAGGCGAACTCCGGTTACACTTAATACAGTTAAAATCCGGGCTCCGTGGAAAGCACAGTTGAATCCGTGCTCCTTAAGCAGACCCCAGATAAACTGAAACTTATCTAAGTTGACTCTGCGCTCCTTAAGTGGACCTCAAATAACTGAAAATTATACAATTTTTTAACAGGGGCAACTTGGCACTCCGACGTGTGGACGTCAGAAATAAAAACACCAAAGATGGCAAGCTAGCTGCAAATTGGGAAGGTCTTTACCGGGTTAAAGAGAAACTTGACAAAGGAGCGTATATATTCGAAACCCTAGGAAGGAAGCCAATCAAAAGAACATGGAACGCCGACAAACTCAGAATCTACTATAGTTAGATCTCGACCCTACATTCACAATAGGCCAAACACATCGTGTTTGAGCTCGCTCTTTGGAGCAGATTATTACTTTGATGAAGAATTTCCAGTAGAAATTCAAAATGCGCATTATCGATAGCTTAAGTATTACACCAAGGTCCCTAAACCCGGTTTGACATAGAACCCATCTAGATGGCTGACACTAGGGCTAATAAGCCCAGGTTATGAGTTACGTGAAGTTGCTATTACAAGCCTTCATGAATTTGATGCATCAACACTCGGTCCTCGATAAGAAGATGAATTGTCTTTCGGACCCTGATTAGGTCAAAATGTTTAAGCATTGCGTTTCAAACACCACGACTGGACATGTGACAGTTTGCCCTTATCCTGGTAATGATCCCGGATAACGGAACCGAAAATCGGTAGTACGGTTAAAATGAAAACCCTACCCAAATACCCAGTCTATAGAGCTAGAAGAAAACAAGCAGATTATGCATAACACATTATGTGGCCTTGGCCCGGTCATTCAAAAGAACTTTGAACATGTTTTCAAGTTCATAATCAACTTATTGTTGAAATAAAGATTAGCCTCGGACATGAGATCCAAGTTAAATAGTCAATGCACCCCAAAAGACCAGAGCCCTTGACTACCAAGCTAGGGGCAACAAGAAAAGTGTACCACTGTAAAGCTGTCAGCGACATAAGCAAATGCAGCAACAAACAAACCCGAAAGCCAGATTCGTTCCTTTTCAGGATAATTCAAATTGGGGGAATTTGGTGTTGCAGCAAACAAACCCGAAAACTCAGATGATTGAAGAAGAAGAGATCCCGACGATCATGAAAAGAAACAGATGAAGTTTCAAACTTCAAATTAACTTGGACTACATGTCTGGGGGCAATTCAATCAGAATACAAATAAATCCGAGGTTCGTTGAAACTCGAATAGAAACTTTATCAAAATCCAACAAGTTGTAGCAACTTGGTTTAGGACCAGATACTTTATAATTAACCGGTGTTAATAAAATCCAAAATACTAAAACATGTCTCTGTCGCGGGGAAAATTAAATTTCCCTCTCAGAACTTCTCTTGACGCGCCAAAAGTGATTACGACTCAGGTTCTGTCTCTAGTGTTTGTGTGTTGCGTCGTCGCTACTTCACGTTCCTCTCTCGACAATCACTTTCTTGTTCCTTAGCTAAACGTCTATAGACCAAGCTGTATGAGGTGTTTCGGTTATATAACTTAATGATTTTCCTGCTTATGTTTCTGGGTTTTTCATGGGTTGAATGAAATCGATGAAATGTTATTGTAAGTTTCTCTGTTGTTAATGAATATTGTATTTTGAGGATTATATTTGCACTTTAGACCTACCAAACTGGCCAACTAATGTTTTTAGGTTACTCTTGATGTTTGCAACATCAACGTTCATGGCCGGAGAAGAAAGACTCAGCAAACGTATTTGAATTTATATGCTACAGATGAGTCCACAAGACCTTCATGCGATGCATTTAATTCCTCGTCATGCATGTATTTTGCTTCTTGCATTCACTGTGATACATTTATGACCAAAAGTATGTGATTCTTCGTTTTGCATTTAATGGGCAAGTTTATCCGTAAAAAAATGGGAAAAAAAGACATAACCGACATTTGAGCATATATATGCATTTGGAGTTGTCTTATTTTATATGCAAGTTTCAATTTTTTTTGGATTATCTATGTTAAATCTTTCTATCTATATATAGGAATTCTGCTATGGATCACAGTTGGATAAATGTTTTACGGACGAGTGTTGAATATCAGAATGGGGTGAGAGACTTTATAGAATTTGCTAAACAAAATGCTCATGATGATAGTGGGAAGTTTTATTGTCCTTGTGCAAAATGTTTGAATGAGAGGCAACTAAGTCCTGAAGTTATACACATACATTTAATTTGTGAAGGATTTTGTAAGAATTATACAATATGGTCATGGCATGGTGAAAAAATGTCAAGTGGGTCTCAACATGGGGAAGTGGCATTTGATGATAATGACACGGATATGGATGATTGCATAGAGGACATTATTCGTGATGTAGGAGAAGAGGCTTTTGAACAATCACATGCATATGGTAATATGTGCAGTGATGCAGAGACCCCGCTATATCCTGGGTGTTAAAAATACAAATTGTTGAACGTTGTATTGAAATTGGTAAGTTTGAAGGAACGTGATGGATGGAGCGACAAGGATTTCTCTGAAATGCTTGAGGCTTTTAAGGACATGCTTTCGGATGATAATGTGTTGCCGCATCAATACTATGATACTAAGAAGATACTTTGTCCAATAGGGATGTAGTACAAAAAGATTCATGCATGCCCAAATGATTGCATATTGTATAGAAAAGAGTTTGAAGAGAAGCAGAATTGTCCGATATGTGAAACCCCAAGGTACAAGTCAAATAAGGGGCCTGCAAAAGTGTTGTGGTATCTCCCAATCATACCAAGGTTCAAGCGGTTTTTTGCTAATGAAAATGATGTAAAAAATTTGAGGTTGCATGCTGATGAGAGGATTTCTAATGGAAAGCTTCGACATCCGACCGATTCTTCTCAATGGAAGAAAATCGATCAATTATTTCCGAACTTCGGCGAAGAACCTAAGAACCTTAAGCTTGCCCTTAGCACAGATGGCATGAATCCCTATGGAAGCCTTAGCAAAGATACATAGTTCATGGCCTCGTATCCTAATTATTTACAACTTATCTCCTATGTTATGCATGAAACGAAAGTACATCATGCGTCATCTATGTTGATTTCGGGACCAAAACAACCCGGAAATGATATTGATGTTTACCTTGAGCCCTTGATCGAAGACTTGAAGAAGTTATGGGAAGAAGGTGTTGATGTTTTTGACTCTTTCAAGAAGGAGGTCTTTAAATTGCAAGCCATGATATTATGTACTATAAACGACTTCCCAACATATGGTAACTTGTCAAGGTATAGTGTAAAGGGCCATAAAGCATGTTCGGTTTGTGAAGAAGGCACATGCTACCATCAACTCCAACATGGAAGAAAGACGGTTTATTTTGGACATAGGAGATTTCTTAGACGGGGCCACCCATATCGTCGACTAAAGAAAGTCTTTTTTGGTGGGCAAGAGTATGAAGATGCTCCGGTGGCATTGACTAGGGAGCAAGTTTATGAGAAGGTGAAAAATATCAATGTCATCTTCAATAAGACAACCAAGAGTAGAAAAGAAACAAATATATGGAAAAAGAGATTTGTATTCTTCGATCTTCCATATTAGCGCAATCTTGATGTGAGGCACTGTATTGATGTCATGCATGTGGAGAAAAATGTCTGTGATAGTATTGTTGGCACGCTTTTCAACATACAAGGTAATTCCAAGGATGGTGTGAAAGCAAGATTGGATTTGCAAGCAATGAGAATACACGAAGACTTACATCCAAGGCCATATGGGAAGAGAACTTATTGTCCCCCGGCTTCTCATACTTTGTCTAAGGATGAGAAACGAAGTTTTTGTGAGTGTTTACATGGCACAAAAGTTCCCTCGGGGTATTCTTCAAATTTTAAGAGGCTTGTATCGATGAAGGACTTGAAATTAGTAGTCCAAAAGTCTCATAATTGTCATGTCTTGATGCAACAGCTACTTCCAGTAGCTATTCGAGGCATCACTGGATATAATCTTTGAGTCATTTTGACTAGACTTTGTTTCTTCTTCAATGCGGTTTGTAGTAAAGTTTTCGAGATTGAAAAGTTGGATGAATTGAATAATGAAGGATATCTTATCTTATGCCACCTTGAGAAGCTTTTTGTTCCTACATTTTTTAACATCATGGTTAATCTAATTGTTCATCTATTGAGGGAGATAAAGTTGTGCAGCCCTATCCATTTACGGTGGATGTACCCAATTGAAAGATCTATGAAATTCCTAAAAGGGTATGTGAAGAACATATACCGGCCAGAAGCATCAATTGTTCAGAAATATGTTTCTGAAGAAGCTATGGAATTTTGTCAAAGTTATTTGGCCAAAGTAAGACATATTGGCCTTCCTAAACATCAGCATGTTGAAGGGTAGGTGAGGGGCTTCAATAAAGAGTGTGGATCCTGATGAATTGTCAAAAGTCCACTTATACATCTTGAATAATGTTGATGAAGTTCAAGACAGCATAGAAGCACATAAAGAAGCTGTAAGGAAAGAAAATCATAGAATGACTGAACAAATGTTGATTAGGGAGCATAACAGAACTTTTACAAACTGGTTCAAACAAAAGGTCGAGGGAGAGGAATGTGTTTCTCATACAATCAAATGGTTAATTAGCACGTGGTCCGGAGGTTGATGTCATAAGTTGGAATTCGTATGTGATCAATGGTTATACATTTTACACGAAGTCCCTAGATGATAGGAGCACCGTCCCGTAACGGTGGTGTTATGTTAGAGGTCAATCTATCACTTCTCCAATTCGAAAGACAAGAGGCCTAAATTGGCGAAAATGCCTTATTATGGGGTTATTGAAGAGATTTGAGAGGTAGACTATGTTCAAATTAGATTTCCTATTTTCTAGTAGTAAGATTCCGTCGTAAATAGTGCATTTTCTAGTAGTAAGATTTCTTCTATTCCATTGTTCAATTCAAAACTTATTTTCCACCTAAATGTTTATATCGATCTATCAAAAATGAAAAACTTAAAGTAGTACTGTAACTAATTATTTTCATAATTGTTAGTGGTAGAAAAAAAAATCCGTTCGTGATGTGATTCGAATTCAATAAGAGACCGCTACAAGAGAGTTATGGGGAAGGATATGGGTTGAGCTGTTAATTAGATTACTTACTTTGTGTAATATATATTTATTTGATAAAAATAAACTCTTATATATCCTTCTCACGAGTTAAACTCGTGAGTTTAACCATCTTAGATGTGTGGAACATAAAACGCACACTATTATATGCATTTTAATTATCTCACGCCCCTCTACCCTCTTTATTGCTTGTTTTAAATTTTTAAAATTATAAATAAAATTGTGTTTCTTAAAAATTTTACATTATATTATTTTTAAAAACATTAAAAAACAAAAACAAAAAATTAAACTAACTCTTAAAAATCTATTCTCACGTTCTCAATTTCTCATGCTATTACTTCCAAACTAATATGCATCCGATAATGTCATCGCCTCAATGACAAAGTCAAACATGTGAATCTAACCAAACTCGGTGCCACCCGAACACAACATACATGTATGTGTGAAAGCAGAGCCAGGTGCAATTAACAGTTATCACTATGATTAAATATTTTTATGACAAAATATCTAGTATTGTGCGTGTGAGATAAAATATTTGACCGATCTTTATCATCATTTGACGTTCACAAATGTCTTTTTCGTTCTTTTGGCCCCAATGTGTAATAAATCTCCTTGAAATTTGTACATAAGCGCGATCCAGTTTCCTTTAGTTTAATTTTAAGTGATAATACTAGCTCCAGCTTATACGAGTAACTAATACGATAATTAACTGAGATATCGAAGTTAGTTAATTGAAATATTGAATCCGATTGTGTAATAACCACAACATTCTTTAAAAATTAATAAGAAAATGCAAATATGAATACATGGACAAGCTAAATATGCATCCCTTGCTATTTGCGTGGGGCATATATATATGTAAGAATTTGAGTGGTGACCCAATAAATGCTTTCTTTTAAAATAAATAAATAAAAACAATTAAAGGGCTGGAACTTATTATGACATAAGGTTATAATTAGGTGAACTTTTTATAGTTTTGCATCACTTTCGGGCAATCCCTTTTCATTGGAAATCTCATTCTCCATTATTCATTATCTGATCTGGAATTATACGTTTAAGAAAATTAGTTTAAAATAATTTAATGTATTTTAAAATCAAAATTCACTTCTAAACCAGCCATACATTTAGAGCCACATTAGTGGTTCGGTTATTCGTGAGTCGTAAAAAATTTCAGTGATAAAATATGTATTGATGTATGAGGATATGTATCTGCGGCCACACGTCACAGGTTTGAATATTAAACTTGTGGAACCTTTATAAGTGAAACATCCTTTTCATTGGTTGGACCAACTGAAGAGGCTCCATCAGTATTTTAAATCTGTTTTTAAAATTCTCTTGAAAATACAATATTTAAATCTGGTTATATGTGTGAATTATTTTGTAGAACGAAAAAGGAAATTCCTCCTTTGCTTTAAAAAAAAAAAAAAAGAAATAAAAATATCAAGAGCCTCTTTTTTCTTTTTCCTCCTCTTACCAAGTCTAGCTAAGTTTAATAAAGACCAAATGTGCATAACAATATATTACTTTAATAATTGTATCTTAGTTGAAAATTCATATATTGCTTAATTTTTTTTGGTCAAAATATATTGCTTAATTCAATACAATAAGGAAGGTGTAATGTATCTTGACAAATTAATTAATAAATCTTTCAACAGAAATATAAAATTCAAATTAACATGAATTCGACAAGTCATAAGTTTAAATTTGGGAAAAATGAAAAGCATAAAAAGCCAAAAGAAAAAACAAAGTAAGAGAAAGAAGAAAAAAATATGTACAAGTCATAGGTTTGAATAAAACCATCGTGCTTCACTCTCGCTGGTCGCGCTTCCTACTTCCGAAACCCTAAAACCCAAATCATCCGCCTCCTCCACTCACGGCGTCGCCGTCCTCCACTCGCGGCATTGCCGATCGCCGATCGCCCTCCTGCTCCCTGCCGACCCGGACCGAACTCGTTCTCGCTCGTCGGCTCATCGTTCTCTCTCGTGCTCCCTCTGCGACCCGGACCCGGAACTCGTCGGTCGTCGCGCGCCCTCCTCCACTCCGGCCGGTGCCGTCGCTTTTACCACCGGTGCTTACTTTTAATTGCCATTTGAAATCGTGTGGCTTTACAAATTAAGGAATTGTTTTCTCAAATGTTAGGCCGAGACATCGAAGACTTGTTTGAGTGGAAGACGGCTCTTGAACAAGCCCTAGCACAAGCACCAAGTCTTGCTCTTGTCATGGGTCACAATGGGATTTTTAGGAGTGATGCGAGTGATTCCCTTGAAGGGTCCTTTAATCAATATTTGTTCTTCACCACTGTTACATTTCAGCTTCTTTCAATTTTAATAGCATAGTTCAATTATATATGAATTTTCCTTGTATGTTTTCATGTTCTTAGCATTTTATTTTTTTATCATTATTTGTTTGTCCGGCTTCCGTCATGCGTTTATTCACTTGTTTGTTGTATTGGACATCCAGGGAGGGATAAGTGGCTGTTAAGTCTTTGGTTGTTGGAAGACCAATTCTTCTAGCATTAGAGGATATTGATGGAGGTCCATCCTTCCTTGAGAAAGCTCTTCGGTTTCTTGAGCATCATGGTAAGTAAGGAGGCTTTCACCATAACCTTGTAATATAGCTGCATTTCATTTCACTTCTTAATGCCCCTCTGCCTGCCTAATTAGATTTACTCCTCATGTCTTGTATGATCTTTATTCATGCTGTTAGAATAGGAAAGAAATCAGATTGATATTAGCCATGATCCTAGCTCCATCATATCCCTTGATCCTAGCTCCATCATATTCCTTGATTCTAGTTGCATCTAGTTTAGGAAATATTTTCCTTTTATGATAATTTATTATGAGTTATTGTATTGCCTATTTTATTGTATTGCCTATTTCATTGTAACGGCTCTTTCCCTATGAGCCTATATATTGTAACCTTTCTACCTTGAAAAATATACTTGAAACAGAGAGTGTTTATACCTCGAAATATAATATGGTATCGGAGCGTAGGCAAGAGTGAGAGAAACAAGTGAGCGATGGTGAGGCGAGAGAAAATAACACAGTGGGGTTTTCCGGCGACTCTAGGGATCTCAGTAGGCAGAGAGTGGTACTACACCACCTAGCCCAAAAGGACCGGAAGGCCCCGATCGGCGAACGTGCAAAGTCCGGTGGTCAACCGGCACCTCCACGGCGGCGCGTGGTGTGCACACGCTCGACGGCCAGCAACCTTGAGACGGCGCGTGGCGGCGCGTGGAGATTCTTTTCCGACGGCAACTTCCTCATTCTGTCTTCCCTTGTGATTTCCGGCCATCCCCAGAGCTCATTGCACTCTCTAATGAACTTTTATTTTTTTTCCGGCGACTCTCCGGTGAAATTTTTCCAGATTCCGGTGACTAATTTTCTTCCAGAAACATGGACTCTCCTCAGTTCCCTCCTTCGTTCGGATCAATTCCAAGAACATCAACTGGAACATCTCCAATGGTTTTTATGTCCCGTGCCGATTCTCAAACCCAAACTTCCTCATCTTCTTCCTCTCAAACCAAGAACCCGGTACCAACCGAAAACTCGAGATGGCTTCGGAATTTTCAGACCATCATGTTATGGCTATTAGCCATAAGTTTAATGGCGGAACTATCTCCAGTGGTCACAAAGTGTCTTGAGGTATATTCGAGGTAAGAGAAAGGAGAAATACCTTAATGGGGCAGCCCCTCAACCAGCCCCGATGACCCTAATTTTGACACATGGTTTGCTTGAAAATAACCAAGTCATGACATGGTTATGTAATTCAATGACCTTGGAGATCGGTGAGGGATATCTGCTTGCTCACACAGCAAAGGAAATATGGGATGCTTGCTAGGAGGACCTACTCCTCTCGGAAAACACTGCTGCCTTGATTCACACGAAGAGACAACTTCGGGATTTACGACAAGGTAATATGTCGATTCTTGAATACTATAATGCATTCTTTGAAATTGTGGCAAAGCAACAAGACTTGTTTGAGGTTCACCCCAGGAAACTCTCAAAGATGCCCAATTGTACAAAGGAATTGTGGAAGAAGGAAGAATAGACGACTTTCTGTTAGGCCTCAATGACGCCTTTGAAGAGATAAGGGGCAGAATCATGGGGATGAAACCACTCCCACAACTCTTTGATGTGGTTAACTTTGTACAATTTGAAGAAAGCAGGAAGATCTTAAACCGAAGTGGGCCAAGTCACATTGAAAGCTCCGCACTCGCAGTTCAAGGACCACACGGGGAACGAAAAACTAATAAATGGTGCAACTTTTGTAAGAAGAAGGGCCATAATAGGGAAGCATCTTTGGAAACTCCATGGCAAACCTCCCTGGGAAAATCAAACTTCGAGTCACTGACCACGGCTGAACCAAAGATGGAAAATGACGATCGCTGAGTTCGGAGGAATTACGAGATGTTTCGCGAGAATGCTCGATAAACGAATAAGTCTAATTCTGTTCCCAACGTGAACCTTGTACAATCAGGTAACTCTATTATCGCTCTCAACGCTGTGATGACTAGTGACGATACCTGGATTGTTGACTCAGGAGCTACGGATCATATGACCGGTAACAAAACACTATTCCACAACCTTAAACTTTGTCCTGAACATCTCAAAGTAAAGGTAGCTAATGGTGTATTCACACGGGTTGAGGGTATTGGCACTGTTACATTATCTAATCACTTGGCAATACACAATGTTTTGTTTGTACCAGAACTTACTTGTAATCGATATACGTAAGCAAGTTGACTAGAGGTCAAAAATATCGAGTGATTTTTGATGATGGTGTATGTGTGTTTCGGGATTTAAGAACGAGGAGGACGATTGGGACTTCTAGAGAATGGGATGGATTGTTCTACCTTGAAGGATCAAATTCGAAGAATGAAGATACGTGGAAGGCAAGGCGGACCGGTTAGCTCGAATTCACGAATAATGACGTATTGTTGTGGCACTGTCGATCAGGTCACCCTAGTTTTGATTATATGAAACATGTGTTTCCCGGTTTATTCAATAAAAATTCTGTTCCTTTTCATTGTGAAACTTGCCAATTTGCAAAACAGACACGATCTTCATATCCCAAACAGCCCTATACTCCCTCCTCACCATTCACATTAATTCACAGCGATATTTGGGGCCCTGCCCGAATAACTACCCTCACTCATACTCGGTGGTTTGTTACTTTTATTGATGATCACACTCGAACCACATGGGTTTACTTAATGAAAGACAAATCCGATGTTGCCAAAGTCTTTCAGAACTTCTATACCTTTGTCTGAACCCAGTTCAACACGTCCATTAAGGTCCTTAGAAGTGATAATGCCAAAGAATATATGAGCAAAGCCTTCAAAGAGTTTCTTGATCACCAAGGAATTCATCACCAAACTTCTTGTCCTTACACCCCTCAACAAAATGGGGTAGCCGAACGGAAAAACCGTCACTTGTTGGAAGTATCCCGTGCCTTGCTAATGGAACGAAATGTTCCCACCATATTCTGGGGCGATGCCATCCTCACAGCAGCCTATCTAATTAATCGCATGCCTTCTAAAGTTCTCAAATTTGCCACTCCAATTCAAAAACTTTTGGAACTCTTTCCAAATTGCCCCCTCATTAATTCATTACCTCCCAAGGTGTTTGGTTGTGTTGTCTTTGTTCACAAAAAGGAGGGCAAAAAATTCAGTGCTCGCGCTGACAAGTGTATCTTTCTTGGCTACTCCTCTACTCAAAAAGGGTACAAATGCTATTGTCCGTCTTCCAAGAAACTTATTATCTCCCGGGATACAGTGTTCTCGGAAGATGAGGCTTATTATCCCAAATTACCCATTCCTGGGGAGTATTTTGATAGTGAATGACTAATCTTAGAAGCCTCTAGTTCCAACACCTCAAACTCACCTGACACATCATCTGTACTACCTAACCTTATAGCCTCTCTTGACTCACTTGCTCCCACAAATCAGCCTAATCCATACATTCCACCCCAACCTGAACCCAATGAACTGGAAACACATGTTGAGATCAATTCAGGGATGGATCCAGAATCACAACAGGAGACAGAGTCCAACTCACAAGTTCAAACTGAACCAGACACTGGTAGAACTATCTCTCCCATTCAAAGGAACGACCATGAATCCAATTCGGGATTAAATCCTGAAGAATCGGGTTGGCCTATTGCCTTGAGAAAAGGGGTAAGATCGTGTACTCATCATCCAATTCAAAGATTTGTCTCTTATGGTAATCATGCGCAAAAATGCAAAGTTTTGTTGTAAACAGTTAACGATAACCATTCCAAACACATTTCAACAAGCTATGGCTAATCCAAATTGGAAACAAGTCAAGAAGAATTGAGGGCACTCAAAGAAAATAAAACTTGGGAGATCACGACTCTTCCTAAAGGAAAGAAACCAAAGGGGATGCGGTGGATCTTCACTCCGAAATTCAATCCCGATGGTAGTATCAACAAATACAAGGCGAGACTTGTTGCAAAAGGATACACTCAGACGTATGGAATCAACTATCAGGAGACATTTGCCCAGTGGTCAAGTTCAATACCATCCAAGTACTATTATCACTTGCAGCAAACTTGGATTGGTCTCTATACCAACTGGATATGAAAAATGCATTCCTGAATGGCAATCTAGAGGAAGAGGTGTACATGGAGATTCCAGATGGGGTCTTAGCTCCTAATAACGCTGTGTGTAAGCTAAGCAAGTCATTGTACAGCTTGAAACAATCTCCGAAGGCATGGTTCGGTAGATTCACCAAAGCAGTAAAAGGGCTTGGGTACACTCAGGGACGAGCAGATGACACGTTGTTTACCAAACGTGTTAATGACAAAATCACCATATTGATTGTTTATGTTGATGACATAATCATTACAGGAAATGATGAAGAATCCATTGCTCAACTTAAAAGTGACTTGTCGATCAATTCCGGTAAAAGACCTTGGCCAAATGAGGTACTTCTTAGGCATGGAAGTGGCAAGAACTAAGAAGGGCATCAATGTATCTCAACGCAAGTATACACTAGACCTGTTGCATGAGACAATATGTTGGGCACTCAACCGAAGGGACACCAATGGAAGAGGGATGTCACTTACGGATCAAACCAAAAGGTGTTCCAACTAATTCGAGAAAGATACGTAAGACTTGTGGGGAAGTTGATATACTTAACCCACACTCGTCCCGACATTAGCTATGCAGTTGGAATAGTAAGTCAATTTATGCATCAACCACAAGAAGAGCACATGAAGGTCAATATACGAATCTTGAGCTACCTAAAGCTTAATCTGGAAGAGGAATATTCTTTAGGAAAGGTACTACCAGAAACATTGAAATCTACACTGATGCAGACCATGCAAGGGATAGAGAGACCAGGAGGTCAACCTCAGGGTACTGTACATACGTGTGGGGAAATCTGGTTACATGGAGAAGCAAGAAACAGACAATGGTGTCACCAAGCAGTGCAGAAGCAGAACTGAGAGCTGTTAACAAAGGAGTTTGTGAAGGAATGTGGATCATCGACATCAAGGAGTTAGGGATTCAACATGAAGAACCAATGCAACTCGGTGTGACAATAAGGCCGCATTGAAATGGTCAAGAACCCGGTATATCATGATCGAACCAAGCATGTTGATATAGACGAGACATTTCATTAAAGAAAAGATTGAAGCGAGCATTATGACCCCTGTCTCACATAAGATCCGAAGAACAAATTGCGAGACATCCTGACTAAACCACTTGGTCGAATAAAGTTTGAAGGATTTCGGGGCAAGCTGGGATTGCTCGACATATACTCTCCAGCTTGAAGGGGAGTGTTAGAATAGGAAAGAAATCAGATTGATATTAGCCATGATCCTAGCTCCATCATATCCCTTGATCCTAGCTCCATCATATTCCTTGATTCTAGTTGCATCTAGTTTAGGAAATATTTTCCTTTTATGATAATTTATTATGAGTTATTGTATTGCCTATTTTATTGTATTGCCTATTTCATTGTAACAGCTCTTTCCCTATTAGCCTATATATTGTAACCTTTCTACCTTGAATACTATACTGAAACAGAGAGTGTTTATACCTCTGAAATATAATACATGCTAAATAGGATTAACATGGGCCTAGCTCATTCTCATAACACTCCCCCTCTAGTTGAGTATAATTTAGCGCAGCTCCGTTTTGTTATATTTGAAATTAATCCTAGCCCAAGTTAGAGACTTTGGAAGATTCTGCTTGTTGTTTTCCTGCTCTTACTTAAGATATAGAAATAGGAGTAAAGTGCTTGTTGAATTGCCTTTTACAGTCATCTCATGGAACACTAGGTTTCTATTACACCTGTTTATTTACTTCTACTATGTGTTCTTTAAAACTTTCATCATGCAAAGTATTTTCTGAAATGGAGCCCCGACAACGTGCCATACAACGTGAACTCTGGCATGGTGTTTTTTAGGCTTTTTGCAATTGGATGATATTCATCATATTATCTAATTCTACGGTGAGAGATTCTACAATCGGATAATAAGTTGTATGCATGAGTATTGTTTACCTGTTCTTGATGAGGGTCAGCTGTTTAATTTTCCATGTGTAATTGGCGGGAACTAAAGTTGAAGGAATTTTGCGGCGGCTGCGATGTTGAGGAAGTTGATCGGAGGGTTCAAGAATATGAGCAAGGTACTAATAATTTACTTTAAAGCAATTGTTGTCTCTATAAATGACAATAATTATGTTTTTAAAACAGCCCTAAATCCGATAACTAATAAAGTCCCCCGGGTTTCGAACCATTTGCAAGCCAAGAGGAAAAAGTACAAGTAGAAAGGGAAACTAAGTGTCATAAAGCCTGGTATCGGCCGACGTGGGTTTTCTTGCTTAGAAAGACCGAGAGAGGCATGAGGACCTGTCTAACCAACCGTACAAGTTTTCCATGCATCTATCTAAGAATTTTTTTCCTTTGTAACGAAGTATTCGCCTTTTTTCCCAGTTGTTTGCCTTTCTTTTCTTTTTCTTATTTATGTGTCGATCACTAGACACGTTAGACACACTTTTATGTTATACCATGTTATTTTATTATGATTTGAAGCTTTGCTATTTTGCTATATCAAGGTTGGTTTGATTCACAAAATGTGGTGAAGATAAGAAATTTGTGCATTATTTACGTATATAACTGG
Organism: Acacia acuminata; assembly: GCA_019022655.1. Taxonomy (NCBI): domain Eukaryota; kingdom Viridiplantae; phylum Streptophyta; class Magnoliopsida; order Fabales; family Fabaceae; genus Acacia; species Acacia acuminata. Next base: position 1,268,169 of record JAFJYI010000112.1, on the reverse strand, counting down.
AAAGGAATTTTGTTTTGTTTTGTGTAGGAAAATGGTGAACCATGCATTTACTTCTTGATCATCAATGCTTGAATTGCTTTTTCTTTTGTGAACTTCACTGTTAAGTAGCCTGCCATATCTGTGTCATTTTCATATCTAATATCTTTGGCACACTCGCATCTACGGATCCTTAGTTTTGCTTGTGAATCTCGACGTGAGGTTCCTTTTTCTGTTGAACTTGTAGTTTATGCTTTGTCAAACTTCTAGTCAAATGCAAATTTTAGCACCCAATATTTCTAGTACCATAACTTTTTTCTCCCTATACTTTCAACCATATTGTAGTATTGTTTCAATCAGTTTTGACAAGAGGAGGAGAGTGTTCAGGATTGGTGCCTCTGTCAGCGAACTGAAGTGTTCTACGAAGCGCTCTTCCAGCAGTGTTGGAGGTGGTCCTGCAGGTAGATGTAATACTGTTGCTACCAATCGCAATCCATTATTTCCTCGTCCATTTAAATGAAGTACAAAAAATAAACTGACTTCGCAATGTTGGTTTTGCAGAAGATAAGAGGGGAAAGACGTAGAAGCGAAGGTGAAGGAGCAAGGAGAGATGATTACTGAGATGTGGGCACTTCTTCAGTCCATATTGACGGGCAAGGGTACGGGGTTCCCTCTTGGTGGTGATGACGATATTGGTGGTGATCATGACCAACCGCTAGCGGTTTAGATTTTAGTTCATTTTGGTCGAAACATTATAATTTGTAATATTTTGTTTTTGCTATGTAAACTCTTATAATTGTTACAATTTATTTTTATGATATACAAATCTTTTTTATTTTTTAATTTTTAATATTTTAATATTTTATTTTTTATAATTTTTTTATATTTTTTTAAAAATTAATTGGAATTTTCGAGGGAAAAACGTTTCCCTTGCAAAATCCTCAATTTTGCGAGGAAAAAATGTTTCATCGCAAAATGGAGTATTTTTGTGAGGAAAAGGTTTCCCTCGCAAAATTGAGGATTTTGCGAGGGAACATCTTTCCCTCACAAATGTTCAATTTTTGAACGGAAACATGTTCCGCCGCAAAAAACAGTTTTTTTTTGTAGTATAATTACGTCCGAAATAATTAGGTATACCGCGTAATATCAACCAAATACTCGTGTGGTGTAGGAGTAAAATTTTGTTTTGTAATGTCAACAAGAAATTATCTTTCTTATTTACAAGCACCATCCCCAGCCATATCCAAGACATAACGAGGAGGAAGAGACTGACAATAATATACAAACGGATTATATAAGCGGTTACATAATCTAGCAATCTAGTTGAAAGACGCAAACAGCAAGTATTTTTAAGTGGAAGTGTAAGCATTGAGAAAGATTCAAGGGTTAATCCAATCAATTTTTGGTCCCTTAAATTTAGTTTGCTCCCTCAAGTTCAAAAGTATTTTCAAACCTTGATTCAAATAAGAAGACATTAAATCATAAGAGCATGATTGGTATCTGCGTGCTCTTGTAGTTGCAAAAGACCTTCAAGCTGCACTTCAACGTCTCCCATATCAGGCCTCTCATTAGGATCTTCACGCAAGCAACTCTCTGTAATGTCCATATATAGTTTGAAGCACTCTGCTGCTATTTCTCCCTTCAATCGCTCATCAATAATTCCCTCACCATTTCTTGTTGCTCCCAAATTATGTATTTTCTCAACCACACTAACTGTAAATGAGAAAACATTTGCGTCGTCAATAGGACGCCCCTCAAGCAGACTGATTTGGGATAAAGTCTTTCCACAAATGAGTTTTAGCAAAACCACTCCAAAAGAAAAAACGTCACATTTATACGTCACATTAGGGGCCGGCAAGAAGTTCTCAGGAGCCATATATCCAAAACCACCTGCAATGGCTTCCAACTCTATGGGCTTCACATACTTTTTTGAATACTTTGGCCCTTTTAAAGAGAAGCCAAAAAAATAGAGTTTGGGAACCCAATTCTCGTCCAAAAGAATGGTAGTCGACGCAATTCTGCGATGAATGATGGTACGTTTGGTACCGGAGTGAATGTAGTGTAACCCACGCGCCACCCCTATACTGATTTCTACCCTCTTCTTCCACGACAGTGTTGGCGACTTGCTCTCTATTCTGTAAAGTTGCTGATGGAGTGATCCGTTGGGGGCGTATTCATGGACCAAAAGTATTTCATTATGTTCATCGCAAAATCCAACAAAGGAAGCCAGATTTGGGTGGTGAAGTTGGCACATGAATATATATTCTTATACATTGAGATCCCCTCCGGGGAAATCCCTGATTCGTTTCCGCCGAGACGCTTTACCGCAACATGTTTGAGTTGGCCATTGATGGAGATGCAACCCCTGTAGGCCATACTACCATACGGTCCTTTACCGATCTTCCGACTTTCATCAAAGTCGTCAGTGGATTTTCTCAATTGGGAAAGAGAAAACGATGACCCGTGATATTCCATTGTTGTTGTGGAAGGTTGATTTCTGGAAGTGGACCCACAGCCTCCAAAGCACTTGTGAAAGATTCCCATTCCCATTTCGCATCTGCGTTTGAGGCAATCAAGACCTGGATTTGCAATTGTTGAGCACAAGAGAATACTAATAGATAAGGGAAGAGAATATTCTCACGATCGTTTTCATTCTCAAACGCGTTATTCGATTCAAGTGATACATCCATCCTTTGAACTATGCGTTTTGTAGACCCCACCGCCGTTTTCGATTACCTTTTGATTTAATAAAGAGCGAAGTACTGGTTAAAAAGCCCCGTTTGATACTCATCCACCATAGCTAGGTGTACGACTTGGTCAGATTCGGATTAGTCAGGGTGAAGCTTTGAATACCAGATGGGCAACCGAAAAAAAAGGCCACATAATCGGATAATTGAATCGGTAGTGAAAGTGTCAGTTATTTCTCTTTCAATATGAATTACCATATTATTTGCAGTAAAATCATCTTCCATCTTGTTACGTAACATTGTCTTAATTATTTTCATTGTTGAAAACGAGCGTTCTATGGTAGCTGTTGAAAATGGAAGAGTTAATAAGAGGCGAATCAATCGATTAATCAAGTAATACACCTTACCTTTTCCTATTTTTATCAAAGCACAACATAATTCAAGTAGAATTGATAGATTCTTCAAATCTGAATGACTAGAAGCATCAATAACAAAATATTGAAGTTGAGGCTTTAAAATTATATTCTCTTGCTCAGTAAAATCAGCAGGATAGTATTCTGCAACAAGAGTGTAAATATTATCAATGTTGAAAACTTTATAAGCATCCTTAGGAATCAAATGAGAGTTAAGTGTCAAAAGCTCCAAAATTTTGTCCTTAAACCTCATACTCAACTCTTGTAATTGTTTATCTATTGGAACTAAAAATATTTCCACTTTATAATGATGCTCCATTGTAATATAATCTTTTTGATGATGAGAGCGTCCTTGTCGTGCTATATATGAAGCCCTAAAGTTAGGAACATCAATCTCATGTTGCTCACAGAATAATGTCACATTTGTCAATAAATCCAACCAACCATCTTCTCTCAATTTTTGAATGAGAACTTTTGTAGTATAAACTAAATTCACAGCATTAACTATATATTGGGATTGTTTTTGCAAAGCTTGGCAAAGAACATTTGTTATTTCCATGATTTCTTTTATCAAGTGTAGGATTAATATGAACTCAAATGAAGTCAGAATATATTATAAACAACATCAGCATCCCCTCTTTGAGAATAAGTTGATCCATCAACAATAATCTTTTCAAGAACAAAACAAGTTGCTGCAAACATATTTATCATATTACAAATTGAGTAAAAATGAGAACTCCAGTATATCTCCAGCCGTTTCAAAGTACCAATTTGGTTTGCCCGTTTACCAATTTCAAGCTCACCAATCTCAAGGAAAAGTGCAATTTCATCTAACTTGGCAACTTGTAATTCATTATGTCGTTTACTAGATGAACATATAATATTAACAATGAAAGTTAAATTTGAAAAAATTGATGGACAAGAAAAACTTCTCTAGAAGTAGCAACCAATATAAGTTGTAATTGATGAGCATAACAATGCACATAGTGTGCGAAGGACAATCACTAAGAAATAATGCTTGCAAACCATTCCATTCCCCCCTCATATTACTAGCCCCATCATAACCTTGACCACGAATATTAGAGATATCAAGGTTATGCTTAGAAAATACATCACACAATTCTTTGAGAGCTAATGCCATAGTGTCTTTAATATGTATAAGATCAAAACAAATTTCTTGTATGTAACCACTTTCATCAACAAACCTCAAAACAAGTGTCATTTGCTCCCTTTTTGATTCATCACGTGCTTCATCAACAATTATGCAGAACTTGGAATCTCCAATTTGTTGACAAATGTGGTTACGAACTTTGCTTGAGAGGATATGCAAGATTTCCTTTTGAATCATAGGTGAAGTATATTTGGAATTGTATTGTGCATTTTCCAACACAACTATTGCAACTTCATCATTGTATGATGCTAACAACTTTATCATCTCAAGAAAGTTACTCTTGTTTTTTGATTCCAAAGTTTCATCGCAACCTCTAAAAGCGCATGCTTGAAATGTCAACCAACGTATTGTATCAATAGACGCCTTAAGATGTAGTTGGTTCTTTAAAATTTGATTTGAACTTTGTACATTAAAGACATTCTGGATATGCCCATGTTGATTCATCAAGTCTTCACAAGCCTTCATTTCTTTGTTATATGGTGAGCAAGGATCTTCTCCAATATAATTGAGAAAAGCAAAAAAATTTCCACTAAGGACTTTTTGCCACTTTTAAAATAATTTAACAGTAAAAACATCTATCCCAAAACATCCACTTGGTTTAGTAAAAAGAAAACATGGTAAGCAATAAGTAGCATTTGTAGTAGGAGAATACTCTAACTAAGAAGGAAATATACCAAACCAAGTATACTGAAATCTTCTTGGATGATTCTTTTCTATAAGAGGATAACATTGAAGTTTACACTTTGGTATGGAACCCATTTTAAATAAGCCCTTCGAACTTCATCTCTTTGATTCATATGATGTTGTCATATTTGAGGGCGTTGACCCGGATCACGTTCTAAGGAATTAATATCAAATTCATTGGAAGTAACCTTAGGAATTTAGAAGGTTGTTCCTCACACTCAAACCTTAGAACATTATAGCAAGTCTTTTCAACCAAGAACGATGTAGAAGCTATGTTATCTTCTTCTATGTGATCACTAGCTTTCCTCTTGAAAAATGCATAAATTGTTTTATTCTTCATCATTGAGCTATTCTTAGATTTTATCACTTTTTAAATAACCTATAAACAATTTAAACAACATAATTAACTATTATCATACTAAATATAAATATAGAAAAAAAAATCATACTTGGGCCAATTTGGGACAAAAAAATGGCAGAACATGACTTAATTACCTTCTACATCTTGAAATTCCCTATTCGTATTTTGGCCTTTCCCTATAGTAATACCTGGACAAAAAATTCCCCAAATGGATTCTTCCATATTCAATTCTCAGCAAGGAATCTCCTCACTTGCAAAATAAAGCATAAAGCAACCCCAAACACATACTTACAGTGTAGCATTATTAGAAATTCTTGATTCTCACAGGATTATTCTTAAAGAACAAAGAAGCTATGCATGAAGCTCTTATTGTGACAAGCAACAAGCATCCCTCCTAAACATAATTTCAGGATCATCTTTAGTTTCATTCCGTGTAGTTCAGTACCATCAATATCTTTGAGAACTAACAGACCACACAAAAGCAAGACAAGTTTGATTATCACAATACAAAAGACATTTGTCTCAAAACAAACTGATAACTTATTCTTGCTACCCAATAACGCCTTAACCTTATTGACCTTCAATTGAAATAAGAGTGCCATACCTCTAGTGACGGAGAAAATGAAGGAGGTAAAAATTATTTGAAATTGAAAGTGTTAGTACTAATCAAGTTCCTCCACTTCATTTCTTTATTACTCTTGCAAATCATGTGCTTCACGAATTGAGAAGAAACAAATTCCTAGCAGCAAAACAATATTGACATTTATTTTGCCAATCACAAGCAACTCAATAAAATTATTTCTAAAGAGCACAATGACAATTTCAGTAATGATATTTACCATTCAATCTAGCAACAACAATTGTAACAATTTAACAAGTATGATATAAAGAGTTTCCAATTAACCTATGAGTTTTACAATAGTATGCAATCTTCCTGTGACTAATATCAAGACGACGAAGTGAAACCAAATCCAAACCTGAAAGCTTAGTATTGTGATGAAATTAACGAAGGTGCAGAACCTCACTACCCGAACTTGAATCACCAAATTGAGAAATTTGGAGATAAGAACACAGAAGAGTTGAAGGAAATTTGCAAATTATAAAAGTAGAAATTGAAAATAAAAGAGGGAAAATGAAGTAATCTTGGAAAATGCAGGGATGGAAGAATCGAGAGGGTTTGACGAGGAAGAAGCTTCGTCATAATCATCACAATCATCAGGGTGAGGTTGGGATTTGAGGTTTTTGAGGACGAAGAAACCGTGAGAGAGGCCGAGAGGAAGATGAGAAGAAGACAGGGCCATCCGTGTGACTGCGCGAGAGACAGAGATAGGATGGAGACTGAAGCACAGATGATAGAGCAGAGCGAGTAAGGAAGAGGAAGCGTACGCCGCACATAACGTCGAGCGGAGGGAATGAAAAAAAGAGAGGGAAAAATGTTATTAAAAAAAAATTGAGGGGCCAAAATTAAATTTTCACATTATATTAAATAAATAAATAAATTCTGAACAATTTTTTTTTTTTTTTTTTTTTTTTTGGGGGGTTGGGAAGGGGATAATACCCACGTGATGTGTTGATGCAATCGGGTTAACAAAGGTGTAATGTTGAGATGAATGATGGTGCTTTTACTAGAGACTTTATTGCGTATCCATTTTTCAAAACATGTACTACCAGTTTCATGAGACAGGCATTTCATAACTGCTTGCTGAAGAAATTACTCTTGAATGTTATGAAGTAGCATGCTTTTGATATTATTATGAAAGTTTACACATCGTAAAGTTTTCTGTAATATATAGTTACCAAAAGTAAGATCATTTTCGTGCAATAAGGAGAATTTTGAGTTACATCAAAGGAATTATCAATCATAGACTATTCTATACACATTCTCAAGATTCACAGTTAATTGGCTATTCAGATAGTGATTACGGTGGAGATTTAGATGATTGGAAAAGCACACCGGGATATGCATTTCATATTGGCTCAGTAATATTTTCATGGTCCTCAAAGAAACAATAGACAGTTGTTCTTTCATCATGTGAAGCTAAATACATAGTCGCTGCAGCGTGTACATGTCAAGTAAAATGGCTAAAGAATATTCTGAATAAGTTACATTATAAGCAAGAAAGTTCAATTCCCATACACGTGGACAACAACTCTGCAATATCACTAGCAAAGAATCTAGTTTCCCATAACAAAAGCAAACTTATTGACACCAAATATCATTTTATTCAGGAGAAAATCAAAAATAAAGTTGTGGAGTTAATCTATTGCAGAACAAAAGAATAACTAGCAGATATCCTCACAAAGCCATTGAAGACCAATACATTCAACAAGTTCAAATATATAATTGATATGAGAAATTGAGTTTGATGAAGTGTGATAGAATTTCAAACTCAATTTTGCCTCATCCACCGTCAAACTAGAATATTATGGAAGCTTGTAGCCGTGATATGTAAATCAAATGGATAAAGGAAGACCAAGTCAACAATTACGGCTAAAGAAAGAGACTTAAAGTGCTGGCCAGAGAAAAGAAGGTGGTCCATGATCAGACAACTTGATAAGAATTGAGCATTGCTTCACCCACAATTACGCGTTTTTGTGGACCCCAGCATTGTCGTCTATCATATACTTTTTTAGTTTTTATTATAAGGTATCAATTAGTAAGTTTATTTGATCTTTTTTATAAAAATCTTGTTTATTCTAAAGGAACATTAATTATCTTTTTTTCAAATGTAGCGTAATTAATAAGGACAGTGAGTGAAATTAATAATTAATATGATATTAAAATTTAGTGTAATTAGTAGGGATCATATTAAAAATTACTTAAATTTAAGACAATTTTTTTATTTAACTTTTTTTTAGGTTATATGAAAGCATCAAAGGAAGTATAATAATAGTGTCGTATTATTTTAATATACGATGATGATGCGTAAGGCGTGACCTTATCTAATTTGTTCTTTAGTACCTCATCATAACATCATGCTCCCCGTCTCAAAATATAAAATTCATCTTTTACAAAGATTTGTTGGTTGATATTATAAGTTATTTAAAGATTAATTAATACTTACTCTCCAATTTCACACCTATAAATACTTAAATGTAGTTTCACATATTTTCTCAATTCAATATCGTTAAGGTGAAGTTAACAATTTTTAAAATTTAAAATATATTTATTGAGTTAACTGTTTTTTTTCCTCAATTCTAATGAGATAGTTGAAAATGATTTACTCTATTCGGACTTCAATATATCAATGGAATAAAGAAAAGTTAGTTTGCATAATTTAAGTTGTTTAAAAATTATTCTAATTTCTATCTTTACCCGGAATAAATGCGATAAATTTTAAAAATATACACTAGATTGAAAATTGAGAATAAAGAATAAAGACCTATTTAGAATAAAGCAACTAATACTATATATACTCCATCCTTTCCTTTTTATAAGATAGAATTAACCAAGTTGTGTTATTCAAAAACTTAGTTGAAATTAGTTAGGAGCAATAATTATGTAAAAAATATTTTTTTCCCCAAAATACCCTCATTTATGTGGAAGGGAGTGAATATGATATATTGAATGCTTTAATCAAATATAAGAATTAAATACAATAATGGTATGAGTATTTTTATAATTTAGAGAGGGTAAAATAGGGTGTTAACAAATTTTTTTTTTTTTTTTTTTTGAGATAGCCCCAAAATCTATATTATAAAAAGGAAGAGTCATACCCAACAATTCTATATTACAAACTCTTGCCCAAATGTCTGGATATTTTGTGGTCATTTGCCATTTGCTTTGACAGACGTGCCTTCTTTAATATCTATGAAAATGTCCTTTATATTGTGGCTGTCAGTGGGATAATCGGAACTCGTTGATGCGTGACATTTTAAGTTGTTAAATTTAGCCTTGGTTTCAGTGCTTTAGCATTAGTTTTATATCGCTATACTAATTGGGGGCCGTACTTATCGGAATTCCAAATACTCCTGTATTTGGAATTCTTCTGGCATTTTCCAATTCTACCCTAGCATCATTGTTTGCTGAGAGTTTGGCCTGGTATTTTTCATACGATTGAAGCCTTTTGAATATGAAAAGAGAGTTGGTATTTAATAGATCGTCTGACGTGCATCCAAAGTTTCAAGAAAGTAGAAATTAGAAATTTTTCTATTTGTTCACCTTGAATTATATTGTATTAACCTCACCTGCCTTGTTGGTTTAATAGAATCTATTAGGGAAAATTAGAATGAAAGATCTAGAGGAAAAAATATTTATTGAGGGGCCCATAAAAATTGTAATTATTTAGAAAGACCAAATACAAAATTATAAAATTAAACATAATAAAATAGCCCCAATGAAATCTTTTGCATTCTCTCTTACATTTTCTCTCATATTCTATTTTAAAAACTATTACAAAATTCTAAATTTCACTAAACTAAATAAAAGCTTTCTCAAATTTTCATTTTTCACAACTTGCATGGATATCTATAAAAAAAAATTACACACTCTTTAATTTTTCAAAATGATAATTTGTTAGAATCAACAAAACATTTAATTAAAAATATATTTATATAATTTTAATAAAAATAAATTTATTTTAGAAGAAATTTATGTGAGCTAAAAATTCATTTAATGTTAATAAAAAAAAAATCTATTATATCTTGAAAAAACATGAAATGAGTTTAGTTTTTATTTTTACAAAAAGATCTCAATTGATATTAACATTGATACTTGATAATATAAATATAGCAACTTGAGGATATATTTGTTAATTAAATTATCTGTTGAATATAAGAATATAGAACTTGTTGAAAATTAAAATATGAATTTGTACCATAATTAAATAATATATTGATTTTACATGAGCATTAAACATTGTGAAAAATAAAAATTAAAAAAAAAATAGATTTTATTATATTACGTGTGAATAGTGGGTGGTTTTAGTTTTAATTTTAGTCTCTCTCTCTCTCTCTCTCTCTCTCTCTCGTTTTTTTTTCTTACTTATGAATACAAGAGATAATGTAGGAGGTTTGATTAGGGATAATTTAGTAATTTTAAATTTATATTACGATATTTGGTCCTTCTATATAATTTCAATTTTATGGTCCTTCTCAATAAATATATTTTCCTCCACGTGGTTCATTATAATTTTCCCAATCTATTAAATTGAGTCACTACCTTCTTTTAAGCTATTATTTGGGTTAAACAGGATTCTGTCTTCTGGTGTTACTGATGTTTCTTGACTTATACGGACAATATAATGCAATGTACTGACATTCACAGGTATTCAAATGAGTGATGATTTTTCCCTTCCCTGTTTACCAGGTGAGTAAAATTATTCTTACAAAGCAATACCATTGCATACACTCAGCTAGCTGTCAATGCACTAAGGGGCATTTAAGTGAAGATGTGATATTCTTGGTATTTCAACAACTGAATTGGAATCCCAAGTTGATTGCAGCTCTGTCATGTGTATGCAAGTGGTTTGATGATCTTGCTAAGAGATTACTATGGAAGGAGTTTTGCCGAACCAGAGCTCCAAAAATGAGGCTTGATCTACATTCTAGTGGGAGCCACATTGTTGATGGAAACTGGAGGGCTCCAGGGAAGCTGCTAATTTACTGTTCAGGATGCAGCAAAGGTGGTTTGTTCAATAGCATTCATATCCCTGGTCACTTTGTTTGTCGGACTAGATTTTCTAGAACATCAGGCAAGAGCTTTCTTTTGCCTCAATGCAGAACTGATGTTTTATACGTGTCTGATCCTTGTGAGCATCTTGACCAAGGGGAAGAAGGTGATATAGGATTCTTCCGTGGAATTTTTAAGTCATTCTCTACATCAAAGATCAGAAAGATGCTTATTAAAAAAGGCGCAAAGCTCCATCCTACAGAAGTTTGCCCTTATTGTAAGGCAAAGCTGTGGAGCATGCTGCAGGCCAAAATGATTCCTCAAAGTGCTAGCTGCAGGTTGGGTGCTTATGAAGATTGCATTGACTATTATGTTTGCCTTAATGGACATGTGCTTGGCATCTGCACCCTCTTGCCATTGTCTGATTCAGAAGAGGTATCTGAGTTGGAGTAAAATCTTAATGATTCTCAGGTGCTTGCCCGTATCCTAAAAAACATGATTCTTGGCCTGTTTTTCATGTTTGCTTTTCTAATTTCTTTTAGAAGATATAAAAGTTAAGATCATAAAATGCTTGCTATTGTTTTCAGCGAATAATTCTGTTAGAGAAATGGACATTTTTTTCATATATCTCTGTGTGTGTGTGTGTGTGTGTGTCTTTTATTCATAGTTATTTTCAATGTGCAATACTTACTAAAGTGGGAGGTTTCACTAGGACTAAAGTCCTCTTTGTCTTCAGCAAGTCCTTTTAATTATATCATCTCTCATCTTAGACCTATGCAAAAAACATAAATCTCTTAGACATTAGCTGAATCCAGCATCAATGCAAAAACTCTCTTTTCCTTACTACGGTAGTTAGGAATTCAGCCACAAATGGTAAATGGTTCGCCAGTTGTCACTATTATGTCTCAGAATTTACCATAGTCAGAGTCACTTGAGTTGAAAATACAGATATGTTCTGATTGGGTCCTCTGGTTAATTGATAACCATAGGCTATAAGTTATTCATGCTGATAGTTGAATATTTATAAACTTGACATTGAGTTTAGATGTAATATTTTCACTTCCAAAGCCTATAATTCTGTACCTCTTAGATCTAAGTAAGTTTATCATGATTTGTGCGGCTACTTTTACCGTGTTCAAGTGCTGATTGATAGAAGATTATGAACCATCTGCTTGGAGTATTTTGTTTGCTATGAAATCAAGATTTTGTTTGACAATTTATAGGAAAGGAGGCCAGAGGGTGTAAAGAAATTGAATGAATACAAAACTTAGCGTACATTTACAAAAGAGGAAACATGATTTGTTTGGTTTTTGTGTCAGGATTTTTGGTATTTTTTGTGCATCGGATAAGTTATTAGATTAGTGATCTATTAGCGGTTTACCCACTGGGTGCTGCAGTTAGATGAAACATATGTTACATTTGTAATGAAGTCTCTTGATATTAGATGGGGGCACTGGGCACATAGCATAGCATGAACTATTGACTTAACATTGATGAAATATAGGGTTTAAACTGAACGTAATGAATGAGAAGACTTGCACGCACACACTATACAGTGGCAGGTGGCAGCCCCCTCCTTTCTTTTGTATATAATACTTTGAAAACAGAGACTAATTAAAAATGAACTTCTGCAGATGATGGTATGAGATAGCTAAAAGACTTCTAGATAATTGTAAAATCCTAACTATCTAATCTGTAGGACTTAATAATTCATACATTTTTGGACCAAGATATATCAAAAACTATACTGGGAAGTGTCTTGAGCTTATTGTGAAAGTAGATATATCGCATTGTTATTTGTAAATTTATAGTTAGTAGTTGATACTTGTATGCTGAACTACTTGGTATATATTTGGAGCATGCACTTTAAGGCCGTTTGATGTCTAATTGTCGTTAAACTTGGTTAAACTTGGCAATAGCAGTTCACGGTCACTCCAAAACCTATAGAATAAATAAATAGAAAGTTTCTAGATGTTGAGATGTTATCCAATATTGCATGTTAGGTTGTTTTCTATTATTGGTAATCTATGTTCTTTTTCTTTAAAAAAAAAAAAAAAGAAGATTTGATATTTACTGAGAATAGAAAATGTTTGTTCTTTGTGCAGCAGGAGCTGTGGTCTGAAGTTATAACAACTGAACAAGCTATTTACTTTTTGTTTGGAAGATTTACCGCAAGTCCTTCCATGAAGTGTGGTTAAAACCCATGCCTGTATGCTATTGAGTAAATTTCTTTTGCAGCAGCCAGCTAAAATCCGCCATTACATCTAGAACTGATACTTCTGCTGCTGCTGTCTTAAACAACGCCGGCATATCATGTGAAGAACTGCAGATGTTGCTAACGATTTTTGTATTTGAAGGTCATTAGTTGTTTCTGTGAACGGTTTAATATCTTATAGATCCAATACGTGGATACCTATGTCCCTGCTTGACAGAATGGCTTGTGCTATGCGTTTGTTCAGCATCAATCTTCCATTATCTCATAAGTGTTGAGTTGTACAAGCCTTGATATTTCTGCTTGGAGTCTATGGCAGCTATTTAGAAACCAAATTATGTATCAGCGAGGAATTGTTTACAATGGAGATGAGTAGAGTGAGGCATGTCTGCAATGTCCATGTACAATCTCCAACACTTGGGGTGCCATTTTCCCCCATGAGTGTTGATGAGTTGCTACATTAGGATTTCATTCCTGAGGAGAACTAATTCCCCGTTTGGTAGCAAGGGAACTGTAAGCAGATAACTAAAAGTGGAATCGGGTGTTTGGTAGGTGGACTGGGTACCCGGTTCCGTCCCCACGCCGATGGCAATTGCATCTGAGATGAGCAAGCATGCAGCCAAGAACTACCTTTTCGTCAAAATTAGTTTGGGTTTGAGTTTAGTCCTAAATATAAAACATTAATTTGCTTTATTTTCTAAATTTATAAATTTATAAATTTTTTAGTCAGTATCTTTATTGCTATATTAAGGAGTTTTTAATAGAGAGTAGTCACAATAAAATATGGTATTTTAGAAAAATAACTTATATTTGTTATGAATAATTGACATAAATAATTTTATTAATTTATCTAAATTAGTCAACTAATTATTATGTTAAGAACTTTGGGTAGTATTAGCCAAGTACTTGGGTGATTTGGGAGTAAAATCTAGTCTAGTAATAATGCTATGGACAAGAAATCACCTTTCTTAATTACAAGCACCAAACAAACAATATCCAAGACTTCTCTACAATCAAATGAAGAAACCATGAGAGGCACGGTTGGTGTCAGCTTACACTCTTGAAAATTTGGACTTGCTTCCATCCTCTTCTTTCATCATATTCCCATCCTCTTTCTTTATTTTTAACCAGTTGATCGAAATCTCAGCAACCGTTGATTTAATCTTTTATAAAAATATTATTTTAAATATTTTATTAATTTTTTAATTTTTTATTAATATTTTTATAAGAGATTAAATCGATATTTCAATCCTAAGTTAAGATGAAAGAGGATAGAAAAGGATGGGAAGGGAAGAGGATGGGAGCCAACTCCCTTGAAGCTGCAATAAATGTTCAAGCTGGAGTTCAACATCTCCCATATGAGGCCTCTCCTTGGGATCTTCATTCAGGCAACTCTGTGTAATGTACATATAAAATTCCCAGCACTCTTTTGCTATTTCTCCCACCAATCTCTAATCAATAATTCCCTCGACATTTCTCATTTCAACCAAATCACTTAATTGAAAATCCTCGCCATACTCATGCTCGCTCATAATTTTGCTTGTAGTCTTTCCACACACAAGTGCTCCAAAAGAATAGACATCACATTTATCGGTAACATAAGGCCCAGGCAAGCGAGTCTCAGGATCTACAAATCCAAAAGTACCTAGAATGCCGTCTTTCACCTCCACGGGCTGCACATCCTTTTTCTAAAAACTTCAGTCCTTTTAAAGAGAACCCATTAAACTTGAGTTGAACCCAATTCTCGTCCAAAAGAATGGAAGGGGGTGTTATATCGTGATGAATGGTGGTGCGTGTGGTTCTAGAATAAAGGTAGTGTAATAACAGACACCACCCCTATACTCATTGAAGGTTAAGCCGTAGAAACTAGTCCCTTACAATGTGGTGAACTAAGGTTCAAATTCTCAGGGGTAGAACTGTTTGCATCTAATACTCGACAATACCTCAAATACGATTGCTTTCAATAAGAGGATACCCTTGCGTAGAAAAAGAAAAAGAAGAAGTCACAGTACGTTTGTAATGAAAAAGAAGAGTAGTATCTTGATTTGAGATAAACTTCTGCAGATGATGATGAGATATCTACAAGACTCCAAGACAATTGTAACATCCTAACCATGTAAGACTTAAATCATCAAATAATTCTGACATTTCTCAACCAATGGGCACTTCATGAGGAATGGGCTAGTGGTTTCATCAATTAGGCCTACCAAGAAGACCTTAGAAGTTATACAGTGAACATTAGAGTTGAGGAGGGGTGTGTGGAATTTTGTCGACTATTTTCTCCCTTTCCTCTCCTCTCTCTCTCTCTCTGTTGTCCACTGCAATTTCCTTTCTCGACTCTGCTATTCTGATGTCACAGTAATATTTCTAGTTATATAGATATACTTCCTCCTGTCCCTAATTATAGGAGCAAATTACCGAATTTGGAGGGATTAAAGAAGAAAATTAAATTAGTTAATTATGTGTATTTTCCTAAAATACCCTTACCCAAAATTTAAAATGACATTAAATAAATGCTTGTTGAATTGGTTCTTAAATGGCATCAGCATATAATTGGAGAACGATAAAATTTGTGTGACTTTACTATTATCCAATAACAATAATTTTTTTTAAGACAAATATTAAAATTATCATCCGCATGTAACATAAACTATCTTTCCTTGAAATATGGAAAACTGAATTTTGATTTATGAACAAAGTTTAAAAATCACATTATTATAATTATCGCCGTTTATTCTTTTTTTTTACCTCGAATCATCGTTGTTTATAAAAAAAACTGCATTTTTGTTAAAATTTATTTTTATATACTCTATTAACAACGTTATATAAAATGAAATTAAATCAATGTTTAAATATGCCATGTGAGCTTCTTTGTTTTTTTGGCCTTTTAAACTATTTAAGATTCAATTTTAAATCTTGACAGCCCATTAACGGTCAACTATCACTTATTATATAAAAGCTAAATTAATTATGAGTATATAAATATAATTTATATATTGAACGAAACCTTTTACAATTATTACTTTATATAAAAAATGTATAATTTAGATGTATATGACATTAATAAGTTGCAAACATTATTTACTTTATAAAATTTATAGGTGTATTATTAAATTATTATTGTCTTTAATTATTATTGAGAAAGTATAAATAGGGGTATTATAGGAAAAAATTGACAAAAGTTAAAATTTGTTCTTATAATTAGGATCAAAACGAACGGCAAAATTTGCTCCTATAAAAACCAACTTCAAAATATGTGCCTAGCACAAAAAATAAACCGGTTCATACCAAAAAAGCCAAAAAAAAAAACCAGTTCTACCAAACACAATTCCATCCATTTGTGTTCAGACACGAGAAATTAAGAAAAAAAGTAATTCTGAGCGTATGGCTACGACACCCTTATATGCCTCCAGCAATATTTGATGTGATATATATATATAGCCTATAAATGAATTCATTTATCAATAAACATTAAAAAAGTCTACATCAGAGCGACTAAACAGAAACAACTTAGGAAGAAGAAAACAACAGACGCAAAAATAGCAGAACAAAAGCAACAGAATACAATAAAACATAAACACCAAGAAAGAACAGAATGAAACAACCCGTTTCCAACTAAACTCCTCCACGCCTTCTATCATCGCAGTTAAAGAGGAGGTCTTAACGCCCAATTAGTCAGGTAAGACCATCCAATGAAGCTTTGACAACCAAAATAGCTACCACATTGGCTTCTCTAAGAATCCATCTACAAGATAAGTAAAAGAATCTGAAGGAGAACATCACCTCTTTGAATGATTTGTTAATATATGGATGTGATGGATTCAGTAGCTTTTCCAATATAATTTTATTTTATTTTCTCTAGTTACTCTTTCTATTTTTGGGGCGAAATTCTCTTGGTTAATCTTTACTCATTGAAGAAGATTATAACACTAATCTTCATAATAGAGACTTTATTGTGTATCCATTTTTCACATGATGAACTACTTGTTTCATGACAGAGGCATTTGATAACTGCTTGCTGAAGAAATTACTCTTGAAAGGTAGGAAGTAGCATGATTTTGAGCTTATTTTGAAAGTTGATACATTGTAAATTTATTTGTAATATATATGGTTAGTAGTAGTTTACATCTGATAATTGTATGGGCACATATTTTGAACTTGCACTTTAAGGCCGTTTCATTTTTAATTGAGGTTAAGACTTAGCAATAGCATTTCGTAGTCACTTCAAAACCTATAGAATAAATAGATGGATAGAGTTTCTTGATGTTGGGATGTTATCCCACATGAAGTATGGTTAAAACCCATGCCAGAGTGCTACAGAGTAAGTATCTGTTTCAGCAGACAACTGAAATCTACCATTATAATTTCATAAAAAACTGATACTGCTGCTGCTGTGTTTAAACAAAGTCAGCATTTCATGTGAAGAACTGCGGGATGTTACTAACAATTTTTGTATGAATCATGAATTAACATTTCATTAGTTGTTACTCTGAATGATGTAATATCTTGTAGAACCAATATGTGGATATCTTCGTACCCGGATGACAGATTGGCTTGTGATATTAACGCATTTTTTTAGCATCAATCACGGTTCACTTACACGTTCCCATTATCTCATTTGGGATCGTAACTCAAGCAATTAAATCTAAAGAAATGCATTATGAGACAAACAAGTTACCACACGCTTGAATCCCGAATCGCACTTGTTAGAGAGGGATTATACCTTGGCCAAATCAAAAAGAGACACAAACAAGTGTTTTCTAGTGGTAGAGTAAAAATTTCCCAGCTGAAAGATATAATAAAAGATTCAAACAAGAAGAAAAATTAAATCAATAAAAGATGGTTGGTATCTGCTTCCTCTTGTAGTTGCAAGAGACGCTCAAGTTGGACTTCAACATCTCCCATGTCAGGCCTCTCATTTGGATCTTTGCTCAAGCAACTCTCTGCAATCTCCATATACAATTTCCAGCACTCTTCTGTCATTTCTGCCAACAATCTCTCATCAATAGTATTATTGAACGACGTGTTTTGGCAAATTAGTTCTACCAAAAGTTCTCCAAAAGAATAGACGTCACTTTTATGTATGACTTCATTAGTGACACGCAAGCACTTACGAGAACCCACACTTCCTTCAACGGATTCCAACTCTTTACGCTTCACATCCTTTGCTTTAGACTTTGGCGCTTTTTTAGACACCCCGAAAAATGAGAGCTTGGGAACCCAATTCTCGTCCAACATAATGGTAACCGGTGCTATATCGCCGTGAATGATGGTGCGTTTCATTCCGGAGTGAAGGTAGTGTAATCCACGCGCCACCCCTATACTGATCTCTAGCCTTCTCTTCCACGAGAGTCTCGGTGACTCGTAAAGTTTATCAAAGAGTGATCCGTTTGGGGCGTACTCGTGGACCACAATCATTTCATTGTTATCATCACAAAATCCAACAAGAGACAACAGATTGGGGTGGTGTAGCTGGCAAGTAAATAGAATATCGTTCTTGTACAGTGAGATTCCGTAGGCTTCTGGTTGTCGGAGCCGCTTGACTGCAACATCTTCGATTTGGCCATTGACGGAGATGGAAGCCCTGTACGCCACACCGTATGGCCCTTCACCGATAATTCGGCTTCTGTCAAAGTCGCCGGTCAATTTTCGAAGTTCAGCAAGAGAAAAGCGACGGCATAGATATTCTACAGTTGTGGAAGGTTGTTTGGTAGAAGAAGAAGAAGAAGAAAAGCCTCCAAAGCACTTGATAAGGATGTCCATTCCCATTCCCAGTAATCGTAGGGTCGCAGATGCGTTTGAGGCAAAATCAATGTTGCCCTGTACGCCACACGAAAATATTATATAAATATTATATCATTCTTATACCGTGAGATCCGTATGATTCTGGTTGTTGGAGCCACTTGACTGTAACATCTTGGAGGTGGCCATTGATGGAAATGGAAGCCCTGTACGCCACACGAAATAGCCATTCACCAATAATCCGATTTTCATCAAAGTCATCGGTGAATTTTTGCAGTTTAGCAAGAGAAAAGCGATGACATAGATGTTCAATTGATGGGGAAGGTAGCTGGGTAGAAGTGGAAGCAGAGCCTCTAAAGTAATATTTCAAAATTGAGTTTTTATGGAGAGGCAGGGAGGACATAGAAATGTAAATCGTAGAAATGATACTAAACTTAAAGTTTTTACTTTAAGGTTAGGATAAAAAATTATATATATACATATATGTATGTAAAAAATATATATATATATATAAATCACTACTCAAAATTTTAAAAACATAAATTATATTTAAAAGATATAAGTCACATAACTATATAAAGCGTAAGTCTAAAAATACAAAAAGAGTTTAACAATTCCTAAAAACAAGTTCTAAAATATTAAAAGAACAAAGTTTAACAATTCCTAAATTATAACAATTTATTTAAATCAAAGACATCATTTTGCAAAAACTCTATGTCCTCAATGTTCTTTTATCTTGCTCTTATGACAATTTTTTTTTTTGTTGTTTTTGTTGTTTTTTGTTTTAAGTAAAGACGGTGGAATCTCTGAAAACACACGTTTCTACACATTTTACGTTTCTACCCATTTTTACCTGAGAAAGTTTTTACTTGAGTTTAGCACATAATACTCCAATAAAAACGTTAACTGCTCCAAAGCACTTTAGAAGGAAAGCCATTCCTAGTAACATCGGCTGGCAGATGCGTTTGAGGCAAAATAAATAGGGACAGTATAGAACACAATTGAATTTTTATGGAGAAATCTTGAGGGGTTTAGGTGAACATTAAAAAAAAAAAAAAAAAAAAAACGCTTTTTTGCTTTCAAACCTTGGTTTGGTTAAAAAAGGCCAAACACTTAAAAAAAAAAATTAAAACACTTTTTTCTACAAAACCATGATTTTGAAAAAGTTACTTTTCCCCCACTTTTTTGGGTAATTGGGGTCATCATCATGATGAGCATTATAATTTGCAACCCAATATCCCATCTCCTCTTATTTCCTTTTGTCTCTTTCCTTAAAAAAAATAAAAATAAAAGAAATAAATAAAAAAAATAATAAAAAACTAAATTTCTCTTTCTGGTTTTCTATTTAGAAATTTTCAATTACTATTATTATTTCTTTTAAACTCAAACTTTTATTTTAAATTTGAAATCTCATAAATGATGTCCCAAATTAATATCTCATAACATTTATTACTCTCCGATTTTAAATATAAGATAAAGTTAACTTTTTTTTTTTGAAGAGATTGAGAAAATTAATCTAACGATAGAAAAGAGAAAAGAAGGGAAAATGATGGTAAGGGGTATAGGACCAAAGCCAAATCTAAAAACATAATAGATCTTAAGAAGGAGAGGAGGAAATTTCAAAATTTCAAATTCAAATACTAACCAATCAAATAGATATATGTATAGTCTTTCTTTTGTTATGTTATATTTTTCTCGCAGAGAATATTAGATAATACTCCCTCTGGTTCTAATTATAGAACATATTTAACTGATTTTAGAGGGATTAAAGATGAAAGTTAAATTAGTTAATTTTACTCATTTTCTTAAAATACCCTAATATAAATCAATGAAGGAGTATTATATTTGGCCCTTCATAGAGCTGTTTGGCATGGTTTGTGGATGCTAAAATAAGTCCATCCACGGCCCCGGCGACATCAAATCGTAATTATAAGGTGTTTGGGATAGCATCATTTACTATTATTTACTGATAGGCTTCAAATTGTGATGCTCTTTTTTTTTTTGAAGCCAGCCCTTAGAGCTTTTAACCCCATCACAACAACTTCTCCCTTTTTTTAGCATTTGCTTCTCTCCGAAAAGACCGTGCCCACCCTCCCACTCCTCTTCAATTATTATAATATTCGACTCTCCTTTCCTCTTCTCATTGCAATTACCGCTTGCTACCTCCTCTTCAATTCGCCTTCTCCTTTCCTCAAATTAACATGCGGCCTTTCCTCCGCAATTAACATGCTTTGGGAAAATTATACAAAGTGACGCCGACCCCATTTTCTCTTCAATTTTTGGCCTTTATTTAGTAAATTTATATTCTATTTAATTTTTTTTTTTTAATGGTAATTTTACTATTCTATTTAGTAAATTTATTTTTTTTTTTTTATTTTTTTCCCAAATTATCACATTTTATACAACATATGTGTGTTTGTGTGTGAACTTGATTCATGTCCTTTTCGCTTATTTTCCATCCCATCTATATTTTCAAAAGCTATGCCAAACAAGTGCCCACCAAGAAAAAAGCTACTTACGTCACCGCTATCCCAAACACAAATCACATCGAAAAAGTCCATCAGAAAAAAAGTCCATCAAGAAAAGTCCATCAGAAAAAAAGCCACTTCTACCGCCGCTATCCCAAACGGGCCCATAGTCGTTTCTTCGGTTTGAAACTTTGAATTGATATAGTATCAACCATAGAAGCAATTAATTTGATGATTAAATGCTACGACAGTGATATTCCTAAAGGTACTGTAGATGAAGCTAGGCTACTTTTTTTGGTCAAGAGCTATTTATATTATTACTGCAAATCGATGCAATACATGAAAACAAACTGAAGAAGGAATACAAATAAAGCCAAATTAAATACAACAAAATAAGCTAAATATAAGAGCAACCAATCACCATACATTAAAAATTTAAGAGTAGAAGTAGAATCATGGACAAAACCGGCCTCCTCGATATCCAATGTTAGAAGTGACGTGAAAAGAAAGTGTTGGTTGTAAAACTCACCCTAATGGGCACACCCTAAGAGCAGCTGCACAAACACCCCGACTTGGAGTAAAGATCAAAGAAAACCTAACCTTAGAAGGAAGAAAACCCATGATATCCTGAAGAACACTTCTGCTCCTCCGTTCAAGCAAATATGGTGACCTCGACTACACACCGAACAAGGCCTCTTGAAATCTTCCCCCAAGAACGCAGATCCGAGCCACCAGGAGATAGTCGAACCCAATAACGTTCAAACAACCATCCAACCAAGAGGATTTATACTCAGATCTTATAGATCTGTTTATTTCCTGTGAAAACAAGAACACCACCACAAAACCTAGCACCACAAAAAAAGAAACAAAAGACAAATAGCTCTCATTGCCACAGAATAGATTTGAAGAAGAAGAGGAAAAAACCCGCCACAAGGACGAGAGAAGTCCACAACCCTCAGAAATCAGAGGGAAAAGGCCATAGATCAAAATTTGGGAACCGATCTACCACTCGACGTAGTTGCGACATAGAATGATACTCGCCGACGGCTTATGATGGTGCCACAAGTCACGCAAGAAGAAAGAGATGAAGGAGGGTTGTGAGGCCGAGAAAGAGATGAAGCTAGGCTACTAGCCATGCGCATAATGAAAATATTACTGTTGCATATCAATTTCATATATCATCATCCTACCCTATAATTCATGTATCAATTTAGAACCATTATTGCTAAAATTGTATAGAAAAATATGACAAAAATTGCTCAAAATCATTTTATTAAAAAAATAGTTGAATTAAAATATATGTGGTATTAATAAGTTGAAAGCATTATTTACTTTATAGAATATACAAGTGCATTATTAAGTTATTATTGAAAAAGTATCAACAGGGGTATTTTAGGAAGAAATTGACAAAAATTATAATGTTAGTCTTATAATTAGGATCAAAACCAACTCCCAAATATTGTCATATAATTAGGACCAGAGGGAGTATTTGATGTAATTGATGATTTAAGATAGTGTATCTTCATAATAACTCGAGATATTTTCTTAAAGTTTTAATTGAAAATTCAAAGTGTATTCTAAAATGATATTTACCAATTATCATTCATCATCTCTTTCATTTTGATTGATTGATTATTGATTTCAATTTTTCAATTTGCAGATATTAATGAAATAAAAAATCTGATTGGAAGCAAATATTGAAGTAAGAGGTATTTTAAATTTTTACCGAAAAAAGGAATTTTTAATTTATTAATTAATAATTACATTATTGAATTTTGCAAAACACAACTTCCAATATAGACCCTAATGAGTCTTTGCTTCCCAAGAATCTCACTTTTCATGCCTTTCCTCTACCAATGCTTTTTGTTAACATTATGTAAATATTGATGGTGTATATTGGAAGTTGTTATTATTTAATGGCGATGATGATTTGGAATAGTATATAAAGGATGATTAAGACAACATTTTAATAAGTGATTAAATTATTGGTATGAGGAAGTCGTCCTTATGCTGATTGAAAATATTATTTATATATATTACTACATTTACATAAAAAGATATGAGTTGAAATGTGATATATGGAGAACAATATAAGAATTGCAAGTTGGCTTTTAAGTTGGCAATAAGGGAGAGCGTACAGTCATCCGTGTTTTTTTTATAAAAAAATCCCTTTAATGTATAAAAAAAAAAATTTCACAGAAAATTCTAATGTTAAAAAAGACTTATTGATAACTTCTTTAGTATGTAATTAACAACTCTATTTGTGAATTTTAACAACTCTTTGAGATTTTTTTGATATCGAGTTTTCTGTGGAGCTTGTTTGACATTTTCTTGGTCCCTTAGGACTTTAAGGGTGTATCTGGTCTGAAGATAAAGGACTTAAGCTTAAAGACTAATAATTAAATTTTTTTAGATCTTCCATCCCCACCATCCCATCTCCTCCCCTCAAACGTTAACCAAACAACACATCCTAAAGAGATTTTCCTTTTTTTTTTACCTGTAAAACAAACCCCACCAAAACCCTCTTATCCCCAATTATTAATTGATTCCCTCTTATCCCCAATTATTAATTGATTAACACAAATAGTATTTGATTGTGTAATTTATTCTCTCTCTCAATTTTTTTAATGGGGAATTATAAAAGGTGCATGCACAAGTTTCAAACGAACTTGACACATACATGATTAACGGTGATTCCATCTTAAGCATTGAATACATTTACAGAAACACAAGCAACAATGCTGGAGCATTTGGGTAACCCATTTAACGCCTAATTAAATTGATTTTTTCCTTTGGTAAAGGCCAAACGTCCTTCTATAAAAGCAGTATAAACGTATTACGGAAAGTATATAGGAGGTCGATTTAAGGCGTGGCTTTCCACCAAAACCAACCTGTTCATCAACTGATATGGCAAAATTTTTCAACGTCATGAACTCATGGTTTTTCCTCAAAACAATTTCCATAGCCTTCAACCTTCACTTCGTTCTCTTGAAACCACCACAAAAAAAGTCATTTTTTGCGATGGAAAAGACATTTTCTGTAGCAAAAATAGTTTGCGACGAAACAAGAATTCAGTCGCAATTTTTTTTAAAAAAAATTAAAAATTGCATAAAAAAATATAAAAAATTACTAAAGAACAAAATAATTTAAGGCAAATGTAAAAATATTTGTGGGGTAAATCCAAATATACAAAATTATGAAATATAAAAATATTATTGTAATATGTATGGGGCAAATCCATGTGATTATTTAAGACAAATAATTCTTTTAATGGATAAAATAATTTGCCAAGCCTTGTAACGTTCAAGCCTTGGAGCATTCATATTTCCTAATTGAATTCAGATCATACAAAGTTAACTTATAATATTTGTCTTCAACTATCTTTTCTAATCATAGAAACCAAGACTTTTAATTGTATTTCCTCCATTTCAATTTTCATATAAAACCGTATAGAATAAAATCCACAGGAAATTTTTTTGACATCACAAAGATTTGCCCATTAAGGACCCGTTTGTTACGGTGAACATGAGCGATAGAAAGGGAAGATGAGAGAGTTCCGACCAAAAAAAACGTGTTTGGTTGGCTCCCCTTCCTTCGTGTAACTTTCCCGCCACTGTGAATCTTCCATCATCCATTGGAACATGCTTTCCATCCGAAAATAGAGGGAAAGCTGAATCTTCCCGGTAGAGTGAAATCATTTGACGAAATTCGCCCTGGAAAACCTTACCCTTACCTTAACAGAGCCAACAAGCTAGACGAGCTAGACGAAGCAGTCGATGAGGAAGCTTCGAACTACAGTGGGTGATGGAGGCGAAGAAGAAGTTGAACCCAGGGTGAAATTGAGCTTTGCGATGCCCTGTTGCTTCAAGCTAAGAGAGACACACACAGTTGAATGCTTTGGCAAGGAAATTGCAAACATAGATATATTTTATAGGCTTGGAGCTGGGGACATTCACAAAAACTCCTAGGAATGAACAAAAAAGAAGTTGAATTTTGTCAATGTGTTGTCAGTTCTTGCAGTGAAACTGTGAAGCCTTTTCACTATTATGCAGCAGAGTGCTCACTGTCAAAATTTTCATTCGAACTTGAACATATTTTAAGGCACTACGTTCGAACGTCCACCAAATGACTATCATCTCCTCCTTCAATCATCTGTCTTGTCATTGCTTTTTGACACCGCCGCCTCCTCCTCCTCCTCCTCCTTCGCAAATCCCGACGCCGACGTTGCAAGGATGAAGAGGAAATCAAAACTTTTTTCTTTGGGGGGGCTGTTGTCGGTTGAGGGATGAAGAAGGAGGGATCGACTCGAGAGGGACGAAGAAAGGATGAGGGACGAAGCGGGATCTGCATCGAGAGAGAAGGATGAAGGAGGAACTGGTTTTTTTTTGTCCCATACTGGTTGTCGGCTGGGACTACAGCGAGAGTGAAGATGAAGAAGAGAGGAATGAATTTTTTAGGTTAAGGGGTATTTTAGACAAATCATATTTTATTTTTTTATTTTTATTTTTTTTAAATTATCATCTTCCATCCCCTTTTTCATGTTTACCAAAAAACTCACATTTTTAAAGTTCCCTCCTAATCTTCCATTCCTTTCCTTTCCTTTCCTTTCCTTCCTCAAATCTTCTTTATAATAAACGGGTTCTAAAATACAAAATGCCATCCACTGAAACATGATCACTTCTAGGCTCTGCAAGCAAATGTGGAACTTCCATGGATTCATCTTGAATAGCAGGAACAAATGATCTATCCACTTGAACCTAGCAAAGTATACAACAGGGATATCATAAATCATGAAACTTATATATATCAAAAGATTGTTATGACTTGTGAGAGAGGAAATAGTAGAGTACTCAAAAATTAGGCTCATGTCTACCCACAAATTCAATCATAATAGTTTTTTTTTTTTTGGATAAAGGTGCAATTTTACATATGAAGTTTGCCCCAAGGAGCGCCCAGCACCACGAAGTTTTTTTTGGAGCAAAAGTACACACAAAATTACATTTTGGGAGCAAAAATACCACGGGCCGTTAGTTGACCGTTAACTTGGATGGAACGCTGACGTGGCGCTGATTTGGACCGACAAGATGATTTGGACGCCGACGTGGAATAAAAAAATTCAAAAAATTAGGAAAAAATTCAAAAAATTAGGAAAAAATTAAAATAATTAGAAAAAAGTAAAAAAATTACCAAAAATTCAAAAAATTAGGAAAAAATTCAAAAAATTAAAATACCCCTGCCGGTGGGCCCCACCATCTACCACCCTACTGCCGCCACCCCGGCGGTGGCGGTTGGATAACCAACTCGGCGGAGGAGGAGTTGTATGGACACGGCCGATGCGGTTGTTGACGATGCACTAGGGTAAGCTATTCATTGAAAAAATAATAAAAATTAATTAATTAAGATAATCTTCTTATCAATTCTCCCTACGTAGATAAATCTAATCGATGTGTGAAGTTCGCTTAATTAGAAAAAAATAAAATAATTAGAAAAAAAATTTAAAAATCCCCCGCCCGGGCCCCACTATCGGCCACCTTACCGTCGGTTATTTTACTAATTTTTCTAATTGTTTTTCCTAATTTTTTAAATAAATTTTTTCCTAATTTTTTCCTAATTTTTTTTCTTGTTTTTTTAATTTTTTTTTTTATTCCACATCGGCGTCCAAATCATCTTGTCGGTCAAATCGGCGTCACGTTAGCGTTCCATCCAAGTTGACGGTCAACTAACGACCCGTGGTTTTTTGCTCCCAAAATGTGACTTCGTGTGTACTTTTCTTTTTGAGAAAAAACTTCGTGTCTTTGGGCACTACTTGGGCCAAACTTCATGTGTAAAATTGCACATTTGCCCCTTTGTTTTTGTTTTTTTAAAAGGTCATATATGAATCAGCATGTGGCACAGACTTTTAGGCTAGAGTGTTATTTTCTAATCAATTGAAAAAAAAAATCTAATGCAGTTAAGCAACAATTACAATCATTTGCCTTGATAAGCCTACATAAGAACATAACACTGCAAAGTTCAAAAGCTCAGCATTTTGTATATATGAACTCTAGATGGCAGGATATTTAAGAGTTTGTCAAGCATTGATTGAATTGAAATAACTACAATTTTTAGTTCACGTGATCTCTTGATTTTCAGTAATCCAGTGCACAACAATAGGCAGAAAATGGCATAATGCATATGATTTTCACCGTTGCATTTGGGAGAAGAGTGTCAAACATTTGTGCCTACAATATAAAGTAGAAGTTCTGCATGCTTTGAGAATAAAGATATTAACAAAAATTCCCAAACCCTTACGCTTTGGCATTTCATATTGAAGCACTTCTGTAAGTATACTTCTGGATCCATCTCATGTTCTCTTTTGCATCTTAGAATTTAACAGCACACCAATTTACTCTTTTTCCCCAGTTAGAACTAAGAATAAAGATGCATTAATAAATTAAATGCATTTATATATGTATATTATTATGCATGCAGCATTTTTTTTGCCAGTAAAATATTCATACGTATCTAAAACTGTAAGGCTTCAACTAAGTTTGAACATGGCAAATCTAGAATGGCCCCACTGTTTCAATAAAAGTAAATCACAAGTATATCTACGTCCAAAGATAATTAGAGTGCATAAGAAAACCAAATCTAGTCAATCTGAAATATTTAATAGGCACAATAAGTTATGTTAATAGTGAGTTAAAAATATAAAATCATATGTAGTTATCTTGGTTCTAACTTGACACCACAAACTCGTCTTTGTGAATTAAAAGTGTGCATTGCTCTGGGGGTGGGGCATCAACACTCACTACAAAAAAAAAAAAAAAAAAAAAAAAACAAAGAAAGACTTTCGGCGGCGACAGAAGTTGCCACTGAAGGGTTTCTAGCGGCGACAAATTGTCACCACTGAAAGTATAGAAGTCACCGCCTCTGCGACATCACGATACTTTTCAATTTACAATCAAATTCAATGGCTATACAAGTGCAACAGAAACAAAAATTTAATCACAACAGCATAAGCTTATTAGAACAGACGAGTTAAAATAAAGTGCTGCCCTAAAAAAAGAGCACGTGGACCAAAGGGAAGCTGTATACACTAGGCATGTCCATGGACCGGACCAGACCGGGTTGGGGGTCGGCCGGGATCAGTCCGGGAGGACCTCGACTGGAATATCCGGTCCGAGGGGTCAATGCAGTCCGTCCAGCTGGACGGACCGATCAGCCCAGTGGGGACTGCTCGGACTAGTTTTTTTTTTTTTAAAAAAATTGTCACTTCCAAAACAATAATTAAATCAATGAACCACCTGTGGATAATAAATAAACATGAAAATATCTTAAATCCAATCCTAAACCCATAATAATCTCCAATAACATGTCATTGAACAAGAATACAATATAAAATATAGGTAGTGGTTTGTTTTAAAAGAAAAAAAAAATTTAAAAAAAATTTCGGGCCAGACCGGACCAGTCCATAGGATCTGAATCCCTGGACCGAAGTCGATCCAGCCGACACTGACGAGACCGGGCCGGGGTGAATGGTTTCGGACCGGGTCGGGTCAGACCGGGCCGGGCCGGGCTACCTGGACTGCCGGGTTTTTTGGACATCCCTAGTATACACATTGGCTTCCAAGTCTAGCAGTTATCCTTCCTATATTTTCTTCATTCACTTGATGCACCTATTCTCGTTGTATTCCCCATGACTTCTTTTTCACATAGCTTTATTAGTAACTCAGTCACTTTAGTGTCAGACTGGTAATAGATTTGATGTCTATGGGGAGAGACTTCCAGCATTGCGGGTCCATATCTCATTTCCATGACTTAGAAATAGACTAATAACTATTCCGCTTACCAAATTAAAGCAGTGTCTATAAAAACATGATTTTAATTCCAAAACCCGCTAGAGTTTGAATATTTAAATCAGCTGCTAGCTTTGCCTTTAACTTTTGAAGGAATTATATATCTCTTCTCTTCCATAAAAAAATCTTACCTATTTCACGCTTGCCATTCTCAGGGATGTCGCTACCATGTATAATATTCCTGCACTAAGTTCATCACAAGACATTGACTAGTTCATACGATGCACAGAAAAATAAGTCTAGTTGCAAAGTAATTTGCATTCCTTACAACTTATCTTTGACAAAGTGGTGACACGTAAAAGTTACCAGTCAGAAGAAAAAGCAATAAAGGTTTTACCTTCCTGTCTGAACAGCAAGATCCCCTCTTATTGTGCCTGGTTCAGCTTGAAGAGGATCTGTAGACCCTATAAGCTTCTGTGCCGAGGCCACAACTCCTACACCCTCCCAAGCCTTGCAAAAATAGCATTATAGCAAAACCAGATAATTACCCTTCAACAGGTAAATATCAAAATATATAGATAAAAGATGGATACGGGAGGCTTATATTCTATACCATACACACAACAGGACCTGAAGTGATATAGTCTACTAGCTTAGGGAAAAATGGCTTCGCTTTTAGGTCTTTGTAAAGTTCCTGTAACCATAAACAAGAACAAGAGGAATGACTAATGGAAATAGGATAATAAAAGTTGAAGAAAGTAAACATCATACGTAAAATCAACGTTTGAGGGAAAAGGTGTTGTAGTTTTTTTAGACTCTGAACTCTTTCATTTCCTACAACTATCATCAAATATAAAACAAATGTTAAATTTGAATTAGTTCATGATAAGATTTTAAATTTTCTCACGAAATATATAAGCACATTCAGAGAGGAACTCTAACATATCTTCCATAAGACAAGAATTACCGATGCACTTAACACACATCATAATGAATATATACACTTTTTCAATAAAATCTAACACAATTTCTTTTTCAATAAAATCTAACACAATTTCTCTTCCCATATATATTGTTAGCCCCAGTTACTAGGATGTATCCTATCCTTGCTCTTATTCTACATGTTATTAACTGCCAGACAATGGGGGAATAGATGGCGCAAGGTTTTCTAGCTAAATCATGCACCCACATGTGTCAAAAGAAACAACCAGATGGGGTAATAAAACCTGCAACATGTCAATGGTTTAATCCTTTGTTATTGTTGTCCTGTCCAAACAAAAGATTTGACCTTAGAGGGAGTTCTACAATTCCAAATTATCTTATCTAGAACAAATGATTCCCTTGCAAAAGAATGACAAATCACAAGAAGGTAACCTGGAATTTTTTTAACCTTTGACATATGTAAAGCTGTTACCATGAGAAAAGTAGATACTTATCTGATCTTTAATTATTGGATTGTTTCAACATTCCAAGTGTTCATCAAAGAAGAAGAGTCAGTAACTATTTGTGCAAGAATTACTTAGAAAAACCAACGAGAAGCAAGTAGGTAACCTAGAATTCTTCCAATTGTGCTACACTGCTTCCAAGCTGTTCTTGATAGAGGACAAACTCAATTTTTTGTTTCTCTTTATTCCATTAAATCACGCCAGCCTGCTAGAATCATGCAAAGCCACTACCAGATTATGAGAAATTATGAGTTGTCAAACAAAAGAAGTATTAGAAGATGAGGTGTCAATAATTAGAAGCATGTGGTGTCAAATAAAAAGCTTGTGGTGTCAAATGAATAAAGAAGCATGGCAACGTGTTATGAGTAGAAGAATGTTGCTGATGAATAAAGTCAACAAAGGAGGCGTGAAGAATTAAAACCTATGAAAAATACAAAACAATCAATTAACAGCTCTGAAGGGAGTCGGCACTGTACGAGGCGGCAAAAAAATAGCCTATATATATGAGAGGTTCAATGTTGTAGATAATGTGTGTGTATCCGAAAGAAAGAGAGAACAGAGAGTTTTAGGGAAAAGCAGAGTTAAGTGCCGAAGCACTTTGAGAGGAGAGGAAGGAAATTATTTTTGTGGGAGAGAAATAGTTGTACTTGTGAAAAAAAAAACAAAGATTTATTTTTATTTGAAATTATAATTGAAGCAGTTTTTCCATCTTTCCATATCTCTAATTTCCAACAAGTGGTATCGAGCCAGGCCGATAAAAATGGCGGAGATGATGCAACCACAAATTCCAAAATTGTCGAAAGGCAATTATGGAAATTGGAGCATTCAAATGAAGACGTTACTAGGTTCCCAAGATATATGAGACCTTGTTGAGGATGGATACACGGAGCCCACTAATGCAGCCGTTGAAGCAGCTTTGACAGACGCTCAAAGAAAGACGCTTAAGGAGTCTCGAAAGAAAGACAAGAAGGCTCTATTCTTAATTTTTCAAGGTGTTGATGAATCAACCTTTGAAAAAAATAGCAGATGCAAAAACTTCCAAAAATGCATGGGAGATTTTACAAAAATCTTGTGAAGGAGTAGATAAAGCCAAGAGGGTACGACTGCAATCATTCAGAGCTGAATTTGAGAATCTAAAAATGCAGAATACGGAGCCAGTTATAGATTATGTCTCATGAGTGCAGAAGGTGGCTAAAGAAATGAAAAGAAACGGGGAGACTTTAGAAGATGTCAGAATAATAGAGAAAATTCTACGGTCATTAACAAGAAAGTTTGATTACATTGTCACTACCATTGAAGAAGCCAAAGACTTGTCAGTTATGTCCATTGATGAGCTTGTGGGTTCTCTTCAAGCCCACGAACAAAAAATGAATCTAAATGAATGCTCTAGTAATTTGGAGCAAGCTTTGCAGACCAAATTATCGCTAAATGAAAATCAAGCCAATAGTAGCTATGTACGTGGTAGAGGAAATCGTGGTGGATATAGAGGTGGATATAACACCCAAGGTGGCTTCAATGTTCGAGGTGGTCGTGGTGGACGCAGTGCATATGGCCGATCAAATGGAAGATTTGAAACCTACACAGCAGAATATGAACGTGGTCAAGGATCATATAATTGAGGTCGTGGCCAAAGCCGAGGTCGAGGATTCTTGTCCAGAGGAGGAGACAGATATCAACAACG
The DNA here is from genome assembly GCA_019022655.1 of Acacia acuminata. Taxonomy (NCBI): domain Eukaryota; kingdom Viridiplantae; phylum Streptophyta; class Magnoliopsida; order Fabales; family Fabaceae; genus Acacia; species Acacia acuminata. Next base: position 1,235,940 of record JAFJYI010000112.1, on the reverse strand, counting down.
AAGTGATAAATCCCAATTGCAATGTTATAATTGCAATAGATTTGGCCATCTTAGTTATGAGTGTAGAGATGTTGCTAAAGTTGAGGGGAGAAGTCATTACACAACAAATGTAGTACAACTTGATGAACCAACTGTCTTGTTCACTTACAAAGGTGAAAAAGATACTGGAAAAAATGTTTGGTACCTTGATATTGGAGCAAGCAATCATATGTGTGGCAGAAAGGAGTTGTTCACAGAGTTGAATGAAGGAATCCAAGGAGAAGTCACATTCGGTGATCACACAAAAACTGTAGTTAAAGGAAGTGGTAATATTATGATATTTACAAAGAATGGAGATAGAGGATACTTACAAATGTCTATTATATACCATCTTTGAAGAGCAATCTCCTCAGTATTGGTCAACAATTGGAGAAGGGATATGGTCTCACTATGACAAATCAGAAAGGAGAATTGATAGCGAAGGTTGAAATGACAAGCAATCGTCTATTCAAGTTGAATATACAGACAAATGGAATCAAGTGCATGAAGTCTACCATTGAAGATAGTTCATGGTTGTGGCATCTCAGATTTGGTCATCTCGGATTCACTGGCTTGAAGTTGTTATCAAAAGCGAAGATGGTGACCGGATTGCCAACAATAAATCATCCAGATCAACTATGTGAAGGATGCATGCGAGGAAAGCAAAATAGACAAAGATTTGAAGTTGGCAAGTCATGGAGAGCAAAAAGACCACTGCAACTAGTTCACTCAAATATAGCTGGTCCATTTGACATCCCTTCACTTGGAGGAAACAAGTACTATATCACATTCATTGATGATTTTAGCAGAAAAGCTTGGGTATATATCCTCAAAGAAAAATCCGAAGCCCTTGATAAATTCAAGGAGTTTAAGGTAATGGCAGAAAAGCAGGGTGGTCAGTAGTTAAAGGTGCTCGAAATGAGATAGGGGAGGAGAATACACTTCAGTTATTCAAGCATTTTGCCGGGAGCATGGAATAATTCATCAGTTGACAGCTGCCTACACGCCACAACAAAATGGAATTGCAGAAAGGAAGAATCGCACAATTCTCGATATGGCAAGAAGCATGCTTAAAGGAAAGCATATGCCGAGAACATTTTGGGCCGAAGCTGTTCAGCGATGTCTGTTGCCTATCTATTAAATCGTTGTCCAACAAAAAGTGTCAAGTTCAAAACTCCAGATGAAGCATGGAGTAGTAGGAAGCTGGAGGTTAGCCATCTAAGAATCTTTGTTTGCATAGCATATGCTCATATTCCAGATCAAAAGAGGAAAAAGTTAGATGACAAAGGAGAAAAATGCATTTTCATTGGCTATGAGCAGCGGAGTAAAGCCTACAAATTGTATAATCCTCTAACCAAGAAAGTAGTCATCTCAAGAGACGTAGAGTTCGATGAAGCGGACTTCTGGAAATGGAGTGATGACGAAAAAAGTGGAAGGATTATTCTTTAAGGAAGACGTTGACTCAAAAGACCAAACAAATTGAAGGCAGACAATGATCAAACTCCACCACCAAGTCCTAATCCAACAACTCCTGCATCTACACCATCAACAATAGGAAGCAAAAGCAGTAGCAGCAATTCAGGGGGAGTAACAACAAGAATGAGGAGCTTAAGTGATATCTACGATGCTACAGATCCAGTACAAACTACACTTAATTATTCATTATTTTGCTTGGTGGCAGAATGTGATCCGATGACATATGAAGAAGCAGCAAAAGATGAAAAGTGGAAGAAAGCTATGAACGATGAAATCGCAGCAATCAAAAGGAATGACATGTGGGAGCTCACAACTATGCCTAAGGATCATAAGCCCATTGGAGTTAAGTGGGTATACAAGACAAAGACCAACAAAGAAGGAAAGGTAGAGAAGCACAAGGCGAGATTAGTGGCTAAAGGCTACAAGCAGAAATATGGAATTGACTATGAAGAGGTTTTTGCACCAGTTGCAAGGATTGACACTATCAGACTTCTCACAGCAATTTCAGCACAAAACAAGTGGAAGATATACCAGATGGATGTGAAGTTAGCTTTCCTTAATGGCTACTTAGAAGAAGAGGTCTATATTGAACAACCACCAAGATACGTAATAAAAGGAGAAGAAGACAAAGTTTACCCAATGAAGAAGGCACTATATGGATTGAAGCAAGCTCCAAGAGCATGGAACATGAGAATAGATGAATACTTTCAGAAGAATGGATTTGTGAAGAGTCCGTACGAGCATGCTTTATACACAAAAAGGAATGAAGATGGAGATATAATGATCGTATGTCTATATGTGAATGATATGATCTTCACAGGAAATAATCCAGGTATGTTTGTCGAATTTAAGAAAGCTATGACTAGAGAATTTGAAATGACAGATATTGGAGAGATGTCTTATTTCCTTGGAGTTGAGGTGGAACAAAGGGAGGAAGGAATATTTATGTCACAAAAGAAATATGCACAAGAGATATTGAGCAGGTTCAGAATGAAAGATTGCAAGCCTATGTCAACACCGATAAAGAAAGGAACGAAGTTGATGGTTCATTCAACAAGAAAGCCTGTAAACCCAACACTATACAAAAGCCTAGTTGGAAGCTTGAGGTACTTAACTTTCACTAGACCAGATATTATGTATGCAGTTGGTTTAATTAGCAGATATATGGAGCAACCAAAGCAAAATCATTTCCGTACAGCAAAGAGAATTTTGAGATACATCAAAGGAACTATCAATCATGGGTTGTTCTATACGCATTCTCAAAATTCAAGGTTAATTGGCTACACAGATAGTGATTATGATGGAGACATAGATGATCGGAAGAGTACTTCGGGACACGCATTTCATATTGGCTCGGCAATATTTTCATAGTCGTCAAAGAAACAATGCATGCTTGCTCTTTCATCATGTGAAGCTGAATACATAGCCGCTGCAGTGTGCACATGTCAACCAATATGGCTAAAGAATATTTTGAAAGAGTTACATTATGAGCAAGAAGGTTCAATCACCATACATGTGGACAACAAGTCAGCAATTTCACTAGCAAAGAATCCAGTCTCTCACAATCGGAGCAAACACATTGACACCAAATATCATTTTATTTGAGAGCAAGTCAAAAATAAAGTTGTGGAGTTAATCTATTGCAGAACTGAAGAACAACTAGCAGATATTTTCACGAAGCCATTGAAGGCGGATACATTCAACAAACTCAAACATATGATTGGTATGAAAAATCGAGTTTGAGGGGGAGTGATAGAGGACAAACTCAATTTTTTGTTTCTCTTTATTCCATTAAATCACGCCAGCCTGCTAGAATCATGCAAAGCCACTACCAGATTATGAGAAATTATGAGTTGTCAAACAAAAGAAGTATTAGAAGATGAGGTGTCAATAATTAGAAGCATGTGGTGTCAAATGAATAAAGAAGCATGGCAACGTGTTATGAGTAGAAGAATGCTGCTGATGAATAAAGTCAACAAAGGAGGCGTGAAGAATTAAAACCTATGAAAAAGCAAAGTACAAAACAATCAATTAACAGCTGTGAAGGGAGTCGGCACTGTACGAGGCGGTAAAAATAGCCTATATATATGAGAGGTTCAATGTTGCAGATTACATATGTGTGTGTATCCGAAAGAAAGAGAGAACAGAGAGTTTTAAGAAAAAAAAAGAGTGAAGTGCCGAAGCACTTTGAGAAAAGAGGAAGGAATTTATTTTTGTGGGAGAGAAATAGTTGTACTTGTGAAAAAAAAAAAATGCAGATTTATTTTTATTTGAAATTATAATTGAAGCGTGTTTTCCATATCTCTAATTTCCAATAGTTCTTGCATCAAATTTATATGGCAATTTTAATGCTTTTTTGGATAAGTTTTCACAGGAGTATTTCTTAATTCCTTTCTAGGTGTTTGCTTGATCCCCAGAAGCAGGGACGAAATCAAGGGGGGCAAGGGGTGGCCCCCGCCCCCTAAAATTACAGCATTTGACCCAAAAGTATAGGAAATTGTGATTTAGCCATATAAAATTTTCAACATTTTCAATTTAGTCCCTATTAAAAAGTGTTATAGAGGGACTAAACTGAAAATATTGAAATATTTATGAGGCTGAAGCATAATTTTCTAAAATTTTGTGTCCAATTCTGTAATTTTCACCTCTAATTTCAAATACTAACTCCCTTGGGTTCTATTCTATAATTTTTGCCCCCTGCCTAGAAGGTGCTTGAATTGACCAACCTGTGAAAGAAAACCAAGATCTTATAATCTTGAATCATTGTACATAATCTAAGCATGTGTAATAAAAGTGTTTTAGATGGTCAAAAAATATAAACAGAGTCGAGCAGATTGATAGCTAACTGTATAATTTGAGAAACGAGGACTCATGGCAGCCTTCCACCCTACTTTTGGATTTTCATTAATATGTTCAACAATAAAGTCCTGCAAGGTGATGTTTAACAAATTAACACACGTCTTGAACCAAAACAATACATAATATTCATATTAAAATTTCAAGTTAGCATGAAAGTTGGTGATAAAAAAAAATTAAAGACTGCTATCCTATAGGATCTTTCTTTTAATTATTTTCATAGCAGTATCACTCTCAAAGAAAACAAAAAAAAAGTAATATGCATTATTTTTAAAAAAACATTAATAGTACAAACACAAGACAAAAATGGATCTGGAAGTGCAAAGATTTAAATCACCGGAGGATATGAGAATTAAGCTTCAAACTATGAAGTTCTTCTCGCGCCTCAATGATCTGTTGCCGAAATAAACATCATCAATTAAATTCACGGAATAACCTTACTATATGAGTTAACAATAGAGCAAGACTCGATGTGAAATAAATGGCCAAGAAGGAGTTTATGGTATCTACCTTTATCTACTGAAAATGAAGCATAACTGCATCATTAGTTTAGTTAAACACGTATAATCCCATGAACACGCCAAAGCAGATAAAGATAAATTTCCAGTGGATCAAATCTAGCATCTCTATGTACCTTATTTTTTTCAAATCCTTGGGCTTCAACGTTGTTCATAAACTAACATCTAGTACTAGTTCCAGACCTTGTCAGATTTACAGTAGAATAGGCTTAAAGCCTGCACCTAACAACTTCCAATTTCAAGCAACACTGCAAAAATAGAACAATATAAGATAAGCCTTTTAGGTATGTTCAAAAATTTGTCCCAACAAAAAAAACAGAATGACCAAGATTTGGATCAGCACAGGATAAACTTTGAATATTGTATAATTTTCCTAAGGAAACCTAGGAAGACAACAGACAAGGGAAAACAAACGGATAGCGAGTAGCTAAGTAACTAGCCGTCCAAAGAAATATCTAAGCACATGCACAAGAAGCAACGAAAGGAGTGAAACATTTACAATATTCATTTTCTCCTCGGTTTCTCAAAGACGCAAAAACAGTAAAAACCAAGTGACAAGTTATAAACACGGGGAATATGAAGCAAAGGAAGACCAAGCTCATTCATCAAAGCAAGCTAGCTCAGAGTTGCGAAAACGAGAATAAGCAAGGTGAAACATAGATTAGTAAGATCAGAAACAAACAAAATAAAAGATCTAACCTTGAAGAGAGCAAGTGAGCAAGAAGGCGAGAGATAGAGAGAAAGGGAAGGAGGAGAAAAGGTTGTTAGAGATGTTGGAGCAAATGTTCGAAACCGAAAAGCCTAAAACCGTGAGAGGGTAACATGAAACGGAAGGATAGAGGAAAATGGAGCGTGGATTTTTCCAATTACGCAAAAACCCAAAGCCTTTTTCGACGGAATTACAATTCAATTGCAAAACCTTTCGTCACAAAACCCAGAAACCTTTTTGTAATTCCATCGCAAACCCAAGGTTTTTGCAACGGAATTCCAATTCCGTCGCAAAAACCCAAAAGCCTTTTTGCAACGGAATTGGAATTTTGTCACAAAATTCCAAAAGCCTTTTTTACGACGGCAATTTCAATTCCATCGCAAAATTAAGGTTTTTGTGATGGAATTGTAATTTTGTCGCAAATATACCCTAAATTTGCGACGCAGAAAATTCCGTCGCTAATCAGTTGTTTTCTAGTAGTGAACCATCATCGCAATTTTCACGTATTCTTTTGTTGCCCTCCCTCCATAACCGACAACTTTCACATAATCGCACGCCTTTCTTGTCTTGAACAAGAAAACACCAAAGATTATATCTCGAGAACAATTGCGGATTTTACTAACAACTTTTCCATCAATCTTGAATTCAAAGTTCATTAGTTGTTTGGAGAACTCTATACCCTTGTGACAAACTGGCTTGTGATGTAACAAAGATTAGTCTTCCATTATCTCACAAGTCTTAAATTTGTATACATCTTGTTATTTCTAATAGGAAAGGTAAATTTATAATTACACATGAGTATTTTAACAAGTAACAAAATAACAAAATTTATAAGTGTACGTAGATATAGAAATTCAAATATACTAATCAACATGAAAGATAGAAACAAGAAGAGAAATCAAATCAAGAAAGCATGAGAAGCTTGGTTGGCATCTGCTTCCTCTTGTAGCTGCAAGAGACGTTCAAGTTGGACTTCAACATCTCCCATATCAGGCCTCTTATCGGGATCTTCACTCAAGCAACTCTCTGTAATGTCCATATACAATTTCCAACACTTTGCTTCTATTTCTCCCACCAATCTCTCTTCAATAATGCCCTCTCCATTTCCTGTTGTTGCCACATTATGTACTTTGTCAACCACACTAACTGTAAATGGGAAAAAATCTGCACCTTCAATATGACGCCCCTCATCCTGACTAATTTGGGACACAGACTTTCCACACATTAGTTCTAACAAAAGCACCCCAAAAGAATAGACATCACATTTATATGTTACATTATTAGTGCCACTAAAGCACTCTGGAGCTATGTCTCCCTTAGAGGCCTTAATGGATTCCAACTTGAGGCGCTTCGCATTCTTTTCTGAAAACTTTGGTCCTTTTATAGAGAAGCCGAAATATGAGATTTTTGGAACCCAATTCTCGTTCAAAAGAATGGAAACTGATGAATATGACGATGAAGGATGATGCGTTTGGTACCAGAGTGAAGGTAGTGTAATCCACATGCCACCCCTATACTGATTTCTAGCCTTTTCTTCCACGACAGTGCCGGTGACTTGCTCCTAAGTTGACCTCGGAGTGATCCCTTGGAGGCGTACTCATAGACTACGATCAATTCATTTTTATCATCACAAATTCCAACAAGTGACAACAGATTTGGGTGATTCAGCTGACACATAAATATGACATCGTTCTTGTATAGAGTGAGGCCATCTGAGGAATTTGATGATTTGTTTTCGAGCCGCTTCACTGCAATGTCTTTGATTTCGCCGTTGATAGAGATGGAACCCCGGTATGCCAGACCATGACGACCTTGGCCAAGAGAATGGCTTTTGTTAAAGTTTTTGGTCGATTTTTGAAGTTGGGATAGAGAAAAGCGGTGGCATAGATATTCCACTGAAGTGGAAGGATGTTTGGTAGAAGTGGAAGAAGAAGAGCCTCCAAAGTACTTGCGTAGGATTTCCATTATTCCTGTAAGATCAGCTTAACCAAGAGTTGGATTACAGGAGAGGAAAGAAAGAGACTCGAAGTGCAGGCCGGAGAAGAAGGTGGTCATCGATCGGACAACTTGATATATAGAATTGTGCATTGCTTCACCCACAATTACGCGTTTTGTAGACCCCAGCATTGTTGTCTATAACATACAATAATAGTACTGAATTATTTTAACCACAATTACGCGTTTTGTAGACCCACAGCATTGTTGTCTGTCATATATAATAATAGTACTATATTATTTTAAATATACAATGGCGGGCGCGACCTAATCTAATTTGTTCTTTAGTACCTCATCATATAATCATGCCCCCCGTCTCAAAATATAAAAGTAATCTTTTGCAAGGATTTGTTGGATTTTATTATAAGTTATTTAAAAAGTAATTAATAGTTACTCTCCAATTTCATCCCTCTAAATATTTATATGTAGTTTCTCATATTGACCAAATTGCCAATGAATTTTTTTAATATTCTAAAAATACACTTTCAATAAAAAAGAAATTCTTTTCACTAATAGCAATTTGGTGCTCCCTATCCTTAGACCAAACATGTTGTAAGCAGAACGTGATAGAATAGTTAACTTCGTTGTCATGCATTTGCTTGATGGACCCGCAACATCCAAATAGAAGAATCATTTATATATATATATATATGGGTTTATCGTTTGTCATGTTACTTGACATAAGATTATGTCAAGTCACTCCAAAACTACGTCGTTTTGGGGTTAGAGGAATTAATGAACTCTCAAAACGACGTAGTTTTGGGATTAGGGGAATTAATGAAAGGTAATAAATACAAAAACAAAAATACTAGAACACCCTTCATTAATTCTTTTAACTCTAAAACTACGTCGTTTTGAGAGTTCATTAATTCCTCTAACCCCAAAACGACGTAGTTTTGGGGTGACTTGATATAACCTTATGTTAAGTGACATGACAAACGATAAACCCATATATATAATGGGAAAAACACTTCTCATGTGTAGGAGAAGTGTATTCTCATGTCACACACACATAAAATAGTGGGACCTACACATATATATAATTAGCATTATCTATATATATATGTGTGTGTGTGTGGGTCCCACCATTTTGTGTCTATGTAGGAATCTTCTTCTTCTCATGCAACATGAGAAGTTTTAACCCCATATATAATATTCATTTTACCATGAAAGATTAGCCCATTCCTCACTAGGGTGGTATCAGAGCCAGCGCGAATTTTGCAAATAATGCTGATATACTTAGGACAAAGGTGAGTAAGAAACAACTTTTCCAGTATGAGTGAACCACCTCGATCATCTACCTCTGATTCTTCTTCTCTTATCACTCCCTTTATTCCTAGAAATTTGTCTCCTTCTATGAAGAGAACTCTTGCCAACAAAATAGAGAACCTTATTGAAGTTACCCATCATCCCGATCGTCCGTTGCATCCACCGATCTACCACTTCTTAGCCCTTACAGCTTACTTCCATAGAAGTAATTCATTTACCGCCCATCGAGATCCATTATTCGAACCGAAGACCACATGTCCAAGAAGTTGTTCGGTCTACCCGACTTGAACAGTGTACTCTCCGGCAACTACCCAAGAGCAATATTCCACCATTGAGATCTCTCCGATCTCATTGAAAAATGGAGATCCGAAGGCTATACTCATCTCCATTTTGGTGTGTTTCGCCTCGGCTCTCACCCTTCATGGTAGAAAAGGACTCCTGTTACGGCTAAAGTGGCTCTTTTAAATTCCACCTATAAGAACTATTCTCATGCTCTTATTGGTGCACTCCTAACCACTCTTAGCAATGGCAGTGTTATCCTGACTATCCAGCCTGATTATAATGTCAGTCTCTCTGACAGAACTCTTCCAAGAAGATTAAAAGTTCAGATCCAAATCACAGGAGCAGAACAAGACTCTCAAGCCATTATGGCTACACTTCATCATCAGATTGTCTATCGTCTCGCGAATCATGCTTATGATCTTGAACTTCCTAATTCAACCACGGATGCCCTTGTTGCGCCTCTAATCGAGCAGATGAAACATCCATTATCCAGATTCCGAGGCAGATCCCAAAGAATGAACTTGCTCGATTATGCCTGTGGAATGGATTAGCAATTATGAAAAGCTTTTCCATGAGAAACAAAGATGTCCACACCACCACTCCACCAAAGGTTGACGACCTTGGAAATGGTGTATCAAAAACCACTTTCACTAGACCCAGTACTTCTGGACCATCAAATCCACATCCTAGTAGAAGAATGTTGTCACTTACACCTGCTTACACACCCTCTAGAAAAGACCCGCCAATTGCTTGGATAAACCAGGATGCCAAGCCTTGCTATGTTTCACATATCAATGGTCACTTTTTATGGGATGTCCCAGATCGTGAATGTGTGATCCGAATGTGAGTGTGATACTCCCGAATGGTGGGAAGATTCGATGATGAACAAGGTTTATATCCTTGTAAATATGCCCACAAGCGAGCATTAAAGAACAAGTCCTCTCCCGGATCTCCTTGTAGATCTCACAAGAACAAGAAGTTTGATGACAATGATGATTATGGCTCAAGACAAACCGGTCTCTTCTAGGGCGTTCTACACGCCGTTGGCAACCGCCTCCTCCTCCAAAGAAGATCTTCAAGAGACATGTCCCTTGTTGAACTAATGTTAGAAACAGGTCACCATGACCTTGTTAAAAAATACTTTCTAGATGCTGCTCTCAATGCTCCATCAGAACCTTTTGTTGCAACCCCAATTCCTCAAGCTGTTTCTTGTATTGCTATGCTCAATCCTTATGAAAAAGAATTTCCTCCCCTTGAAAGAAGAGTTGATCAAGCTAACAAGATCTTATCCAAACCATATGCTACTCCCAAAGACAAGTTGATGCCCAAGGGAATTTCCAGTCCTCACAAGCCAAGAAGTTTTAAACTGGGACTCAAAATGTCGTTTGTCGAACCATACTTTGCTAAGGATTGATTCCAAGCTTGACTCGACAACCAAGACAAAGGGATAGCCTATCGATAGATCGATATCTCAAGAGGTTAAAAATCTTTATCTTCATCAAAAACAAGAAGCTACCAAACTGGATGCGGAACTTCAGGCATTTATCGAAAGGTGATACATGGGTTCTCAGTTCAAACGAAAGAGATTGAGCTTCGGGCTATTCAGCAAGATTTAAAAAGAATTGAATTGGATATAGCCAAAAAGCAATCTCGAGCTATATATGAACCCTATCCTTCATTTTCAACCATTCCAAAGACCCTTGTTCCCCTCATCACCAACAAACTACCCGAAGAAGGACATAAAAACAGTTTAAATTCAATTATCCACTGTTTGCTCAATTATCACCACCAAAATTAACCTCACACACCAAACCTCAGCCTACACCTCGTTTTACTTATCCCAGACCAAGACCACCATACTTCACCCCTTTTCACACTCATGAACCAGGATCTGGCTCTCAAGGCATTCGGATTAATGAACCATCCCAAGACAAAAACAAAAACGCAGCAAGTCTTCCTCAGCCTACCCAACCATCTACCTATTCATCTGTTACTTCCGCAACATCCTCCTCACAAACTTCCTCGCACACTACACCATCCAGTAATCCTTCTCATATAGGAATCCTACAAAGTCCAAACCAATTCGCTCCTTTACAAGACTTATCCAGTTCGGAGGAATCATAGTCAAAAGATTTTTCCCAAATTCATTCTGATGCTAGCTCTGAAGCTGAAATAGTTGATATCTCAAGAATTGCTATGGTCCGACCAGGTGCAGAAGAAGAAGAAGAATTTGATGAATCATTTGTTGAACACCCCCGAAGATCGACCTCGAGGACAGAACCATGACTACAAGCCTACCAATGGTCCATGGTTCACTTTTGACAATACTCCTTATGATAAATGGCGATTTCGCCTTGAAGAATTCGATTACTGGATAGATTTACGATCACAAAAATCAAATTCCTCTCGGTAAGCGTTGCGGGGGTTTGTTTCATGATTCACCGGTACCCTCGAGCATGGTTTCAAAATCTCTCTCCATATCAAAAGCTTCAAGCAGTCCAAGTGGAAGACCCTGCCCTTCTCCTTGGTGTTATTCATAAAGAATTTATTGGAGATCATAATATCATCCGAAAAAGAGAGAACCAAGAATTCTTTGAGATGAAATGCTGCTCTCTAAAAAGACAGGATCTCCAGACCCATTACCATCGAATGATGGAGAAATACCACATGTTAAATGGAGGAAATGATGTAAACCTGAGGCATACTTTTATTGCCTCCCTTCCGGATGAGCTTCAAGCAGAACTTAACAGAAGTATTAACGCTCTCCAACGAGATATGTCTGACATCTCTATTGGAGAATTGTACCAACTTGCTCTCAATGCCCTTGATAAACTCTGCGAGCAACATAAATTTTTCAAGGATATGCAAAAGAAAGCTCATAAGTTCAAGCCAGCATGCAAGAAGCCTTATCTCAAGATCAAATGCAAAGACCGAAGGATTGTTATTGTCCTTCCAAGAAGAAATCTCATTATCGCCATTATTCTCAACCGTTCTTAAACCTTATAAAAAATCAAGGCGATCGAGATTCAGAAGGAAACCTAGATTTTTCAAATCTAGAAAACCTTTCTCCAAAGGCTCCGGTGTTTTGTTTGCCGAAAGCCGGACACTTTGCAAAAAATTGTCCAAAAAAGACAAAAGGTGATGTCAAGATAATGCGAAACTTGAGAAGATCTTGATGATTTCGACAATACGGCAGATATTGAAGATTATCTTGAAGAACGGGATGAACAAAACGCTGAAACGCAATATGTTCTTCCTTCTTATGCCGAATCAACGAGACTCATCTTTTCTCAATCAAGAAGATTATCACTCGAAGAAGAAGATTTCTCCCCGGAACTATCAATCTTGTCCAGAAATTTCTCCCCAAACTCCATCCATTGGATGTCTTGGCTCTTTAAGTTCCAATCCTGAGATTAACCTGACAGCTCCATTGCCAAACATTCAAGTCCAAGTCCTACCAGAAAAATACCAAAGCCCATTACTGCAATAGCCTTCATTGATACAGGTTCATCCCATACAGTGATGAAACCACACATCCTTCCTATCGAAGAATGGGTACCTCATAATCGAGTACTTCTATCTTCTTGATGGAAAGATATTCAAGATTGATTTGATCACCGGAAGAAAGATCGAATTAAGTTCTTCCCGGGATGTACCTTAAAAATTAAGGTGCTAGGAAGTGAACTTCCAGGAAAAGATATTCTTCTTGGTTTTGATGCCTTCTATCACACCAAGAATTTGACTATACTTCCCAAAGGGATCAGGTGGAAATCCAACTTTAGTCCCTGGACAGAAATTCCTTCTCTCTATGAATTACAGAATGCTCCACCACAGTATTCAGATGTAAAAGATCAGTTGTTACAATACTATGCTGACAGCCATGACCAATTCCCACATCCTTCCCCATTATGGAAAAATCAAGATTTCTTCATTAGTCTTCCTTTTAAGAGGAATGAGGATATTAATCCTACCAAAGCCTCCCATCCGGTATGAATCCCGAGGACTTAAAGCTAGCTCGGGAAGAATGTGCTGCATTACTCAAACAAGGTCTCATTGAACCAACAAGGTCTGAATGGGCTTGTCAAGCTTTCTATGTTGAAAAAAGATCTGAGATCAAAAGAGGAAAGAAAAGGCTTGTTATTGATTATAAGCCCCTTAATCATTTTCTTCAAGATGACAAATTTCCTCTTCCTAAGCCTACGGCTTTATTTGCACGATTGAAAGGCTCAGCCCATGTTTTCTCAAAGTTTGATCTTAAAGCGGGATTTTGGCAACTTGGGATCCATCCACAAGATCGGCCCAAGACAAAGATTTTGTATACCTAACGCTCAATATCGGTGACTGTCATGCCCTTTGGTCTCAAGGTGGCCCTTCACCATTCCCGGAAAAGCTATGATTAAAATATTTGAGCCCATCATCAATAATGCTCTTATCTATATTGATGATATCCTACTATTCTCAGCAACTGAAGAGGAACATCAATTGCTTCTGGCCCATTTCTACCAAATCATAGCCCAACATGGCATCATGCTCTCCTCTAAGAAAAGTGATATTGGGATCACAGAAGTTGACTTTCTTGGAATGCACTTCAATAACGGTAAATACAGCCCAGGCCCACATATTGCTCAGGATTTGCTCAAGTTTCCTGATGAAAATCTCTCTTATAAGCAAGTCCAACAATTTCTCGGGATTGTTAATTTTTTGAGAGACTTTATCCCTCAATTGTCCCATCATACCACCACACCTGTACAAAATGTTAAAAAAGCATCCACCACCATGGTCACAAAAGTGCGGACAAACGCTGTAATTGCCCTCAAAAGGATTGCTCAAAATCCTCCACCACTAAAGATCCCAGATCAAGGACACAAGATCCTACAAACTGATGCTAGTGAAGATTATTGGGGTGCAATACTTCTTGAAGAAGTTGATGGAGTATGAGACTACTGTGGGCATGCAAGTGGCCAATTCAAGGACTCTAAAAACATTATCATGCTACCTATAAAGAGATCCTTGTCAGTCAAGCGCGCATCGAAAAGTTTAGCTTTCATCGAGCCCCTATCACTTCACAAGAGAGAAATGGACAACACATCTTTTCCAAAGATGCTAGATCCAAAAAAGAAGTTACTTGCCCAATGCATTACTCGGTGGAAAGACTGGTTTTCACGCTATAAATTCACGCTTAAACACCTCAAGGGTCCCCAAAACATCCTCTCAGACTTCCTTTCCAGACCTCAAAAGACTCCTCCGCCTCACCCACAAATTCTCTACATCCTTACCCTCTCAGAAAGCCATCCTCCTACCACCATGCCTTATTGCACTAAAGCAACTGTCCTCCCTCCTAATTCTGATCTCCACTCCTTCACAGACTTCCAGAAATATGCCAATGAGCACCTCTACTCTTGGCTCCATCTTCTAAAATTAATACATTAATTTTAGATAGGATAGATCTAATTTCCTGGATAATCGAGAAAGTTTGATAAACCGAAAATTATTATACTGGACAGTTACCAGGAAATACATACATTGATGGGGAGATGCTTAATCCAGTGGACAGTCCGAGCTTTTTCGGACTGAATCTCTTGATTGGGTTCGACCAGACCCAGCACAATGGAAAGAACTCGGTCTCATCCTTGCCAACTACAATAAATCTGTTTTCAAAAACTGTACTATTCTTGGCCTGTACCCAGTGAAGATAAGGCATACGCATATGATGAATTGTACCAACCAGAACCTCATTATGTGTCATCCTACTATGCTTCTTCCTCACAAGCAGCGGAACTTCCCCTTGACTCTCAGGGAAATATTCTTCAAGACTCTCAAGACCCTTACGAAGATGAAGACCAATTCACACAGTTATCCTTGTCCCCCCGAGGCTCATCTCAGTATCCAGCCCATTGTTCTCAACCACAGGCCCAAGACCAAAGTTCACGAGATAACCCAGTTGGCCCAGATCCATACCACGATAATTTTGATCCACTCAGTTATCTCCAGTCCAACTACTATGACAGTGACAGTGACAACAACAATCTCTCTCCCGATCCACGAATCAATCGCAAGGGTGCTCCCATAGCTGGTGTGCGGACAGTCGGCGAAACTGGTTTCCAAATGGTTTCCGGTTTTAAGTCATGTGTTTTCAATGTGTATTACGTGTCCTTTACTTTTCAGGCGTGAAGTTAATAATGTCAGTATTTTCATGTACTGCTGTCTTTCGTCTTTATTTGGAGCCACTACTTTTGCTAGTACTGTCTTCTTTCCGGTTTGTCTTGTAATGACTCTGCTTCTCTATGTAAGCAGACTTTGTGTTCAGTTGTAAGCAGATCGCAGCTTGATCAATAATATCTCGAGTGTGTTTCATATGACTTCTTTCTAAACTCCCTTCCCGTTTCGAAAGCCTTAGTTCTCGGTATATCGGTATTATCTCGCTCCTTAGATTCCAAGTATGCTCTGCACTTGCCTCTTCATGAGGAACCTGTGCATCAGAACAGAATCAGAATTACGATCAAGTATGTGAGAGTACTAAAAATTAGGATACTGAATATGCCAGTATTATATGCCTTGATTGGGAAGATGTTTGAATCCTAAAGTGTCTTTGAGCATGGGCAAGATTCATGTCCGAAAAAGCTCGGACTGTCCACTGGATTAAGCATCTCCCCATCAATGTATGTATTTCCCGGTAACCGTCGATATAATAATTTTCGGTTTATCAAACTTTCTCGATTATCCAGAAATTAGATCTATCCTATCTAAAATTAATGTATTAATTTTAGAAGATGGAGCCAAGAGTAGAGGTGCTCATTGGCATATTTAAAGGAAGTCTCGTGAAGGAGTGGAGATCGGAATTAGGAGGGAGGACAGTTGCTTTAGTGCAATAAGGCATGGTGGTAGGAGGATGGCTTTCTGAGAGGGTAAGGATGTAGAGAATTTGTGGGTGAGGCGGAGGAGTCTTTTGAGGTCTGGAAAGGAAGTCTGAGAGGATGTTTTGGGGACCCTTGAGGTGTTTAACTGTGAATTTATAGCGTGAAAACCAGTCTTTCCACCGGAGTAATCGGGCATCCGGGCAAGAACTTCTTTTTGGATCTAGCATCTTTGGAAAAGATGTGTTGTCCATTTCTACCGTGAAGTGATAGGGCTCGATGAAAGCTAAACTTTTCGATGCCGCGCTTGACAGCAAGGATCTCTTTATAGGTAGCATGATAATGTTTTTCTGAGTCCTTGAATTGGCCACTTGCATGCCCACAGTAGTCTCATACTCCATCAACTTCTTCAAGAAGTATTACACCCCAATAATCTTCACTAGCATCAGTTTGTAGGATCTTGTGTCCTTGATCTGGGATCTTTAGTGGTGGAGGATTTTGAGCAATCCTTTTGAGGGCAATTACAGCGTTTGTCTGCACCTGTGACCATGGTGGTGGATGCTTTTTTAACATTTTGTACAGGTGGCTGGTATGATGGGACAATTGAGGGATAAAGTCTCTCAAAAAATTAACAATCCCGAGAAATTGTTGGACTTGCTTATAAGAGAGATTTTCATCAGAAACTTGAGCAAATCCCGAGCAATATGTGGGCCTGGGCGTATTTACCGTTATTGAAGTGCATTCCAAGAAAGTCAACTTCGTGATCCCAATATCACTTTTCTTAGAGGAGAGCATGATGCCATGTTGGGCTATGATTTGGTAGAAATGGGCGAAGCAATTGATGTTCCTCTTCGCTTCTCGAGAATAGTAGGATATCATCAATATAGATAAGAGCATTATTGATGATGGGCTCAAATATTTTAATCATAGCTTTCTCGGGAATGCAGTGAAGGGGCCACCTTGAGACCAAAGGGCATGACAGGTCCACGATATTGAGCGTTAGGTATACAAAATGCTGTCTTGGGCCGATCTTGTGGATGGATCCCAAGTTGCCAAAATCCTCGCTTTAAGATCAAACTTTGAGAAAACATGGGCCGAGCCTTTCAATCAGTGCAAATAAAGCCGTAGGCTTAGGAAGAGGAAATTTGTCATCTTGAAGAAAATGATTAAGGGGCTTATAATCAATAACAAGCCTTTTCTTTCCTCTTTTGATCTCGATCTTTTTTCAACATAGAAAGCTTGACAAGCCCATTCGGACCTTGTTGGTTCAATGAGACCTTGTTTGAGTAATGCAGCACATTCTTCCCGAGCTAGCTTTAAGTCCTCGGGATTCATACCGGATGGGAGGCTTTGGTAGGATTAATATCCTCATTCCTCTTAAAAGGAAGACTAATGAAGAAATCTTGATTTTTCCATAATGGGGAAGGATGTGGGAATTGGTCATGGTCACGATAGTATTGTAACAACCGATCTTTTACATCGAATACCGTGGTGGAGCATTCTCAGAATTCATAGAGAGAAGGAATTTCTGTCCCAGGGGACTAAAGTTGGATTTCCACCCGATCCCTTTGGGAAGTATAGTCAAATTCTTGGTGTGATAGAAGGCATCAAAACCAAGAAGAATATCTTTCCCGGAAGTTCACTTCCTAGCACCTTAATTTTTAAGGTACATCCTGGGAAGAACTTAATTCTGATCTTTCTTCGGTGATCAAATCAATCTTGAATATCTTTCCATCGTATAGAAGTCGATTATGAGGTACCCATTCTTCGATAGGAAGGATGTGTGGTTTCATCACCGTATGGGATGAACTGTATCAATGAAGGCTATTGCGATAATGGGCTTTGGTATTTTTCGGTAGGACTTGGACTTGAATGTTTGGCAATGGAGAGTCAAAGGTTAATCTCAGGATTGGAACTTAAAGAGCCAAGACATCCAATGGATGGAGTTTGGGGAGAAATTTGGTTGGACAAGATTGATAGTTCCAGGGAGAAATCTTCTTCTTCTCGAGTGATAATCTTCTTGATTCGAAAAAGATGAGTCTGTTGATTCGGCATAAGAAGGAAGAACATATTGCGTTTCAGCGTTTTGTTCATCCTGTTCTTCAAGATAATCTTCAATATCCGCCGTATTGTCGAAATCATCAAGATCTTCCAAGTTTCGCATTATCTTGACATCACCTTTTGTCTTTTTGGACAATTTTTTGCAAAGTGTCCGGGCTTTTGCAAACAAAACACCTGGAGCCTTTGGAGAAAGGTTTTCTAGATTTGAAAAATCTAGGTTTCCTTCCTGAATCTCGATCGCCTTGATTTTTTATAAGGTTTAGAACGGTTGAGAATAATGGCGATAATGAGATTTCTTCTTGGAAGGACAATAACAATCCTTCTCGGTCTTTGCATTTGATCTTGAGATAAGGCTTCTTGCATGCTTTAGCTTGAACTTATGAGCTTTCTTTTGCATATCCTTGAAAAATTTATGTTGCTCGCAGAGTTTATCAAGGGCATTGAGAGCAAGTTGGTACAATTCTCCAATAGAGATGTCGGACATATCTCGTTGGAGAGCGTTAATTCTTTCGTTAAGTTCTCGCCCGAAGCTCATCCTAAGGGAGGCAATAAAAGTATGCCTCGAGTTTACATCATTTCCTCCATTTAACATGTGGTATTTCTCCATCATTCGATGGTAATGGGTCTGAGATCCTGTCTTTTAGAGAAAAGACATTTCATCTCAAAGAATTCTTGGTTCTCTTTTTCGGATGATATTATGATCTCCAATAAATTCTTTATGAATAACACCAAGGAGAAGAGCGGTCTTCCACTTGGACCCGCTTGAAGCTTTTGATATGGAGAGAGATTTTGAAACCATGCTCTAGAGGGTACCAAAGTGAATCATGAAACAAACCCTCGCAACGCTTGCACGAGAGGAATTTGATTTGTGATCTCAAATCTATCCGAGTATTTGAATTCTTCAAGCGAAATCGCCATTTATCATAAGGAGTATTGTCAAAAGTGAACCATGGACCATTGGTAGGCTTGTAGTCATGGTTCTCGTCCTCGAGGTCGATCTTCGGGTGTTCAACAAATGATTCATCAAATTCTTCTTCTCTTTCTTCTTCCGCACTGGTCGGACCATAGCAATTCTTGAGATATCGCTATTTCAGCTTGAGCTAGCATCGAATGAATTTGGGAAAAATCTTACCGTGATTCCTCCGAACCGGATAAGTCTTGTAAAGGAGCGAATTGGTTTGGACTTTGTAGGATTCCTATATGAGAAGGATTCTTGGATGGTGTAGTGTGCGAGGAAGTTTGTGAGGAGGATGTTGCGGAAGTAACGAGATGAATAGGTAGATGGTTGCGTAGGTGAGGAAGACTTGCTGCGTTTTGTTTTGTCTTGGGATGGTTCATTAATCCGAATGCCTTGAGAGCCGATCTGGTTCATGAGTGTGAAAAGGGGTGAAGTATGGTGGTCTTGGTGCAGGATAAGTAAAGCGAGGTGTAGGTGAGGTTTGGTGTGTGAGGTTAATTTTGGTGGTGATAATTGAGCAAACAAAGCGGTGGATAATTGAATTTAAACATTTCTTTGTGTCTGCTTCTTCCGGGTAAGTTGTTGGTGATGAGGGAACAAGGGTGCTTTGGAATGGTTGAAAATGAAGGATAGGGTTCATATATAGCCTCGAGGCTGCTTTTTGGCTATATCCAATTCAATTCTTTTTAAATCTTGCTGAATAGCACGAAGCTCAATCTCTTTTTGTTTGAACGAGAACCCATGTATCCTCTTTCGATAAATGCCCGAAGTTACTGCATCCAGTTTGGTAGCTTGCTTGTTTTTGATGAAGATAAAGATTTTTAACCTCTTCGGATATCGATCTATCGATAGGCTATCCCTTGTCTTGGTTGTCGAGAGTCAAGCTTGGAATCAATCCTTAGCAAAGTATGGTTACGACAAACAAAGCATTTTGAGTCCGCGGTTTAAAACTTCTTCGGCTTGTGAGGA
This sequence comes from Acacia acuminata, assembly GCA_019022655.1. Lineage (NCBI taxonomy): Eukaryota > Viridiplantae > Streptophyta > Magnoliopsida > Fabales > Fabaceae > Acacia > Acacia acuminata. Next base: position 1,215,975 of record JAFJYI010000112.1, on the reverse strand, counting down.
TTTGGAAATTCCCTTGGGCATCAACTTTGGGAGTAGCATATGGTTTGGATAAGATCTTGTTAGCTTGATCAACTCTTCTTTCAAGGGGAGGAAATTCTTTTTCATAAGGATTGAGCATAGCAATACAAGAAACAGCTTGAGGAATTGGGGTTGCAACAAAAAGTTCTGATGGAGCATTGAGAGCAGCATCTAGAAAGTATTTTTTATCAAGGTCATGGTGACCTGTTTCTAACATTAGTTCAACAAGGGACATGTCTCTTGAAGATCTTGTTTGGAGGAGGAGGCGGTTGCCAACGGCGTGTAGAACGCCTAGAAGAGGCTAAAGGCTGTCTTGAGCCATAATCATCATTGTCATCAAACTTCTTGTTCTTGTGAGATCTACAAGGAGATCCAGGAGAGGACTTGTTCTTTAATGCTCGCTTGTGGGCATATTTACAAGGATATAAACCTTGTTCGTCATCGAAATCTTCCCACCATCAGGAGTATCACACTCACATTCTGGATCACACATTCCCGATCTGGGACATCCCATAAAAAGTGACCATTGATATGTGAAACATAGCAAGGCTTGGCATCTGGTTTATCCAAGCAATTGGCGGGTCTTTTCTAGAGGGTGTGTAAGCGGGTGTAAGTGACAACATTCTTCCACTAGGATGTGGATTTGATGGTCCGGAAGTCTTGGGGTCTAGTGAAAGTGGTTTTTGATACACCATTTCCAAGGTCGTCAACCTTTGGTGGAGTGGTGGTGTGGACATCTGGCTGTTTCTCATGGAAAAGCTTTTCATAATTGCTAATCCATTCCACAGGCATAATCTGAGCAAGTTCATTCTTTGGGATCTGCCTCGGAATCTGGATAATGGATGTTTCATCTGCTCGATTAGAGACTGCAACAAGGGCATCCGTGGTTGAATTAGGAAGTTCAAGATCATAAGCATGATTCTGCAGACGATAGACAATCTGATGATGAAGTGTAGCCATAATGGCTTGAGAGTCTTGTTCTGCTCCTGTGATTTGGATCTGAACTTTTAATCTTCTTGGAAGAGTTCTGTCAGAGAGACTGACATTATAATCAGGCTGGATAGTCAGGATAACACTGTCATTGCTAAGAGTGGTTAGGAGTGCACCAATAAGAGCATGAGAATAGTTCTTATAGGTGGAATCTAAAAGAGCCACTTTAGCCGTAACAGGGAGTCCTTTTCTACCATGAAGGGTGAGAGCCAGGCGAACAGCACCAAAATGGAGATGAGTATAGCCTTCGGATCTCCATTTTTCAATGAGATCTGGAGAGATCTCAATGGTGGAATATTGCTCTTGGGTAGTTGCCGGGAGAGTACACTGTTCAAGTCTGGTAGACTGAACAACTTCTTGGACATGTGGTCTTCTGGTTCGAATAATGGATCTGATGGAACTGGTAAATGAGTTACTTCTATGGAAGTAACTGTAAGGGCTAAGAAGTGGTAGATCAGTGGATGCAACAGGACGATCAGGATGATGGGTAACTTCAATAAGGTTCTCTATTTTGTTGGCAAGAGTTCTCTTCATAGAAGGAGATAAATTTCTAGGAATAAAGGGAGTGATAAGAGAAGAAGAATCATAGGTAGATGATCGAGGTGGTTCACTCATACTGGAAAAGTTGTTTCTTACTCACCTTTGTCCTAAGTTGTTTAACTGTCAAGCATTATTATTTTTTTTAATAATATTTTTAAAGTTTGAAGTTTCTTTCCAAATTCTTGTGCATTGTTTGATCCTCCATTCATTGAATTACGCGTTTCGTAGACTTCACGGTTTTAAAAATAATTTTTACTTTTTATGGATAGAGATTCCTGTAATCATTACTTTTATTATTATTTTTTTTTTTATATATATGAAAGATAATACGATATTATAATAAACAGATAGAATTAGGCGATTTGTTGACTTCGTTGTTTTCAGATTAATTCATGCAAAAAACTTTTTTTTCCAATTAATTTGATTTTTTTGGATAGGGATTCTGTAATTAATTAACAGAGAATTACTTATTTTTTCTATAAAAGATAAAATAATATTATAATAAAAGGATATATAGAGTTACAATACAAATACAAAAAGCAAAAAACGTTTGAAAATTAAAATACTTGTACAAAAGTGTAGACATCAGATAAAGAAGCTAATATTAAGAGATTATCCCGTCATATATACCTCAAATCAGAATTTGAGCAATTCAATTGAATAAATTGCTTCTTGATGTAAATAACCTCTAGATTGAGAAAGACATATTGGAAATACTGCCTGTGCTCTATGAACTACTACTACAAAGGTAATCTATATATACAAATAGTAGCATGACACGAGCAAACTATGCTCTTTTTCTCGTTTGCAAGTTTGATATTTTCCCATCAACCGATGAACGATTTATTTAGAAGTGGGGTGATATTACACTTCGAGGATAATATTGTTTTCATTAAGGAAAACTTTCAAGACAAATTTACACATTAATTAAAAAAACAGGTGAGAAGCTCCATCCTAGAGAAGTTTGCTCTTGTTGTAAGGCAAAGTTGTGGAGATTCCTCAAAGTGCTAGCTGCAGAGCTTGAAGTATCACGTGTGGCTTATAGGACTTGAGCATGGAGTAATATCTTAATGATTCTCAAGTACTTGCCTGTATTCAAAAATAAAAAAACCCATAATTATTTAACTGTTTTTCATGTTATATTTTCTAATTCCTTTTAAAAGATATAAAGAATTAAGGCCATAAAAAGTTTGCTATTGTTTCAGTGAATAGTTCTCTTAGAGAAATGGACAAGTTATTCATGCTGATAATTAGATCTTTATAAACTTAACATTGAGTTTGGATGTAATATTTTCTCTCTTAATGCCCATAATTCTGTACATTTAGATCTTAACTTAGTTTACCCTGATTTGTGCCGGTATTGTCACTGTGTACAAGTGTTGATTGAGAATAGAAAATGTTTATTCTATTTGCAGCTAGAGCTAGGATATGAAGTTATAACAACTTAACAAGCTAGAAAGGGGTTAGACGAAACAAACATATGTGTACGTTTGTAGTGAACAAGAGTATCTTGATATGACTTATGAGATAAACTCCTGCAGATGATGATGATAACTAGGATAGCTTAAATAGGTAGTTTCTAGATGTTGAGATGTTATTCATTCCCAGATTTCTTGTTATGTGGTCTTCCATTATCGATAATCTGAGTTCTTGACTACCCAAACATGGGAGCATCTTTCTATAACCCAAACATGGGAGCATCTTTCTATAACTAGGAAACTTGCTTGTCTAATTTCAATATGATTGATGTTGGCAAAAAAAAAAAAAAAAAAAAATTCAATAGGATTGATACTCTTGTTTTGTAGGAGGAAATATTTCATATGCCATAGGCTCAAAAATATGGCAAGGGAGATTTTTGTAAGTTGGGATCTTATGATTACTATGTCTCATGTCCTGTATGTTCTTGGAAACTTGATACTTGTTGCATATACATCTGAATAGACATTTTTTTGTTACATACATTTGAATTAGATCTTTAATACTATACGATTGATCTCGGTTGATTGAATAAAATGATAGAGAAATATAGAAACACAAAAAAGAAGTACTTCCTTACTTCTGACTTTAAGTAGTTCCATTTAATCTGGAAGGATAGCATTGATAAAATTACTTTTTTTCCTCCTTTCGTGTTTAGACTGTAATGCTATGATCTTTAAAGTCATTAAAGACATGTGATTGGGGTAACTGATGTCATTAAATTTGTACTATGCCGTTGTTTTCTAAAATAATTGAGTGTGTGTATACGACATAAGTTGGCTATATACTATTACAAGTTTTATTTATAGATCTCATTGCATTCTTTCGATTTTGTCAAATAGTATTTGAAAATCATGGTGATTGATACATAGACTTTGTTTAATGTTTCTCTCGTATACGAAACAAAACCTGTATTTCAACATTGTGGACCAACTTTGTATTGTCTCAAGAGGAGAGTAGTTCTGGAAGAAGAGGAACAATGAGAATGCTTATTTTTCATTTAATGTATTGATTTCTTTGAACTCGTGATCATGCGGTTTATTTTGATGTTTGTGCGTCGTTCTTTTGGATGTGCTTGTTCTTCTTATGTGGTATGAGTTTGTTTTTCCTAATTGACACATAACTGAGTGATGCTATTGCTAGTGTGTATTGTATTACTAGTGAGTGCCTTTTGTTTTGTGATCTTCATCTTTTTTTAAAAAAAAAAAAAATTTAATGATGCACTTGCACATTTTTCCATCATGCATATCAATTGGGAAGAGAAATACCGAAGTTACAAAATTGAGGTTTAAGGGAGATTCATCTTTATCTTTTTTAACTACCTGTTGAGAAATCTTGGTCAAAGATTTGAAGCAAACGATTGCGCTCTCAAATTAGGTCGGTTGCTTTTTGGGCAAATTTTACCATTACCGATTTAAGTGTTTTTAATCTAGTCCTTGAATTTTTTTTGTCTTTCTTTTATTAGTAGCTATCTGAACTACATGAACTTGATTAAAAAAGTGATGGCTTCATGGTTTACCATTACCATTGAAGTATATGCATGTTAGTAGGAATAATTCTAATGTTCTCTTAATTGAAGAAATTGTTGGATTTAATAGTTGATATTATTATGATTTGCCTTAGTTAATAAGTTTTGTTGAATTAAGCTGAAATTGTTTGTTATTGAAATTTTGGGATGTCTTATTTTTAAGGGAAAATGCTGCAAAATTTTTTTAAAATATTGAGAAAAAACATGTCATTCTTGAAATTGTTATAAACTTAAGTGTTGTTGGAAATGTCTTAGGTGGTAATAAAATGGTTCATAGTTGGATGAATGCATTGAGAACTAGTGAATAATATGAGAATGGGGTAGAAGAGTTTATTGAATTTGCTAGAAGAGATATGGCTACAAAAAAAAGGATGTATTCTTGTCCATATTTTAATTGTTTAAATGAGAGTCAATGGGATATTGCTGATATAAGGGATCACCTATTTTGTGATGGAATAGATCTTCGATACGCAACGTGGATATGGCATGGTGAGAAAGTAACTACCAGTGCATCCCACAAAAAATGAAGTTGAGGTAGATGATGATGGAATGGAGAGAATGATTCATGATATTGAGGTAGAATCTCTTGCATAATTGCGTGAATATGATAGTGTGCGGAGTGATGTAGAGGCACCTTTGTTCCCTGGGTGTACTAGGTATATATGGTTAACTGGGACCTTACATTTGGTCAACTTAAAGGCAACTTGTGTGGGTGGACCGATAGTATTCATGTTGCTGCTTGACTTGTTGTGTGATATGTTGTTAGATGATAATGAATTTCCAAATCCTTCGGTTGGGGCTTTGTACAGATGGCTTCAATCCGTATGGAACTCTTAGTAGCACCCATAGTGCATGGCCGGTTCTCCTTGTAATATATAACCTACCTCCCTAGCTATGTATGAAACGCAAGTATGTGATGCTTTCTATAATAATTTCTGGACCAAAACAACCGGGGAACAATATCGATGTGTACTTGGTGCCTTTGGTTGAGGATTTGAAGAAGTTGCGCGAGGAAGGTGTAGATGTGTTTGATGCATATAAGAAGGAGCCCTTCAAGCTGTGTGCAATGATTTTTACCAAGATAAACGACTTTCTTGCACAGTGTGAAGGAGCATAAAGCATGTCCAATATGTGAAGTTGACACAAACTTTCATCAACTAAAGCACGGGAAAAAAATAGTCTACCTCGGTCATAGGAGGTTTCTTCATTGGTTTCACCCATATCGTAAGTTAAGAAAGCATTTTAACGACTTACCGGAGCATAGAATGGCTCCAAAAGCATTAACCAGAGAGAAAGTTTATAGTTGGGTGAAACATATCAATATCATATTGGGTAAGAAGCAAAGGATTACGGATAAGAAGAATATATGAAAGAAGAGATCAATTTTCTTTGATCTTCCATATTGGTGTAGTCTTGATGTGAGACGTAGTGTTGATGTGAGACATAGTCTTGATGTGATGTATGTGGAGAAAAATGCTTGCGATAGCCTTGTCGGTACACTTTTGCACATGCTAAGGAAGACTAAGGATGGAATTAGTGCGAGACTAGACCAAGTTGATCTGGAAATAAGAGAACGGTTACATCCACAAGTAAGAGAAGATGGTAAGAGGGCATACATGGAGCAGGCGACTCATACACTATCAAAAGTGAAGGGAAAAAAATTGTCTTTGGTGTTTATATGACATTAAAGTTCCACAAGGATATTCTTCTAATTTGAGAAGGTGTGTTTCAATGGACGATTTGAAGTTAGTGGGAATGAAATCCCATGATTATCATGTGTTAATGCAAAACTATTACCAGTAGCTATTAAAGGTATTATAAAAGTGTGAAGCACTATGACAAAATTGTGTATGTTCTTTAATGCTATTTGTAACAAAGTCATTAACATTTAAAAGTTGGATGAGTTGGAAAATGAGGGTTATATTATTTTGTCCCAACTAGAGATGCAGTTTCCTCCTGCATCTTTTGATATAATGGTGCATCTGATAGTGCATTTGGTAAGGGAGGTAAGGCTCTGCGGTCCAGTTTATTTAAGGTGGATGTACCCGTTCGAGCGATACATGAAGATCTTAAAAGGTTATTCATTCTAAAAATCCTTATTGACCAGGAGCCTTAATAGTTGAAAGATATGTAGTTGAAGAGGCTATGGACTTTTGCAAAGATTATTTATCGGGGGCGACGATACAATCTCAACATTGTTGGTGCGGATAAATCATATCCCTTAACAATTTACAAGAAATATCTGCAACGGTTTATACATTTGGAGGATTTAGATATAAGATTTCTTCAACTTGCAATCATGTAAGTTTTTTTCCCTTTAATTATTGCATTGAATTTTTTGTTTTATATATTCAATGACATTTATCATTTTAATTCGATCATAGTGCCGCCACAACATATGCGTCCAAAGTGGCTGGAGTGATTCTAATTGTACCATATTTTTACATAATTTTTTAATAATTAAATTGGGATTTTTAATGTATTTTCTCATAGTTATTGAGCTTTAAATGTATTTCTTGTGATAAATTGAGATTAAAAGTAAATATAATAAATTAGGGCTAAAAAGGGCAAAATTGTCAAAAAAATGTAATTACTCTTAATTATTGATTTTTATGAGAATATTTAATGTTAGATTTGATTTAAATTGTAGGTAGTTGAAGGAATTAAATCAAATTTGAAAATGAAAGTTTGAACCAAAATTATAAAAGTTTCAGTTTAGTCCTCAGAACTTTTAAGTTTTGCACTCTAGTCCCTCTGCAACAGTTTTTTTAAATTTTCACTGAGGTCCCTATCTGAACTATGCGTTTTGGGCCATTTAATAATTAGGGATTCTTTTTTTTTTTTTTGATACATAAATTTTAGGAAAGGGGTTGGATTCACCCACGATCCAAGGGCAGGGCGAAATCTCCCTTCCTCCTAGGTGATACCAATGTTGGGTAGGACGAGCCGTCTATTACCCTCAGCCGTTAACCTAGGCACCCAGGAGCTAGGATGCCTTCCCCAGCGCTTTGACCAACTCCAGGATCGAACCCCCTCCCTTTGCTGAGAGTGTCCGACCCCTTTGCCAGTTGAGCCCAAGGACAAGGGGTCTAATTAGGGATTGATTCATTCGGCATTTGTTTGTGCAGACCCGTGAACCTGAGAGCAAACCCGTGAAGCTGGCAAGACTCGGCGCATTGATTACCAACTGAGGGCATTTTGAAATAACCAATTGATTAATCAATTAGGTTTTGGCATGGAGTTGGGGGGAATACAAGAGTGCAGAGATGTTGCTAAAGAGATAAGTCTTTATATAAC